>CM070504.1:16965316-17628028 GCA_036346375.1 Guadua angustifolia | reverse complement strand
TCGGGGTACTGGCCCCAATGAAGCGGATACCCGAAGTCCCTCCCATGGCTTTCCACTTCGGAGGAGGTTCACCTCCGATTCTATAAAGCCGGCCCGCTCCGGAAACAGTCTCCGGATCGGGCCTCCTGGCCAGGCTCCTTTATGGCGTGGTGCGAGCCTTCTCCGAGCAATGGCCAGCGTGGCGTGGCAACAGTTCGCCCGTGCCATAGAAAGTATGCGGCACCACCAACCGGAGGAATTCTGCGATTTATACCACGGTGGTGCGAAAGTGCGGGTCTAAAAGATCATGGCCAACTACCTCCTTGACGCCAGGCTCTGCCGTTCTTGGTTGATAAATCTCCCAGGATCGGTGCACTCGTGGGAGGAGTTATGAGGCCTCTTAAGTCGCCAACTTTCAAGGCTCCTTTGCGACGGTGTGGAGGACGACCTCCCGGAGCGAGAAGGGAATCGCCAAAATTCATCCGGTTACGCCCCGCGCAACACGATCCCCCACATTTAGAACAATCGATGCGTCATACGCCTTCGGGCGTTAAGAGGCCAAGTAAGATAAGGAAGATGGTCACCGTGCTATCATTACCACCTCCAAAGCTCTTCTCCCTACTTTATAGAATCTTGGCAGACATGTTGAGGCAGCGTCGCCCCGAGATAAGCCGAGAGCAGGGCAAGCCGGAACCTCGAAGGTTCAGACCATGCGAAACAGAAAGCGGAGCGTGAGGCGGGAAGACAGGCGGTCTTGGCCGCCCGAGCGTGGCAGGACCAGCGCCCGGCCGAAAAAACATCCTTGGCGTGACGGCGCGACTGGCCGTGACCGTGATCGCCGTGATCGGCGCGATGCCGCCCATGATGCGTGGAGCAACGCCCGCGAGCAAGAAGGCGAACTCTTGCCCCATCCATCGGACCAACACTCATGACACGGGCGGTTGCCGGTGCGCGAGCAAAATAGTGGAAAGCGGCTCAAGAACGCGCCCGGCGGATATGACCAAGGCGAAGACCGCGTAGCCAGCCTTCCGGCGGAGTGGATCACGTTGTAGCATACATCCGCGATTGGTTCATCCACCTTTCCCTCAACGCGCAGCGTACAAGCGGCTAAGAGGAAGTGTGCACCTGTTGTCCGGGCTCGGTAGGGTCGGATCTTTGAAGTGGTCGAGAGGCGATCACTTCGGTCGAGCCGACCACCACTGGCACCTTAAGCCCTAGGACATCTCCCGATCGTGGTGTAGCCCTGTCCGGAATGTCTGGTGGGGCGTGTCTTTGAGTGGGCGGAGGGAGTTCCATCAACCTCCTCCTCTTGGCGTTCTGGCGCTCGAGATCCGCACGGGATCTGCGTCCGACTCTGTCTTTCTTTAGGATAGCCGGGAGGTTGGTTTAATGCCCTCGGTCAGTGCACCTCCCGTCTTCAGCCGGGAGAAGGACAGTGCTGCCAAGGATGGTGGACTTGAGGTCGTGATTTGACCTCCTACAATGCTTTGCTTGGCAGGCCGGCGTTGGTCAAGTTCATGGCGACAACCCACTATGCCTACATGGTGGTGAAGATCTTGGGGCCAGTGACCCCATTACAATTCAGTGGGCCAGTGGGAGGCCTTGCGGCCCTGGCGGGCATGGGACCTGGCCCGGCGCCACTGCGTCGAGGCGTCTTAAGCATGCTGACTCAGGAGCCCCTCGGGGCCGGACCGCTCTCGCTGGCTCTGTAGGTGAGGTTAAGGTGGTCGCCACTGAGTGGCGAGCCAGGAAAACCGTCAACATTGGCGCCCGACCTCGGCGCCAAATAGGAAGGCTGCTCGTCACCTTATCGATCCTAACTCGGCGTGTTAGCTTGGCAACCGTCCGAGGCATATTTGGGGTCCCTAAGGAAGTGATCGAGCCGCTTGATTAACAACTTCTTCGAACACGCCGGTCGACAAAAGGTCGAGCGGTAGGGGCGGCAAGATGCCATTTGGAAGGAGGTAGAAAGGCTGCTGCGCGAGGATAGTCGAGAAGTCTCTCTCAGAGAGTAGCTTGCCAACCATGCTTGTCGAAGTCAACGGGAGATGGCGCATGTGTATGTAAACTTCCGCAAGCCTCAACAAAACTGCCCAAGGATCCTTACCCCTTGCGAATCGACCTCATTGTTGACTCCACGGTAGGGTGCGGCTGCTGTGCGCACTACGGGCCAGCGTACTCGGGTACCACAGTTAGCATGGCGGTGGAAGATGAAGAAGGCCTTTTGTAACC
Source organism: Guadua angustifolia (assembly GCA_036346375.1). Taxonomy (NCBI): domain Eukaryota; kingdom Viridiplantae; phylum Streptophyta; class Magnoliopsida; order Poales; family Poaceae; genus Guadua; species Guadua angustifolia. The sequence continues at coordinate 17,625,817 of CM070504.1, read as the reverse complement.
CCTCTGGGTGTTTATTGTTATGTTAGAATGGCTTTTGGTTTAAAGAATCTTTGGTTCCACTTATCGGTGCCATGCACATTACTTTAGCCGCATGATTAGGCGAAATCTTGAGGTCTCGTTGATGACTTAGTTGTGAAGGTTAAAAAGAAGCGAAGAACTAATCCAAGACACGGAGAAAATCTTTGCCAACCTCGGGAAGAATTGCACTGAAGCTCAATCACGAAAAATGTGTGTTTGGTGTGCCCTTGACGAAATTTCTTTGGATTTCACGGCATCAGCAGGGAGTATCGAAGCCAATCGACAAGATAGCGACCATCGAGCACATGAAGCGCGGTCGCGACTCAAGCAGGTCCGATGCTGGCCGTCGCTGGCCTCCCTAAGCGGTTCATCGCGGTTGGGAAGAAGAAGTTTGCCTCTGTTCAAGCTTTGTTGAAGAAGACTAACCACTTTGAGTGGGCGGTGAAATTTGAAGCAGGCGAGCCAATGAGGCTCGGCTCGGCTCAGTCTACGGCTCGGTCAATGTGAGCAAGGCAGGAACTCGGCTCGACCACGAGATGAGCCCAAAAGTCGAGCTCGGCTCGGCTCGAGGTCGGCTCATGGCCGAGCTCGTCGGCTTCAGTAGAAACCCAGACCAATATGAATTTTGTTTTTCAAATTTTAATATAAAACTTGAAATGACCAAACAACATAGCTTTCAAGTAATAAAGTCAGATATTACTAACAAAAAACATAATTGCATTTGCATTCATTATCAAGAGTTCAAGAAATTGCATTGAGAATTAGTAAACGATATTGCATTCAAAATTAGTAAACCTAGAGGTTCAATAGAACAATTAATGTGAGAAACAACGACATTGCATCATCAAGGGTTCAAGAATTCAAATTTGAGAAGGTATAAGCAGGGTTTTGCTCATATGGGCTAATTAGGTAGAACAAGCAGTAAGCTCATGGCCGAACCGAGCCAAACTAAGCTAAAAAACCGAACCCCAAAAATAGGCTCGCTCGGGCTCGCTTCTGAGCCCTGAGCAACCAGCCGGCAATCTGGCGAGCAAGAGGCAGAGCAGCGCCATGAGCCAAATTCCACCCTAGTGGGCCCGTGGTGAGCGAAGGCATTCGAGACTTGAAGCAATACCTCACCTCTCCCAGGTCTTTGGTCTCCCTGTCTTGCGCTGCGTTGCTCTGTACACCATTTGCCACTCTTGAGGTGGTGGCCCAGCGATCTTGAATTCTTGGAGAGGAAGGCGTCAGGCGGGTCTACTACATCGATGGGTGTTGCATAGGCGGAGACTTCGACCCCAAGCCCAAAAATCTTGTATCACGGTCTTGGTGGCTTCGGGAAGCTGGCATTATTTCAAGGCGAGATCACCGTGGTCACGGCCTACCCTCTGCGAAATTCTCTACAGCAAGTGAGAGCCGTATTGCTAAATGGTCGGTGGAATTGGGGAGTTCAACCTCAAATTTGTACCCTTACGCCATCAAGAGCCAAAATTGGCCGGAGTTCATCGCAGAGTGGACTCCGCCATTCTGGCCAGAAGAAGCACCGTGCCTTCTCCTGGACCTTATTCTTTGATGGGTCATTGATTTTGGAAAAGCGCGGGGCTAGGAGTTGTCTGGTCTTCTTCGTAGTGACACCCTCCGATATGTAGTCGCTCTCGACTTTAAGGCCACGAACTCGCGTAGCCCGATCACGAGGCTGTTGGCGAGGCTCTCGCCAACCGGTCTTTGGGCATCGGCGTCTCAAGTCAAGGGTGACTCCTGCTAGTCATCAACCAAGCGGCGGAAGAATTCCAATGTTAAGGCCCATGGCGGCGTGCACGGTGGAGATCAGAAAAATGGGCGCCATTTTGAAGGGTTGGGGTATGTTCATATCCTCGTAGCGACAACCATCTTGCAGACGGGCTTTCACGGTTCGCGTCCTCAAAAGCCATTAGGTCGAGGTCTTGAAGAAGACTATCGCGGCGAGTCCGCCAGCGGCTCGGTTCGGTGGGGATGATGGTGTCCTTTATCATGACCCCGATTCAGGTGGGGCAGCGGCATAGCGTTCGCGATCTCCGGCTTTCGGCGAGGAAAAGCGGCTGCTGCAGCTCCTCGGTTCGAGGAGAAGGTAGTGTGCGCCTCATTGGTCCGGAAGGAAAGCGGCGGTGCTACCGATCTGACGCCGGACCGGCTTCGGCCTAGCGGAGTGCCCGAGCGAGCACCAGTGTTCGCCCACGCTTGGCGGAAGGTCGATAGATGGATCCTATCCTGCTTTCTTGCGTGACTAAGTGATCGACGATGATGCCTCGGTGAGAAGATTACGCAAGGCCAAGTGCTATACTCCGTAGGTGGGGACCTATCTGCCCGAAGCGAAGCGGAGTTCTCTTGAAGTGCATCACTTTCGGGAAGAGGGCGACACGCTCTCGATATCCATGGGCGTGTCACGGGAGCCATATGTCGGCGAGCGCTAGTCGGTGGCGTTCGCCAAGGATTTTATTGGACTCGCCCTCCGAGGATGCTTGCGGTGGTGAGAAATCTGAAGCTTATCGAGTTCTTCGCGAGGCAGATCCGCAAGCCGGCCCAAGCCGCAAACCATCCGCTCTCTTGGCGTTTGCGATGCAGGTCTAAATATCTGGGCGTTCACTTGAACCCGGGGGCTTCACCCACCTATCGTCGCTATCGACAAGTTCACCAAGTGGGTGGCGGCGATGCGTGCCATTCACGACCTTCGCTATCAAATTCCTACCGGATCTTCACGGCTTGAATGCATAACGCATCATCACAGATAATGGGACCCAATTCACCAGTAGCGGCCTTTCTCGAGTTTTGTGGCGAGATGGGCACCAGGTATCTTTGCCCGATGGCCACCCCGGAATGTAACCAAGCGAGCGCGCCCAGCCAGGTGTTGAAGGGCCTCAAGGCGAGGCGTTTGATCGGCTCCTGGCGAAAGCGCGATGGGCGGAAGAACTCCGGTACGTGCTCTAATCGCCGCTGCGCCCGGTCAGACCTTTGTCAAGATACCTTTCTTCTGGTGTGCAAACGGTAGGCATTCTCCCCTTTGGTATCGCTTCCGGTTCTCCGTAGCGTCTCGGCGTTCAACGAGAAGGCAAGAAGATCTTGACAAGAAAAGTCAATGTCTGGAGGAAGTCCGTGATCGGAGCCGCCCTTAGCGCCGCCGTGTCGACAAAGCCTCGGGCGGTACCACGCCACGGGTCTCAGAGGACTTTGGCGATGGGCGACACGGTCTTCGCAAAATCTAGGCAGCATCTTGGGGGTTGCACAAGCTATCTCCCGGTGGGAGGGCCCCTTCAAGGTGGTTTGATATCTCGACAGGGGTGGTCGGTTGTGAGGGGGGCCAATGGCGAATTCCTACAACATAAATTGTTGCGGAAGTTCTATCCATAAAAAATTGTAAGTACCTAGTAGCTTCGCTTTGAGTGACCTCGAGTAAGTCTTTCCCCGGTGATCGTGACTCTTGGCGATTAATAAAGTTGTTGCCTTAAGCTTTTGCTTTACCATCTTTATCTCCTTTGTGCCACAAGGCGACTTTTAAATATGGGTGTTGTTGGTCCCGACTATTTGGAATTTCTCTGTTGATCTGTGGTGGCGCTGGCGCCTCGTGGGCAGGGCAGTAGCAGGGGAGGCGAGTTTGACACGGTGCTAAGCGTGGCTCGCACGCCTCAGTACAGCTCTTAAGCTGCCGGTGGTCGTCCTGCATGTGCAGTTGACCTATTACCACTCGAAGAAGCGCTTCTTGGCCACGCATGTTGTGGTTCGGTTCCCGAAAGGTCGCCTGGACATAGAATCCAATAAACGGACCATAACGATCCCGGCGAGGTTTATGTTGTTTAAATCCTCCTACATGCGCAACACGTAATGTACCTTGTCTTTGCGATAGATGTGTGTGCCTTGAGGAAGAAAGATCAAAGCATCGACCCATTCAAGAAAAGCTCATCATCACCCAAGTGCTGAAATTTGGTGCGGAGATGTTCGAACTAGTCGCTCGGCGCTGGAAATTTGTGCTTTGATGCTCCGAGTTAGTCGCCGGAGCGCTGGAAATTGGTATACTGTGTGGTGCATAAGCGGATAAGTGTCTTGTGCTACACTTCTAATCCTTTGCTTATGCATACTGAGATAGGCCAAATTATGCGTGATTGTCGCAGCGTCAAAACCAACGCCCCTTGGTGATAAAAGGAAAAGTGCTAAGTGTTAGCGTTAAAGCGAAAGTGCAAGTGGCCGGTCTTGAGTTGGGCCTGATGCTTTCGAACACGGCTTACGCCTCGGGTTGGCTCCTTGAAGCTTGCGGCTGAGTAAATCACCGTCGAAATCTTCTGGCCTAAAAACACTCCAGTAGACTTGTTGCCTCATCGCGCCAAAAGGCTGCGGCACGGTTCGAGAGAGATCATCGGGATCTAAGTTTGAAGGATTTGAGCAAGCGACAATCTCGCACAAAACCTAAGGCTAAGGCTATTACGCATTTTGCATGAAGCGCGGGTTTAAGGTCATTTTACCTAAGTTCTGCGTAACTTGCGTGGTTAGATACTGCGTTTGTGGCCATTTTGCGTGACCTAAAAGGGATCACGAAATCACGCCCTAAACTTAAAAGCTTACTTGGCGTTGTGGCTAAGTTCAAAATTTGAGTCTTTGGCGGCTCTAACAAAGCGGAATCAATTGTAACACCCCAAAAATTTGGGTTTTTAAAATTTATATTTAAATTAGCTTTCCAAAATTTCTATTGATTTTAATTCATTAAAAAAACTTAATCTAAATTTTCTAAATCTAAAACAATTTAATGTGCCTTTTGTTTTATGTCAAGTAACTTAAAATTGAGATTCTGAGTGTTCTTTGTATCTGAGGAAATTTTTCAAATTTGATATTTGCTAAAAATTAATTAAAATTATTAAATTAAACATTTGGATGTTAATTGGATTTTTATTTGGATTTTTAATTGAATTATTAATTGTTAAGACAATTCTATATCCAAATTCCATTTCAAAACCTTTCCAAAAGTTTCATCAATTAAAATATAATTGGAGACAAAATAAAAGATTTGGTCTCAAATGGATTAACTTAAGCTCTCATCACACGTGTGCATGCAAGTAAAGGCCTAGTGTGATGTCCTTACCTTTTCTATCGCCTTATTGTGATCTAGACCATCTCGTTGAGTTCGGCCTCGTATTCTGTCATCACCGCAAATAAATGTCAAATCGAGGTCCGAGTCCTCGATGTAAGACTAACCTCGGATCGAACCGTAGTGGATGTCGATCCCATCCGTCCTTGTCTTATCCACGAAAATCTAATCGCCATTAACCTAGAATTCATTCGTGGTCTTGATCGATAGACCATTAGCCATATATCGTATTCTTATGCTAGACCTAGCCTATCGGTCTATCTTCCTTTTGGTTGATTGTGCCATTCGATCGAAAGTCAACCTCGAGCATATGCTTAGTTCATGGCGAACTAACGTATCATCGTGGACGGTCTATAGATCGAGAGTCCATATGTCATCGACTATCAATCAAGATAATAACCCGGAAGAAATATTCTTGGAATACTATTCCTTATTTCCCGATTATTAATCTTTCTCTTGATTGTATTTTCAAAAGCCGTTCTATTTTGTCTAACCATCGATCTAATCCATTCAAATTCCTAATTTCATCTAAGCCGTTGTGCCCAATGCTATTAGTTCTTAATTTGGAGTTTACTTGATTTGCTTCTTGAGTTTTGTTGTATTTGTATTTGTTTATCGTTAGGCGTGTTGCAGGAAGTCGCTCGGAAGGCGAGGATCAAGCAATGCGGAGATTGAAGATCGAGGATCAAGGATCGAAGATAAAGAGTAAAGAATAATAAAAATTGCAAGGGCTAGGCAAGTTGTTGCTTTGACCATATTGATCCCATGTTTTAAAATTACTTCGTTTGAAATTATTGCATGCTAGTTTGAAATAAGCTGATTTCAATTAATGCAGGATTAGATAATCAACCTACTTGTTATTGCCACCTTGTCTCTATTATTTGTATGCCATGATTCATTTGTCACCTAGATTGTGGATTAATAGTTGGACATTAATAATTTGCCAACATGGGTTAATTAGGCCGTATGTAGTGTGCTTAGCCACCTTACGTAGATTTGTCATGATTTTGGAAGATTAAAGTTAATATTGACTTAATGAGATATGGAACATGTTTTTGAGAATGAGACATGGGTTATTGAGTTGAAGATGTACGTGGTGCATGGTAAAAGGGCTGGGGTGGGAAAGTGATTTAGACTGAGGCAAGTGGCAAGATTGTTTCTGGTGGGCCAAGAGTGGCAACTGGGCGGTCGCATTTGGTTTTAAGATTGTTTCTGGTGGGCCAAGAGTGGCAATTGGGCGGTCGCATTTGGTTTTATGACATGTTGATGTGATGAACTTTTGGTTAGTCTAGCCTCGGTCAACTAAGGACTTAACCTTGTGAGCCTTTGACCTGAGTCATTCATACAACCACAAGTTAGGAATGGAGACGGATCTAGGTGAGTAAATTGTGAAATCTATTCTTGATAGCATGGTGGTGGAGTGAGTCCCGATATGCGGGTAAGTAAAACTCACGAGCGCAAGAGGGCACTGGATGTAGTAACGATCCACGATGTTGAAACCTTAGCGAAGATCTTGGGTTTAAACGGATCTTTGGAAAGGCTTTGTTATGATCGCTCATTACGCATACTATTGTATGGCGATTCACGGTGACGTGGTGAGTTGATTATATCTTGTGGGTAAAGTGTATAACCTCTGCGAGAATGTAAAAACTATTGAATAGCCGTGTCCACGGTATTGGACATTGCTCGAGGGATTCTGAGTCAAGGGTTAGATTTTGATAAAAATGAGGTTGGGAATGTGGACAATGTGATATGGAAATTGGTTAAGGATGAAAATGCTTTACTTGAGAATGATTACGAAATTTATTATGAGTATTATTGTTTCTTGCTTTTCTATCTATTATGATTATTTGTGAATCTTTGCTTTATTGCAAAAGAACCCTTGACCATTCCTTTGGAATAAGCCATGCATGTAGTAATAAATTGCATTACATGCACGACTTGTTGAAATCGATTGTGTACTCACCCTTGCTTTAACAAAACATCACCGAGTTGAGGAGAAGTCTTTGTCTTGAAGGAGGATTCTGCAAGCAGCGAATATCTAGGAGTTGAACCTTGTCAAATGCATGTGGTATTTTGATGGGATTCAGCAAGCGTTCTTCATTCATTGCTTTTAGTTTTACTCACGAGTTGAAGCCATCTAGGCTTCACAATTGTAAGATTGACCTTAAGGTTGTTCAACATGTTATATTAAAAGATGAATTCTTTATTTATTATTCCGTTATGTATGATTGTGATATTCATCTTTGTTAAGCTTAGGCGCACTAGCTCTTGATCACAGGGACTAGTCTTTGAAAACACGAAGGGTTTCGGATTGCGAGTTCGGGTCAGACAGAGGTGAGTATCGAGCATCTTGTTGTGAGTCTTGACCCTAGATAGTTTGGCGTTCTTTAGGAACTTCAAAATTATTTTCTAAAGAAAATTTAACTTGAAGAATAACAAGTTCTTGACTTATCTTATTCTTCCATTCTTTTCTCCTTTCTTGAAATTTCTATCTTTCCCGCCGATTTAAGTTGAAAATCTTACCTCGGTTGTCTTGAATAGATAACGATGTTTCACACTTTAGGAGAAAGCGAATGCGTTCACGAACCTTAAAGATCGTGAAGGCGAGGAATCGTCGAGCTCAAGAAAGAGTCTTAGATAAAGTGTCCCGAAGGTAGAAGAACGCGTCTTGGTAAAGTGTTCAAGAAATTCAAAGAATCGGTGCTTGAGTAGTTGTTGAGACTCATGTGTGAGAGTCGCGTCTGTCTAAGTTAAGTGTTACCCTTTCTAGGCGTTAGACTTGTGTGCTTAGGTTAATTTGGTTTTCCTTGTTTCTTTGAGTTAATGCGATTGTCGTTCTTGAGCTTTTAGGCTTGGATAAGCAACCATACCAAGTTATTAATAATATTGGTATAAGTTTTGGAGTTAAACTTGTTCCCTGCACTAGGATTCATGAACCTCATCTATGCTATTCCCTCTTACCTAAACCTTTGGGTGATCAGCGAGATGGAGAAGATTGACCCACGGTATGCGTGCCACGAATTCCCGCGGATTCGGATACTCGTAATGCACTGCTAGTCGAGGATCACGCTAGTACACCACAGGATAAGCGAGGTTGAAGTACCACAATCATACCGTGAAATAAATAATAAGTACTTCAAGCATAATATAATCGAGTTACATGACCTTATGGTCACCTTACAATACTTATTGCGAAGCGATAAATATCATCGATATCAAGTTCATTCGGCGGAAGCAAAATACGATGCGGAACCCTTCTTAACCACGAGACTCTTGAGTGCGGCCCTAACCCTTAGTCCTCGGCCTTCAATGAACTCCTCCTCCCCAAGGTGATGCGGCTTCATCTTACGAGGTTTTTGTCGATGCAAGGGTGAGTATACAACATACTCAACAAGTCATGCACAAATGCGGATCTATTACTACATGCATGGCTTATTCCAAGGAAGGCTTAATTGGTTATTTTGCATAAGCGGCATTTCTTTTAATAGGTAATCCTATTAGATTAAAAGCGATAAGATCAATAATATTTAATAATTAATTTCTCAATTCTTTTCAAGAGTTTGGCACCACGGCCTAATTTCATTCACCTGACTTTTTGGCACCACGACCACCCATTCCACATTTTCATTTTGAAAATCTAACCCTTATTTGTAATCATAGAGCAATGTCGATCTGCATGCGGACACGGCTATTGAATAGATTCACACACACACTCTGCGGAGGCTGTACACTTTACCCAGGAGATACGATCGTTCACCACCTGACGATTGATTGCAACAAAGTCTTTGAGACTAACATTTAGCAGATTGAACCTCTCAGGCACTTCCCTTCTAACACTTCCCTCACTCGGCGAAGTTTAGAGCAGGGCAAAATACCGTTGAATGGGTACCAAGCAGCGTATGCAGTGCGCTTCCCCTCTGATTACCTTGATGTGCTCTGTCACCCAGTTTCAAAGGAAGAGGTTAGAAACCTACTTAACTAGGTCGAGTCCCATTCAGGACAAGTGGTTGTACCGCAGACTTCGGTTCAAAGGCTACATGAGTTAAGTCCTTAAGCATCGGGCAAGACAACCATTTTATACACCGGCACACAGCCCTAACCATCACAATACATCCCATTGCCACCACAGGCCCACTTTGTGCAAGCCTTCTTGCCACTTGCCCAGTCCAAAACATTTCCCCACCCCATGTTACATTTAAGCAACACATGCCATTGTTCACATCAATTTCTGAATAGCACCACCACAGGTTACTATTCCAATTCCATCGTATGACATCATCGCACTTTTACAAAATCGTTCCATAATGTTTAGTCGATTATTCATTTGCTATTTGAAATTCATTCATCAGCGTATAAGCAAGCTAGCTGACTAATCACGGTCTAGCCTCCCGTGTTGGCATCATATTATTATCAGCGTATTAGACATCTTAGGGTGGACAAGGATTTTCGGGGCATATAAACATTATAATCAAGGTGGCATAAACAAGATAGGTATTTTAACTCTTTTCCCATATAAGCAACATCATTTATACTTAACATAGCATGCAATAATTGAATCAAAATATATTTTTGAAATCTAGGGGCAACATGGTCAAAGCATGACTTGCCTTGAAGAGGAGTTAGTTAGTGGGGAGTTCTGACGGGTCTTCAAATTCCTTGGCGAAATCCGGCAACTTGGAGTCTAGCGCTACGCATAAAGCAACATACAATAGCACTCAATACAGACAGCAAGACAATTTCTAAAAATCAAATAAAATCACCAATAAATAGTTCACATTTTACAAATTTTTGGGCACTGGAATCACCCAAATCCGAGTTAAGATGCAAAAGTTACTGACATTTTCAAGTTTACTAAAATTCAATTAAATAATAACCGAATTATCCTTTTATTTTTATACTGAAAATCCGGATTAATTCATGGCGTGCGATGTCGGCACCGAGGAACCTCCGTCACCCTCGACGTGCGGGTAGGCCGGATGGCGTCATCTTGGCGTCGGCCTGCCTAGGTGACTCACCGGCGACATGTGGGCGGTGAAGCGATGCTTGGGCCACTCGGCGGCAAACAGCGGCGGAGAATCGTGCAGCCACGCGACACATTTAATCTCGCCGTTGGTTTAGATCAGCGGTCGGTCGTTCGGCGATGCCTTGCGCTCACGAAGGCCTCACGTGGCGCAATATTGGCGGTTAGATTAGAGATCTCGACTCACGGTTGGAAAGCAAAACACTATTCTAACTAGCGTGGGCGTGCAGGCGGTGGGATGAGAATCCAGCGGCGCCAACCATACCAAAGCGATTCACTATACATACACCGGCGTGGCTCTGCGAACCTTACGATCAAGATCCTCACGGACGAGATCTAATCCTACGCTTAATTTGTGATTCAAATAAGCGACTTCGTGGCCTCACCTCGGCGTCCAGATGAAGATCGGCAATTTCTTTGAAGCTTCATGGCGTCGAGGAAAGTGAATGGTGGTGTTGGTCGCGGAGTTGAAAAAGATAGATGCGGTGGCGGCGGTTTCGAGCCTCTCGGTCGGAAGAAGTGGTCATTGGATCGCCTTGCACGAGAACTTCGAAGAGGTCTTAGCGGCGGAGGAATAGCCAGACGGCGGTGAAACCTGAGAAAAGCGGGGAAGAGTACTAACTCTGGCGAGCTCAAGAGAGACTCTGGAGGCGAGCGTCACGAGTTAATGCGAAATGGCGGGGTGAAGTCTTGAGCCGGAGATATACCTCACCGCTCGGACATGCCTTGGACAACGCACAATCTCGACAATATCTGCGGAGGCCAGCGGCGAGTCTGTGATCGCCCTCCCGAGGTCGTCGGTCATCGGCCGTCAGATTGCGATCAGCGTGGATTGAATCACAGGCTGCGTGACGATACCTATGATCATGACCATTCGATCGAATCGAAGCTGCTAGGATCGGGCGCTTTAGGGTTTCTGACGAAACCGCAGGTGTTAGGCTGGCCCAACCTTAGCTAGCCAATTTTCAGATTTTGACAATAAAAATAATTCGAAATTCAAAGTAATTATTTGGGGCACTAAAATACGAAAAATTCTAGAAAAATTCTAGAAAATATTTGAGCATTTTGAGCCTAAATAAAATATTTTCATTTATTTTTGATAGATAATTTTCTGATATTAATTAATCAAGAGAAGGATAGTTTAAATAAATGTTAATTAAATCCAATAAATCCTAGAAAAATTAGATAAATTCAATTAAATGCAATTAAATGCAAATAGAGGTTAGTAAATTAAGTAAAAATTCAAATAACTCCAAAATTTAAAATTGACCAAAATTTGGGGCGTTACAGCGGCAGATGATTACGAGGCAATTAAAGCGATTCGGATATTCTTGCTTGATGTCAAGTATTAAAGCGAGATGTTGACCAAAAGCAATCTCGGTTCCAGGTTGAAAAATTCAACGATCGTTCTCGGTGCAAGTTTGCAAAGTTTATAGAACTAGGCAAATCGAGAGGATCGTGCATGTAACCATTGTGGAGTCATAGGACATATCTCGGATGAGCATCATATCAATTGTTCCGGTTATGATGGGAACCATCCTCTTGGAGAATGTCAGAATAATAAAATTTCATGTTTTTTCTTTGTGAAGGCCAAGATCATTGCCCAAGGCGATGTGCTATGTATTAGGTATTGACCTCTGCAATGCAACGTCAGAGAAAATTTTCAAGCCAACCTTTGTGGTTCAGAGTTAGCAAAAGAAAGGCATGTTGTCATCTACCCATGCCTTGTCCACGGACCCGATTAAAAGAAATACCAGAATCTAGCAAGCTCTTTGCGGAAAAAGCAAGTCAATGACACCGGGGAAGTTGTTTCCTTTGTAGTAAACAAGGTCACCATGCCGGCGATGTCTCGAAGCATCAAGCATCCACTTTACCTTGATCATCGAAGTGATTCGGTTCAAAGCATATCACCGAGATGCGCATGGGGAAGCATCAAAGATCGATTATGCTATGCCTGCCGTAAAAGAGGCCACTTTGCCAAGCAATGCCCATTCAAATATGAAGTACCTTGTGGAGTTGAAATTGTTCCTGAAACTACCTCAGTTGAGCCTGTATTGTCAAGTATGCCTGAAGCAATAACAGAAGTCGATTGTTCCAAGAAGCATTTGAAGAAAAGACGGTTGACTATTGAAGCTACCAATAAGTTTCAGAAACCGTGATGCCATACTCTAGTCTATAAGAGTATGTCAAGGAATTCTCTTAGCAATTCCTATTTGTGGAACAAATGTAACCAGAATTCTAAATCAAAAGTATTAATGGCAATAAAGGAATTGATATGTCTTTGAGCATTCACTTTACTAGATAATGTTCATGTGTATGTTGGCCATAGAGCTTGAGTTCTCAGTCGTGATGTTAAGAGTTGTCAGATTCATTTCGATCAATGTTCCTTACTCCAAAGGTCATTGGTAGTAAAATTGCAAGGATCAATGAATCGTCCAAGATCTTCAAGTGCAATGAAGCAATTATCAATCGACTTGAGTTTCTCGGATCAAGAGGCATTCTCAAGAACCAACTCAGCGAAATGATGTTCAATCTTGACCAAGACCCACGAATAGCAAGTTGCTTTTCGCCGTCGGGAGCGGACTTGTCCGGTTTCCAAGAAAGCAAAAATTAAGTGTAGGTGGAAAAAAAGTTGTAACAATGGAAGTTATCGGCATTGTTAGGAAGAGTCGCGGATTGTTTTCAAGGGCCTCGATGGAAGAAAGAGTTTCATGTGCTAAGCAGACCCGATTGAAGCCAATTAAGTTTACAAAGGATCTTGTGAATACCCAAGGCATAGGTATCCCGTGACGAGGAGGAGCATATGGGCGCCTACCGCTGGGCCTCAAACCGAAGCCACCTTTCGAGAGGCCCGACTTCCATAGCAGAGCCCGTGAGGGCCCGACTTCAAACCAAGCCAACCCCAAGAAGCGGCCGACCAGCGCTTCGGGACCCGGCGCCCCGAGCGCTCGGCAATGGCGGCCGGGCTCGGTTTCCGACGATGGGTCCGGGCCGATCGATGGCCCCAAACAAGCTCGGATCATCTTCACAAAAAGCAAAGCGTCAAATCGTCGAACCGGCCTCCATTGGTCACCTAAAGTGGTCGATCACGGCCTTTCAAAATCCGCGATCGGCGAGGGCGGGGCCTTCGCACCTTCCCAAAGCGGTTCCGAAAAGGTGGCTTGCAGCGTCGGCACGGCCTTCTTGTGAAGCGGTCTGCCGTTTCTAGAAAAGGAATAAAGCCGAGCCGTCACCTGCGTCTCCACCAACTCAATACTGAGGCGTGCAACCACTCGTCGAGAGATAAGTCCAGCGACCGAGACAAGGGCAAAGCCCGGACTCCCTAGGCGTGAGGAGCCCCATCCATTTTCCTTTACGCCCTTGTGTAACCTCAGGTGTAACACCTTCCCGGGCTATATAAGGGAGGCCACGACCCTTCAGGGCCAGGCGTGAGCGTCAGAACACAACACTCTGAATCACACTTGTAGCCATTCGGCAACCCACAGCACACAAGGCTCTGACAGGCAGGCTCGGCCCTCGCTTAACTGCAGCGGACTCACGAGAATCAATAACATCAGAGCCACCTCACAGGCTGGAGTAGGGGCGTTACACTTGAACCGATTATAAACCTTGGACCCCTCTCTTTGGTCTAACCATTGGGGGAGGCGGGGCGTAGCCCCTCTAGACCTACAAATTTGCTTGCGGTTCTCGAAACAAGCGGTTAGGCGCGCCGAGTAGGGGCCTCGCGTCATCGGCATCTCCGGATTCCCATTTGTCTCACGATGGCTTCCTTCACCGCGACAATGCGCTCGCGCGAGAGCGAATCTGTTTCGGTTCCTTGACTTAAATGAATCGCTGCGGCGGAGAGGCTCAAGCTCGCTCCTCTCCAGCTCTAATCCGAGCCCTCGTCGGGCGCGGATCCGTCGCTGCGCCCGCCTTGACAACCGACTTCGAGGACCTGCGTCGTCTTGAGCCAGGCCTTCTTCTTGTGCACCGCCACTTTCGCGAGTCGCTATACGCGTCTTGAGCGGCGCCACCGCCTCCGTAGCGATCGCGTTTCGTGGCAATGGCGCTCTGGCGTAACCTCCTTCCACGAAATCTTTGGAGGCTCGGCGGTCATCGCGTCCGCCGAGCTCGACAACTTCGAAGGGAGGCCTCACGGGTCGATCCTGCCTCCTAGCAAGTCGGGGCGGATCGCCAATCCGTAGAAGACGAAGAGGTCGCGGTCGACCAGGGACCCACCAGGCCCGTGCGGGTAGGGTTAGCCCTCCCGCCAAATAGGAAGCGCTCGTCGACTTCCTCCGGGCGAATCGGGATGTCTTCGCATGGAAGACCTCCGACATGCTGAGCATCCCAAGGGAGATCGTGAGCACACCCTCAATATCAGGGAACAGGCGCAAGGCCGGTCAGCGCTGCTGCCGTTTGGCGAAAAATGACATAAGCTCATAGGGAAAAAGTAGCCAAACTTTTAGGCGGGGTTCATAAAAGTCAGCCCCCGGTGGCTTACCAACCTGTCCTTGTAAAAAAAGTCCGGGCAATGGAGGATGTCGTTGATTACGAACTGAACAAAGCGTATCCCAAAGACCATTTTCCTTTGCCGGATCGGCGGTCGTCGATTCCACGTTGGGTGTGAATCGCTCTCCTTCTGAGCGCCTACTCGGGCTATCACGGATCTGATGAAAAGTCCGACCATTTCGCCTTCTTTCATCACCCGTTCGGCTCGTTTTGTTCGTAACGATGCCCTTTGATGCAACGCCCGGCGCTACATACCGGCGATGCATATGCGCTTGTTTTGATGACCAAGTCGGCGTATTTGTCGAGGTCTCGTGAATGACATAAATGCGTCAAAAGCGAAAGAAGCGGCGACCTCGTCGCCGACCTCGAAAACTTTGCGAACCTCGGCGGTTTAGCAAAAAACTCAACGAAAAGTCGTCTTGGGGTCCCCGGAGAAAGCTCACAGGATTCATGATATCCGGCGCGACATCGAAGCTAACGGTAAAGATCTCGGCAATCATGAAGATGGGCCCCATTGCGCGATCTAAAGGCGCCCAAAAGGCGGCAAGGGTGCCTCGCGGCTTTGGCCGTTTCGTGTCTCGCCTCGGCGGCAGCGAGATCTTAGCTCTATAAAACTTTCGAGCGATCCGACCACCGAGTTGGGCGGGGAAGCCGAAAGCCCTCGATCGACTAAAGGCCTTCCTAACATCACCTCACGGTCTGGTGGCCTTGGCGCCATCGCGAACCCTGCTCCTCTCGTTGCCGCCCGACCAGTCGTGGCCTTGGCTTCGTCGTCGGCGGCGGAAGAAACCATGCCCTCAAGTGCGCGACGGTCTACTTCATCGGAAATACTCTCGGAGTCAAAGCCCACTATTCACAAGTTAGAAGCTACTCTCTGGCGGTACTAATCGCGAAGAAGCGATCCATTACTTGACCCGGCACCGTGTCGGTGGTAACGTCTTCGCCACTAAGCGAGATCATCCCATAGCCATGACGCCTCGGGAAGGATAGCCAAGTGGAGCACGAGGCTCCGCGGCCCACGACATTTCATTCGTCCCTAGGGCGGCGATCAATCGCAACCCCTTAACGACCGTTCTTTGAATGGGCCAAGGCAGGCGCCCCAGTGCTTGAACCCGAGCATTGGGCGATGTATTCGCGGATCCTACACCAGAATGGAAGCGAGTGCGGAATCGTTATCGTTCCCCACTCGACAACAAACTCAATCGCCGTCCGATTGCTTTTGGCCTTCTGAATAACGCGTCGCCGATCTGTACGAGGCCCTCATCAGCGGTCTCCGGATCGCCGCCCGACCTCGGCGTCTGGCTGACTTCGTATATAAGCGATTCAAGGCGGTGGTCGACCCGGTCATGAAGGCCTCGGGCCGAGACCCCGCATGGCGGCGTATTCTTGCGGGAAGTCGCATAAGCGAAGAGAAGTTCAAGGGGTTCGAGCTCCACCGCAGCTCTGGGCGCAACAACGGCGGCGACTACCTTATAACCTCGCTTGAAGCAAGGGACCCGTTCGGCCAGGATCTTCGTCCTGACCTTCACCGACCATCCATCATTGGACCCGATGGCAGCAAGTGGCGGACCGCCGAACCAACCACCAATCAGCAGACCGTGCCGTCAGAGCTCAAATCGAGGCGTGCTCATGATCGGGCAGACTGGAGGAAGCCCTCGTCGATCACGATGGTAGGACCCTCCTCAGACAGAGCCAAAAGGCGGTGCCTCGCTTCGGCGGCGAAATCTTTGTCTGATCGGCGAACCTTTACAAAAGAGTCCTCGGGGTCCTCGAGTGCATCTGACCAAGACCAAGGCAAGGTGCTTTCGACATCACGGCGGGGTGTCACGGTCATCCTTGACACCACGGTCCCTCGTGGGTAAGCCTTCGTCGGGGTTTCTCTTGGCCGTGGCCCGTGGTGGCCGAAACAAATTGTTACGCACTGCGAAGGTGCCAATTTTTGCCCGGCAAACACACCTTCTAGCAAGCCCTCCGGATGATTCCCATCACATGGCCATTAGCGATGCAGGGGACTCGATCTGCTCGGACCTTCGAGAAAAGCGGCCGGGGCTTCACGCACCTCTTAAATCACGGTGGACAAGTTCACTAAGTGGATAAGCGAAGCCGATCGCCACTATCACCTCGCGCATAGCGACCAACTTCTTCGCGACGCCGTCTACCGATTTGGGGTCCGAACTCCATCATCACCGACAAGCCGCCGCGATTTCTGGGGAAGAATTTCTCGAGTTCTGCGGCGATTTCAACATCGCGTCAGCTGGGCGTCCGTCGCCCACCCGCGAATAAGCGGCGGGCGAGAGGCGAAGCGGCATGATCCTCTGAGGGCTCAAGCGCGAATCTTCAACGATTGAAGAAGTCGGCGGGGACGTGCCGGCGTGGCGCCCTCGGATCCTTTAGAACTGCGGACCCTCCGGCCCGGTCGGCCAAGGGTTCCGCCGTTCTTCACGGTGTTGGTGCGAAGGCGAAATCGTCCTAGACCCGGCACAGGTCACGGCGCCACGAAGGCTGCAAGCCGACCGAACTCGGGGCTCGACTCCAGCGGGGCCCGTCGACCGGCTTCTCGGCAGTAGCAGCGACATTGCTGTCCTCGGTCGGCCAAATATCGACAAGCGTTCTTGGCGCTATCGAGTCGCGGATCGCGTGAGGCCTTCAGCGTGGCGACTTGGTCTGCGCCAGAGTTCGATCAACGTTGGCGAGCACAAGCTCTCTCCTCCATGGAAGGCCCCTTCGTGCGGACGGAATGTCCGGCCCGGCACCTATCGACTCAAAAGGCGATGGCAACATTGTTTTTCGCGCTGGAACATTGAAAAGCTCTGGCGATTTTTCCTTAAGACTTGCCTTTACCGTCTGACCTTGTTAACATGCGAGGCCGTGGCCTTGGCTCCCGCTCGGGGACTTTGGTCTACATAATCGCATTCGTAAGCGCCCGAACGATCAAGGTTCTCCCTTAAATGAACCAGTTCGACGAGCTACTCTGACCTCGTCTTGTAAAACTCCGGCGTTTTCTTGACTCGACCTCCAAAGTAGTGAGTGCAGGGGCGAGCGCGGACTCCATATGGGCAACCCACGGCGGTCGGCGGAGGATTACGTGGGCGATTAACAATAGCGAGCATCAAGCGAAAGGAATGGAGCTGGAATATAAGTGCTACCAAGCACCTAAAAAGCGTTACGTTTCATCAGAGCGCGAAGCGTTCATTACGAGCGAAAACCAAAAGTACACAGTTCATGCTAACCCTAAAAGAGAAAAAGTACAAAATCGCAAAGCAGCGAGTCAGGCGAGAGACGGAGGTGGCTCCTGGCGCCCGAGATGCCTCGCTTGCCTGGCGAGTTCGAGGCGGCCGAGCCCCTAAGGATCTGGCGAAAAGCGTCGTCCTCGTCGTCCCGAGCTCCGCTTCGCCTCGGCCTCGTCGTTCGAAGTCTCGAGTCGGCGCTCCGCCACCATCTCGCCGGCGTCCGTACTCGTACGCTGGCCGGCTCGCCTCGGATATAGGCGGACGATCGCCACCGGGTCGAAGAACGCGGCCAGTGGCCACGGCCCGGCTGCGTACTCGCCGTCGGGCGCGACCCTCTGCCCCTCACAGGCGGGCGCTCTCGGGAAGCTTGCGGCGAGCCCTCAATGCCTCGGCAGCTCGAGTGAGGCCGGCGTATTGCGCCACAGTGGGCTCCAGCGATTCGTTCAGCTCCACCCCAAGTGGCCCCGAGGCTCTGCCCATGCTCTGGTGGTGGCGGAACAGAAGAAACCCAGCGTGGAGTTGAAATCCTCACGCCGCGGACTATCTCCGCCTCGGCAGCTCACGGCCTGCGCCCGAGGCTGCCGCCTCATCTTGGTGCTTTGAACCCGCGCGCCCATGATGTCGTCCTGCGCCCCAAAGGCGAAGAGACCCACAGGACCTGAGGTCGGCGTCGCGGCCGGACGGCGTGTCCACCATGCTCGCCGCCGATCCTCGGCGAGCCACTTCATTGCTGGGGGCTGAACTACCCGAGCGGCACTAAGCGCGCGCGCCTTTGTGTGTCGGACTGCGGGAAGCAAAGATAAAACGAAACGTCAACTAAACAGCGAGTATCTCACGAAACAACTAGAAAGGATCTACATGACGAGGGCTCAGGATGAAGAATCTCGGTGAGGCGGTCAAACCACCCCTCGCCGCCGTGCCGGAAGCCCCCCTCCGTCCAGGGTTTCTTGAGCGGACCCCGAGTCGCCTCGCCCTCGTTCCCAGGCCTTAGCGTAAATGCGCCACCGCTTGCTTCGCCATAAGCGCCGCAAAGCTCCTCGAAGCGTTTGGAAGACAAAGGCGAAGCGAAACGTCAAGCGGGGAGTGAGATTCTGCTACCTCGGCGCCCGTATTTATAAGGCGGGTTCGCCTTGCCAAAAACCGCCCATCGCCCAGCTCGCGGACTCCCCTGACGCCACCGTCCGTCGCCCGGCAGCGTGGCATTAAAATCCTCCCCATTAATCGTGCGAAAGCGACCACGAGGCGGAAGAAGCGCTTCCGCGGTGGGCAACCGACCCGCCGATCTTCCAGCCGAGTCGTGCGTCACGGACAACCTCGGAATCCGCCGAGGCGCCAACAAGCCGCCGTCGGCCGACCAGAGATAAGTCTCTTGACTCTCGATCTCCTTCTGATTATTCGAAAAGACCGGTAATGCGTCTGCGACCATACTGATGCGCGGCGCATCGCTTCGAGGGCTCGGGAGCAATGTCATTCACATTTACGCGAATTCGTGACCCGGCCAACCCTCGGCTTCCTAGCGAGTAACCCGTCCAGGCCAGCGCTACAACCCTCGCCCGGCTGACGGTTCAGTAAGCGCTTCGCGGTAGAAATACCGTCTTGATCTGCGAGCCATAAGTCGATGCGAGCGTCCCTCTCTAAGCGTGAATGAATGCTCTTGTTTTCCAAACATCATTCATATTCATGTCTGGGTCGGCGGCGAGCCAACCACTTCGACTTCCTAGCGAGTAACCCGTCCAACCAGGCGCTCATTGCCCAATGACTAAGGTTTAATGGCGCTCATGGCAAAGGGGGTTACCAGCGGTAGCTCCTAAGTCGGTCGGGCGCTTCTCCCTGCGTGAAACATGAATAAGCGTATTAGACCTCGGGGTTCGTTAGCACTTCGCCGTGCTCTCTTGGAAAACCGAACCGCCTCGCCCAAAAACCCTAAGCGGTTTCGAGATCTGCTTTGTTTCGACGCAAAAGGCAGTTTCGAGCCACCGTTTTCGAGCGAAGGAAGCGGCTTAAACCATAATAAACACAAAAAGCGAACCCGATTCGTTACATATCAAGTTCTTTACATTTTGCAAAAATAATAATGTCGACATTATTCGTAATCCCGTGGAGGGCGCTCTGCGGAAGATATCCGATCGGCGATCACTTTCGGGCATGGGGCACCGGCTTGGAAGCGCTGGCGATGGACCTCCTCGTCGATCCGGTTCTGGCGATCCAGCTGGCGGCGTTATCGAGTTAATGCCATTGTAGAAGGACATGGGCGTTAACAAGCGCATAAAGTGGCTCCCGAGGCGCACTCGTCTTCGCAGGCTTCTCGGCGTGCTCCGACACACGAAACCAACTTCGATGCAAAGCAAACTTATTGCCCGCGTATACCAAAGCGTCGATTGCAGATGACCGGCCTACCTTTCCCAAGGTTGCCTTTCGGCGACCAGTTGACCGATCGTCCTCGCCTCTTTCCTTGTGCAGAAGTGAGCCACCGCCTCGCCTAGGTGACGCGCGTCCGCTCCTCCTCCATGCGCCAACGCGCGCGCCTTAGCGACCATTGAACCTCTTACGCAACTCACGAAGATCGAAGCAAAAAGTTAAAAAGCGGCGCTTGATGGCGGCACCTCCCAAGTCAACCCGAATAACAACATCTTACGGTAGGCGGCTTCGGTCATGGAGGTGAGCTTGCTTTGAACATCCTCCTCGAGCTTCTTCGCCATGCTTGCCACTTCTCAGCGACAACCTTGGCATTCTTGGCCTCACTTGAGGGGACTCAACTCTGA
Source organism: Guadua angustifolia (assembly GCA_036346375.1). Lineage (NCBI taxonomy): Eukaryota > Viridiplantae > Streptophyta > Magnoliopsida > Poales > Poaceae > Guadua > Guadua angustifolia. Next base: position 17,605,201 of record CM070504.1, on the reverse strand, counting down.
TACTCTACGCCCTCGGGGACCGGCACTGTGCGCTCCTCCTCCAGCTATCGGCCGTCTCATTCATCGCCCGTGAACTTCCTCTGCCGCCCGGCTTTCTGCGCGCCACGGCTTCCCGGAGCCTCCACTGCTCGGAGCCCGGTTGGTGCGATCATGCTTCTCCGCAGGCGTCCTCTGGCGTCGCAGGCAGCGGAGAACTTCGGACTTACCCTCGGCGCTCCGCTGAATCTTGCAACCAGTGGCCGAAGCATCATCCTCGAGACCCAACAAAATTCGAAAGGCGGAAAATTTTGAACACAACTTACCACGCGGCCATATCAACCCCTCGTGTGGCGTCCGGCCTTTCTCTTGGGAAGTTTCGAGGCGGCCGAGGCTACGCCGAATCTTCTCCATCTCGATCTGGCTCGCTGGGAGCCCTCTGCGAGATTCCCACTCCGAGCTCATACGGCATCGGCGTAAGCGATGCCTCGCCGGTGGTCGCTGCCGCCAGAGACCAATATGGGCGGTGGCGTGAAGAACCCGTGGTCGTAAATCGGACTGCTGTGGCGAGACCTCGGCGCGGCGCAAGGCAATTGGCGACCACCACCACACCGCCGCGGCTCTCTCCTAGCCCTTCGGTGGCGATGGCGGCAAAGCGTCGGTGCCAAGATCGGCGACGCCGGCGACCAGCGGCGCAAGGTTCGCTCCACCATCATCGGCCCCGATCTGACGGCGCTGGCCGCGGTCGCCCGAGCCGTGTGGCGGGCCGACTCCACGATCGATTCCGGCACAACCACTGGCGCAACCGCCGTTACGTCAGCCGCTGCGGGCACGACCAACGCCGCGGCCTCCGCCATTTGCTCCGGCCCGGATGGCGTATCCCCGACTTTCTGCGGCGTGGGAGTGGCGGCGTCGGTCCGGCGGCAATTCCGCCACCTCGTCGAGCTCTCCCGTAAAATCCCTAAACGCGAATTCGTCGAGAAGCGACTCAAGCGAAATCGGTAGCGTATGACAAAAAACAAAACTAACGCGTCGGCGGTGCGGTCAGCGCTCTCTCGGCGGTCTTCTGGCGAAGGAGAGCCGTCTCCCCTCCTTAAAGGCGCCTCCGCCGGTGCTCTTGGGGCGCCATAGCGGTGACCGTGTCGGCGATCCTCCGGCGGATCGTCGCTCGGCAACAACCCGAATCGTGACGCTGCAAATGCGGATCAATGGGATCTCTGCCAATCCTTTGGAAGCGACCGCTAGCCCGTCGACGAGCGAGGTCGAAGCGCTCCATCCTCATGGGGTCGGATGCTCCCACATACTTTCGAACATCGGGTGAGGCACATCCGCGGGGTTGCGTCTCACCATAAACACCGCAGACGGCAGCGTCACCCGTCGAGCCTCGCCTCCAGACCCATAAAGTCGCTCGAGATCACCTCCATCTTCCTCTTCTCCTTCGCATCTGCCGGTCGGTTCCATTCAGACGCATCGCCTGGTCGCCTCCGGTGAAGGCGGGCGCTATCCTAGCGTTAGAATATAGAACCATTGAGTGCCATCCTCGATTCGGCGTGGCGACTTCATGTCAATGTACTTGGCCTTCCGGTTAGACCGAAGAAATTTGGATAAGCGGCACGCCCGTCGGCGCCAACAATGCGCCCGCCGCAAGCTTTCCCTTGCCGCGCATATGGAAGAAATACCTCGGAGGGCCCAATGGGGCTCGATCCCCGAAAGGAGCCTCGCCTGGCGTGATAAAGATCGCAATGTGCGGCCGCGCCGTGGGATTGAGATGGTGAGCCTCCACCTTGTAGAAGTGAAAAGCCCACGAACAAATGAGTGGAGAGGCGAACCAGCGCTCGAAGGACGCGGACACGGCGATCTCGCCCGTCGCAGGCTCTCCGAGCCGCTTGCTCCGTCGGCACCCTCCACCGAGACACGTCGAGCGAAGGAACCGTTTCTTCGACAGGCCAAGCACACGAGCATCGAGCAAGCACTCCGGCCGCGACATCTCGAAAGCGGGGCCAAAGCCGAGCGAAGAAGAGGCGGGCGAGGAATCCCTCTCCTAGGTTTTGGCTTCCCTCGCGACCACCCTCGTCTCTCTTTCTTCGCGGTCAAAAGCGGGGCAAGACGAAGAATTCGACCGGCGGTTCCCCTTTTTTATAAGCGCTTCGCCCATCGGCGAGACGGCGTCAGCAAAACGGCGATGTCGCGAAGAAAGCAGCGGCGCTTCGCCCTCGACCATCGTGGCGGTTCAGCGATGCGCCGCCCTCGATTCTTGATCACCCTGCGTTAATTCTGGCGTTGCGGCGGCGAAGGCCTCGCATCGAGCGAATGCGTCGGCTCCTCGAGCCTGTTCCCAAACTTGAAGAGCCGCTTGTGAAGAAAAATCGCCAAAACCGCTACGGTCCGGAAGCCGCGGAAAGGCTCACCGACTTATGCTCGAGGCTCGACCAAGTGTTGTGGGTTCGAAACGCCCGCCACCAAGTGGGTGCACCACGCCACCCCGAGCGAAAAATCGGCGAGGGCGAGGATAAGTGAGCTCGGCCGGGTTCTCTGGTTGGGTCGTGAAACGACCCAATCACCTTTTGTCGTGTTCGAGACCATACTTCACACTCACGCGGAACCCGTCGGCGGGTGGCGGCCATTGCGCTCAGTCGGTCGGCGACTTCGGGGCGTCACGGGATCGAGTAAAGAAAGGTTCTCGCCGTCGCCCCAGTCGGGTCGGACGCCTTACGGGATCACGTCCGCTCGAAGCAGTTCTCCTTTTGGGAAGCCGCCGGGCCCACTCAGACGGACCAGCTATCGGCTTCGCATGAGACAGGCGTTCAAGCCAACGCATAGCAAGCAGCTTAGCTCACCCCTCCAGTCCCACACCGCAGGCCAGGCGTGTTAAGTGAGAAGCGCCGCCACGCCCTCACTCAGCGAAAGCATGGGATGGGCGCCTCTATCTATTTCGGCGCCAGCGCCGACCTTGCAGTACATCGGGTCACGACGCCATAAAATGGGCGCCTCCGCACACGAGGTAAACCCGAGCCCGACTTTCCGAGCACGCTTTCGAGGGCTCGGGGCTACATCCACCGGATCGCTCCGCGCACGGGCATTAACGACCAACCCGTCGGAACCGGCCTCCATTGGTCACCTAAAGTGGTGATCTGGCGCTCAAATCCACGATCGGCGAGGAGACGGGCGCTTCGACCTTCCCAAAACGGTTCGGAGAAGGCTAACGCATTGCGGCGTCGGCACATGGCCTGCTGCTTGTGAGCGAGGCGGCGCCGTTTCGGAGGAATGAACCGAAGCCGTCACCTGCGTCTCCACCAACTCAATACGAGGCGTGCAACCACCGTCGGAGGACAAGTCCAAATGACCGGACAAAGAGGCAAAAAGCCGGACTCCTAGGCGTAGGGGCCCCATCCATTTTTTTTCCTTTACACGCCTTTGTGTAACCTCGAGTGTAACACTGCCTTCCCGAGGCTATATAAGGAAGCCACGACCCTTCGGGGCAGAAGCGTGAGCGTCGAACACAACACTCCCGAATCACACTTAGCCATTCGGCAACCCCTGTACACAAGGAGCTACGAGCAGCTCGGCCCTCGCTGTAACACGCGGACTCACGAGAATCAATAACATCAGACCACCTCACAGCCTGGAGTAGGGGCGTTACGCAAACGGTATAAACCTTGGACCCCTCTCTTCGGTCTAACCATTCAGGGGCGGGGAGGCGCATAGCCTCTCTAGACCTACAAATTTACTTTAGGTTCTCCGAAACAAGCCAGATCTTGCTGTCGGGAAGCGACTATCGAAATTTGACCCGATGAAAGGATGTTATCCAGCGTTTGACCTCGAAGCAATTCCGACAAGTGTGCATTTGACTGCAAGTGCAGAGAGTCTCGAAGGTCGAGTTTCCCCGAACCTATTCTTTAGTCAGCTCGAATCTCGGGGACGAGATTCTGTTAAGGGGTGGAGGTTTGTAACACCCCAAAAATTTGGGTTTTCAAAAATTTATATTTAAATTAGCTTTCCAAAAATTTCTATTGATTTTAATTCATTAAAGAAGCTTAATCTAGAATTTTCTAAATCTAAAACAATTTAATGTGCCTTTTGTTTATGTCAAGTAACTTAAAATTGAGATTTAGAGTGTTCTTTGTATCTCGGAAATTTTCAAATTTGATATTTGCTAAAAATTAATTAAAATTATTAAATTAAACATTTGGATGTTAATTGGAATTTTAATTGAATTATTAATTGTTAAGGCAATTCTATATCCAAATTCCATTTCAAAACCTTTCCAAAAGTTTCATCAATTAAAAATATAATTCGGAGATAAAATAAAAGATTTGGTTTTGCTAAAACTATCTTATTTAATATAAATAAACCTAAGGGAATTTATACGAAATTACCTAAAATTTTCAAATTATAAATTTTCTAAAGCATTTTGAAAGCTTTAACAACATAAAAATATATGTTGATATAAAAATAAAATATTTGGTGGTACCAAAATATTTTAGTTGATCTTAAAATGTCCTAATTAAACTCCTGAATTTTCTTAGAATTTTTGGGGTTGTTTTAGTATTTTCTAAATTAAAAGATATTAAAAACACTATTAAAGTATTTACTGTACACGAATAAAATTATTATTTTATGTAATAATATTTTATTTGTGTTACTAAACTGTGAGTGACGTTCCAGATTTTTCCCGGATTTTGAACCGTCGTTTGCTATTTATTTTGATTTTATTGGTTAATTCGGATTAAATAAACAGTAATGCTACAGTAATTCCGGCAATTTCCAGTCAGTTTCCAGTCATAACTCCGGCGAGCGTTTCCTGACGATCCGCTGGTCCGATCGTCCTACAAGTTGAACCACAGATTCTTACGTGCGTTGTCTTTACAATCCAATTAGAATTTTCCCCATCCAAGTTCTGGATCGTCCTTTATGAGCTATTTTTTTCAACTCTGGCGAAAATTTCGACGAGCTCTCCTGTTCACTCCCGAACCTATTTCGATCTGAAATTTTTACCAGAGCTTCCTATTTCTGTCTTCTACCTCCAGTAAAATAAGATTTTGAAAATACCTATCGGAACACCTCCGGCCACCGATTTCATTCCCAACTCCGGCGAGCTTTTCCCGTTGATCCACCGCTGTTTTGTAGCTGAAAATTTAACCCTAGACGCCTCTTCTCATTCCCCACATCATACTGAAATATCAGTATCAGAATCGCAATGGATCTCCCTCGGAAAGCCTTCTTCCCCAACTCCGGAGAGAACTTCGGCGAGCTCTACCGGGCGCTCCCGAACTCCGTTCATCCTCAAATTTCTTGTGGAGCACCCCCATCATGTTTGCAACACCCCTGTGAAACAGTTTTGAAAGATGCCAAACAGAGCAGCCGCGCCGCCGCATCGCCCCGAGCGCCGCCCCCACGTCGGCCTGTTTTGGCGTCGCGTTCCCCGTTGACTCGTCGATTCTTTTCAAGATCCGTTTGCGTCACGTCGTGCCTCAAGGTACCCTCTGTCTCTATTTCAAATTTTGTGTAATTTCATCCACTGGATCAAAAGTTACGGCCGTCCAAAGATCAAATATTGCCGGAGCCCGTTCTCCCTTGTTTTTGTGAGTTTGGCCGTGAAATTTTTATTGTAGACTTTTCTTGATATTCCCTACATGGTGCTCACCCTAACCCACAGTTTTGACCTCGTAATTTTGCGTAGAAAATTCTTTTCTCCGATCAGACTGCGTTGCAGGCGGCAGAAATCTTCGTCGCTGCGTTCCCGTTGATCCGAAGGTAAAACTCATATCCGTTCGCGTCACTTTGTGCCAAATGTTTCCAGATAGCTCTCTGTAAAATTTGGTTAGGTTTCGTGCAGTACTTTAATAGTTATGATCGTTTGATCTATTAGCTCGGGGAGCCGTTCGCCGGCGATTTGTGATCAATCCGTTGAGTTGTTGCCGTCGGCAATATCGTTGAGTTAAATGTCGCCGCGTTCTCGCGATGGACATTTCCTTTGCTGTTGCATCTACGAAATTATTTTTATTAAATGCGACGCCGCTTTTTTTGCATGCCATGTATCGTCATTGCCACCACCCAATTTAATTCGCTTTGGACGAGTCCTTCCATCCAGTGGGTCGTTACCCTACTGTTTTGGCCATCCTTTGAGTGCATTTGGTCCCCGTTTGCCGTTAGAGCCTTGTTCCGGTTTATAACCGTCGTCTTTTCAACCTAGTCCTTTGTTATCGATTCACGTCTCAGTTAGCCGTCCTTGGTAGCATTCTATCGCTGCCATGTCATTGCATCGACGGGCGCCACCTTGTTATTCCATGGCGTTCCATCATCGCTTCACCTTCATCGTTACGCCGCCGAATTAACGTTCCATCGTTAACGTTCATTTGTTAACATTTAAGTCGTTAACGTCTCGTCGTTAACGCTTCTCTCATCTGCGTGTGCATGCAAGTAAAGGCCCTAGTGTGATGTCCTTACCTTTTCTATCGCCTTATTGTGATCTAGACCATCTCGTTGAGTTCACCTCGTATTCTGTCATCACCGCCTAAATGGCTGCTGCCGAGTCCCGTCCTCGATGTAAGACTAACCTCCGGATCGAACCGTAGTGGATGTCGATCCCATCCGTCCTTGTCTTATCCCTAAAAATCTAATTTGCCATTAACCTAGAATTCATTCGTGATCTTGGTCGATAGACCATTAGCCATATATCATATTCTTATGCTAGACCTAGCCTATCAGTCTATCTTCCTTTTGGTTGATTGTGCCATTCGATCAACGAAAGTCAACCTCGAGCATATGCTTAGTTCATGGCGAACTAACGTAGCATCGAGGACCCGGTCTATAGATCGAGAGTCCATATGTCATCGGCTATCCAATCAAGATAATAACCCGGAAGAAATATTCTTGAATACTATTCCTTCTTTCCGATTATTAATCTTTCTCTTGATGTATTTTCCAAAAGCCGTTCTATTTTGTCTAACCATCGATCTAATCCATTCAAATTCCTAATTTCATCTAAGCCGTTGTGCCCAATGCTATTCGTTCTTAATTTGGAGTTTACTTGATTTGCTTCTTGAGTTTTGTTGTATTTGTATTTGTTTATCGTTAGGCGTGTTCTTGGGAAGTCGCTTTCGAAGGAGCCGAGGATCAAGCAAGCGGAGATTGAAGATCGAGGATCAAGGATCGAAGATAAAAGTAAAGAATAATAAAAATTGCAAGGGCAGGAGCAAGTTGTGCTTTGACCATATTGATCCCATGTTTTAAAATTACTTCGTTTGAAATTATTGCATGCTAGTTTGAAATAAATGATTTCAATTAATCTGGGATTAGATAATCAACCTACTTGTTATTGCCACCTTGTCTCTATTATTTGTATGCCATGATTCATTTGTCACCCTAGATTGTGGATTAATAGTTGGACATTAATAATTTGCCAACATGGGTTAATTAGGCCGTATGTAGTGTGCTTAGCCACCGCCATAGATTTGTCATGATTTTGGAAAATTAAAGTTAATATTGACTTAATGAGATATGGAACATGTTTTTGAGAATGAGACATGGGTTATTGAGTTGAAGATGGCACGTGGTGCATGGTAAAGGACTAGGGTGGGAAAGTGATTTAGACTGAGGCAAGTGGCAAGATTGTTTCAGTGGGCCAAGAGTGGCAATTAGGTGATAGCATTTGGTTTTAAGATTGTTTCGGTGGGCCAAGAGTGGCAATTGGGTGATCGCATTTGGTTTTATGACATGTTGATGTGATGAACTTTTGGTTAGTCTTGCCTCGGTCAACTAAGGACTTAACCTTGCGAGCCTTTGACTGAGTCATTCATACAACCACAAGTTAGGAATGGGACGGACCTAGTGAGTAAATTGTGAAATCTATTCTTGATCATTGTCGTGGTGGAGTGAGTCGATATGGGTAGTAAAACTCACAGCGCAAGAGGGGCCCTGGATGTGGTAACGATCCCGATGTTGAAACCTTAGCGAAGCGATCTTGGGTTTAGACGGATCTTTGGAAAGGCTTTGTTATGATCGCTCATTAGCATACTATTGTATGGCGATTCACGGTGACGTGGTGAGTTGATTATATCTTGTGGGTAAAGTGTATAACCTCTGCGAGTGTAAAAACTATTGAATAGCCGTGTCACGGTATTGGACATTGCTCGGGGATTACAAATCAAGGGTTAGATTTTGATAAAAATGAGGTTGGGAATGTGGACAATGTGATAAGGAAATTGGTTAAGGATGAGAAATGCTTTACTTGAGAATGATTACGAAATTTATTATGAGTATTATTGTTTCTTGCTTTTCTATCTATTATGATTATTTGTGAATCTTTGCTTTATTGCAAAAGAACCCTTGACCATTCCTTTGGAATAAGCCATGCATGTAGTAATAGAATTGCATTACATGCACGACTTGTTGAGTACGGTTGTGTACTCACCCTTGCTTTAACAAAACATCACCATTGAGGAGAAGTCTTTGTCTTGAAGGAGAGAAGTTCGCAAGAAGGCGAATATCTAGGAGTTGAACCTTGTCAAATGCTGTGGTATTTTGATGGGATTCACCAAGCGTTCTTCGTTCATTAGCATTCGTTTTACTCGAGTTGAAGCCATCTAGGCTTCACAATTGTAAGTTGACCTTAAGGTTGTTCAACATGTTATATTAAAAGATGAATTCTTTATTTATTATTCCGTTATGTATGATTGTGATATTCATCTTTGTTAAGCGTGGCGCACTAGCTCTTGATCACAGGACTAGTCTTTGAAAACCGAGAGGGTTTCGGATTGCGAATTCGGGTCCCGACATCAATCAGCGAAGTAAACAAGTGCACGGGTAAAGCAAGTAAAACATCCGACACGCTTAAGATTTGTCCAAATGTTGATGTATGCGAGGAAGGTAGATCAACACAAGCCAAAAAGAAGAAAACAAAGCGAACTAAAGCGGTGCCCATGACCCTTCACTGTCATGAAAGTCGAGGTCGCCAGCACCTCTCCTCCTCCGCTTAGTGGGTGGAGACATCCATGACCGACTGCTCCACTGCAGCTGGCCGACCCACGTGCTTTCGTGGCCAACGCCTCAGGTTTCCGCCGCTGCTGTCTCCTTCAACACCGCGTCACCACCGCCATTGGATCGAAGGCGGCGTCGTGGCTGGTGCAACAGGACAGCACGTAAGTCGCAGCCATGATTGCAACTTCCCGCCCCTCTCTGGTGGAGCGGGCGGCCAGGGCAGCGGGCAGCCCCCGGAGTGCCTCTGCGGCCTGATTGGTTGCATGGGGCAAACTGCAAGGCGGAGTCCTGCAGGGGCGTATTCAGCGCCACCCCCAAGGGCTCTAAATACCTCTTCGTGCGTTGGAAGGCCTTCTTGAGCATGACGGCGAGATTGTGCCACAGGCGGAAGGACTCATGCTCCGAGTGCTTCAGTGCCGCTTCGGCCCTCTCCGCCCGCAGCTGCATGGCGGCCAAGTTGGCCCTTTCCTGCGCCAATTCCGCCTCCGCCCTCTCCCGCTCCGTCACGCTCGCGCTCGACGCTAGCAATTCTTTGGGGCGTCGAGCCCCATGCACGGTGATCGCGGTGAAGCAGTGCCAATGGCGTGCATTTCGCCAAGTTCGGTGAAGAACTCGTAAGCGCGGCTGGCGAAGCGGTGGCGGCGCGGGGCGAGATGGCGGAGGCCCAGTCTTAGGTCGCCCTCCTCGACCCTCTCGGTGGTGGCGAGGCACTGGCGGAAGTTCCGCCACCCGATGGGCGTGGGGTGCCTCGCTTTAGGCGTCTTATTTGCCCTTGGCGGCACCCTCAAAGCTGGCCTGGCCCGGGGCGTAAGCCCACTGTTGAGTGGTGGCGTGGGCTCCGTGGTCAAGGCGGCCGTAGTAATGGTCGGGCCGACGACGGAGAAGGCCGGAGGAGGCGATGGGCTGGCGCCGTGGGGTCGGTGCCTCGGTGATAATCGTGGTGAAAGGGGCGATCTGCCGCCCCTTCTGAGAGGTGCCGCCGCATCGTGGCCGGGCGGCGAAGTTGGCGGTGGCGCGGACCTTCTTAAGTCCGGCCCATGGCGTCCGGGATGAGTGGACACTTGCCTGCGGCCCGATCGCTGTCGGTGGTCGCTCCCCTGATCATCAGCAGACCGTGGTGGCACCACAGCGGGTCGGTGGAGTCGATGGCGGGGCCGCTGACGATCGCAGCGCCCGCGTGCTTCAAATCGGCGGCGGCCGGGCATTCTTGAAAATCGAGCCGCTTGGAATCGGCGGTATCAATCCGGCAAGCCATTTGCCAATAAGTTGCCCCTCCAGGTTTCCCGCACCTGGCAAAAGATAAAGAAAGACTGCTAGTTGGTAGGGAACCGTAGAAAGAAGCATGTATGCGAAAAAAGCCAAGGGAAAGAGAAAACTTACGACCGGGAATGCGTCTAGCGTTATGTAAATGCCGTCGCTTGTATCTTGCTATGCGGGAGCGGTAGCGTCGGCGAATGATTCTCCGGTCACGAAGTCCTGCACCACGGCGCCCAGTTAATCTAGCATCCCGCGGTCTGTTGATGAGGGCCGCCATTGCAAGGAGCTCTGTCGTTTTCTCGGCCGCGAGTTCGATTTCGAGCCTCTCTTGCCCCAATGGCACCTCGAACATCGATCCGCTGTTGTCGTGGATGTACAGCCATTCGCCGCGCCACGCCTTCCAGTTGGACCTGGGTTGGAAGGCAATGTAGCGGGAGGCCAATCCGTCTCGAAGGCGAAAATAGCAACTCCCCACTACCTCGCCGTCGGTAGAGCCGTGACAAAGGTAGAAGTAGCGGAAAAGAGGAAGATTTGGCATCACCCCCATGAATATTTTACAGAGGTGTGCGAAGATGGAAAGGGTAACGATGGAGTTGGGGGTGAGGTGAAGGTGGTGGATTTCATAAAAATGGAGGACGGTGAGAAAGAAGTCGGTGAATGGCGGGACCAGATCCGCCATCATCGCCCAGACGTGGATGAGAATTTCATCGGAGAGGCACCGCGGCGTGGGGGTCCCCGCCCGTAAATGGAAGGTGCCCTCCGGCGCGATGCGGGAGATCATCGCCACCGTGGCGGCGTCAACGGTGGAGGCGGGGAAGGAAGGCGTTATAACGCGAGGAGGGTGAAGACTTTGAGCGAGGAAGACGAAGGAGCGAAAGTTGAAGTGCGCAAGAAAGCAGAAGGCGTAAACCGCTTGGTACAGATGTATCTATATATACACGCCACTCGCCACGACGGTTCGCGAAAAGACAAGATCGTGCGCCGTTTCGGGTCCTAAGAAAAATCGGCGGATGCAAAGAGGCGCGGGGACCGAGGCGGTCGCATCCTCATGAATGGTGGCCCCATCCAAGAACGCATCGGCATTTAATGAAGAACCCATAAGGCCCTGACGCGCGTTCCAGGACGGGCCCGAGGGCTACTGTCGGCGTACTTTGCGCCAGGGTACCCTCTCCATCGCACAAAAGCGACTCGTGTGGCGTTAGGCGGCGGTGGGCAAGGACGCCCGGCTCGCGGCGCCAACCCACGTGGCGACGGCGACAGCGTGGGCAAGCACTCCCCGCCGGCCGTGTCGCCCGTGGCGTTGGCGAAAGCAGTGGGCGAGGACGCCTGCTTCGCCGGCGCCCGCCCCACGTGGCGGCTTTGGCGGTGGGTGGCACGCCCATCGGCAGTGTCGGCCATCGGTACCGAGCGGCGGTGGCGAGACACCTGCTGCGCGACACCCGCCCACGTGGCGGCTTTGGCGGTGGGTGGGCGAAGCGCGCCCATCGGCAGTGCCGCTCACGTGGCGTTGGGCGGCAGTGAGCAGGGCATACTGCGCCGGCGCCCAGCCACGTGGCGGCTTTGGCGGCGTGGCGAAACACGCCCCATCGGCAGTCTGCCGCTCACGTGGCGTTAAAGGCGGCGGTGGCGAGGCGCCTGCTGCGCCGGCCGGCGGCACGTGGTGGCTGGCGGCAGCGCAAGCAACACGCCCGCCCGGCAGGTGTCGGCCCATGTGGCGTTCGGCAGCGAGTGGGGCGAGGTGGCCGCCTCAAGTCTCCTTCCCTATCGTACTATGCCAGACGGCGAGCTTCTTTGTGTCGAGTCCCTTGATTGGCGAGGATTTCTACTACAAGCCCATTAAATGCGACATCTCACCTACCCGTCAGCAAAGGGTCACATTCAAGGCGGACGAGAAGCCATGCGTTGGCATTTAATGAAATTTGAGAGAGCAGGACAGACGAGAATGAGTAATAAATGTATGAAGATCGGCATGATGACCCTCTTTTACCTACCCCAGTTGCTTTGGGCTATATAAGGGCCCTCGGTGCATGGGGGAAAGGGGGTCGAAGGATCAGGAGTTCAGCAGTAGAGCCTAAGGAAGAACTTGTAACTTGAGAGCTGCACTAGCTTCAAACACTCTATAAAAGATCTAGTAGGGCGTAAGACTATTACCGGGTTGAGGGGCTGAACACAGGTAAAAATCTGTGTATCATCTTAGTTCGTAGGCTCCGGAGTCCTTCGTGCGGGAGTCATTAGGGTTTTCACTCACTAGGGTTTGCCAGCCGCAAAGACATCCTCCTACTGAACCAAACCCGGTCTGTAGACTCGGGCCTGTCTGGTGGAATACGCCGACAGTTGTCCTTGATCATGTCCTGTGTTGTCTCAAGGCTAGACGCGCTCTCCGATTTGAGGTGCTGTTGTCCAAGGGATTTTCTTTTTGATGGTTCAGGCGGTCACACCTAGCGACGATCAATTTATGTTGAGATGCATAGCGTGCGATGTTAAAGTAGGATGATCCTAACTCCCATGTCATCACCGAAATGGCACCAGATCAGGTCGAAGCCTATGTTGTTGCCGTTTGTTTGGGATCATTAGGTGTGGTTTCTATGATATGTGATGGTTTGTGAATTCTTTTTGCCTGGAATTTCAGGCGTCAAATTGCGTTCTGCCATAGGAAGTAGTTGCCTTAGCTGCATAAGTGGTCTTGTGATATTTACCGTTTCAGGCAGTGATAGATAGGTGGCTCAGTATTTTATTTGGTCAGTTTGATATGGAGGGGGCTTTACTCTTTAGTTCAATCTGCAATCGTCCCAACCTCATACAAGTGCAGCTCTACTCGGTTCCGTGTTGGCGCAAGGGCCACAATGGTGCACAGTATGCCGACAAGGACCCTTACACTTGGGGGATTCCAGGGGCTGCGGAAAACAAAATTTCTGGATTCGAGATCCGTGATCAGGTGTGACTTTGGCTGTATCGTAGCAAGCCAGATTTCACAGCCGTGAGGGTCGGCATCGAGAGAGGTGGTCCGGGCCATGTCCGAGCGCTTCACTAAGAAAGCAATCAAGGTGATTATGTTTGCACAAGAGGAAGTGAGACGTCTAGGCCACAACTTTGGCGGGACAGAGCAGATTTTGCTGGGCCATACTGGTGAGGGCACTGGAATTGCGGCGAAGGTTCTCAAGTCTATGGGCATCAATCTTAAAAGTATGTACAACAGTCTAGATAGCTGTTATCGGCGTATTCCACTAGATAGGTCCGAGTCTACAGACCGGGTTTGGTTCAGTAGGAGGGCGTTTTCGCGGCTGGCAAACCCTAGCGAGTGAAAACCCTAATGACTCCCGCACGAAGGACTCCGGAGCCTATGAACTAAGATGACACACAGATTTTTATCCAGGTTCAGGCCCCCTCAACCCCGAGTAATAGCCTTACGTCCTGCTAGATCTTTTATAGAGTGTTTGAAGCTAGTACAGAGCTCTCAAGTTACAAGTTCTTCCTTAGGCTATCATGCTGAACTCTTGATACTTCGACCCCCTTCCCCATGCACCAGAGGGCCCTTATATAGCCTAGGCTAACGAGGGTAGGTAAAAGGGGGTCATCATGCTGATCTTCATACATTTATTACTCCTTCCCATGCTGTCCCGTTCCTCCAGCCTCATTAAATGCCGACGCATGGCTTCGCCCGGTCCGTCCGATATGTGACCTCTTTGTGACGGGTAGGTGAGAGGCGTCAGAGGAATGGGCTTGTAGCAGAAATCCTCGCAGTTGATAGGTCTAACACAGCAGGTCTGTCGTCTGGCATGGTACGATAGGGGAAGGAGACTTCGAGGTGAAGCCACCGTGCCCACCTTTTTGCCTTGCGGCGGGCGAGTAGGGCGTCCTCGCCCACCTGCTCGCCCGAACGCTACGTGGGCCGGCACCTAGCCGGCGGGGCGTGCTCGTTCGCCCGATCGCTAGGCCGCCGCGTGGGCCGGGCGCCGCGCCCTCGCTTTCGCTGCCGCCTCAACGCCACGTGGGCGGTTTTGTGCATCGGAGAGGGTACCCTAAGCGTAAAGTATCTTTGACAATTCTTTCAGTAAGTGTATGCCATATCATATAAAGACAACAAAAGCAGCATAACTTCTACAATAGCATGCTGTCGGGCGGTCTATAAACTAATTAATTTATGCATGGGCCTATAAATTACGTGATCAAGCATGAGTATATAGACGGCTTCTTTCCTACAAGCTGGCGAGGCCGTTGTTTTTTGCATCGAACGGCGATCGCTGCCGTCCTCTCGCGAAGAGGCGCAAGCGCCTCTCTCCTTATTAATTCTATACCACATAGGATGATAAAAATTACGTGGCAACTTATAGACGGCTCATTAATTACTGTTGTACATACCCTAAGGATGCCCATGTGGAAGTTGAAAAGATCATTGGGCGAGGAAAGTGACACTGGTACATGTTCAGAGCATTAGAAAAGAAAAAAAATCATGAATATGCATCAGATCTACTCATGCATTGATCTAACAGATTGTTTGTTTGATCACAATGCAATCATGTATAGGGTGATTGAATAACTAAACGAAAAGAGCATGGAAATGGTCACTTTTAATTTATTCTAAACGCTATGATAGCGTTTTGGACCCTATTTAATTGTTCCTATTGGATTCTTCTAAGAACATGTTGATCTGCAAGGATCTATTGGATTCCTATTTCATCTATGCTCATATCCTTGACTGCCTCCTATTTTACCTTTTTTTTATTAATGTTAAACATGTCATGTACTCTTGTTCGTAAGATATCAACATATACTTTTATTTTGTAGGACGAGACTATGGTTGAAACTAACAATAACTGAGTGCTTCAGTATCGATGACAAGTAGCTATGATCATGCACTCGTGGTCTCATTTGAGATGTTGTCAGTCTGCTTTGGCCACTTTGGTCTTTAAACTCTTCTACAAGATTGTGTCATTGTTAAATCTTATATATGTGTGTCTATATGTACGTGTGCAACTCACTTAAAAAACCTAATTAACCGACGAACTTGATTTTTCTCCTGTTTTCTTCTTTTCTTTCTCCTCTTTTTTCCCTCCAATCTCTTTCTCCTTGTAAAACTCTCTAGGTGTAGTATCCTACGCCATGTACTCCTCTGATATTCTCTATCTAATATAAATTACAGCCCTGCTGTC
Source organism: Guadua angustifolia (assembly GCA_036346375.1). Taxonomy (NCBI): domain Eukaryota; kingdom Viridiplantae; phylum Streptophyta; class Magnoliopsida; order Poales; family Poaceae; genus Guadua; species Guadua angustifolia. The sequence goes on along the minus strand of CM070504.1, from coordinate 17,589,839 downwards.
TTTCAAAAAAAAACTATTGTCTATTTATCTTATTGTCCCTTTCATAGAGATATGAAGTTATGATCATGTTATTGTGATATTATTTACTGTTATTGTGATATTATTTACGTATCGATCTATGTTTTTTATCTTTTCGTATATGTACAATTGAATGTACTTTTACAAGTTTTTTGGACTGCCTGATAAAATAACTTATTAAATTATGATATTATGTTGCATTCAAACTCATATGGTCGATATATATGTGCTACATGCGATATATATTCTCGCGCAATATCCGACAAAAAATATCCAATACCGTATAGATTCCACTCCATATTTGCTTCAAATTCATGGTCAATATTATCCTCGCCGTATTCATATTCGGTACTATCCGTATATTATTTCAAATCTGACAAAAAATACAGTTTAGGATACAGAAAGAGCAATATCCGACCTAATCTGAGCCAATTGCACCCCTACTCCTTGACTTGGCAAGCTCAGGTTGGAAAATAATTCTTATTCTTGCAATGTAACTTGAAACTGTCGTTAGAGATAGAGCTTGATCTCCGACGAGTGGAGATAAAATGGATCGGATAATTTTTGATCGATCTAGACAAATTTTAGATCTGAATTATGTCAAATAGGGTATTTGACGGACATAGATTTGGTAGTTCGCTATCCGTTGGACAGGAGTGCAATCGGCTCAAATTCGGTTAGATATCGCTCTTTTCGTATCTTAAACTATATTTTCTGTTGGACTCGAAGTCGGATGTAGATAGTACCGGATACGAATACGGTGCGAATAATATAGGTAATGGATTCAAAACGAATACGGAGTGGAGTCGATACGGTATCGGGTATTTTTTTATCGGATATCGTGTGAAAATAGATACCACACAAAGCACATATATATAGTAATGTTTAATCAACTGTATATAAGTTCGAGTGTAACAAAGTTATCGCAAAATAGTTGTCGTTAAACAGAGCTATCGCAACAGAGCCATCTCGATGTGTTTCAGCATTGCTGCACTGTGCTGCTGCTGGATCTGTGAGATGTGCTGTGACTAGCTGCATTCTTAGCTACGCTGGCCACAAATGCATATGCTAATGCACATCTGCTTCCAGATGCATGGCAGCATGGGACGTTGTGCTATGAATGTATGCACGTATACATACAGTTGTTTGAAGTGTTAGTTCAGAGACTTTTCGCATATAATAACTGAAATCACCACTACCTACGTCGTGTGATATTCACTGACATTACTTGTTTGAAAGGTTCAAAAACCGGTGAGATTTCCGAGATCTCGGGTGAGATCACGGATCGGATTTTGATCGGAGACAGAGATCTAAAATTTTAGTTGGATAATTTTTTTTTAAAAAAATTAATTGCTATAGTAATCTCAGTGAGATTTCACCAAATATCGCATAAATCTTGGGTAATTTGACCAGAATTTGACTTTTGACTAGATTGGGCCCAATAACCTGTAATAAAGTCATCTTCAATGAAATTTTGTTGTAAAACCGAATTTTTGAGACGTTTTGAATTTTTTGACAAAAATGCTATCAAATTTTTATAAAATTGTACAAACTTTTATCATTCTCTAAAAAACTTACGGTACTATATTTAGAAGTGTAGAATCATACACAAAAATTTTTTTAAAAAAATTGAACTTCATTTGTTATCTTTAAAAAATAAAAAACTGAATGAACATAACTGAGACAATAACTTTGTCAGAATTTTATAAATTTACTCGAGTGTGATTACCATCTAAAATTTTTAGGAGAGCTTAAGCATTTCCTAAGAAACCTTCTTTAAAATTTTCAAAAATTTAAAACTTCTTTGTTTGCACAATCAATTCTATGGAAGCATTGAACTTTATTAGTTATCTTTCAAAAATAAAAAAACAAAAGAAACACAAACAGTACAATACCATTGTAAGAATTTTATGAATTCCCTGGTACATGATCATGATCCAAACTTTTTATGAGAGCTCAATAATTTTCTCAGCACCCTTCTCTAAAAGTTTCAAAAATTCTAACCCATTTTGGGTTCTCAACCAAATCTATGTATTAATCAACAGGATTTTATCAGGCCATATCACTGTCAGAATTTTTAAAAATATTTGAAACTTGATCATCATCTAAAAATTTTATTCAAACATTAATGATACATCAGGACCATCCACAAATTCTTTTTTCAAATTTTCTAACATGGTTTGAACTATTTTTCATTTTGTTGAAGTTTGCCGATAAGGCTTTGATCAGGACAATAGCATTTTCTAAATTTTTAAACATTCCTAAAGCTTTGATCATAATATGAAAATTTTATGGGAATATTAGTGATGCATTAGAACCATGCAAAAAAATTTTAAAAATTTCTAACATGGTTTATTCTATTTTTCATTCGGTTCAAATTTACTGGTCAGTCTTTTATCACGACAGTAGCACTGTCTGAATTTGTAAAACTTTCTCAAGCTTGATAATCATTTGAAATTTTTATGGAAATATTAAAGTTTGTCAGGACCTTACACAAAATTTTTTTAAAAAAAATTTGACGTCGTTTGGACTATTTTTCGCTTAGTTCAATTTCACCAAAATCTCACCAAGATTTTGGCAATTCTGAGCGAAATCTCGGAAATTTTGGTTAAACGACTAGATTTTAATTTTTGTTTTTGTATTTCATCTAGAATTTGTCTGAAATTCTAGGATCTTGGTGAAATTTTGGATTCCGACCACATTGAGATATCGAATTATTTTTTAATAATACCTGCTTTTTTGGGAAATTTCAAAAATATACCGCGGCATTTTTTTTACATAAATATATGCTCCCTGTATCGCTCAGCGTTGGTTTGAAGCGGCCGAAGCGCTCTGTCGCCAAACCAACAAAATCGAAAAGGCATCTTGCGCCATTTGTTGTAATCGTGAGGCGTCGTCCGACGCATCAACGGCGCCAAAAACGCCACGCGTCTAGTCGCAGCAGTAGCCCGTTGGTTGGGCTGATTTTTTCAGAGGAGGATCTGATGGCTTCCATCGCCAAACTAAAGGGCGGCAGGGTATATTTCTGTAAAAAAATTTTCATGGTATATTTTTGAAATTTTGAATAAAAAATGTATTATTTAAAAAAAAGTTCTTGAGATATCAACCAAAAAAGAGATTTGAAACCTTGCTTGTTCATGGGATATTCTTGTCCTTTTGACCTGCTGCTGTGGGAGATGGCATGGCACATACCGCGGGCATTTCACGTAATGGCCACAACCCCACAATACCCTCCGCCACATGCTCCCCGTATGGGCTGCTCAGCGCATGCATACGTTGGTGAAGCAGGCCACAAGCCGAAGCGTCAAGGCTCCTAGGGAGCGTGCAGCCGGTCAGTCGGTCATACGGAAACTATCTGAACTGATTGCATTCTAACCATCGGATACGGATACAGATTCGGATAATCCAGATATTTATGACCCAGGTTATCCAAATATGCACATGAGCTAGGCCAAAGCTACTTTTTTTTTGGTCAAAAAGGTTTCCGAATTTCAAAATCATTTTCTAATTTAATTAATATGAATACAGATTCGGATAATCCAGATATTTATGACCCGGATTATCCGAATATGCACATGAGCTAGGCCAAAGCTACTTTTTTTGTAAAAAAGGTTTCCGAATTTCAAAATCATTTTCAATTTAATTAATCCATAAATCAAATTTTAATTATTAAAATTGGCAAACCAACTCCAAAATTACAAAAAATTTAGAAAAGTTACTAACAAAATCTAACATTTTAAAAAATATATATATATTCAAGATTTTATAACTTTTAATTTTTTGAAAATTCAAACACTACTATCCTTAATAGGAAAATATTTTAAATAAGTAGATAAAAATGTATAAAAACTCAAAAATACATAATATATTATTTTAAACACAATTCAACAAAAAATACAAATCTTGGATCATTACATGTCCTTCATGAATGTTTGGAGCAAATAAACTAGTTACTTTATTTCGTTTTGTATGTATAATTTAAAGGGTTTTTATGTTTCAATAAATATCCGTGACTGTATCCATTTTATTCGTATTCGTATCCGGGTTATCCTTATCAAAAAAAATATAAAAACAAATATGACAACCATTATCCTTTATGTAATCCACATATGGGTGTAAGAGCTTATTACAGTCACTTGCAACAGAATTATTGACTTAGTCATGCAACATAATGGCATGATTATGTATGATAATTTCGCAACAGTCGGTAGGCACTGAGCTATCCATATATTCACTTTTTCTGAAGATATGGCCAATGTATGTTTTATTGTGAATTTCATTTTGAGACGTACAGTTAGCAATTTAGTATCAATACTACACAGCATCATACGAGTGAAGCGTTAATAACCAGGATAGGTTAACAGAACATCTATTTTTATCCGTACAGGCATCCATCTGATACGTTGAAAAGCTTCTATGAATGGATCGATGTCACTGAACTGGCGATTAGCTCTGTTTCCTACTTAGGGCGCAGCAGCGTTTTAGCGGCACACCCGGATTAATTAGCTCTTTCGCAGGAAGATGCCACCGCCGTAGAAACGCCGTGCTGTGTCAGTAGTTCAACGGCAAGGCCTGCGGTACACGCAAACCATTTCTTGCACGTTCCTCGTAACACCAAACTACTAAAAGTGCTAAGCGAGTTACACACAGCCTAACCGAAATTAACCTGTTATCTGATGACTTGCTGTCAAGTACTAGCACTGCCAAAGTCCCAACCTTGTGCAGCCATGGATGGCGACTTGGATATGCAATACTGCATCTTAATTGACATCACATTAAGTAACAGTAACTCATAATTTACAAATGAAGTTAGTACCATCAAAACACTTGTAACATTCAACGCTGGGCTCGCCTTTCCTACTGTGCACTGGTAATTTATTGTAACATTCCGTTTTTGGATGTTCTTGAACTCGAATTTCAAAATCCAAACCCGTCGCAATTTATTAGAGTTTAATACAGCTTAAATTGAATTTTCAGAAGCAAAAAGGATTTAATTTGAATAAGTTAAAACTCAAATTAATTATTTCTTATTTTTATTGGGTTCCTTGTGCTTCATTTAATTTTTATGTATTTTTGGAGATTTATTTGAATTTATTTGCTATTTATTTGAATTAATTGAAGTTTATTTGGATTTTCTGGATTTTCTTTAATTCCTAAATCTTTTTTTTCCTTTTCTTGGGTCGAAATCCCTGTTTATCTCACCGGCCACATCACAGCACTCTGACCGGATTTTATCAAGACTGACCAACACCAAACCCTAATCTACATCCATCTCCTCAGCCGTCGATCGTCAATCCGATGGCCAAGATTTGCGCCGCCACCCCCACAGTAAACCCTAATCATACCGCCCCTATTCCCCACCGCCCGATCTTCATCGCCCGGTTGGCAATCGCCCACGTCGCCCGAATCTGGCGCCGCCGCCCGTAACCCTAGCCGCAGGGTCATTCTCGACTTCCGCGCCTACTTCACGCATTCCAAGGCTATAAAAGCCTACTCCGTTCCACGCGCTGTGCTCTCCGCCTTGCGCCGCACCCGCCGGCCCTAGCCACACCTCCCGAGACGCAGCCAACCGTGCGCAAGACCTCGTCGGAGTACCTTCTCTCTTCCGAAGCCTTCCGCCGCCTCATACGTCTGCACCGGTGAGTCTCCGCCGCAGTTTTTGCTACCACTGAGCTCACCTTTTCACGCCCTATCAGATCCACTAACTCTTCGCTTCGCCCGGCACTATTCCGTGATTTGGCCTCTCGTCTTCTCCAGCTCCGGCTGAAGGGCACTACTGCCTCACCGTCGCACCTTCTTCGCCAAACTCCACCGTCTGATCTTCAACGAACGGCTCGGATCTTCGCCCGCACTGTGTTCGGTAAGCCCTGAGCTGAATACGCTTTGTCATTCCCCATTTGTCGCTGCGTGGCGCCACGTGCATGACACGGATGCGCCACCTCATCGCACACCGCCACGCCCACGGCCTCCGCCTCTCGCTCAGTGCGCCCGCGTAGCACATGTAGGCGCCACTTCATCGCCGTAGATCTACTTGTCCGACACGTCATCGCCACGTAGGCCCTAGCTGCCTCGTTGTTACCATGTGTACGCCAAGTCATGCCACGTCCCTGCCACATACGCCCTAATGCCCACGTGTAAGTGTAACATCCCAAAATTTGAGTTTTGGAATGTTTAAAATTCAAAAGTGAACCATTTGCATTTTCTTGAATTAATTACAGCTTAATTTGAATTTTCTAAATAATGAAAAGATTTAATTAGATTAATCTATGCATCAAACTAAAGGTTTCAGTTTTTGTTGGGTTCCTTGTGCTTCAAGGAATTTTTACGTATTTTGGAAATTTTTACGAATTAATTTGCTATTTATTTGAATTTATTTGCTCTTATTTGAATTTCGAATTTTTTTCTAAATTCGAAACGTTTTCATTTTTTTTCCTTTCCTTCCGGTGAATTCCTTTCCTCGCCCAAACTCGTTCATCCGCCCGCTCTGTTTTCCTCCGATTCGGCCGTCCAGGTCGTCGCCTTACCGCTGTTATTCGCTGAGCCCAAATTGCCAGAGCCGTTGGATCCGAGCCGCCACGCGTTCGGCTCGATGTCGCCGTCGTCACTTCTTGCGCCGCGCCCCACAAACCAAACCCTAACCCTAGTCACGCCGACTTGGTGTCCGTGTTTCAAGACGCCTTCCCAGGCCTATTTAAACCGCCGCCGCCCCCAGTCCGAGGTTCGCCACTTCCTCCCGCACCCGCCGCCTGTTGTTCCGTCGCCTGAGACCCCGCTGACTCGCCGTACGCCCTCGCCGAAGTTCTCCGCCACCCGAGCCTTTCTTCGCCGCGTTTTCTCTTTCTCCGATGCGTCTCCGCCGCCGCCGTTGCTTCGCTTGAGTTCGCCGCATCGCCTTCCCACAGAATCGCCAAGAACCTCGTCCGATCTGCCGCCCATTCACCGGGAGCCGCGTCGTCTTCTTCAGCACCGGTGGAATAGCGCCGCCCCTCGCCAGTGAGCTTCTTCGCCGCTGCTGACCATTCGATCGTCAGCTAGCATCCTGGATCGCGCCACGTCATGGTCACCTGTGCCCGATCCCTCAACCGCCCGATCCAGAGCCGGCGTCTCGGATCTCGCCGCATGTCCGTGCGGCTACCACCTGCGTCATCGCTATCGTCGGCGCCTCGTCGGTGCTCACGTGTGCGCCACCTCAGCCCTAATCACCCGTGTGGCGGCCGGCCACCAAATGCGCCACGTCGCCCTGTGAACCCTCGGTAAACCCGGTCTCATCAGAGACCGTCTAACTGACATGTGGGCCCCAGGTGTCAGCCGGAATTCTTTTTCCTTTTTCAGATTTTCCCAAAAATCCTAAATTCCAACCAATTAGGTGTTGCCACGTGTCACCCCAGGGATTTTCTTTGAATCAAATCTTCCGAAGGCCCGTTCTCCCTCGTCCGAACTCCGATTGGAGTGATTCAAATTTCTAATTTTTTGTAAAATCAAGCTCTACATTCCAGAGCCATTTATTCTCAATTTTGAGCTTGTTTTCTTCTCTGTTTTGTATTTATTTTGTTTCATCGCTTTATTTTCCGGTAGACGCGAACCCCGAAGGAGTGAACGGAGACTTCGAAGACCAAGAATCAGCACTTGAACAACAAGGCAAGTCGTAGACTTTTGATCATATTGAACCCATGTTTGCAAAAGTATTTTGTCTTATAAAATTGCAAGCTATTTGTGTAACAATGCTAGTTTATGGGAGTAGCTATTTACCTGTTTGAGTATGCCCCTTTGATTATTGGAATGCCATGTATCCATTGTTAACCATAGGTTGGGACATTATTAGTTGGACATAATCACAAGATTAAAGCATTGGGTTATCGTAGCTATGCTTAGCCATGCTTAGTTGTCCGATGGGATTCATATCACTGTGAACTAATGTTAATCTTGACTTAATGAGATATGGAATTGTGGCCATTGGCATTGTTGTAAACTTGTTGTACCATGGCGGGGATGCCATTGGTTTGGGTTGAACAAAATGTTTTCCCTCGGGCAATTGATCGTGCGATAAAGGGGTCTTTGTTTAGCACATTGGGATGTGGTTTGTTTTGGTTCGAGACAATTTAAGGACTTAATCTTGTGCGCCATTGAACTGGGCCTAACCGTGCAACCACAAGTCCGGTATGGGACGGACCTAGTGATTAATTTGCAATGTCGGACTTGAGTATTGCCATTGTTGGTGTGGGTTCCAAAATGGACGGGTAGACTCACATGGCTCAAGAGGAGGCCCCGAGGGGCTAAACCTTAGAGAAGCGATCTTGGGTTTAGACATGCATTGTAAAGGCTTTGTAGTGATCTCTCTGCCGACACACCAAAGGAAGTGTGTTCTTAGCGCTTGGCACTAAGGGATGATCATGTCTTGTGGGTAAAGCCGCACAACCTCTGCAGAGTGTAAACTATTGAATAGCCGTGTCCGCGGTCATGGACAAGCAGGGATTTCACACGGGTATAGAGTAATTTCTTGAAGTGTGGAATGGTTGGGATGTGAGCGGGAGTTCCTTTGTTGTTTTATTGTCTCAAGCTATCTTGTTGAATTGTGTGGTTGATACTTGTTTCGAGTGATGTAGGGTGATGCCTCGTCATTACTTTCATGTTGTCTACCATTGATTTATCGATTATTTATTATTGTTTTATTCAAAGCGCCTTCAATCTATTTAGTGTATTTAAATTCAAGTTATTACTTTACGCAAATGAACCATATAACTATCCTTTGTCAAGCGTGCATGAATATATTGCATCTTTTCCCTACGGCTTGTTGAGTACGTTTTGTACTCACGACTTTATGCCCTGTTGTTCGATTCTTTGAGGAAGGACGGGTAATGAGTATCAAGAGGAGGAGTGCTATGAAGACTACGCCGACTAGGAAGGCGTTCCCAGACGATTGCTGTGGCATGTCGAATAGCCCAAGTTATTTTATTTTCCGCCGCATGCTTTTATTTGTTTCCTTAAGCCAAGAGGCATTGGTGTATGAACCTTGACCATAAGGTCGTTTGCTTTATTCAATAATAATTTGCTTCTTCTTAGTTATTTCGATGTATGGAATGATATGTCATCTATGTTTCCTTTGTGTGCACTAGCGTGATCGGGACTAGTGCGAGAATACCGAAGGTTTGATTTGCATATCCGGGTCCCGACAGTAAGCCACGTAGATGCCATGTGTCTGCCACGAACCGCCACGTTGTGCGCCATCTCGCCCGTGTCACCGACACAAGGGTCCCACCGGTCAGCCACAGCCGAGTTTTCTATTTTCCTGATTTAATCCCGAATTTCCGAATTATCAACCAATCGCATCGCGACACGTGTTATATTTTGTCATTTTCCCGATTTTCTCTTCTATTAAAACTTCGGAAGGCCCGATCTCCTCCGTTCGAACTCCGATTTGAACGATTCAAATTTCTAAATTCATCTAAAATCGAGATCTATCTGTTGGTGTATTTATTTGGAATTTTTGGATTTTATTTATTTTTGTTTTATTTATTGTTGTCTCGGTTTGCGTGTTTCGCGTGTAGACGACGCAGCGATTGAGCGAGCGGAGCATCCGACAGAGGTAGCAGCAGCGGGAGAGGTGGAAGGCAAGTCTCCTTAACCATATTGAACCCACGTTTGTGAAATGCTATTTTGTTTTAAAGTATTACATGCTCATTAATTTGCGTACCGTACTTTAATGTCATTTTAATGCTTAGTTAAATTCCAACTTTGCTATGCCCACATTGGTATTAATCTTGCCAACCCTTGACACCCGAGGAAAACTAATTACTATAATTAATGGTAAACATTTTATTATGGGAACGGTAGAAAATGCTTAGCCATGCTTAATCACGTCGGTGCCTTACCATTATGGAAATGATTTCATATTTGATTCAAAATGAATTGTGGAAATTACGGCAATTGGTGTTGTTGGTATTAATTTGAAAGTAAAAGTGAAAAATGGTTTAGACCGGGGCGGATGGTTGAATGGTGGGTGCGGGATGCACAAAATTTTGGAATGTGATTGTTCCGCCCTAGTCAATTAAGGACCGGTCGTGTGTCACCATGGGCCATGCTATACAATACAACCACATGTCTATTATGGGTACGACCTGGTTAAGTAATTTGCATATATCGTTATTTGACTTCGTCATTTGGGTTGTGCGGTTTGCCGGGATGGTACTTGCAAGGCGCAAGAGGGGGCTTCTGTACTGGGTGGGATGCCCTAACAGCGGTGAAACCTTAGCGGGCGGAGTCGGTAGCGGTATTATGCATTGTAAAGGCCTTGTCATGATCTCCCTGCCGACACACCAAAGGAAGTGTGTTAATTGCATGGCGACAAGGGTTGATCATGTCGTGTGGGTAAAGTGTACCAACTCTGCAGAGTCAAAACTACTTGAGTAGCCGTGCCCACGGACAAGGGCAAGCGTGGAACGCTTTCACATAGTAGATTTTCTGGTTTTTGGTTTTAAAATGGAAAATGATGGATTTGGTTTAAAAATGAAAATGTGGTTGGGAATCCGTGAGCGGCTAGAGCTTTCGGATATTAGTTTGGCAGTTGGAGCCAACCAGGTAGTTGGAACCTGGAAAATTGTTATACTTCAAATTTAATTAACTATGCTATTTACATTTTGTTAAATGCTGCTTTATGAAATTATTACTTGTATTTAAATTTCAATTTCGCTTTATGCAAATGAATCCTATATGCTTCCTTTGTTCAAACCTTGCATTTAATTATTGCATTAAGTTTCCAAGACTTGCTGAGTATGTTGCATACTCACCCTCGCTTTTCATTGCGGGGCTGCTTATTCCATAAAGCAGATGATGGGAGAAGTGGCTATCCAAGAGCCTGCGATCCACCGTTCGACATTTGTGGAGAGGACTATGAAGAGGATGATGATTCGATCTTCTAGGAAGCGTACCCCAGTCGGTTGCCTGTGGGCACACTGATTGGCTCTTTTTGTTGCTTCATTTCCGCTGTTACTTTCACACTTAAGCCGTAAGGCTCGATACTTGTAATAATGTGATGATGGATGTTTATGTTGCTACACTCTTTTGTTTATTACTGTTATTTACTTTTGATATGTCGTGTTGTTATCATCACGGTCAGAGGTTTGTGTGTGCTACTTTTGATATATACGTGTTATCATCATTTGACATGTGTGTGCTAGTTCTGGACTAGCACGGTGAAAACACAGAGGGGTTCGGATTTGATTAATCCGAGTCCCTACATTTATGTATTCAGCAAAACTCGAGCCTGAAAGAATGCCACCATCAAGTTCCTCAACATTATGCTGCTCGACTTTGAAAGAACAGCATTTTGGAAGGTTTTACAAAAGATAAACTTACAAGGTTCTATTTTGTCACACTTCAAAGAAGAAGAAGAAGAAAACCAACCAGATCCTAGGGCTATCAAGTCTCAGCTACTGTCGTGGACACACATTTGTGTAGTCTGTCACAAAGACAAGGGCAGTACATGGAGTTCATTCTATATGCCGAATTCCTTTTCCTATCGAAATAGGAACTGGTCACCGCAACTTCTGTGACTTGCTAAACTGAACTTTAGTTTCCAATGATAACTTTCGACAGGTTAGGATAATATACTCAAGTCTAGTTACAAGATGCTACACTGGGACAGATGCATGATATTATCTTCGAGTAGCCTTTGAATAGGTATTTGCTATATTTAACAACCTAGGACAAATGCTAGTTTTTTTTTTTTTTGTTGCACCCATTCAGAGTTAAAAGATATGATTTGCTAAGGAAAAAAAATCGCTACTGGAAGATAGGTAGATAAATGAAGTGTCACATGAACTCCAGTAATCTGACCAAACAAACCAGTAATTTCCTGATCCATTCCTGGTTTATGTTCTTTTAACATGGATTCTACAATGAAACGGCCACACATCTCTCGTCATGGAAATACAAGTCTTGATTTAATACATTGCAAACATTGGCAAGTTAACCATTACCTACACATACATCCCCTATACGGGGCAACATATAATCAAAAGGAAGAGCACTTCATCTATTCTAATAGCTAAGAGACTAAAAAACTGAACTTATATGGTGAAGCCATTGCCCATTATTCTGTAAGACGACCTAAACCAAATCAGCAAAACTGGAGAAGCAACATTGCAACAACTCTTATCTTGTGTTCAAAAGGATAAAATATCCCCATTGAGATTCCATGGGATGATATGGAAGACTTAAAACATTGCAATGCTATATAAACTTTACAGTTCAAACAGCAAGAACATCATCATCATCATAAATCATAAAAAGAATAGTAATCGGAACTCATCACTATGGTGTAATCTTCTTTTAGTAAACAAAAATAAAGTATGGTCCAGAAGATAAGTAATTTCATTAGATTAAAGAGGTAGCTACAATGACAATACACCATTAGCATGCACATGCATGCATAGACAAAGCACAGAGGATAGAGCCTGATGTCATCAGTCAAGCTTCCAATGCATTCATAGAAGCAGGCTGTTGACCAGTTCAACACCTGCAGACTTGCATATCATTAGCTTGCAGACATCAAGCTACAAGCAGACAATGTCACAAGTTCCACATTGCACCGAACAAATATGACAACTGAAACAAGTGGCAAGTATTGTAGCAAACTGGAGACGGTGGGCACAGACAAACCCCAGACTATAACTTCCCTGACCCACTGATACTTAGCAGCTATAGGCATTCACTGAAGCGGCCATCCAGAGTGACGTGCACGGAGAGTACCTCCACAGAAGGAACCAAGTAACAATAACAGACTTAATTTGCACGGCTCCTGATCACATCAAGGGCCATCTCAGTTGGATCAGTCGCTTGCAACTCCACCTGGATACCATCAAGCTCCCTCTTGAACCTATCCTTAGAGCTTGCGTACAGCATCTTGCTCCTAATCTTCGCCGTGTCCGGGGACCTTCACATGAGAACAAGAACACCACCACGGTCATTCAGTGTGACGACAAATCAACGCGGGGGCGCCAGCAACCTCAAAATGTAAATATACCATGCGATGAAGAAGATCTTGCTCTTCTGGCAGTTCTCCTCGGTGACGAAGTCAAAGTCATAGATGCAGTATCTGCACTCGTTGGCAGGGAGGCTGGCGGCGAAGTCTTCGTAGGTGAGGTTGGGCTCGCCGAGCTTCTCGACGATGACCTGCTTCTGCCTCTCCTCGATCTTGAACACGACGAAGCGGTAGGTGCGCTTGGCCTTGAGCTCCAGGAACTTGAGCTTGCAATCGTCGTCCACAGCCATCCCGGACGCCGCGTTGGCCTACATCAAGCACACCCCAGAGGAATGTAGACGGACAAACACGAGCGAGCGTAATCCAACCCAAGAACCCCACAGACGAGCATGATTCATAACGAGAGAAATTCGCGACATAGATTTGCCCCCCGCGAAACTCGGGCATTTTCAAGAATCCACGGACCAAACGCCCAAATCAAGTACACCCACCTAGACTAACCCTAATCGCAACAGTTCCGCAAAATTCCCGGATCAACGTCCAACTAGTTCACAGCGATCTAACCAACAAGGAGCGATCGACGGACGAAATCTACAACTAATGGCTGGAATTTGGAAGAAAAAAAAAAGAGGTCGGCACAGGGACACAAAGACACACACACACAAAAGAAAAGGCATGCGCGTCTCAGGACGAGGGTAGGAGGAGCCGAGTGAGGGGCAGCCGGCGTACCATTTCCGGAGGCGAGAAGCTTGCGGCAGCGGCGGGTCGGGTGGGGGTGCGGTTTGGTGGAGGCCGTGGAGACTGCAGAGGACGCGGAGAAAATGCGGGGTATACTTCTGGTCGGCGTGTTCGCCCGCTCCACTTTTATCGGAGAAAATTGTCATTGTGTCATTCTGGACATGCGGCTTCACTCAAATGCCATTATTAACGTGGCAATCGTCAAAATGCCACCTTCTAACGCTGACAACTCGTTTCCATGCTATTTTGGAGTTTTTTGTGCATTTACTGGATAAAAGCATGGGAAAATAACATCTTTGCCCTTGGCACTGTGCACTGTGTGTGTCTCTCTCTCCTCTTCTTTACCTATTCCACGCACTTTAATTTAATCCGCCGCCACCGTCTCCCTCCAATGACCCCCGTGTATGTCGTTCTCCTCGCGGTGCTCCTCTCGCTGCTCGCGCCGGCCGCCTCCGCGTCCACGCTCGCCGTCTCGGGGGGCTCCGCCGTCTGCGGCGTCGCGGTCGAGAACGGCACCGTCTACTGCACTGCGCTCTCCGCCGCCAACTCGTCCTCTCCCGTCGCGCCATTCGTCGCCTTTTCGCAGGTCTCCGGCGGTGCGGGCTTCCTCCGTGGGCTTCGAGCAGTAGGCGCCGTGTTTTTCTGCTGGCCGCCCGCCGCGCCGGGCCAGCTCAGGTTTCCCTCGCAGGTCAAGGGAGGCTTCCGCTCCCTCGTCTCCGGAGACGACTTCTCCTGCGCGGTGGGTACCCACGCCTGTGGGGTCCAAACTTCCGGCGCCCTTGTGCCGCGTGACCTCTACCTTCACGGGCTCGCCGTCGGCGACTCCCACGCTTGCGGGCTCCTGCGTCCTAACCACACCGCCGTGTGCTGGAACCTCGCGGGTCCCAACACCACCCTGTACTCCCCGGCGTTCGGGACAGAGTTCGAGTTCCTCGTCGCTGGCGGCAACCTCACGTGCGGCCTCGTCACCACCAACTTCAGCGTGATATGCTGGTCGCCCTCGTGGAAATGTGGTGTCTTCCCGGCGTGTGTGTCCCCAACGAGAGCTCGTGCAAATGTGGTGTCTTCCCGCAGTCGGAGCTGCTCTGCGCGGACCACGACGGCGGCGTGGTATGCTCCATTGTGTACTGCTTCGTCTTCGGCTTTTGCAGCCACAAGAAGGTGCACAACTCCGTCCAGCCCAACATCGCCGGAGGAGCCAGCAGAAGAACGCGGCTTCTTATCGAAACGAGTGCCGAGGGCAAAGAGGTCATTTTTCCATGCTTTTATCCGGTAAATACACAAAAAACTCTAAAATGGCATGAAAACGAGTTGTCAGCGTTAGAAGGTGGCATTTTGGCGATTCACGTTAATAATAGCATTTAGGTGAAGCCGCATATCCAAAATAACACAATGACAATTTTCTCCTTTTATCGTGTGTCGGACGTCCAGCCCGCTCCCTTGCTTGCCCTGCTCCGTTTGCCTTCTTTTCCTTCCACGGCTCTCGTGGCTTTGCCTCGTTGGCCCCCGTGTACTTCTCCTTTGCTGGCTTCATCTGTGTTCTCGATCCAGCTTTCTTTTCCTCTCCAAATGGTATACTCCCTTTGGTGATAAATACATATAGCTTTACGTTGCATGCACTTAAGTTTCTAAAACTTTGAACATAGATATATCTTTAAAGTTTCAGATTAGATACATAAAAATCAGACATATAGATTTGTCTCTAAAAATACTTTTATGGTATTACAACTTTATTGGGTTTTATAAATATGTTATGATATAAATTAGTGGTCAAAGTTGCATTTTGAGAATCACGTTGATGTCCAAAACAATATGTATTTGTAACCGGATAGAATACATTATAGCACATAAGTTGTACAAAACAACATATATTTATGATTAGAGGGAGTATGTTAGTCGAAAATGATGCACACGTAGTGTACTGTTATGTATGGCTCATATATGGAAAGCGGTGCGTTGCTTTTCGAACACCTATAGAGAGGAAACACAGTTTGTATAGAGTTACAAAATATTGTGAGCTAAGGACTACGAGTCTAGGTCAAACATGTAGCTAAGTATAAATATCAAACTAGTCGAATGGACGAGTAGTCTCAATTCAGCTCCCGAGACGGTAAGCATTGTCGAACTTTACTAACAAATCTTTATGGCTCTTGTGTGCCTCTATGCTCCATGAGATCGTGTTCTCCTGCTAGGCTACCGCCGGTTCCAACTTCCAAGAAGAGTAGTTTTCTTTCATCGATCTTGAGTGTCATGAAGCTGGTGAAGATTGTCAGGAAGCTGGAGAAGATGTTCCGAAGTCAGGCGAGAAGCAATGATCAACGGTGGTGTTTAACTAATGAGGTTTTTTTGTGATCTGATGGCTGTAATAGACTTTAGTAATTACGGTCTACAGTGTTGGTCAATTTTCATTTACTGATCAGTAACTTTAGTTGGCTATAAAAGCCTGCTTTTGTAACAGAACTCTGTTACCGATCAAGACAACCATTTACAGATTTGCTTTATCCTTACGTTCTTTACTTTTCCTCTGTTCTGTTCTTAGTTCTTGCTGTTCTTTCGATTTTGTGCTTGTTCTTCATTGTTGCGATTGGGTTTCTTGTTCGGATTCCATTCGGGGTCTGACAAATGGTATCAGAGCTCAAGTGATCTTGCAAGGGGAGGCGATTTTCTGCTGTTCTGGAGTGGCGATAGGTTGGGAACTAGTTTCCTGGTAAAATTCCTAAGTCATCTCTAGAGATAGAACTGAAATGCCGAGAATGGGAAAGAATCAGGAAAGTGAAATGGAGGCATACCTGGTGGGTGAGGTGGAAGATTTGAAGAAGGAGATAGTGGGAATACATTCTCAGATGGAGAAAAATTCTTCTGTAATTCAAGGTCAGATTGATCTCTTGCAGAAACAGATGGATGATAACTCTTTCAAGATTGATGCCATAATGGAGAAGCTGAATGTTCTGGTGGAGAAATCTGAACTAAAAGAGGTTTCTAGCACAGTGGCTATGCGAGAGAATGATTCTGAACAAGTGGGTCAGAATGAAATGAGAAATTCAGCAACGGGAGGAAATCTTCAAGGAACTCCTGGAAGTGGTCATTCAAGTTTCCCAAATCAACATGGTTCTAGTGGTATGTCCAACATTCCTCCTGTTCCTCTGTGTTTTCCTTATGGATCCAATACTATTCCACCTGTTTTGTCTGGACCACTAAGAAGTAATGTCAACAATATGCATGGTATATTTGGAGTGAGTGTTTATCCTTCTGTGATGGTTCCTGGAACCTTTGCACCGCAATATATTGCTTCAAATCCACCCTTTGTACCTGCGTATAGATCACCCAGCCATGGAATCAATCAGTCATTATATCATACAAATCACGGTAGACCTGAAGCTTATGGTGATAATACTTGGTCCAAGGCTGTCGATGGGGTAGGAAGACAGTGGGATGAAAGGAATCCTTATCAGACTGGTTTTAACAAAGGACCTAAAGTGGAGTTCCCCAAATTTGATGGTGATAATCCCGCTGCTTGGATTAGAAAGGCTGAAAGGTGCTTTGAGTTGGGAAAAACACCGGAATGGCAGAAGGTCGCAATTGCTGAAATTTATCTTCTTGGCGAGCGGATCAATGGTTGAACACGAATCGTATTGATACCAACTCCTTGACTTGGCCAGTTACGTGAATTAGTAAGCAGGGAGATTTCTTCTTTGAAACCAAAATAGAGATAGTGGATAATTTCAGAGGACTAAATCAGATGGGCAGTATTGAATCATATATTGATAAGTTTGAAGCAATAATGACTTTGGTCAAGAGAGATAACCCGGGTTTATCTGAGGTTTATTTCCTGGATTATTTCATTTCTGGGTTAAAGAATTATATTAAAGTTCCACTGAAGTCTCATCAGCCGAAGTCATTGGTGGAAGCATACTCTCATGCTCGCAATTATGAAACCCATGTTTATCAGAAAAAAACTTATCAATGGGCTCAAGACACTTATAGCAAAGGGAACATCACAGCAAGTTTGTCTCAAAAAGGAGAAGCAGGAGCAACCAAAATAGAAGGAAGAGAAAAGCCAAATCAGACTACCAGTGGCAATTGGTCCGGTGGAAAATGCTATAAGTGTCAGGAACCTTGGGTTCCTGGACATGGAAAGGTATGTAAGTTTCAAAAGCAATTATACTTAATTGCATTGGAAGATGAAGAAGATGAAAAAGAGGAAGGGGGTGAAGGCGATTATACTTAATTGCAGTGGAAGGGTTTTCATCCTTGAGGACAAGGATGTCCAGCGGGGGAGTATTGTCATGAAGCTGGTGAAGATTGTCATGGAAGCTGGAGAAGATGTTCCGAAGTCAGGCGAGAAGCAATGATCAACGGTGGTGTTTAACTAATGAGGTTTTTTTGTGATCGATGGCTGTAATAGACTTTAGTAATTACGGTCTCTGGTGTTGGTCAATTTTCATTTCTTGATCGGTAACTTTAGTTGGCTATAAAGCTGCTTTTATATGAGAACTCATTACCGATCAAGACAACCATTCTGATTTGCTTTATCCTTCGTTCTTTACTTTTCCTCTGATTCATTCTTAGTTCTTGCTGTTCTTCGATTTTGTGCTTGTTCTTCATTGTTGCGATTGGGTTTCTTGTTCGGATTCCATTCGGGGTCTGACATTGAGTCCGAGTTTTTGTGTGTGTTTTCCGAATAATATCTAACCTATTAAAGCCGGAAGATTTCAGCCTCAACCAGGGTGGCCACGTCACCCGGATTTTCATAGCCGTCCGATCTCGGAGACGACACGATCTGGCCGTCCGCCCGCGCGCTCCAGCACCGACGCCCTAGCCCTTCTTCGTTTCCATCGCGCGCCCCGCCGCCTCGCCACGCCACCCACTCCCTTCCTCCCTCCGTTCCCCTCTCCCCGATCCTCTCTCGCGCCCCCCCGCCGCCAGCGCCCTCGCTCCCATCCCCACCTCTCTCCTCCACCGCGTCGACGGCCTTGCCTTCCCGCGCCATCGCCGGTGTCTCCCTTCTGCTCCCTTTCTCCCATTTGCACGGCTTCTCCTCCTCCTCCCCCCAATCAGATCCGGCCCAGCTCCCTTGCCGCCCTCGCCATTCCCTCCTCCTCCTCCTTTGGTTGGTTGGATCCGGGGTGGTGTTCCTCGGTAAGCCATCGCTCGCCTTTGGTTGGATTAGGTTTGCCCCAATTCGATTCATTCGAGAGCGGTGAGATCCTAATCCGTATCCATAATTGTTTTTAGTTTGTGTGCGTTCATGTCTGAATTGGTCGTAGTTTTCGTTGCCTGTTGCTAATGTGGTGTACTTGATCTGTGCATAGGGTTCGTGCAAGGCGAAGGCACGCGCAGAGGCTCAGAGTCGGTGACGAGATGAAGGGCGTGACCATCCCCGCGGTGGCAATCATGCCTTCGCCGCTTCCTCTGACGCTACAGAAAAGAAGGGCGTTCAAGGGGAAATTAAGCACCAGCCCTTCCTTTGGTATCTCTGCAGTCGTCTTATGGGCAAGCAGGTCGCCGGCGTCGAGAAAGAGGCAGAAGAAAAGCGTCAGCAAGCGAAAACCTGAGATGTATTTTCCTGATTCTTCCTTGCCATTTGTTGCTATTGTCATGCTAGGTGCTCGTTCAGATTGTGAGGTTTGCTCAGAAGAACGGCAAGGAAGGGAGAGGTTGCCCCTCTCCCATCTCTCTGTTTCTCTCATTCTATGACCTTTATTGATTTGGGGATGCAGCTAGCGCCGCGCTGGTGAGTTCTTCCATCTCCCAATTTTTCCTCTTTTTCTGTCGAGCTGGAGTTTAATCTCAACGCCCTATGTCGATTTGGGAATGGAGCTAACCCTACGCTACCGACCTCTTAGATTAATGTGATATTGGATAGGTTCATGATTTTGTGCCTACAGCGGCATGTCTTGCTTCTCAGATTTGGGTGTCATGTGGGTATTCTCAAAATTATTGGGGTGTCTCGTTCGCTGGTATGAGCTATTTGCCCTTACAACTGGTAAATTAATTATCTGCTGCCATACATTCATGTGCTGATTTAGTTGTTTCGTTTTCCATTTTCTGCGTATACATAGTCCAACAGATGAGCATTCTGTATTTATTGATTGTAGTCGGTAAGCTTGGTGATGCAACCTTCTATGCGGGTTTGGCCTTCTATAGAACAATTGGGAAAAAAACAGAGCAGATTCCTGAAGGAAATTGCCATGTTTTCACTTACTTTCAGATAGCAAGAGTATAGTCGTTATGTTATCTACCGAATTGTTTCTTAACAGCAATGTTCTCCTTGTCCAAGGAATTATTCCTGCGTTTTTTAGTGGTTGCTTCTTTAGTTCTTTATCGGATATATATACTGCCTTCGGATTATGTAGCTCCATTCGATAGCTCCTAAATCATTTCAGCTTGCTAACTATTTCTACGCCCTTTTTTGGGTATTGGACGTCATGGTAGCCCAGCAACCCAGCAAAGGAGGTGCCTTTGCCATTACTCTGTGCCGCCACTTCTGTTGGCCTACATGTGGATGTGTTGTCCTCAAAGGAATTAGCTAGCTAGATCACTTAATAATTCAGAGGTGAGAGTGCGGCATATTATTTTACTCTGTTGAGTACAGCGCTGTGCTTTAGCTGGAGGTGTACTGCGGTAGGCCAATGTTTGTTTTTGAGTGTTATACTGATCGACTGCATGATATACAGGCTCATGCTCCATACTTCAGTAAACTTTATCAGGATTTTGGCAATTACATGTGTAACACAGGTAAGATAGCTATATTGGAGTTCACCCTACTCTTACTGCTTGCAACTATATGTGTATAGCTTTCCCTGTTGCAACACATCCAATTTATTGTTCCAGTGGAGATCTCAGCTTGTCCAAGTATTACCGTTCGATATTATTCGTTTGAAAACCCTTTCAGACTCTTACTGTTATTTCGTGTCAACGACCAAACTTATTTCATTCACGTCAGTCTTAGACTCAGCTTAAAAGACTTCTTTCTCCATTTGAATACATAATGAAGGTTGGATGGTTTTGCCAACAAAGAACAGTTAATTTTTGGTCAGGCCTTGCAAGAGCCTTTTTACATTGGGATAATGTTTTGCAGGATGAAGTACATGGACCGGCTACTCGGATGGACTTTCCTAACCAATATAGTGAGGATTCCAAGGGGATATGTTTTCTTGGAAAGGTAATTGCTTCACCTTAGCTGACGCTAATCAATATTCTTTGTGAAAAATCTACTTCTGCTATTTCTCCTTGAGTACTCTTATTCAGCTACAGAAATATATGTTTCTAGGTCAGATTTAGCGAATTTGTTTATAGGCATATAGCAGAGCTAGAAGGGATACCGCTAGAAGTTGACATTGGAGATTACGCAGGGACACACCATGCGTTTTGCTTCTGTACAATTGATCAGCAACAAGGATTGCTGCTTCTTGGAGGTCCTTGGTGTACACTGCCTTTAGTAATAACCTCTTTTCATGCTACAATGTCATCAGCTAGATTAAATGTATATTACCCGAAATATTCAATGGAAACTATTGCTTTTCTACACAGTTGCAATTAAAGGAAGAGCCTTCATCATGTAACATATATCTATTTATCGAAAAACCATAAAATTAGCTGACTTTTTGGGTCTTATGTAGGTATATGGTTGAGAAAAAAGTTCAAGACAATGTAGTTTCCGTACCAAGGGATTACTATTCAATGGATAGGAGAAGCCGTACATTTCGTCTTGGATCTTATTTTTCTTCCATTATCTAGGTTTAATAATAATTTCTGAAGAAGGATTGCATGCGTGCAGAAGACAAGTGATAGAAAATTGTAAATGGAGATAAGCTAAAGTACAATTCAGGATATCTAAAAAATGGATTTCTGTGAGGTCGAAGACAGTAGACAAACATTGGTGACAATATGTTCGAGGTGGCATTAATGCCTCTATAATTTACGAAGTTGCCAGACCTGAACATACCTTCTTCGAATTCAAAAACACATACTGAAGTTCTTGCTAAATTTAGTACTATGATGTCTTACGATTTTCGGTGGAGTTATGCACACTGCAGTACCTACACAGGAATCCTGAAACTTCTTGCTATCAATAGCATTGAAGGAAAACAACTGCTAATTATACTCGACTGACAAATTATTTGTTATGTCCGTAGGCCAGATGCAAGAAATCCTTGGCCTCCTTTCGTGATTACCCCCATACTATCAAAGAAAGCGAGCACTTCTATAATTTGTTCATCTTTTCCTGGTTTTATCCGCTGTTGAAGGCATCTAGCTATCCATGATTCTGTAATTCATGGATGCTAACACTTTCTGTGCCTCCTATCATTGCCAGCTTTGTGCATGGTGATGTCAAACCAAAGAAATTTTTGTTAGGTCATCCTGGACCAGCTGATGAGAAGAAGTTTTTCCTAATTGATCTTGGTTTAGGTATACTATTATTCAAGACAGTTTCATCTGCACATGAAAATAGTCAATCACATGCTTATAGGCATTGCCCACTTAGTAGAATGTCGATGCATTTTATGCCCCACTGGCCTTTCCCTTGACTCTTATCAATGTTGAAATTATGCAACATCCAAGTGGAAATAAACATCATCTGGTTCTCACGTTGATCAAAGGCCAAATATCTTCAGGTTGGTTAAATTGAAATGTAACCATTGGGTCTCTAAAGATATGTATTAATGTTTCTCATCTGAAATTCTGTTACTTTTTATATGGACTTACACTAAAAAGCTGATGATGTTTTTGATCAAGTTGATTGTGTTTTTTGTCTCAAATATCACATTCATGCTGGTTGAAGTGACACTGATGAGTTAATTCGATTGCTTATGCTATTGAAAAGATAATTGAGCCAGTTTGCTCCTGGTAATCAACTCTCCTAAAATTGGATTAAAGTATACCATTTGTAGCTAGACTAGATGTTCTTTTTCCGCTTTTGAGAAACAGCATGCTCAAGCAATCTTAGTCTGTTCGTAAGAATTCTTTTTCATACCACAATTATTTAATGTGGTGCATCTACTCTAATTTTGTTTTGTTCAATCTTCTGATGTGTTTATTTCAGTAGAAATTATAAAGCCTAATGAAACATCATGCAGAGATAGTTGCATACTTCAACCGAAGAGGTGTATCTCTAATTTTCCTTTAAAGAAAACAAAACTCCTCTAGCATTATGTCTCTGTATTAGCAAATACTCATGACAATGCCACCAAGCACCTAAACGGAACTCATAAAGCTCATGTCCATTCCCGAGATGACGTTCACATATCATTTCTTTTGATCTTACAGTCCATAGTGAGATAATTTTTATTTCAAATCTGCAACTTTTGGTATGATAAATCGATTCTGTTTCCAGTATGTTCATCTCTACGTTCTACTAACTACTTTAATGCTACAATATTGAAGCTGTCAAAGTAAATAAAAGACAGTTATAGCTTCTGTAAAAGAAATGTTGATCGTTGTACTAAAGCATTATCATAGGTTGATAGGTGATGCTTTGATGAATTTCAAGAAAACCCTGAATATTGTTCTGTACTATGAAGATCTTGTTAGCAAGCACACTGTAAGTCCGTTTCTTTATATCCTTGTTTTGGGATAGATAAACCTTTATTTATCTAAATAGTATATGTAACTGGAAAAGAAACAGCGCAGCTTATCACAGCTGAGATGCATCTTCAGACATCAGCGATTCCCTCAACTGACTCTACCCATTGTCCAATTTTGGGTTCCTCTCAGGCTCACATTCGCCCGGTTGACTCTAAGAAAGAAAAGCTTTTTCCTGGCCACGAACCTATAACTTCAGCTCCAACTCTCTTCACTGATATGCCTCAAGAGGTTCTTGAATCTCTCAAGATTAATTCTTATTCCTCACTTTATTTTTCAACCTACATCTTGTCGATCTGCATCTTGTCCTATGTACGTGTATATATGTTTCTTTAGAACATTTGCATTATTGTCATCTTTCTATCTTCACAGTATTTATGTCATTCATATGTATTGTCCTACGAAAAGTTACTTACATACGACAAAACAAAGACAAAACAAGGTTACTTACTTACATATAAAATCTATACTGTGTATGATAGAATCTATACAAGATACAAAACAACCTTCGCTTATTTATATCTATAACTTCTCCATATGTGAATATTATATATATATATATATATAATGTCGATAAAATATTGAGTCGTGAAAAAATATTGAGCCTCTTATCGTTTCATCTCGAGGAACACCGTGCGCCCAATTAAGTCACTATAGGCGTTACAAAATTATATCTCTTATTAGTCACCATACAATATTAGTGTTATTTCGAAGCTCACTTCTATTCCTTACAGATGTTGTCTACAACACAATCTTCGCTCAAGAGATCACTAAGTACTGATGATCCAGATCTCATCACTACCAAAGACCATACAGAGTTATGTTTCTATTGATATGCATCTGTGCATAATTTCTATAATCATCTCTGATAAAGTGTTGACATAGTATTCTCATTTACATATATGATCTCAGAGTTATCAAAGGAAAAACCTATGTTAGGAGAAGACTGTTTCAAGGCAAAACGCCTAACTCACACTAGAACAGGTACTCACAAACAGTCTTTTTCTTCATTGCTTACATTCTTATTGGTTATCCTCTATTGCAGCACCTCCAGGCGTTCTCTGGTCCTCACAGATCTAGGTTTCCGAAGCTGGCCGATCCTGTGTTGTCTTCATCGGCAACAAACTCTATACTATATGTATTTCCCATTATGATTATATAACTCCGTATCCAACCGCACAGTCCTTAAATGGTATATACACCTATAACTGTCATCTTATGATGTATTTAGGTCTATGTAATATCGATCTCCACTAACTGTGTTTCTTATCCTTTTAGCTCACTGTAGCAATAGTCATTGTCCTTTTGTTATCGATTTACTTTTGCTATACCGTATTGCAACAATATACTACCTACTGAATGCTTAGTGGCTCTCTTGCTTATCCGTGTCCTAGATTACACTTTATACACGTGTTTGATTATACTTATTGATTACCTCATGATCTACATGTACCAAGAAATTATATTACATATCATACTATATTCCGTGTTTGAAACTCATATTTCTGGAATAAATTCTATTAGTTTAACAGATTCCCATACAAAATATGAAATGTTCTAAATCGATGGCCGCTCATAGCCATCACATTATACAACGGATTTCTGCCAGAAAAACTTTTATTCATCAACCCTTTGAAACTCTGCTTGATCTTTATAATATCGATCTCTATTAATTGTATTTCTTATCCATTTAACTCACCGTAGTAATAATCGTCATTCTTTTACTATCGATTTACTTTTACCATACCGTATTGCACCATTTCATGAATTCTAAGCGATAGTATAGACAAAGCTATCAGTTTCGTCGTTTTCAATTTAATCTTCCCTGAAACAATCAATGGTCGTGCCAGACTTAATCTCTCTAACCAATTGTCCATAGCTTTCCTTATATGAGCACCAACGTCGAACTAACACCAAATTCTTTGCTCTGCAACGAATTCTTCGCTCAACCAATGCCAACGTATACACAAGCACCACTGTCTTGTGTTCATATACGTGCGCAGCGTAGCGCGCAAGAACTATCTAGTTAACCTGATGGAGAAGCGAATGCGTGATACACAGTAAGGATTTGCCTAGCTTGTCAGTCAGAGCATAAGCTGCCTCCTCGCATCATGCAGATTGATAATCTCTATTAATATAAATTTGCAGTTGGTAGCAGCGGTCCGTTTTCCTAGCCCTTCCACTATATCTTCAATAATGGTTAGTCATTATAGCTAATTATTCTTTTCTGATTTACAACCAGCATATCTCTCTAAATATGGCTGATTATTATAGTAAAATCCCTCATTATTGCTGGTAATTAATAGCCGGTCAATCATTCTTTTTGAACTTTATATATGCTATACAGTTTTCACAGAATCAATCAAGAGAATTCATTCAAGATCTCCTATGTCGTGCTGCCGCGACAAATGAACTCGACGAACTGATCAATAAGTGACGGATCGACGTACATGGCTGCGAGGCTTGAGGAGGCGAACGCCATGATCGAGTAATGCTTCGCGGCGGAAGAACTGACCAGAGCGACAGCGCCACCGGGTGCCGTGACCCTAGCGCTGACCATTTGGACGTGAATAAAGCATACGAAGCTTCGGCGCGGTTGCTCAGCGACACCGGTAGGATGTCGTCGGCGGTGAGAGAGTTATTGGCATACCCTTTGGAGATAAATGAGTTGATCCAGCTGAACGTTGCGAGAGAGAGGAACGACGCGGCGACGCACGGCGTGGCGAGCGTCTCGGCGCTGGTGTTTTCTGGTTCACCTTCATGGGCTTCGGCGTCATAGCCGGTGAAGCCAGTGATGGCTAGGTACGCCAGAGGCATGGAGACGAGTAGGCAAGCAAAGACGAGAGGGTCATCTGGAAAGAGCAGCGAACCGTCGGCGCAGCGGACCACCGTCGAAGCAGAGAAGAGCGTAGCGCCGAGGGCGGTGGCGATCCAGGAGACGCGGAGGTGTAAAAACTGGGTGGTGGCGGTGGCCCCTTTCTCTGAGGTGGTGACGTGCACGACAAAGTAGGTGGCGAGGAAGGCGGACTCCACAGCGCGCCATGGCGTGCTCAGTAGGAGGAAGAACGCGAGCGTGAGGAGGACGGCGGACGCCCTGAGCGCGACCGCGTAGCGACTAATGGTCCGGAATGGCGGTGGCTTGACAGCGGCGCCTCATGCTCGAGAAGCCCGTGTCGCCCTAAGCGGTGGATAGCGAGGACGGCGAGACGATGAGGAAAGCGAGGTCGGCAATGACGAGGTGTCTTCTGAGCATGACGAGAGTAAGAGGAACGCGAGTTTGGTAATATAAATTGTAAAGGGATAAAAATGATTGATTGATTTTTGAGATTGGTAATATATATTGCTACGTACAATATATTTGGTTTTAATTCATACCGGAAAAGAAACCATAAAAACTTTTGTAATCGGGAGAAATAGATGTTTGATCTTGTAGCACAATTTTCTTTTATTACTTGATTTTTATATTTTGTTACTAATTTTATTTTTCGTAGCAATACACGGGCATTGATCTAGTACTTCTACTAGAGATGAACGGCTTGCTGTAAAACCGAGTGTGAAGCAAAGCTGGCCCGACTGGTCATTTCCTCAGGTACTTAGGAACTACTGACACCATAAAAGTCCAATTGGATCTATTGAAAGGGTTGAATCGCTAGATCTGATGCACTACCAACCACCGTGCAATTTATTCTGGTCGCCGAAAAGTGCGAGACTAAAAATCAAGAGAATACACCATCTCGGCCGAAAGTTGGGGTAGGCGTTATTTTATCGAAACTGAAAAACTGAACAGTATTAAATTGAATTAACCGAGAAAATTATTTTTTTGGTTTTCAGTTTTCGGTTCGGTTTGTATTTCGAGTTTCAGTTTTTTAGCAGTCGGTTCGGTTGTTTAATCTCATAAACCGAACAACCGAACCCCCCAATAGAGGCATAACCGATTCAACATTTCACCGTCACAGCCCAACAAGCAAGTCTATGTCTATCCCCACTTCCCCAAACCCTAGCCCTAGATCAAATCCCCCATTCGGCCCTGAGGACTGAGGTCCTCAGCGATTGGCGCCTCCTTGAGTCTCGGTGTCGGCGCCGATGCGCTGCCTTCTAGCTCCTCCCTTGGTGCTCGACCTCAGTGCCGCCTCCTTCCTCAGTCCCGCCTCCTCAGCTCGTCCGTCGTCCCTCGACGCCTCCTCCGACGGACCACGGTGCCACTGCCACCTGAGGTGGAGCCAGCGTCAGATCCTGAACTCCCTCTGGCCGGCGGCTGCTCTGCGCTATTCCTCCAATCCTTGGCGGTTAATTGCATTGCTGAGAAAGAAAAGCGAGTAGACCTTGTAGAAGACAAGTGTCTGAAGTGGTATACCTCTCGTTAAGTGTTGAATAGCTGTTGCATTGAATTTTTTTGGTGTAGCTACTAGATTGTTATCTATGCTATCTCTGTAATGCTTTTTAGGGCCTGTTTGGTAGAGCTCCCTCTGATTCGATTCTCTGTTAGAAGTGATTCTCTGAGAGAAGTGATTACGTCATGAAAGTGATTCTCTATGAATCTATAGGATAAACTCTATGGAGAAACTAACTCTTTGTTGGGAGTGAATCGGGAGAAGCGACTTTTTCAGCTCTCGGCTCCTAGTTCATTTGAGAATCACTTCACGGAATCACCACAGGAGCGATTCTCGAGAAAGCTATTTGTTTAGCGAGCTTCATGATTCACTCCTTGAAGTTGGGAGCAGAGCTCGCTAAGCAGGCCTTACTACTACGGGGTATTTAAACATGCCGAGAGGATAAATGCTAGGTAGGCTGATTTTGGTTGGAAAATCTAAGTAGGAACGAGACATGGTTCGTGTAAAGATGCTATCAACCAGAGAAGAATTCGAGTTCAAGGCAGGCGAACTACAGTAATGGTTAGCTAATTTGAAGGTTTTACTTCCAAACCTAGCCCTTTTTATCACCTTTCCATGTTGGGCCTTCCTGTGCAGTTTCATAGATACAATGCAATTCCTGTCATTCATAGGTGTATACATGCCTTTGCTGATAGAATGTTGACATCTTCATTTGCTTCTCATGTTGGTCTGAAGCAATTTTTTTCCTTCTGTATATGCAGATGATAGTAGTTTCCACTTCTATGGCTGAATATGATTTTTTTTTAACCAGTGTTGAGTATGATTGGATTTGGCAAAATGAATCATCAAGAGTAATTGTGGAAATGTATGGCATCTGCTTGTACTGCTACTAAATGCTACCTTTAATATTACCTTGTGCTTTTTAGTTGCTTCTGACGATTTCAAACTGCGGATGAAGTGCTGGTTTTAGTTGCTGTTATTGCTTCTTGATTATTGTAGTAGCTGACATTGCACAATTCAACCGCTGATGATTTTAATTGCTGTTATTGCTGCATGCCATGCATCTGAAATTCGGGTTACCAAAAAACCGAATTTATTCGGTTAATTCGGTTCGGTTCAATTTACATTTCCAAAAAACTAAAATATTTTAAAACCGAATTAACCGAATGTCCACCCTTGAAAGGAGGCAGATTTCTGTGGCCACGATGGCTCGACACCTCGTCAGCGCATGAACAGACGCAACCAGTTTCGATGGATGGCGATGCGACGGTCCAGCAATGGCAGATAGTTCCACTGCTTTAGAAATTAAAAACAAACAACACGTAAGACTCTTACGGTAGGAGTAGAAGACAGAAAACAGACAGGCCTTTCCTCAAAGATTTCTATTTCCTTCTCTTACATAATAGGAGGGGAAGAGCTGTCTAGCTGAAGAAGAGGAAGGATGCTATAGCTGTGAGCTGCATTTTCTACGAAAATACTTTTGTCATAACTGACCTGTCAATTTTAAGCAGGGTGTACCTGTCAATTTTAAGCAGGGTGTTCATTCTTTCTAAAAAGAAATCTGCACATGTTTTATGAGCTTTGCATTTCCTTTTCCACTCTCTTCCCAAAGCAAAAGCACAAGATAATCATCACATCGTGTGAAATAGCTTTTTTTTTGCCCCTTTAAAGCAGCATATAATTGGATCAAAGCGAGCCATCCAGAATAAGCTTATCATGCAACAACCATCAACCATGGGGACAGGATGACCTTCCATTGATTGGCTGGTCCTGACAGACCAACATACTGAAAAAAATGCTCTCTCCAAATGCACTTTTACTCATGGCATGATCTGTAAATGACCTATGAACAGGCGCTCGATGAGATGCTGCAGCCACGGAAACATTTTGGTTTTATATACACTGTACAAGCGACCATTCGCTAGGGATGACGCACAGTCTGGTTCATACGCCCATGACGAAAGCATTTGCATCTGACTTTGCTCTAACAAAGGCGTCATGGGGAATTAACAACATCGACGCCCATGTGATACGAGTAAATTGGACCGGAGAATACCAAGGAAGCAGTTCTGAATTCTCCTCAACTTCTCGTGTTGAACGAATCGCAACATACTCCATCCTGATCGCTCCCCTTGTTTTAGTTCCTTGATCCTATCCTCTGTTTCAGCTAGTAACATCACATTGTCGATTGCTGAATACATCTTAGACACACTTTTCCATATGTCTGCTGCACTCACAAGACTATCTCTTGATCTTTGCTATAGTTGGAGTCATAGAGCTCAATAATAGCGACCACTAATGAATTAGTAGCATCCCATGTTTTCCATTACGCACTTATCACATCATTGGTTCGATTGATTCTCCGATAACAAAGCTCTCAAGGCCTTTTGCCTTCAATAATTTTGATGCGCTGTCCCCACTCCCCATTGACTCCCCAATTCATAACTAGTCACATTACACGATAAGAAAGTCTTGAGTTCTCACGGCTGGTACTGGATTCGCTGTAAACCCTCATGAATTGCAAATCAGATATATTGAACTCGAACCAAACTAATGTATTGGGTTCATATTAGTAGTAGAAATTGAAAGAAAAGTAGCAAACCACGAATCTGAATCTGCCTCGGATGGTACCGTATTTCTATTAAAGCTACAACAAAGACAATAAAATATATCCCACCTAAGAGGGGCTTTCTTGATGATCAGGGTCCAAAGCTAAACTCCGAAACATGGACTGAACAAGTTGGCGATGCTAATGCGTAATGACTAAATCTATTGCCGAACCCATGACATGTAGTAATTAGCTAGATAAATCGCATGCATAGTCCAAGACACAGCTATCATCAAAGTGGGCAATCACTTTGTCAGAACACATCCATCACACGTTCGCAAGACATACTGTAATCCTAGAATTTATTCACTGTCGAAAACATCTACCAATATGTCGCCATGACGCCAAATATCCTTTGTAATCTCTCCTCCACATCACAAACAAAAAATAATAGAGAGAAGCCTTGTTGCCTTGCACAGTCAGGCTGGAAAATAGAGCTAAAAACTGGATACTCTCGTTCTAACTTGTGAACCCAACCTGATTAAGATCACATTAGCCATATGCCCATGCGATGTAACGGAAACTCAATTTACGATAAAAAATTTATTTGTAAAGAACATTAATCTTATCTGAATAATAATGTTCACTCTGAATGTGTAATAGTTAAATGTTTAAATCAGTTCATCGAAACATACAAATTCCAAGCACATTTTTACAAACTCGAGCTTAAAATTATCTTTAATTTCACAAACTTAAATAATAACATCACAGCACATGGGATTGTAAATTTGTAACGCCATAATTCGAGATTGATCGATCCAAAAGAGCAAAGAGGTATCATTTGTTGCCCCATGGCGCAAAGGCATTAAAGAGGTGGCGTCATCATATGTAGCCTCACCCCATCAACTCCCCCACGCCTTCTAGCGCCTTTTTCAACCTATTGACATCATCTACCGTGGCAAGCTCTAGCGATGTCGCCGGTCTATCTCGCCACCCACCACCGGCGACCTACCCCTGCGCCGCATCGGCGAAATCAGGAAGGTCGTCCATTACCTCTGCTCAATGGATAAGCCCAACACATCTGCAGGAGAGGAAAGAAGCGGTTGTCGTTATATAGATTCAACAATTGAGGAGATATCTATGGAATCCAGATTAAGAAATCACCGAATAAGAAATGCAACAAAATGGAAAGAGACGAAAAGAGACCCAACTCTATGAATCGGAGTTCTGCTTCCTTCGGAAGGGAATCAATCAATCCAATCCAAAAAGCACCGAGAGCAATCGCCGTCAATTCGAATATTAGATCAATGGAAGAAAGGAAAGCAATAAATGTGTCATGCATATTCATTTACCTCCCACAACGGGATGATCCAATCTAATCTACCGGGGTGGCCACTGCCCGTTTCCCACTCAGCCATGCGAGTGCACACACGTGTCGGGGTGAGGGTAGAGAACGGACGTACCACCATCAATTTTAATTAGAATTAGTAGAGATAGAGATAACAAACTTATTTAGTCACGTCATGTATATCCGTGTGCATACTGCTGGCCGGCCGGAATCAAATCTATACGTGATTAGATAAAAAGAAAAAAAAATGATCTTATCTACACATGCAAGTAAATATTTAATGGAAAGGATGCATATGGCAACTCAAAGGCACATGGTAACTTAGAAGTTATATGTGTGCGGTATATGGAAAAAGAATTGGCCGTGCAATATTTGGAACTAGAATCGACTGATTGAGATAAGAGTCTGATACACTGCAGATCACGTATGCATGCATATCCAACGGAATTAAAACTTTATCTGTTTGCAAATGTATAGAAGATTGGGATAATAACGGTTTCGTAGGTATGTCCGGAAGAGAACGGATCATCGTCACCAACTCGTAATTAGAAGTAGTAGAGAAATAGGCAACCAAAAACTCAGCTTCCAAATAGGTAAGTTTACAGGACCATCCATAAACATATAACCAGTGTTACTGACTGTCAGAATCTTGACTCGGATTTCAAGTGCCCGATTTGGTAACTTTTTTTTGAACATGGGTATTGTTACTCGACATGGATTTGGGCGTCGGAGTAGCACTTAGGGCTTGTTTGGTAGAGCTCTAGATCGATTTCACGAGATCTAAAACTTGTAGGCTAAAATAAAGTGAATTAAATTTATATTTTTGGTCTAAAATATAAACAAAATGATCCATCTAAACACTCTTAATATACTCACAGCTCTAGTTTCACGGATCTATAGAGTTAGAAATACCCGACTCCACGGATCACAGATCGTAGAGTGAAACCCTACCAAATAGACCCTTACATAACATCCAAAATGAGGAAGGCGGAAGTTTTCATAAGGTCAAAGAGCACAGCACCGTAAAATCACCATACATCATTTATTCTCTAAAATTAATAGAATGCCCAAAGAAAAGAAGAAAAAAATCTCAGGACGTCCTAGCTAAATCCTAGATATTATAGCCAAGTTCTATAACAAGTAACTTCATAGATCCAACTGGTAAAACTCTACTAAGAGGGTGTTTGGATTAGGAGTATTTCATAGGAATGTTTTAGGATCTAGTTCAAATTTAAACTAAATCCTAAGACCTCTTAAAAAATTACCACTCATCCAAACAGGATCTAAAACAAGAGCAGCTATCTAATTTCCTTGGTATGGTCAAAAGCTTGGCTTGGCAGGGGAAGTTAGGCATTTACACCAACAGAGTCAAAGAAGGAAAATGGGGTGTAGGGCCTCTTGATCCTCAGGTTTGGTTTTTGTCGCTTGGAGCAGTTGGACACACTTGTCGACTTTGGCCGACAGCATGTCGGAAGAACAAATCAGCATCACCACATCAGAATTATCTAGCTCAAGTAACATTTCAGTGATTTTACTGGCAAGATCAGGCTACAACAGACAACGTACCAAGTTAGTGCAAAACTAGGTCCCTTGGGTAATTTGAAAGACAGAAAAGTGTAGATTGGGGGTAAATTAGACGAAAATAAATAATTACCTGAAGTCTCTCAACCAGTGGATATAGCCTATTTGTAAGGACCCTGAAACTTAAACTAAGCAAATAAAATCATTAAGCATTTAATCAAGAAGATAACGGGCAATTAAACTTGATAACTAATATTATGCATCAGTAAAACAGTAAAGTAGGAGTAACAAAAAGTAAGGATTTTCAAGAATTATCGTCAGACCCGCAGGTGAGGGTATCGTTCATCGAGATACCTGATCCGTCTGGGGCCAGATCGGCACCCCTCACTAGACTCGGGTTCATCATTCGTCAATTAGCAACAAATCTGGTATCATTAGAGAAGCCCAAGTAAGAGCACATCCTCTCTTACTAAACCAGTAAAGCCCACGGGTAGACGGGCAAAAATGGCCTTAGTAAAAGAGGATAAGGCCAAGGCACAACCATTCATTTCCCTTGCCATTTCCAATCGAGAGCACAACCAGATTCATCCCCCCAATTCTCCACTCCAAACCGAAGGAAGCCATCCCAACCCAAGCTCCTAGAACCAAAGAAACCAGAGCACTCCATCCCCATTCATTCCCAACTCATTTCCACCTACACCAGCATAAAGCCACCAGAGCACCAAAGCCTCCAAGCAATGCAAGCTTCCAGGAGCAATACAGCCAGCGAGCACAGGCACACAAAGCCCCTAAGCAAGCCACCACAACCACCAAGCCATCAGGAGGAGCAAGACCGCTAGGAGGCCAAGCTCAAAAAGCAAGCAAGCACCATATACCCATCCAGGAGCAAGCCCAAGCCGAGGCAAGAAGAGGGACCAGAAGGAGAAGGCAAGCCGAAGGCCAGCACCTGGACCATCTTCCCCAGCACCTCCACCACAACACCATCAACCATCCCTACCATCAGATCCATTCCCCACCAGGTGCACAACCCTGATTATACCACTACTAGGAGTATATGGCACCTTATTGCAGTAGAGCAATTAGACATCGAATAGATCGGGGGAAAACTTCAGCAGCTTCAGATTCTAGTAGTAGGAGCAGGGGCGGATCTACAGGGTATGCCGAGTGGGTCACGGCATACCCTATAGATTCGGCCCAATACAGTCCATATGCAGTCAGCTTGATCAATTTCCGTCATTATCTTATATAGTCAGCTTGTGAAGGTCATAACTTTAGATCTGTATATCCGATTGAGCTGATTCTTATTGGGTTAGTTTAAAAATTGAATCTAGTTTCTACAGTTAAAATTTCATATCAATCCAACGGCTGGATCTTCGGTAATATTACTGTTTTAGTTAACATGTGTCAGTCTGTTTTTGCTGAAACCGAAGCAGTTTTTTATAATTTGTTTAGGGGTGATTTGAGAATCAATAAAAATTTGTTTTATCTTCCACGCAATCATTCACCCCCCCTTTGATTGCTATATTAGTGTATATTGATCCTACATGTGACTTGAGTGCAAGACTGCTAGTTGATTTATAGAGTAGAAACAAATATAATTGCTACTTTGCTAGAGACTAGAGAGTTGCTTGTTGATGCATTGCTTTTTTTGTTTGTAGAGTTGTTGAATTATGAAGAGGAACGGAGATATTGCATCTCTTTTCCGGAAACATGCAGCAAAGAAGGCTGTTGTTGCTTCATCTCCTTCCATGGCTCCGCTTAGAACCGTGGTGAAAGGTGAACCTCAAGAGCAAGAGAGAGTAATTGAAGAAATTGTGAATCCTATGCCATCTTCTCCACCTCGTTTGCTTCTTTTGATGCACAGAAGGTGCATAGACTTGCTGAGTTCTACCCTAATAACATCATCTCAAGTACCGATTTGATAAAGCTTGAGTTACAACTTGATAACTATATTGACGACATAAGACTAGATAGATTCAAAGGTCTAGAGAATCTTGTTGATCTCTGAGTTAAGCTTGTTGAAACAAAGAGGCATATAGTTTATGATTTGCTTTACTTGCTTCTGAAATTAGTATTGCTTCTACCGGTGGCGACAACAAGTGTTGAGAGGGTACTTTCTGCAATGAGTTTAGTCAAAAGTAAGTTGAGAAATAAGATGGGTGATAGTCTTTTGGATAGTTGTCTAGTCACGTTTATTGAGCGAGATATTTTCTTCCAAGTTGATGAAAATGATATAATCAAGAGTTTCATGGCTATTAGAAGGCGGAGGCCAGACAAGAAGTAATATTGTATTCTTTGAACTATTGTAGGTGCGTAAGCTTCTTTTATGCATATTTCATACTTAAAATGTTCCAACTATTTATATTGTAATTTATACTTGTATTATCATGTTTCTAGTTATTTATACTCATATACCGAATTTCTGGACAACATTTGTAGTTGTTTACCGAATTGTTCATTGGATTTTACCGAATTGTATATTATAGTATTAGCTCGAAATACCCTAACTTATAATCCTAAATCCGCCACTGAGTAGGAGGGGGCAACGCTGTGTGTGCTTGCAGATCACCTAGCACTCCCCAATGTGTAGGAATCCATGGGTGTCATCACAGTATCGCCAACCCTCCTAAGTAGCGTTTCCCAAATCATCATAGACCAAGTAAAACAAAATCACACAATCATAAGTGCAATAGGAGCACGGTTCTGCAAACCGAACCAAGCCGTGGTGGGGGAAAGGAGTAGCTAGCTCAGGTGAGAAGAAGAGGGGGGAGGATTCTGGTGGAGCTTAGGCGCCGAGGTGGGGGGAGGTAGAGGCTCGAGGAGGAGGCCAACGAGGTGAGGGTGTGGCCTTCCTGCGTGGCTCAGGAGCAAGCCAAGCATGCACTGAGGAGGTAGGGCCGAAGGTAGCTAACCGCGACAAGGTCAAGTCAGGCTGGAGGCAGAGAAAAGAGGGAGAGAGGAGTAGAGAGGAAGAGGAGACTTGGGGAAATAGCAGAGAGGAGAGGGAGGAAGAAGAAGAGGAGAGCGGTGGGGTGGAAGCAGGGAGCGAACTGAGAAAAGAGGGAGAGAGGAGTAGAGAGGAAGATGAGACTTGGGGAAATAGCGAGAGAGGGAGAGGAAGGAAGCAGGAAAGAGAGAAGCAGGGGTAGAAAAGCAGCGAGGCGAGGCTGGCTCGGCTCGGCTCGGTCTTGACTCGGTGTAGTGGCGAGCTGAGCCAGGCTTTGCTCGGAACTGAGGCGAGCCCAAAAAACCGGCTCGGCTCGGCTCAAGGTAGGCTAGCCTCGTTGGCTCGCCGAGCCAGGGCATTAAACTAGATTAGTAGATAAAACTAGATATAAAGCCAATAGCATTAGTAACAAAACATCATCTCAATGAAATAAGGAACATATCAGATTGACAAAATATGATAGAACTAAACATCAACTTTACCCATAAGGCACGAATTCAAGTTGGGTGATGTCTTGTATAATTTGAAAAAAAGGACATAGTTTCTAGATGAAGCAGTAGAGAATGAACTGCAAGGGCATGTAGCGGTTCCATCTTGCTTGGCTTCCTTTGACAAGTGAGAACAATGGATGCATCAAATATGGTTCATGCAACAATGAAATAACCAATTCATGCAACCTTCATACTCTCATTAAACAACAGATATACCTTGCCATCGATGAAAGCAAGTCTTTTTTGTTATTAGAGTGTAACATGACACATAGTAAGTTGTAAGTAGAAAACTCAAGATGGCGATACTCGGATTCATACGCATACATGACCAGCATTTGCACTAACATATAAGAAATGTTTACACCAACTACAGCAAAAGGGTATTCCCATTTAGCTCTCTTACCATCCGCCTTGTGCAATAGCCTATGAAAGGAATCCTGCATGTAAAAGTAGCTATTGAGAATTAGAAACAACTGAATTACCCACTAATGGAGGATTTACAGAGAGTAAGTGTCCATAATGAAAAGATACATACCAGGTAGTTTCTGGCAAAGAATATTAGATTTTCCAAGGACATGAACCCACCAGCCCTGCAATCATTGAATAGTTCAACACAAAAGTCATCTATGCATCTTGATTCAAGTGGTACTTATATAACGCATGATAATTTATCATGAAACATCATCACTAGGGAAGTGAACCTAAAATCTGTTGATGGATCAGAGTTCTACCAGCCCATCTCCTTCCATAGATCTGATTTCAAAGGAGGAAGTTGTTGGTTAGGATAAGCCAAACTCCAAAGTTCTTTTAGAGCATCCTGTAACAGAAGAAATGGTATTTCTAACTTGCACTGCCTTTTTGTTCACGAATATCAACATATTAATGATATAATTCTATCATTCTTAGAAAATTAGCATGGCCAAGGAATACGGATACATCACAGAACCATGGCCATGGAATGGATGTGTCTTCTTCTCTTTGCACGTCAGTCGTATGATGGCTGTTGTACCATCTCCGATCCCCCATGACTGGAGAGAGCGAGCATCCATGGATCAGACCAGCTCAAGGCGCGCGGAGGAGGGGGCAGGGAGATGGGTGACTGTGCGAACGAGAGGAGCGGCGAGAGGAGGAGGAGTAGGAAGAGCAGCAATAGGGCAGCCGTGGAGAGAGCGGAAGCATATCTGCGACGAGGACCCTTGAGCCCTTGAGGCGCTCGGATCAGTGGATAAGGGGAGGGAGGGGAGGCACGCTTTCCGATCCGGCAGTCCGCACGAGGCGACGACTCCGATTTGGCAGTCTGGCGAGGCGGTGACTCCGGCTTGCTGCGTCACCCTGCACAAGAAGGTGGGGAGGGGAACTGCGCTGTGAACAGGACGAGAGATGGGCATACGGCTCGGCTGTGAGGGACTGAGGGCCTGACCGCCTGAGTGGAAGTGTGGAACTGATCAGGAGAATAGGAGATGGGCTATTGGGCTGGCGCCTGGCGGGCTGCTAAACAGATGGGCTCATGGGCTGGGCCGTCGAGTCGGTTTGGCTCGCGAGCCAGCTCGGTGATCGAGCCGAGTCGGCTCGGTGTTTTCGCGAACCTGAAAAATAGGCTCGGCTTGGGCTTGGTTTGAGCCACGAGCCTGTGCGAGCAGAGCCAGGCTCGGGCGAGCTCGAGCCGAGCCACGAGCTTATTTTCCGACCCTAGCGAGGTGTTGGTGAAGAAGCGTAAAAGAGGAGGAAGGAAAAGAGAAAAAGAAGAGAAAAGGGAAGAGAGAAAGAGAAGAAAACAAAAGAACAAGGGAGAAAAGAAAAACGAAAGAGAGAAAAGAGAAAAGAGAAGAAGAGGAAAGAAAGAGGAAAAAATTAGGAAAATAGGTTGATTATCGTAATATGCGATTAGTTTAAATAATTATCTAACTGTATGTCTAAAAATCAAAAGGACGGTAGATAACCATGGTTAATGAGAAAAACAGTTATATAAACCGAAATTAACACCCTTCATCTATATAAGATTGCAACTATTGGAAATGGTTGGACGCCATAAATGACATTCAAATTAATTGCCATAGATTTAATACTCTATGATTTCAGGAATTGAACTGAATCCAGCAGAAGGCCACTTTCCAAATACGAGAGAGGCCGAGTATATCAATCCTAATTCAAGCAAGTTTCCTTTGATCATATTTATTAAACTGCTTTTAAATGTTTTCATATAAATGTGGTATCATCAATGTATGGAAAAAACTATTTTTGAAAGGGAAACTCTAAATCAGTTGCGGTTGGTAAAATGGCATGGAGTTGAATTGTGGAAATGGTATGTTGATAGAATGTTGTAGCAATGTTGGGAATTGTGGATTGGTGAAAAAGGGCAGTGGCGTATTTCTATGTATGGTGGGTAGAGGACGCCGATGAGAAGGGAATAGCCGGGAGGTCCTTTACATAGGCTATATATAAGGTGAAACAACTACACTGGAGCAATGAGCCGTATTCCAGTATTAATCATAGTGAGTGAAATCGGCCAGAAAAGATAGTCCTATGAAGGTATTATGATCTCCACATTAAAAAATTGGTAGATAATTAGGAGTGTAAAGTTGGATATGCCGGGAGTCCCAGTGAAGGACATAGAAATCAGCTACGGTTGATCAGGCGCTACATTTAAAGTCTATGGTTAAGTATCAGTGCTGCTGTGGTAGCATGGTACAATTGGTAGGTTGAGGGTAGGTGGGGAACAATCAAGAACACCACTACTCGTTGGCTACCAGGGTTGAAGATCTAATACTGGATTAGTGATAAATGTTCTGTGGTCTCATAGGATGGGGTCGCTTTGGCTAAAAATAATACGAACCCACGCAGGGTTAAAATTATGAATTCATGTTTGTGTCCTGGATTGGAGGCTAAGAAGCTAGGTCTGCCTCATATACGAGTGCTAATAGTTATTTTCGTAATTAAAATACACAACCCTTGAAGGAAACCCAAAACCTAATTTCTATAAAAATGGATTTTGAGGGAAGGTGATCATTAGGTGGATATCGAATGGAGTTGAGAGAAAATTCATCTATTTGTGTTTTGCTATTAACGCTTGCTAAGTACTTCTATACTCACTCTTGCTAAATCCCCCTTTCCTAGAGAATGGCTCCGATGCTCAAGCGTCTGGTTGGTTTGACGAGGCGGCTAAGTTCTACCAGGAGGGATAGAAGGGATGAGTAGCCATGCACCGGCTTCGTGAGTCTTTTGTATAATTAGTATATATGTAATATCCTTTCGTTGTACTTGGATGTGATGTATAATTATGGTGCTGGACATATAGCCTTGCGTGGCTTGTGTTGTAATATATTTACATTCAGTCTCTAATTATTATTCTGCTGTAACACTCTGAACACGGTGTACTAACTGATAAAATATCGAGTGCGCTTGATGTTTTGATTAGCTAGTATACCGAGATTCGTGTAATTACCTCAAGAGTGATGGCGGTGTTACTGTCGTTACCCTGAGCTAATTGCATGGGTAGCCACACTATTCCCAAGCGTGTTCTTTTGCTGGTCAGGTGGAGCAGCAACCAGCAAGTTGTTGAAAGAATCATTCACTCATGAAATAGAGTCACCATGATGAATATCATGGGCGTAACATATTGAAATTTTTTAAAATGGATAAAGTAAAAATTTAAAATTAAAAAATGGATAAAATAAAATTTTAAGTTTGAAGTATGATTTTATTTTGAATTTTCACCTTTTTTGCATTTTTATTGAATTTTAGCCTTTAAGAAAAACCATTTTCATTGTTGGATTTCTTTTTTCTAAATGGTGAAACCAAAATCATGTAAAGATAAAATCTAAAGAAAATTTATTTAAATCCCAATCCATCTCCAGAATGATAAAAAAGTCTCAAAAAATTTGAATGCATTAAATGCCTTAAGAAAATCAAAGCAATATTTGAAAACAAAGAACATGGAC
Source organism: Guadua angustifolia (assembly GCA_036346375.1). Taxonomy (NCBI): domain Eukaryota; kingdom Viridiplantae; phylum Streptophyta; class Magnoliopsida; order Poales; family Poaceae; genus Guadua; species Guadua angustifolia. The sequence continues at coordinate 17,549,395 of CM070504.1, read as the reverse complement.
ATTGTCAAAATTATTCAAAAATATATAAGCATGATAATCCTCTGAGATTTTTAGGGTGTCATTAAAAGCATCAAAGTAACTAATATAAAAGGTTTTAGAGTAATGTAAAAACATTTAATGAACATATAAAAATCAAAAGCAGTAGTCGCAAGACTAAAAATAGTACCCTTATCAGAATTAATTAAAATTTTATGAACATTATATCCTCCTGAAAATTTTGTGACATAACCTAAAGAATGATGTTACCCCACATAAAAAGTTTCAAAAATAAATAATCTTATTTCATGCATTTAGAAAACCAAAATAGAAAAATTAAATAATCTATCAAAACCATGTTAGAATTTTATAAAAATATATAAAATTGATTATCATCTAAAAATTTTATGGGGTCATTTTTAAGCCATTAGGATCATATATAAAAATTCCCAAATAAACTGAACCAAAAAAGAAACCTCAAAAAATGAAATTATAACAGCATGCCTATTAGAATTTTGTCACATAAGTGAGATCATCCTCTGAAATTTCTATAGTAGGATAGAGATTGCCTCCAGACCATGCATAAAGAGTTTCAAAAACTTTTGACAGGGAATGACATCGCAATTAATTGCAAAACCCTATCTTCTCCAGAAAAAGGGATTCTGGTGCCTTCTTATTACACTGTCATGTGGGTTTTACTTCCCTTCTAACCCACCTGCTAGCAACACAGCCTCATTGCCTTGCCCTCTCAGCCTGGCACTGCCCAAACGCGTGCCAACTCTTTCACGGCAACAAAAGCTAGAGAAGATTGCTGCCACAACATGCTCGAGACCATCACTGATCTTGCCCAACGACATGTGAACCAAGTCCATTCCTACGACACCATTATTGCCTATCTCGTCACCCTGGAATCTAGACATGTCCATGGCCTTCATCACCGCAACGTTGTCGCCTCTCTGTTGATGGTCAAACCGACTCCCTAAGCCACACCGATCAAGGAGTAGTGCCGTATAATGGCAAACCTCACCCATGCCCTACCATGACATGCCTCTCCATGCCCTGTGAGCTATGGCAACACAAAATCTGTGCCACCGTCATCACTGTCCCCCGCCGAAACTTGGTGCCAAGTTCACACCTTGTAAGCACCGCCCTTTCGCCTATGTAAGCCAACCCTGAACTTACAATAGCTCCCCAAGCCACCCTATAACTCTCACGCTGTCACACACTTCCCTTGAGCCCATCAACCTCGAACCAAAGCTTCGCCAAAAGGGGGAAAATCAAATTGAGCCGCATTAGTGAGCCATCTCCTAATTCTTCTACCCTGGAGCTCCCATGAGCACCTCTAAACTCACCCTTGCTTAATTTCAGTGCACATCACCTACAGCACTTCCGCCACTACTCATCATCTTCCCTAGAGCTGGCGTATGGTGGTAGCTCATCCTGACTGTTCTTTAAACCAATTGATAGGTAAAATGGGTTCCTTGTAGCCTACTGATGCTAATGCAACCTTACTCGAGCACCATCATGCAACTAACACCGCCGTGGCTAGCCGCCAGTAGCTCCGCCAACCCTCTCCACTGAGAGAATTGTTCTGGTCACCGTCGGCCACGACTGAGCTCACCCCTAGATGCACCATAACCCCCTCTAGCTAATCCCTACCTTTAGTATCAGAGCATTGCCGGCGAAGCTTCCCTGTGCCACCTCTGCTCTCGGGTCTCTGACCTATGGGCCCCAGGGGTCAGCGCCTCACGCCTCAGTCAAGTTCAACCAAAATGTCAAAATGTGCTTTCATTGATTGAAAGCGTATTTTCCTAATTTAGGAGCATTTTCTTCAAACCAACAACATTTAAACTTTAATATCTTTTCAATTTAGATCCAAATAGAGTGAAATAAATTTTTAATTCATATAAAATCACAAGATTTTGAGATATGCAAAAATATTTATTTTTGAATCTCAGTTTAAATTATTTCAATTAAAAATTTTAAATAAACCTTAATATGGACACTATTGGAAATATATAATCCATAGCTCCTTAATTAATGAATTTTAATATGTTTCGAGGTAATGAATATTCTAAATATGCAAAAACATTTAGATTTGGAGTTAGTTTGTATCCAAAGCATAAGTAGGATAATAAAAATACATTGAAAATTGAAATAGGTGTAACTTATGCATAGATATTCAAAATGTAGTAAAACCAATTGCTAGGTCTAGATAAGACCATGATATCCTCATATATGCAAAAATATTGCATGTTTGGTTAAGTTTGAATCAAGTTTTTAAATAATTTTGTTTTCTATGTGCATAAAAAGGAATATAAATAAAATATCACAAATAAATAATACTACATGTAGGATCAGTTTCAAAACACACTATAAGTCCAGATCATCTAATCCTACAAAAATATTCAGTGTTGAACCTTGTTTGTACCAAGTTCCTAAATAGCTATGTTTTCTGTGTACAAAAGATTAATATATGCAAAACTATCATCAATAAGTGTTAATACAAGTAAAATCAATTGGTATATGCTCTATAACTCAAGACCACCTAAAACTATAGAAATTATTGAATTTAAATATGTTTTGCACTTAACTCTAATGGAAACATACCTTCGTATACTATAAAACATAATAATAGAATATGAATAAACCTCATAGCGAATATTAAAACAAGTGAAACTATCTTCAAGTGCTCTATAGGTCTAGACCATCTAATACTACAGAAATAAGTGTATATAAATATGATTTGCATTTGAATCTTATTAAAAACCCTAACCTTTTATAATATAACCCAAAATCCATAACACAAACGAATAGACTCAAATAATAGGAAATCAATATTCAAAAAAAATTATCACTAAAACCTTCTATTTTGATTTATCTTAAACTTGGTGTTACTTGACTTTTTTTGCCTATTGTAGGATCAAGGATATTGTTTTTGTTAAGACTAGAGGGGTGAATAGGAGGTTTTTCAATTTTAATCACTAAATCAAGATTAATGATTTCTATGCACAAGTGTCTATTTTAGCAATTCTAGTGATCACTAAATGATTCCTCTACTCAAATATATCAAGGGCTTAAACAAGTAGCACCAAGATGATTAAATTGCTAGAATTAACTCAAGAGTAATAACAATGCAAACCACAAATGAAGGACACTTGGATTTTTATCCCGTGGTCTCGGAGACTTGCCGGTCTCCCCTACTCCACGTTGAGGTGACTTAAACTCCTTCAAGCCGGCTCCACTTGCTTGAGCCTTCCCCGATCACTAGAGGTAGCTCTTCCCCGCTCCGGGTAGGCGAGCTCCTTGCCTTCACAACAATCGGGCCTTCACACAAGCTTCCTTGTGAAGATCTCCAAATCCACACGCCTCCAAGCCGTCTAGGAGGCGGCAACCTCCAAGAGTAACAAGTTTGACGCTTGCTTGAAGTTGATTTGAGTGTCTAATGCCTCACACTAAATGCAACACTCAATTTTCTCTCTTCTCTAGCACTTAATGTGAATTGAATGCTCTAGAGGGCGGAGGAAACTTTTGCTACAGCTCAAATGTGTTCAATAGTGCCAAGAGTTGCTGTAGATGGCAGGTGGAGGGGTATTTATATCCCCATCCACGAAAACTAGCCGTTGAGCAACTTAAACCGAACTCTACCAGGTTTTCCGGTGCTACCGCCCATGTAGGGCCGGTATCACCGGGGTTCAGCCCCAATGAGGTGTTAGAGCAATTAATGTACTGACATAACCGTTGAGCAGGAAATCCGGTGCTACCGCCCATGTGAGACCGGTAGCACCGGGTTTCCTGATTTTCCTTTTTCACCGCAAGGGCACTCTCTGGAAATATGACACCGGGTGGAGGGCCGGTGCTACCGCCACCCCGGTAGCACCGAGATACAATGGGCGGTAGCACCGCCCTGACTGGATTCCAAAAGGGGAGTCTTTGGAATTTTTACACCGGGTGGAGGCTCGGTGCTACCGCCACTCCGGTAGCACCGGAGTACCATGGGATTTCTGGTTTCAGAAACCTCCCTACTTGAATTTCAACGCATTCACTAGTGAGGTTTCTATATGCGTGTGTATGAGTGCAATTTAACCAATATTGAGCCTTTAGACACTGATAATCACTCCAATCAAAACATCAAACCCCTCTTAATAGTACGACCCTATTTCTAGCAATCCGATCTTCTCACCAAACTCCGAGATCGGTAAAATGACTAGAGAAATGTCCTTAGATTAGTTACCTTGGATTGAATTTGCACTTTGATCCTCTTTTTCTCCATTTCCATGCTTGCACGATTACCAATTCTTGAGACTAAGCTATTTCAATATACTCAACACACAAGTTAGTCTCCAGAGAGAGATTGTTATTAATAACCAAAACCACGAAATACTTTTTGGGGGCCTAGATGCTTTCAATCTCCCCCTTTTTGGTAATTGATGACAATCTTAAATATATGGAAGAAATTTTGATTTGTTTTGAGTATTCAGCAACAAATATGTGTTGGATACTCAGAAGCTAGTTTTAAATAGGATTTGCTTCTTGATAATTTGAGTAATCAATTTGAAGCAAAGCACTATTTAAAACTCCCCCTAAACATGTGCATGGGAGAGGAAGTAAAATGCACAAGGAATTTTGACATCATTTTGCTAGAAATTTGGCATGTATGAAAAAAAACAATTGTAATAATGTCATATATAAGAATTTCCATAGGCAATCATCCACAAAGACAACCAAAGGTTCAACACGGTTAAATGACAACAAAACAAAGTTTCAAACACAACCAAAACAACCATAGATCATAGTATAAGTTATAAGTTAGACTTCAGCTTCTAGGTTTGATTTCTTCCCAATTTCTCCCCCTTTGGCATCAAGTGCCAAAAAGGATCTTCAAGCAACGGGGCTCACGACGACGAAGGCGGAGGAGGAGGAGAACGACGAGATCCATATCGATAAAAGGTCTTGGGGACCTGCTGAGAGCGATAATCCTCAAAAGAAGTGCGAAGCTCGTCGATGTTGATATCGATGGAATTTATGCGTCCCCGAATCTCCTCAATGGCCTGGCGAGACTGATTCTGTTGAGCATTAATGCTGGCAAAATTATTCATCATCTCAGTCCTGAGACTAGCAAGACCATTCATCATGTCATTTCGCAGATTTTCAAAGAATTGCTCCTGAGGAGCCTGCTTAGCAGCCTGAGAAACCTCCTGAGGCACTGGGGCCTCCTGCTGCTGAGAAGAAGACTGCCCTCTCTGACTGATGGTTTGTGGAGATGCTTCTCGAGGTCTTGTAGGGCTTATGAGGACAACCACAGCCTCCCCGGAAATCAGACACTCGCTTTATGATCATCATGATATATGGAGCGAAGTAGATGCTTTTACCTCTGTCACAGGCAGAAGAGGCCATCTCTCTGATCATAAAGTCCACAACATCAAATTTATGCTTGTACATAACTTTGTTCATGATATTCCAAGCATATCCTCGTATCTCATCCAAGTTTCCACTCTTGGGATGGACTGTCACCCTGATTATTCTGTTGATCAAGGAGGATGAAGGGAGAAGATGAGCCATTTTTCCCGGGCGTTTGACAGGAGTTGCAGAATCATAAAACTCGAACTGCCGGGAAAGAGGTAGAACTCTGTCATTATGAATCTTCGGATATCCACTAAGATTTATCCCCCATGCTTCTTCAACTTCCCCTTTTGTGACAGTGTACTGAGAGGTGTTGGTCATCCAAGTGATTGACTCAAAAGACTCAGGAATATACAATGTTGCATAAAACTGTCGGATGATGTCATCATTATAATCACATTGCATAGTCAGAAAGTCTGCCAACCCTGCCCCTTTAAATAATTCAGGCACACCAACAAATAAGGGCACTTTTCTAATGTGATCCCAGTTTACCCATTTGTGATCAGTGAAAACTTTATGCAAATATATCTCATGATAGACCTTTTGTTGGAATATTGTCCGAAATTTATCCTTGGTAGCATTTCTAGGCAGAAGGTACTGATTTGCTTGCCTTAAGGAGTAGTAAGAATCACCTTTGATGGTTTTAAGGTCAGCAGAAGGATCAAAATCATCAAAGTTTTCTTCTTCTTCTGACTCCTCTTCTTCTTCTTCATCAACATCCATGGCTTCATCCTCAGATCCGGGCTCAGAAACAGGATTTTTGTCTTTAGCTTGACTTGAACTGCCACCATGATCTCTCTGACTCTTTTGCCTAATCTCTGTCAGTCTTTTTGATATTGGTTGCTCATCATCTTCATCGACTGGGTCAGGATTTGGAGTTGGAGGTTTTCCTCGTTTAGCAGCCCTTTACTTGTACGAGCCACTTCTTTCAAGATTGGACATTTGGACTAAGAGATAAGATCACAGATATTAGATCAAGGAACAAGGTACAAGGATATAAGCCCTAGTTAGGATCAAGTGCATAGGATATGACAAATTTTTGCTTGAATTTACAGCAATCCCGGTGCTACCTCTCATGTAATTCCGGTAGCACCGGGCTTGATGCGGTGCTACCGCATGGAGGCCGGTAGCACCGGCTGCCCGAGGGTTTAAACCCTGGATTTTGCAATTTTGCGATTTTGAGGATTTTAGGCCTTTGAATGCCATTAGATGACCTTGATAATCATTCATATACTCAATGCAATCGCAGACTAGACTAAAACAAGCATCAATTTATCACATTTTTACACAAGAACCCTAGAGACAAAAGAAGAACAAACTAGGGCAAGGAGAGCTCAAGAAAATCATGGAGAATGGTACCTTTGAGATGAGGAGATGATGCGGATCAAGGTTTGATGGAGAAGACTCCTTTTTCTCTGCAAGATTGAAAGGTGGAAATCGGGTGGAGAGAGGAAGAGAGAGAAAAGAAGAGGTCGGTTTGAGGAGAAGGAGGAAGGGATGCGCCGGGCTGGGTTTGTCCACCAAAACCCGAAAAATACGGTGCTACCGAATGTGCAGTAGCATCTGCCATCGGTCTACTGCTCTAGCGAGGAGGCGGTGCTACCGACGATCAGACAGACTAACAACTGAAAAATTCAGACAAAAGCACAAAAACACCAAGGGATAGGGGAAGAAGGAATGTAAATGGTTTGAAAGACATAAATAAGTATTCTCATGACAATCCACACCTTTTAGGATCAAAATTTCAAAAGAAATTCAGAAAATAAGCCTCAACAGGAGTCAAGAAGGTACTTTTAGGAATAAAAGCTCAAAATGCTAAAATGAAGCATGTTTACATGTGTGAGTTCAAAAGTATCTTTTGGTGAGCTAGACACTATTGGATTCTAGTTCCAAAAGGCAAAACTCACTTAGTGCATTAGGTTTGATCAATATAGATCAATATTTTTAAGGGAAGAGTATTTTGATGAAAAGCAAAATTTTTGCCAAAAACCTCTTTGCCTTATTTTTAACATAGAGAGAGAATACTAGGATAGTAGTTACAAAAGATGAGGTTTATGTTATAATACATTGCAAAAAGATATTTTAAGAACCTTTGTACTTTTGTAAACCAAAATGGATTATTGTCAAATAATTTGATCTAAAGAAATCTAGATTTATCCTTTTAAGATTATTAGCACTATTTTTGATTTTTCACCCTTTTAGGAGAAGAGATATATATACATGAAGGGCATATTACTCCCCCTTGATGTGAGACTCAACTAGAAAAACAAACATCAATTAAAATCCAAAAGCCAACCAAAGAAATACATTTAGGCCACATTAGAGATATCTATGACATTTAATTCATTTCTCAATTTGCAAAATCTAGCCTCATCTAAGGGTTTAGTGAGTATATCCGCTAATTGATTTTCAGTTCGAATATGACTAATCTCAATATCTCCTTTGCTAACATGATCTCTCAAGAAGTGATGGCGAATATCTATATGCTTAGTTCTTGAGTGTTGGACGGGATTATTGGCTATTTTGACCGCGCTTTCATTATCACATAAAAGAGGCACCTTTTTAAAGATTATTCCGTAATCCATCAAGGTTTGCCTCATCCACAATAATTGAGTACAACAACTACCGGCGGATATATATTCGGCTTCGGCGGTGGATAGGGCTACGGAATTTTGCTTTTTGGAAAACCAAGAAACCAAAGATCTACCTAAAAATTGACAACTTCCAGATGTGCTCTTCCTATCCACTTTGCAACCCGCATAATCAGAATCCGAATATCCAATTAAATCAAACTTAGCACCTTTAGGATACCATAACCCAATGTTTGAGGAATGCTTTAAATATCTTAGAATTCTCTTTACGGCAACTAAATGACATTCTTTGGAAGAAGCTTGAAAATGAGCACACATACAAACGCTAAACATCATATCGGGCCTAGATGCAGTGAGATAAAGTAAACTACCAATCATGGATCTATAAAGCTTTAAGTCTACCGGTTTATCTCCCTCATTTAGGTCGAGATGCCCATTTGAAGCCATTAATTGGAGTCTTGATTGGCTTTACATCCTCCATGCCAAACCTTTTGAGTAAATCCCTTGTGTATTTGGTTTGGCTCACAAAAGTTCCATTAATTCTTGAGTTGCTTGATTTGAAGCCCGAGAAAGAAACTCAGTTCTCCAATCATCGACATTTCAAACTCCCTAGACATTATATCACCAAATTCCTTGCAAAAATCTTCGTTAGTAGAACAAAAAATAATATCATCGACATAAATTTGACAAACAAAGAAATCTTCATCAATTATTTTTATAAAGAGTGTGGTATCAACCTTCCCAATTTTGAATCCTTTTGAGATTAGAAAATCTGTAAGACGCTCATACCATGCTCTAGGAGCTTGTTTAAGTCCATATAGCGCCTTAGAGAGTTTGTAAACATGATTAGGATATTTAGAATTTTCAAAACCGGGAGGTTGTTCTACAAATACCAATTCGGATATTTGTCCATTTAAGAACGCACTCTTTACATCCATTTGAAATAACTTAATATCAAAGCTTGATGCAAATGCAAGCAAGATTCTAATAGCTTCTAACCTAGCTACGGGTGCAAAAGTTTCACCGAAATCTAATCCTTCAACTTGAGTGAAACCTTGCGCCACTAGTCTAGCTTTATTTCTTACTACAATGCCATTCTCATCTTGTTTATTTTGAAAGACCCATTTTGTGCCAATTACATTATGTTCTTTAGGTCTTTCTACTAAAGTCCAAACATCATTACGAGCAAAGTTATTTAATTCTTCATGCATGGCATTTACCCAATCCGGATCAACTAGTGCTTCATCTATATGAGTAGGTTCAAATGAAGATACAAATGAATAATACTCACAAAAATAAGCAACACGGGATCGAGTTTGAACACCCTTACTCACGTCACCCAATATTTGATCTATTGGATGATCCTTGGAGAGGCCATGATGAATCCTTTGAGGTAGTATTTGAGTTTGTTGCTCATTGTTCTTGTCATCTTCATCCATTGCTTGAATTTGACTTGTTGTTGCGGAAGTTGATGGCTCGACTTGAGTAGATGAAGGTTGATCATGTTTATCCACTTCCGGTTTCACATCCCCAATTGTCATATTCTTCATAGCTTCTCTCAAGCCTTCTTCACCTACATCATCCAAATTTTCTTGCTCTTCTTGAGAGCCATTAGTTTCATCGAATTCAACATCACATGTTTCTTCAACAAAACCTTTATTTTTATTAAAAACTCGATAAGCTTTACTATTAGAGGAATAATCAAGCAAGAAACCTTCATCGCAACGACTTTGAAATTTTGAGAGCCGAACACCCTTTTTCAAAATATAACATTTGCAACCAAAAACTCAAAAATAAGAAATGTTCGGCCTTCTTCCAACAAGAATCTCATAAGAAGTCTTTTTCAAAAGTCGGTGCAAATAAAGTCTGTTTGTAGCATGACAAGCGGTATTGATGGCTTTCACCCAAAAACTATCGGAAGTACCATATTCATCTAGCATTGTTCTTGCCATTTCAATTAATGTACGATTTTTCCGTTCCACAACTCCATTTTGTTCCGGAGTGTAGGTTGCGGAAAGTTCGTGTTTTATTCCGAGTTCATCACATTAATCTTCAATTCTTGTATTTTTGAACTCGGACCCATTATCACTACGAATTTTCTTTATTATAAAATCAAATTCATTTTGAGCCCTTTTTGCAAACCTTTTGAAAATATTTGAGGTCTCGAATTTGTCATCTAAGAAGAAAACCCATGTATATCTAGAATAGTCATTAACAACAACTAAGCAATAAGAATTACCCCCAATGCTCTTATAGGTTGTCGGGCCAAACAAATCCATATGTAAGAGCTCTAATGGTCTAGATGTGGACATGATACTCTTTGAGGGATGAGAACTAGCGACTTGTTTACCGGCTTGACAAGCACTACAAAGTCGATTTTTCTCAAACTTCACATCTTTCAAGCCCACAACTAAATCATTCTTAAATAGCTTTTTAAGTTGAATCATCCCAACATAAGCTAGTCTTCTATGCCACAACCATCCTAAAGATGTTTTTGCCATTAAGCAAGTTTGAAGACATGAGTCATTTGAGGTGAAGTCAACTAAATACAAGTTTCCAAATCTAAATCCTTTAAATACTAAAGAATTATCATTTTCTCTAGAAATAACAACACCATCTTTAGAGAAACTACACACAAGACAAAGATCACATATTTGTGCAACAGATAGCAAATTAAAATTTAATGTTTCAACTAATGACACATTAGAAATGGAAAGGTCGTTTGATTTAGCAATTTTACCTAACCCCAATACCTTTCCTTTGCTATTGTCTCCAAATGTGATCTTGTCATTTTGTCCACTTCCCGAATCAAATATGGTGAACATTTTCCGGTCGCCGGTCATGTGTTGGGTGCACCCACTATCCAACACCCAATGTCGTCCATCGGTTTTGTAGTTCACCTACAAAAGAAAGTCAAACCTTTTTAGGTACCCAAATTTGTTTGGGTCCTTGGAGGTTAGTAACCAAGGTTTTGGGAACCCAAACGGCTTTCTTTCTTTGGCCAAATATTGGGGTCCCAACAAACTTAGCAAAAACTTTACCATTTCTATCCCTTTTAAGTACATAACATGAATCATGAACATTATCCTTAGATGATTTACTCAAGGTACAATCATTCACTAGATGTCCTATTTCATGGCATTTATAACAAAATTTACCATTTGATTTCACAAAGCGCGGCGCTTTGTTACTTATTTTCTTATTCTTCTTAGGAATGTATCCTAATCCTTCTTTATTATATGAACATCTTTGACTACCCAAGATTTTACTTAATGTGTCCTTACCTTTAAAACATCTATCTAAGCTTTTGTTGAGTTTATTTACTTGTTCCTTAAGCTCATTATTTTCAACAATTAAACTTTCATGGCATGAGTTTGCACTAGGAAATGATAAATCAACTAAATCATCACATGAAGTAGATATGCTTGATTTTGCCACATAACATGAGTTGATTTCTAAACTAGGCAAATCATCAATGATATTGCATTCAATTCCAATTTCAATTGAGGACTTTGAATGATCCTTGGCAAGAAGAACCTCATGAGCTTCCTTTAGCTCCTCATAAGAATTTTTGAGAGAAAGAAACTCTTTTCTCAAAACCTTAGACTTTGATTTCTCTTTGCCAAGATATTCATTCAATTCCTCAAGCATATCCATTAATTCATCATATGAAGGTTCGTTATCTTCATTAGAATTTACCTTAGTTTCTCCCCTTGCCATAAGATAAAGGAGTGACGAAAGGTGATGAAGCCTCCTTGATGGCGACACCGGCAAGACCCTTCTTCTTTGAAGGAGTCTCTTCTTCGGATGAGTCGGAGTCCGAATACTCTTCTTCGGAATCCCACTCTCCAATATGAGCTTCACCCTTGCCATCCTTTTGGAATTTCTTGAAGAGCTTCTTCTTGCCTTGATAGAACTTCTTCTTCTTGGGTGATTTATCCTTGTCATCATTCTTCTTGGGACAATGTGAGGCGATGTGCCCCTTCTCATCACACTCATAGCACCAGATATTTGCATACCGGTTTGAGCTAGAATATTGTCCCTTCTTGAACCTTTGCGGACCACTTGAGTTTGAGCGCCTTCTCATAAATCTTTTCATTCTTCTCACTAGGAGCGCCATCTCCTCCTCGGTGTCCTCATCTTCGGAGCCTTCATCACTTGACTCCGCCTTTGCTTTGAAGGCGATGTTCTTCTTCTTGGAAGAGCTTTGTTCCAACAATTCTTTCTTGTCCTTCTTGTAAAGTTCATTTGTGATGAGATTGCCGAGAAGTCCGGTGGGCGTCATTCTTGGCAACTCCGGTGAGTTGAGAAATAAGGTCACCAAGGTCTTATACTTCTCCGGAAGGGCCCTAAGCATCTTCCTGACAACATCAACATCACTCAAGGTCGTACCAAGACCCTTGAGTTCGTTAACAATATTGTTTAATCTAGAATACATTTCATTGATATTTTCATGAGGCAACATAATGAAACTTTCATACTTTACTCTAAGCATATGCAATTTTGCTTCCTTAACCGTGGATGTCCCTTCATGAATTTTCGACAAAGTATTCCAAATTTCACGTGCGGTTTCTAAATTACTTATACGATTAAATTCATCCGCATTTAGGGCACCAAAAATAGCGTTCATTGCTTGTGCATTAAGATGAACAAATCTTTCATTTTGTTCTTCGGTTAAAGCGGCACCAGTGGTCACAACATAACCCTCATTAACAATTCTCCATATGTTGGGACTCATAGCTTTGAGGTAAACCGTCATACGGATTTTTCAATAAGAGTAATTTGTACCATCAAAGAAGGGAGCTTTTCCAATTGACATCCCCTCGTTGGCCATCCTTGCTCTCTAGGCAGTAAAGCCGTAAAAGAGAGACCTGGCTCTGATACCACTTGTAGGATCAAGGATACCGACTAGAGGGGGGGTGAATAGGAGGTTTTTCAATTTTAATCACTAAATCAAGATTAATGATTTCTATGCACAAGTGTCTATTTTAGCAATTCTAGTGATCACTAAATGATTCCTCTACTCAAATATATCAAGGGCTTAAACAAGTAGCACCAAGATGATCAAATTGCTAGAATTAACTCAAGAGTAATAACAATGCAAATCACAAATGAAGAACACTTGAATTTTTATCCCGTGGTCTCGGAGACTTGCCGGTCTCCCCTACTCCACGTTGAGGTGACTTGAACTCCTTCAAGCCGGCTCCACTTGCTTGAGCCTTCCCCGATCACTAGAGGTAGCTCTTCCCCGCTTCGGGTAGGCGAGCTCCTTGCCTTCACAACAATCGGGCCTTCACACAAGCTTTCTTGTGAAGATCTCTGAATCCACACACCTCGAAGTCATCTAGGAGGCGGCAACCTCCAAGAGTAACAAGTTTGACGCTTGCTTGAAGTTGATTTGAGTGTCTAATGGCTCACACTAAATGCAACACTCAATTTTCTCTCTTCTCTAGCACTTAATGTGAATTGAATGCTCTAGAGGGAGGAGGAAACTTTTGCTACAGCTCAAATGTGTTCAATAGTGCCGAGAGTTGTTGTAGATGGCAGGTGGAGGGGTATTTATATCCCCATCCACGAAAACTAGCCGTTGAGCAACTTAAACCGAACTCAACCAGGTTTTCCGGTGCTACCGCCCATGTAGGGCAGTAGAGCACCGGTTCAGTCCCGATGAGATGTCAGAGCAATTAATGTACTGACATAGCCGTTGAGCAGGAAATCCGGTGCTACCGCCCATGTGAGACCGGTAGCACCGGGTTTCCTGATTTTCCTTTTTCACCACAAGGGCACTCTCTGGAAATATGACACCGGGTGGAGGGCCGGTGCTACCACCACCCCGGTAGCACCGGGATACAATGGGCGGTAGCACCGCCCTGACTGGATTCCAAAATGGGAGTCTCTGGAATTTTTACACCGGGTGGAGGCTCAGTGCTACCGCCACTCCGGTAGCACCGGAGTACCATGGGCGGTAGCACCGCCTTTTCTGGTTTCAGAAACATCCCTACTTGAATTTCAACGCATTCACTAGTGAGGTTTCTATATGCGTGTGTATGAGTGCAATTTAACCAATATTGAGCCTTTAGACACTGATAATCACTCCAATCAAAACATCAAACCCCTCTTAATAGTACGGCCCTATTTCTAGCAATCCGATCTTTTCACCAAACTCCGAGATCGGTAAAATGACTAGAGAAATATCCTTAGATTAGTTACCTTGGATTGAATTTGCACTTTGATCCTCTTTTTTTCCATTTCCATGCTTGCACGATTACCAATTCTTGAGACCAACCTATTTCAATATACTCAACACACAAGTTAGTCTCTAGAGAGAATTGTTATTAATTACCAAAACCATGTGAATATAAATACTTTTTGGGGCCTAGATGCTTTCACCTAATGTGACTTGCACGTAGATATGGGGAGATTATCGCCTGGTTCAGATTAAGGACCGAACGTAGTATACGTTAAATCCAAGAATATCTGTACAACCACAAGTGTTGCTATGTGGCGGTCTTAACTTAATAAGTTACTTAGGTTTAGCTTTGCACATTGGAAGGCAGGAGTAGTACAGGCTTTCAGGGAAGGATTACTCGAAGGAATACCTTTACCAAGGTATTGGGAATAACGCCTATCGATACAATGATGTACACCAACTATGGAGAGAAATGGGATAATGGGGTGTATAATCATGTGTCATACAGTAATTGTACAAATATCTTCTGCCGTCATAGTATAGATTTTTTGTCACCAGAATGATGCAAAGTTAGGCCTATGTAATTGTCGACGATCGGGATCGTCAACCGCAAGAAAAGAGGTAGGGGTCAGAGAGTTTATGGGACCCGAGCCGCGTTTCTTTCGAACGAAGGAAGAAAATCGATCATGTGATGGTGAACAAGGCAACAACGAGCACGAGACAAGAGTTTATCTTGGTTCGAGCCCTGTGAAGGTAATAGCTCTACTCCGATCGCCTTGCGGTGGTGATTCTTGTTATATGGGTGTCATGCAGGCGGTGTTTACAACTCAAGACGGTAATGGTGATTCCTAGCTCGAGTGCCGTGTGTCTTTGTGTTGTCTTGTGTCCTTGGAGCTCATGCGTCCTTGGTCTTTATACTTCCTTTACGCATAGCGGAGCAATCCTTGGAAAGGGGGCCTTGGCACCTTGAAATTTGAGAATCGCCCCGAACTTACTGCGCCTCTGAGTCATCCCCGACCCGCTCTGGCGCAATCACATCAAATGCGATCCGAAATCTAGGGCGGACCCGGGGCTTGTGCGAGACCCTTTCGAGCTCGAGGTCGAGAGTCTGCAGGCTTCGGGCCGCGCCTTCGAGGGCGTCCAGTCCCTGTACCTGTGTCGTGGTGGGGCCTTCAAGCATGGGGATCCGTTGATCGTGACTCCGTACGGTCAAGGAGTACCGCCCTCGTCAGCCAGCCCCGAGGCTCTAGGTCGGAGGAACCCTCGGGGCGACCTCGAGCCTTATTCTTGAGATGAAAAAAACCTTCATAGGTCTTGACTCCTTGGTGGAGTCGAGGCGGAGACCACAAGGCAAGTCTCTTGGCCTCGACACTGGCGACCTTCGGACTTCTCGATGTTGAATGCGGATGTGAGCGGTTGGTGGGCACTGGCGGCCTCGACTCCGAGCCTTAATTGCGCCGTCACATCACGGTTGTACGTCTTTTAAGGCGCCCATGGGTCGGCTTTGGGCGTTACGGTTCTTAAGACCGGGCGCACCCGATCAAAAAGCTTCGCCCTTGCGCCCTTTGTCTTCTAGCCTCCTCTCCAGAGCAAGGCCCTTCCATTCGCTCCTCGACCAAGCGCTCTCTGCGCCATGACCGAGCTTGGAAGGAGCACCTGTCTTCCGCGAGGATGAAGGGCTCGAGGCCCTAGGGATAGTGGACGGTGACATGGCGGTTCTTGAGGCGAAGACCGAACCTCGCCCGAGGATGATGAGATAAATGCGCACGAGCATTACGCTCTCCTTGGCTGCTCGGGCCGGAGAGCGAATTTGTGGCGAGCGTCCTTTCTAAACTGAAATAGAGCTCATCAATCTGCCTTTGAATTCCGTCCTTCGCTCGCCATCTTTTCCCATTTGTGCGAGGATTCACAGGAATCCTTCCCACCCCCTCATTCTTCGCTACTACTCCCTCTTAGCTCAGGGAAGGACCCTATAGTCGGATGTACATGCTTGGAGCTTGGACCAGAGCTCAAATGGCTCTTCCCGAAGTCGCCGCTGGACTCACTTGGCCCTCGCCCGGCCGGTGGTTTATCTAAAGAAAGGGGAGCTCGGAGCTCTGGCGTCTGAGGACCCCGTCACCAAGGAAGGAGACCCCAGAGCCGAAGATCTGGAGGTTGACGAGGGAGGCCATTCTTGCCATACATACTCTGGCGCCACAGCGTGCCTCCACCGCGAACAATCGCCGTCGACTTCTTCTTGAGCGGGTGTCCCCTCTGTGAAGGAGGGAGCACCGTTCTTGAATCATGGTAGCGACCCCCCACTCGTGAAGGTTCGACGGGCAAGGCCTCGCCCTTGGAACTTTAAGCTCGAAATCCATCTTCCGGCCTTTCTTGACACCCCATGCTCTTGCGACACGAAGGAATCTCGGGTCTCCGCAGGATGTTGAAATGTTGAAGTGGCGCATGGATACACCCTCGGCGATCCGGTCCCAAAGAACGTGCGCCATGGAAGGCGAGGCAAGCCGTCCAGACCTTGCCCTTGATCTCGTTTTTAGCGAAGGTCCCTCGACCCACGCAAGTTCTCGGGACCATCGGGAGCATTCGATACTGAGCGGGAGGATGCTCCGCTTGCCGGTGGGGCAAACTCAAGAAGGGGAGGAAAGGCCCCCCTCGGCCCGACAAGCCGTCGAGGAGGTGAAGAGCCGCATGTCGAGTGGGGAACCGCGCCACGGTAAGGACCCTACGGTCGAGCCCCGAACTGAGTTCATGTGCCTTGCGGTTTGGCGAGACCTTCCTAGTTGCAGCGTTAGCAATGGCGGCGGCCGCCGAACTCTTGCAGTACCCGTACAGGGCTTGAGCAGGCCCTTGCCTGCGAAGGCGTCGCGAGGCCGGCTCGAACCTCGAGATCCAGTCGCGAGGGCCGGCGCCGCGGCGCCCCCTCGGCATCGGGGCAACAAGACCTTCCGGCGACCCTCGGCGAGGCGGAGGCTAGTGACCCGGTAAATTCTTTGCATCCGGGCTCTTGCCCGCTTCTTTCGCATCTTTTTGGCTTAGTGTATGCTTTTGATCGCGAGACCGTGAGCACCGAGCTCGAAATTTGCCCGTTTGGCGATGGCTATTGTCGAAGCGAGTCCAGTCGAGGAGGATCGTTTGAGTTGGTCCTGTCGCCTTCGCGCTCGCGGACTCCGTCGAAGTCGTCGAGCTGGTTCCGGTCGGTGAGTTCGACCCGAGCCCTTGATGATTCGGACGATGGAAGCTCCGACCCCAAACCCGGTAGCGGATTTGACAAGCGAGGCTCATGATCGGCGCCGTTGTCGACTCTCCGCTCCACCGCGCGAGGGAGGTGCCTAGGGCCCGTGGCGCGCGCCCGGCGACACCCAGCCCCAGGCCACGGGCGCTCAGGCGCCGAGGCGCGATTCCTCCGACCACCGAAGGTGACCAGTGCAGAGACTCAGCGGACCGCTTGATGGCAGGTCTTATTTGGGCCGAACGCCAGTACCCCGGCCGTGGAGGTCGAGAATCTGTGGCGGATCCGGCGCGGTCCCTCGAGCCGGGAGGCGGGTGGGGCCCGATCGTGAAAGGTGGGACCGATCTTGCCGTCGCGCCTTCACAGTTGTTGTGGGCGAACCCCCGAGGAGGTGACGAGCGACCGAGGCGCCCCTAGGCGATAACTTCGAGATCTCGGCCCGCGCCGCTGTGGTGGTCGGGGTTCGACCTTGACAACTAGTGAGCCGGTCGACGAGGAGGAAGAGATCCCCATGGCCAATGTCGATGAGCGCGAGAATTTACACTTATCGCTGGAAGGCCATCTCCATAAGGTAAGGGTCTTCTGCGCATCTCGTGGTGGTAGCTGTGTTCCATATTCCCTCATTTTGGGCCTCCCTACTGCGTCGTGAAGGTGATCGACCATGCCACCCAAGGGCTACAAGGCCTTGAGGAGCATGCCGTCGTCTTTGAAGGGCCTTACGGGCGCAATAAGTGCGGGGAGGTTGGTAGCGACAAGCTTATCCGGGACCATTGAGGTCGAGCAAGGAGAGCTCAAGCGAGAAGGCCTAGGAGATTGACGATTTCGCTTGAGCGATGAGGGCACAAAAAGTAGCCCATCTTGGCGGAGCTCGAAGCGAGCCGAGGGCCTCGAGCGACCATGGTTATCTGGCCGTCGAGCAAGCGCGCCGCAGTCGGCCAAAGCGCTCAAGGTCGGCGGGCCAAAGTTGAAGCCTGGAGAAGGCTGCTGCGAGAGGCGCCTCTCCGGAAGCGTCCCCGACCTCGAGGCTAAGATCACGGAACTCGAAGAAGCTCGGCCGCGCCAACAAGGCGATCGAGGATGAGCGAGGCCAAGGTCGAGACCTTCGGAGAAGGCCGCCGCGGACAGGTCTTCCTCGGCTAAGCGTCCCCGAGCTCGAGGCCAAGGTCTCGGAGCTTGAAGGAGGCTTGAGCGTGCAAGGGTGGCGGCAGCGTGATGAATGACTCCAAGGCCCGAGCGGCGCCGAGCCGGATGCCTCACGGTGGCCCTCCAAAACCCGAGTGAGCTATCGGCCTGAGGACCAAAGTCGCCGAGCTCAAGCAAGCTAAGCCAGCGAGATGGCCGACTGTGAAAAAAACTTTAAAAGCAAGGGATGTACTAACGAGTGGTTAGTTTTTGGTGTACAAAAGAAACCCGTCCTGTTGTGGACCCGTGGTTTGGGGATACTTTGAAGTCTTTCTTGCTTTGCTTGTTAGCCGTTCCGTGCTTTCTAGGTCGTGATGCCGATAGGGTAGCCCTTACCCCGTTGGTCGAGGTCGAAGTCGAGCGGCGTGCCTCGTGCACAAGACTTAAATATGGACGAGAGGCCACGACACGCAAAGTGAGGAACAATTCGCAAAGGTAGAAGGGCACGAAGCGGACATCGTTAGTGCTCGAACGGTCCTTGCGACCATGCATATCGTGCGACGGCTAAAGCGGCGAGGTTCTCAGTTCGAGCCCGAGCACAGGGAAGAGCTAGATTGCGAAGAGGTTCGGCTTACGTTTAGCTCGTTCGCTGGCGGTGAACGTCAAACCTGCGTCGCTTAGACCAGGAGCGAATGTGTTGCGCCTCAAGGTCGTGTTCGAAAAAAACAAAGCGAGCGGAAATCGCTTAAAAAGAAATAGCGGTAACATCGGTGGAGGCGGACATAAAAAGTGAAAGACCCGGCTTTATTGAAATTTGAGGCATAGGGTTTACATAAAACTTCGAGTGATCTATATTCCACGAGCTAGAGAGCTCTGCCGTCGGGCATCGCTAAGCCAGTAAGCCCGTGTGATCTGTTGAAACAACTCTATAGGGGCCCTCCCACATGGGGATAACTTGTTGGTCTTTGGGCCGAGCTCAGATCCACCTCGGGGCTAGGTCCCCAACAAGGAGCTTCTGGATCAGTACCGGCAGCCAGACGCATGTCTGCGAAGAGCTTCGCGTAGTCGCGTTGATCGTAGTGATTACTGACATCTTACTTCTTCTGCGAGGTGAGATCGAGGCCGTTCGTGCTCGAAGTCGACTTGGTCGACCAAAGGCGACTCGGCGAGCCAGCGTGACCTCGGGAGGCGGGGCGGCCGTGATCGAACACAATTTGGAAGGGTGTGGACCTTGTGGCTCGGCTTGTTGTGGTGCTGAATAGACCATAGGAGCGATGGGAAGTTCATCCACCGAGGCCTTGCCGTGTCGATCGAGCTCATCACCTTCTCGTTTCTTGGCATACGGGCGATTTGCCGTTGGCGTGTTCATTTGCTCCGTTGCTCTGGGGGTGAGCCACCGGCGAAGCGATTTTAATGCCGAGTTCTCGCAAAACTCCCTGGAACAACTTCCTTTGATAAACCGAAGCCACCGTTGTCGGTGATAATCTTGCATGGAACCCGTGCACAGTGACCACGAACAAGCGGAAAAAATGAATTGCTTGCGGCGATTATGGTCGAGACCGGTTCAACCTCTATCCACTTGGTGAAGGTGTCGACATAATGACGATCAGTAAACTTCTTCCCCGTGTAAGGAAAAGGACCGAGGATGTCGGCCCAGTCGAGAAGGGCCACGCGAGCGGGATGGTCTGCAGGCCGTGAAGCGGTTGATGCGACCTTCCGGCGTGGAATTGGCGGGCTCGGCGGTGCGGACGATATCACGAGCATCTGGCGCCGAGGGCCAATAGTACCCCATGCGGAAGGCCTTCCGACCATTGTCTGTCGAAGAGTGTGCCCTACAGAGGCTGAGTGAATGTCATGCAGCAGTACTTACCCTCCTCCGTGGAGATGCAAATGTCGAGGCGCGGAAACATTATGCGTCTGTAGAGCTCTCCCTCGACAAAGTGTATAGGCCCGCGCCGCTTGATCCGCTCCTCTCGGCGGTCGGGTGGCGAGTCGCCCGAGCAAGAAAGTGTGTATGGCCTCGGCCGGGAGAAGTACTACCGACCATGGCAGCGCGACCTCGTGGTCGGAGATTGACCAGGGCCGCCAGGCGTCTCGAGGATGACGTCGGGTGGGGCGTCGTCGTCGAGCCGAGCTTGGAGAGGCGATCAGCGGCTGGAGTTGTCCTTCTGAGGATGTGCTTGAGCTCCAAGTTCGGAACCACTTCTCCATCTTGCGTGCCTCGGCGAGTACTTAGCCATCGAGTCTCCGAACCTTGGTAGTCCTTGTTGAATGGTTGATGGCCAGTGCCGAGTCGCCCTTCACAACCCGATCGGCGTCGCCCAAGGCCTTACAAGCTAAATAAGCCGGCCAAGAGGGCTTCGTACTCCGCCACATTGTTGGTCGTTGGGAAGCCAAAGCAATTCACGATACCTCAATTTATGCTTGTGAGGATAAGGATCGGCCCGGCGCTTGAAGGACCTCGAGCCGTCGAAGAACATGACCAGGGCTTCTCCTCTTCAACTGAAGCTCGGGAAGCGGGCTGACGGCGTCTCGCTCGACCACGAAGTCGGCGAGCACTTGACTTGATGGTCGGTGCTGCCTTCGACACAGGCGTCGAACGCCGCCCGAGTTCCATAGCCCACTTGGCGATTCGTCGCCACCCTCCGGGTTCCTCGGGATGTCCCAGGCGGGGAAGTTGCTTGGGACGACCACCGAGTCTTGCTGAAAGTAGTCGGGCTTGCTTGCGAAGCCATGAGGAAGCGTATACTTGACCAGTACTGCGGGTGTAGCTCCTTGGGCCGTGCAAGACCTCGTGACATAATAAATGGGGTCTTCTTTGAGACCCCGTTCCGCCACTGGATAGCACTAACGGCATGGGGGTGGCGGCGAGATATAGCGATAACTTCTCACCGAGTTGTGGCGTTGTGAGGAGGGTGGGGAACGGCGGTATGCCTTGAGGTCATCGAAGGATCGGCGGGCCTCTGGAGTCCACTCGAAGCCCCGATGCTTGCGCAAGGTTTGGAAGAATGGGAGTCCGCGCTCCGAGCCTCGAGATGAACTTCTTTGAGGCGGCCATGCGGACGCTGAGGCTTTACTGCTTGATCGAGGTCGGGGTGCCATCTTCTCGATCGCCTCGATCTTTTCGGGTTTGGACCAACCCCGAGCCCCGATCATATAAGCCGAGCACCTTCTGGGACGCCACGCGAACACGCACTTCTCGGGGTTGAGCTTGATCTTCGCTTGTTCGAGGTTGGCGAAGGTCTCCTCGAGATCCGAGCGTGGTCGTCCTCGGCGGAGCTTTGGCGATGATGTCGTCCATGTAGACCTCAAGGTTCCGCCTCGATCGAGGCTCGAAAGTCTTGGTCATCGGCCGTTGAAAGGTGGCCCCGCATTGCGCGAGACCAAATGATATGGTCGTATAGCAATAAGTGCCGAAGCGGCGTGATGAAGAAGTCTTGCTCTCGTCGTCGACGCCAATTTTGATCTGGTGGTATCGAGTAAGCATCCAAGAAGCTAAGCATCTTGGCATTCGCGGTGGAGTCCACGATGCGGTCGATCTTGAGCGGAAGTTGTCCCGGGCAAAGCGAGTTCAACCCCGTATGGTCGACGCACATTCTCCACTTTCCTCCTTCTTACGCACGATGACGGGTTGGCGACCACTCGGAGTAGTTAATCTCACGAATGAAGCCGGCCTTCAAGAGCTTGTCAAGGTTCTCCTTGATAGCTGCGACCTTCTCGGGGAGAAGCGTCGCGACTTCAGCGTCTGGTCGAGCCGGACCCCCGCAATTTGTGCTCGATCACCTCCCTCGGGGCCTTGGGCATGTCCGCATGGCTCCCAAGCAAATATGCCTTTGTTGGCGCGAAGGAAGTGGCGAGCTCGAGTTCCTATTGGGACTTAGCTCGTAGAGGCGATGGGGCCTTCTGGTCGGGTCACTCTCATCGAGCGGCTTGACCTTCGTTTCCCCACTAAATTTGGATTGCCGCCTATACGGGCGTTCTTCGTCGTCGCCTCCGGACATGGTTGGGGCATCTTGCCGCGAGGGCCAAGGCCTTGGTCTCGTGACCATGCGCCGCTTGTGGTGATCGCCTCGCGGTGATGACACCGTTGGGACGAGCGACTTCATGCAGATGGCCATAATGGTTGGCCGCCATGAACTTGACCAAAATTTGGCCGTCCAGGGGATGGCGTTATGCGGAGGTCACTCGACCACCTCGAAGGTGATCATTTCGCATCTGAAAGTTGTCGAGCCGTTGAAGGTGACGGGCAAGACAACTGCCCCAAGGGGTGGTCGAGCTCGAGGACTATCGAAGAATGGTATGGTGATGCTCTTGACCTTCGGCCGGGAATCTGCATCGTTCGGCGGCTCACTCTGCGACAAGTTAAGAAGCTACGCCATCGACCATGGCATGACCGACCCGCGGTATTCTTCGATGGTCGGGGTCACGACCAAGGCGGTCTTTAGGTCTTGAGCCATACAGGAGAGCATCCTCTGGAGAGAAGGCGATGGTTGCCCCAAACCCCACTTGCGGGGTTGTTCGGCGGGCTTCGGCGACGACACAGTAGATGGTCCGTCGTGACCTTGACCTCGCGCTGGTGATAGGTGAAGCGAGCCACGAAGATGACATCAATCGGCGCTCGCCTTCTTTGGAACTCCAAGTCGAGGTCGTGGTGCTCGTCTGGAAGTGTGCTTTCGGTCGGTGGTCGTCATCCTTCGGAGCACCGGCATCTCTCGCCCATCAGAAAGCGTCCGGCTTAATACTCGCCAGCTTGAGCATGGTCGTGGCGGCCGCCTGTGGAATAAGCGAACTTTGATTCGTCATATCCCGCCGTCCCTCGGCCCCTGCGATCGAGCATCGGCCAGCCGGGGGCGGCACATTAGCCCTCTGCTGGGGCTGGTTCTTCGCTGGTGTGGTGGGGTCGACCTTGATGAGGCTTTGAGTCCTCCCGGCACGGCCTCGGACCTCGAGGACCTCATGGCCAGCCATCCGCCAGGGCGATTACTCGCGGTAGCCTCGCCACCTCTGCGATCGCTTTAAGCTTCTTGGTGGTGGTGCCTTGGTCGGCGCCCACAGGTTAGACGGGCGGCCTTTGTTTGGTTGAGACCAAAGCTTACCTTGAGTCGTGAGTCGCGTTCCAGGCCGGACGGCATCGTCCCGTCGATGTATCGCTTCCGCCATGCAGGGAAAAAGTTTGTTGACGCCGAGCCTCGAGGTGACCTCTAGGTCTTCGGTGAGGCGTCGATCACGCGGACCCCGAACTTGAAGGCCTTTGATGATGGCCTCGTCGAAAATGCTGGGATCGAGGTTCCTTGTGCGGATGAATCGCGCCGAAGTCGTCACGATGGTTCGTTCTTCCCCGGATGACCACGATCGAGTCCTTCTCTCCTGCCGGTCGTTCGTAGCAACTCACGGAAGTTGGGCGTAGGGCGCTCGGATCTGGCGCCACGACACGAAGGGCAGCTGATTAAAAAGCGAGTCCTAGCGGCCTATCGGGGCGGTCGGTTAAGGTAGTTCGCCATCACGAGCTCGTCCTCCGGCCGCCAGGATAGCGGTCGAATAGATGGGCGAGGAACTTCGTCGATTCTTGGTCCGTCGAAGCGCTTCGATCGGACGGGCTTGAACCGAAGGCGGCCACCGCCGCGACGAACCGTCGAATCGCCATGCAGCCGTGGCGGGGACAGTGACGCCGGTCATAGTCATCGCCGCGAGAGATCCCTACTTCTGCTGGGACTGGTCGAGCTCCCGGCCCGACCTCGGCGGAAACGACCATAGTCTTGAGCGCAGAATCTCTGTTGGTAACACCAGCGGTCCTGGACCACTGCGGCGCTGGGCGGAATGTCCCGGAGAGGTCATGAGACCTCTTTGCCGATCGACTCGGAGTAAGCAGCTCAGCTGGTCTGGTTGGCCAGTGCCCATGGGGCGTCGGCGCGTCTGCGTCAAGGCCGTCCCGAACCGCATTGTTTGGGGGCTAACCTGTCTTTGGAGGTGTCGACAGCCGTCGGCCGGCGCGACGTGTTGTCATTACTTCTCACGGGCGGGTCCACGAGTGCGACCCGATCTTGCGGGCCTTGACCTCGGTCGCGGCCGGTCGAGTTCTCGGCGAGGCTCGGCCAAGAGCTCCGACCTCGCCCTATCGGGGTTGGGCCATGACAGCGATAGCCGCAGGCGCTCCCGTAGGAGGAACTGGGCGGCTCGAGAAGGCGTCTGGCTTTCTCCTGGGCCTCCGCCGGAGAGCTGTTATAAGCTTGGTTGATGGCAACTGCACCATACTCTGGCGTCTTCCGGTCTGCGGATCACGGTCATCCGCATCTCCTCGGCGCCTTGGCCGTCTGCCACGAGCGTCTTTGCTTTCGGCGGCGGGCGAGGTGTGAAACGAGGACACGGAATCGAGTCCGTGCGAGGAAAATCCGTCGATGAAGGCGCCATGCTCTGGAGTCTTGGTGTCGTTCTGCGAAAAAACAAAACAATCGGGCCCCGGTTGGCGCCCGGTTGTCGGCGATCGGGATCGTCAACGCAAGAAAAGAGGTAGAAGTCGGAGAGTTTATGGGACCCGAGCAGCGTTTTGCTTTCGAAAACGAAGGAAGAAAAATCGATCGCGGTGATGGTGAACAAAGCGACAACGAGCCGAGACAAGAGTTTATCTTGGTTCGAGCCTGTGAAGGTAATAGCTCTACTCAATCGCCTTGCGGCGGTGATTCTTGTTATATGGGTGTCTGAGGCGGTGTTTACAACTCAAGACGGTAATGGTGATTCCTAGCTCGAGTTTGCCGTGTGTCTTTGTGTTGTCTTATTTGTCCTTGGAGCTCATCGTCCTTGGTCTTTATACTTCCTTTGCACGCGGCGGGAGCAATCCTCGGAAAGGGGGCCTTCGTGCACCTTGAGGGTGGCAACAAGCGCCCCAACTTCTCGCACTCTGAGTCATCCCCGACCGCTCTCTAGCAACCGTCGATCAAATGCGATCCGAAATCCTAGGGGCGGACCGGGGCTTGAGCGATACCCGCTCGAGCTCGAGGTCGAGAGGTCTGCGAGCTTCAGGCGCCCGCACTCGAGGTCGGCGTCGAGACGTACCAGTCGCGTGGATCGGGGCCTTCCGAGCATGGGGATCCGTTGACCGCACTCCGGCCGGTCAAGGAGTACCCAGCCCTCGTCAGTAATATAACAATTATGTCATGACTCTGTGCGGCACACCAAAGGAAGTGTGCTAATATCGATTGCACAAAGAGTAGGTCATGTCTTGTGGTGAAGCTGCACACTTTTGTAGAGTTTAAATCTTTTTGAAAAGTCGTTCCCGCGGCCAAGGGACACTTGGTGCGCTTGCACTAGTTAGAAATTTTGGTATTTCAAAAAAGATATGATTTGGAAACATTTGTTGTAAAGTGTTTGTTTCAGATTCTATGCCAGGAATTGGCAATGAGATGACATGTTACTCACAATCATGGAGAACTGTGAGTTGTTACTTTATGCTTAAATACTTGTTATTTTCATATCAGTAAAACTTGCTTTTACAAATTCCGTTTGCAATCTTTTACTTAATAATTATAATTTTATTTTACCATTGCAAAATAATCGTAAAAGCCTTTCCATTGATAAAGCCTGCATCTACTATATCTACATTTGTGATACACTATAAGTCTTACTGAGTACGTAATTATTCCACCTTACTTAATTTGTTGGTTTAGGTGAAGATAGCGAAATCCCAAAAGATGCATATTTTGATGCAGGATACGGGAATTATATTGACGAGTTTTCTAGCGTTTATACCTTGTCAGTTGTCTTAGGGTTTGGCATACCACAAGACTTTTGAATTTTTGCTATAATATAATTCGTCTTGTAAGACATTATTGTATAATTAACTTCCGTTGTTATATGTATAATTTTGTGTATGGATGTGCTACCAATATTATGAATGTGTGTACTAGCCATTGATCAAGGGACTAGTATTGTATGCACATAGATCATATCCTTCTTAGTATTTTATGCCAAAAAGGAGGGTCATCACACAGGCCATTGGTCAAAACATCAGTTGGGATGTACTTCGCATGACTGGATCGCTACAAGAGCTCAACAGGTAAGAACTCTCTAGAATGAAAAAAGAAATCAAGATGTGCAATATCAAATACTGAAGTTAATTAGTGGTAGTCTCTAACACAACATTAGCAAATCAAGAAAACTATCACAAGACTACACCTAATTACCTACGATCAAATTAGCCATAGTAATAGTGTAGGTAGTGATGGCTAGATGGGTCGTGCCAAACGGGCCGGCCTAAAGCCTTGCACTAGAGGCACGGCCCAGGCACGACATGGCCCGACCGTAAACGGGCCATGCTAGGAAACTGGTGGGCCGACATGGCACAACACGCACAGTGTTAGGCCAACACGGCACAACCCGTTTACTACACGACATGTCATAGCCCGTTTAGCCCATTTATTCGAAAATAGCCATTTTTAGCCATTGGAGGCTTCAAAAAAATTTAAAAATTTGAAAAAAAAAATTCTAAAAAGTCCCAAAAAAATCCCTATAAATAGGATAGCAACCCCCTAATTTCTCCACTAGCAAACTTGCAATTTCTTCTCTGTATTCTTTTATGAAAATTCTTTTGCTCTTTGTGATAATTTGGCAAAATTCAAAATAGTTTTGCCAAAAATCCAACAATCCAAAATCCAGCTTTTGTCAAGAAATCAAGGTAAGAATAGTGATTTAATATTAAAGTAAAAATAGAGTAATTATTTCTTGCAATTTTCTTCATAGAGCAGCATGATCTTGCGGCCTTCCCAGCTTCTGATTTCAGGGTTTCACCCAAGGAGCTTCTTGCATCCTATTAAGCTGAAGAAGCTGCCGTACCTGTACCATCCTGAAGCTCTACAAGTGCTACTGCGTTGACAAGCACCAGGGCAAAAAGATCAAGATGCAATACATCGGGAGTTTGGGAAAATTTCAAACAGATTTTTGAGCCATTAGATAGTGTTCAGAGCATGTATGCTATTTGTAAATATTGTAGGCATAAATTAACTGCAAAATCTTCAGATGGAGTGGGGCACTTCAAGAGACATGTTGAGAGTTTTAAAAAATGCGGAGGTGGCTATGAGGCAGACGTAGCTGCAGTACAACCTCGACGGTACAATACGTCACTGGGACTACAATCCCGAGGTAGCTTTTGAATCTTTTTGTTATTTAATCGCTTCTCAAGATCTGTCTTTAAACTTTGGTGAGTCACTAGCATTTGAAAACTATATTAGGTCCACTCATAATCCTAGATTTTCTGTAGTTTCTAGATAGACAACAACTAGAGATTTGATTAAATACTATAATAATTATTGTAGTAAGCTAAAAGAGCTCTTTAATACCTGTACTTTTTCTATCTTTCATATCAGACATATGGAATGATAGGGTTAAAGAGGATTACCTTAGTTGCTCATTATATACACAATGACTGGTAACTAGAGAAGAATTATATGATTCAAATCAATTGATGTAGCACACACCGGTGAGAATATTGCTAATTGTATTGTAAAGTTGAAGATTTTAGCCTCATAGATAAATTTTTTGCAATAACATTAGATAATGTTGCAGCAAACACTTCTGCAATGACCATTTTTACTTTGCTTTTTAATTCGTACAATGAATCTTTCTTATTACATCAATGTTGTGCTTGCCATATTATTAATCTTATAGTTAAATCTGGTTTTAAGATATTAGACCATTACCTTGAACATTTTTGCACTTGCTACCATTTTTGAAACTTTTGTATGATTCCACTGTTGCTTTATCTAGAGTTGATTACTCAATCTCTCCTTTAATTGTTCATCATATTCTAGAAATTACTACCCACTTAAGGAACCATGAAAATAATAATATTTTGCATGAATCTGTTTATGCTATGAAAATTAAATTTTTGAAATATTGGACAGAAATCCCTATGTTATATGCGTTTGCATTTATTTTAGATCCTAGAGCTAAAGTTTGAGTATTTGCTAATTTTGTCACTTCTAAGTGATGCGATGGGTCATGATTATTCTAGTTATTTTTCTAATGTTATTGCTAACTTATCTCAAGTTTATACTAATCATGATCAGAAGTTTGCTGGAGTTTACATGCAGTGACATCCACAAGCACTCACAACAAGTAAGAAGAAAATTGCGTGGGGAAAGATATGGGGTGCAGGTAGCTCTACCTCAAGGAGTTCGAGTACAATAACTCAAGTGCGGACACAACAACAAGTGGTGGAGAGTTAGCTGCCTATCTCAACAGTAACACTATTAACTACCAAGAGCAGTAGGAGGACTTCAACATTTTGCAGTGGTGGCACAAGCACATGATAACATATTCGGTGCTTTCCATATTAGCATGGCATGTGTTAATAGTTTTCGTCTCCACGGTTTCCTTAGAGTCTACTTTTAGTCTATCTGAAAGAATAATTAGAGAGAAAAGAACAAATCCGAAAGTGAGTGGTGAAAATACTTCTCACTGTGAAAGATTGAGAACAAGCTAATCAACGAGCTCAACACACAACAAAAAATGTTGAGCTGGCGACGACGTTTGAAAATCTTTATTTAGATAGTCAGGAAGAATAATTATAATCTTCACTTTTTTTTCCTGTATCACTGAGCTATAGGCTGTAATCTTTTTTCTTTGTCAAGGTTTTTTCATGTTGAGTTTTTACTTGGCAAAGTTTTTAACAAGCTTGACCAAACATTAATAAAGCTTATTATTAAATTCCAATTATTTGTTTCCTTTTAGAATTTTATTTTATATTATTTACTTTTCCTAGTTTACATATATTTTTAAAATGTTTTCTACATTCCTTTTAGCTTTTCTAATTATTCTAGATTTTTCCTTTTTTCAAACTTTTCCAAATTTCTAATTTTTCTATATATTTTTAAAAATTTTCAAATGTTTTTGAATTTTGGGGCGATGTAATGTTTCCAAATTCATCAAAACGTTCATAAAGAGCATTATCATCAACTTTATCATTGATTTTTTATAGACATTCGATCACTATCAAATACATATATGCGCATTTGTAAATGGCATATGTGGAAGCATATATGTGAATATACATGATGGGACATAGAGAACACATAGAAAATAGAATGAAACTTACATTGCTCTTAGCGATTATTTCATTTCTCTTCTCCTCATGTAAACAATGCAAATATTGTTTTCTTTCAGTTTTTCTTTTGAGCCCTTGCCACATACAAGGTTTTTTATCCTAATAAATTTTTTAAAAGCATTTTTGAACTAAGGCTCATAATAGGTCAGCAATGTTTCTTTGTGAGATGAAAATGCTTATCAGATTAATGAACTTACTAAGTGGCATCCCATTCATGGCCTGTTTTGCTTTCTTGGCACTTTCTGGGCTATGGAAACCGACAAACCCAAAACCCTTAGAGGTCCTATCATCACTTTTCATTATCTTCACACTTATTATGAACCATACCGAGAGAAGTTCAACTTAATAAGCTTCACTATTATGTCATTATATATATTCTTCATATATAATTTGGTGTAATCATCATCATTATTAGTAGATTGTTCACTCTTATTAATGAAAGTAGCTACATACCTACACAGATCATTGTCATGCAAATCTGTGTATGGACTAATGAAGATAACCAATAAATAAGATCAAGACAAACTCAATTTAATTAACATTAAGGAATTCATGTTGTATTACAGAAGACATAAACTTGTAGTTGCTTGTCGCCAAAGTGAGAGTTGTTAAGATTCTCAATTGCTACATCTAATGATTCTTGTCATGTAAATTGAACGAATCCATAGCCTCTACTTGTCCCATCCTCATTTCTAGAAACTTTAGAATATAATATATCTCCAAATTTGGAGAACAATTCTTAAAGAGTTGCTTTGTCAATAGAATCACTAAGGTTATGCAAATTAATATCAATCTAATTAGTACTTGCATATGGTAATGTATAGTGGGATATATTAACATACGATGAAAGATATTACTATTTTTTTTACCTTAACACATTTCCAACACCATTTCTCCTGGTATCTGGATCTCGATTATACCACATTACTCTGATTGGCTTATCCAAAAGAAGGCTATGATTCAGCTTCTTTTTAGATAGCCATCTTAAGTCTTTGGCAGCCATCTTAAGTCTTTTTAGATAGACCATACTTGAGATGAGTTCTAATTCCTTACATGATAAACTTTTCTTTAAAAAAATCATACATGGTAAAAAATGAAGTGTGCATGTTTTTCCCATTTAAAAGATTAAAAATTGCATTACAGCCCACATGCAAGCTCAAAACCAGCAGACTGCCTACTCATCATGTGGATGCAACAAATTACATGTTTTACAACCCAAACTACACCCAATTACTATAAAGGGGTGATGGCTGTTTCATCACAACAAAGATATCATGCAATAGCGGCAACAACACTAAGGACACAAATAATGTGCAATGATTAGCGTAAGCAACAACACTAACAACAAAAAGAAAATACAATGATCACGGTAATTTAACAAGTGGTGGGGAGCTAGCTGCCTATCTCCACAGTGACATTGTCAACTACCAAGAGCAGTAAGAGGAGGACTTCAACATTTTGCAGTGGCACGAGTATAGGATAACATATCCGGTGCTTTCCATATTAGCACAGGATGTGTTAAAAGTTCCAGTCTTCACGGGTTTCTTCAAAGTCTGCTTTCAGTCTATTTGGAAGAATAATCGAGGAGAGAAGAACAAATTTGACAAGTAAGATGGTGAAAATAGTTTTCACTGTGAAAAGATTGGGAACAAGTTTATCAATAAGCTCAACACACTACAGAAAATGTTGAGCTGGCGATGATGTTTGAAAATTTTTATCTAGATAGTCAGAAAGAATAATTGCAATCTTCACTTTTTCCCTGTAGTGCTGAGCTACAGGCTGTACTCTTTTTTCTTTACCGAGGTTTTCTCAAGTTGAGTTTTTACTTAGCAAAGTTTTTGACAAGATAGCCAAATATTAATAAATCTTATAATTTAATTCCAATTATTTATCTTATTTTAGAATTTTATTTTATATTTTTAGTTTTTCCTAATTTACATAGATTTTTAAAAGTTTTTTACATTCCTTTAAGCTTTTCTAATTATTATAGGTTTTTTCAAAAAATTTTGAACTTTTACGATTTTCTAATTTTGTTTTCAAAATTTTCAGGATTATTTGAATTTTTGCACTAAACAGGTCAGCCTCACCTGGCACAACTCGTCAGCCCAATAGTGCTTAGGCCGGCACAACACGACATGAGAGCAACTCGGACCGTGTTTGGGCTATAGCCTCAACACGTAAGATGGCACAGTACCTAGCCATGCCCTAGCGGGCCGTGCCGAGCCGAATGGCTCGTCTGGCCATCACTATTTCTTACAAGGTTTGAAATCTTGTTTTCAATTAGTATCTCGGTAGGTGATATCCGAAATTTCATCGATATCTCAGAATTTCTTTCTGTTTTTGATTTTTGAAATATAACAAATGAAGTTCAATGCTTCCATAGATTTGATTGAGAAAACAAAAAAGTTTAATTTTTTAAAAAATTTAGAGAATAGTTATGAGGCAAAGCTCTCATAAAAATTTTAGATAACAATCACACTTGAGAAAATTTATAAAATTCTGACACGGTTACTGCCTTATTTATGTTCATTATGTTTTTTAAAGATAACAAATGAAGCTCTTTTTTTTTGAAAAATTTGATGCATGATTCTAGACTTCTAAAGATTGTACCATAAATTTTTCAGATTATGATTAAGCTTTTACAATTTTATAAAAATCTTACAGTGTTTCTGATGAGATTATAAAATGTTTCAAAATTTTGGTTTTTCAACAAATTTTCTTGTAATATGACTTTCTTAAGGGTTATTGGGTCAAATCTGGCCCTCAAAACTCAAAATCCGGTCGTAATATCCGAGATTTCGATGAGATTTGCGAAATATCACTGAAATTTTTAGGATTACTGTAGCATTTTGATTTTTTAAAATTTTTTCTTATCTGGTCGGACTTTAGAATCCACCTCTGGCCAAAATCCGAAACCTTAGATCAGATTTCTGAAATTTTGTAAAATTCTGGAAATAAAATCCGAAACCTCGGACAAAATTTCCGAAATTTCATGCAACTCTGGAACCCTCCTATTGTGCGCTGCGCCCGGTTGTCGGCGTGGCAGGTGGCCCTACTTGAGTTCGGTTCGGCTACGCCCACCAAATTCCCCGCGCTGCCCTCCCCTCCTCCGGGATATTACCAGCCCGCCCTCAACACCGCCTAGGAGCACCAGAGGCAAAAGCGTCCGAGGCGCCGTATTTGACCCCTCCTCGTCTCGTGTCGGCGACTCCTTTACCATCCTCCTCCCGCGGCCACCGACCCCACACCCAATCCCGGATCCGAGGGGGCAGACCCGATCCGGCGATGGCGTCGACGGCGGCGAGGCGGTTGCGGGAGCTGCAGGGGCAGCCCGGGAACAAGACGTGCGTGGACTGCGCGCAGCGTAACCCGCAGTGGGCGAGCGTCTCCTACGGCGTGTTCATGTGCCTCGAGTGCTCCGGGAAGCACCGCGGCCTCGGCGTGCACATCAGCTTCGTCCGCTCCGTCACCATGGACTCGTGGACCGAGGCGCAGCTCCGCAAGATGGAGGCCGGGGGCAACGACCGCCTCAACGCCTTCCTCACCGCGCGGGGCGTGCCCAAGGAGACGCCCCACGTTGCCAAGTACAACTCCAACGCCGCCGCAGCCTACCGAGACCGCATCGCCGCGCTCGCCGAGGCCCGCCCGTGGACCGACCCGCCGGTCGTTAGGGAGACGCCCGGATCTGGCGTGCCTACCCCCGCCAGGAAGCCGCCCCTTCCCTCCTCCAGCGGGGGCGGTGGCGATGGCGGCGGCGGAGGATGGGACGACTGGGACGACGACTTCCGGCAGGACATGAGGAGGAACCAGTCGACGGGTTCGTTCAGCTCCGGGGGGGCGCAGTCCGGGAGGCAGCCGCCGAGGTCCAAGTCGACGGAGGACATGTATACGAGGCAGAATTTGGAGGCGTCCGCGGCCAACAAGGAGAGCTTTTTTGCCAGGAGGATGGCGGAGAACGAGTCGAAGCCTGAGGGGATCCCGCCCTCGCAGGGCGGGAAGTACGTCGGGTTTGGATCTAGCCCGGCGCCGTCAGCCAATAGGAACGGGGGTGCTGCCCAGGACGATGTCATGCAGGTCGTCTCCCAGGTAAAAAAGATCAACTTTTGTGCTATCAGCCTATCATGTTTGCTGTAAAGCAGTACTTTGTAGTTGCAATTAACAGATGTAAGCATAATTTCCCAAATAGAATGAGAAGAATATATTCCATAGGCAGGGTAATGATATATCAATTTGCAAAAGAAAGAAAAACTGCTACATCATAAAGTTGGTTTCTTTAGATCTACAAACGGTGAGGCAGTATGAATTTTTTTGGGAGGCATTATTAGGTAATGTATGGTTATATTGCAACTATTGTTACATATACATCACCTACTGTTTTCCTTCCGGGCATCATTTCTGGTGCCCGTTGGAGTATTAGACATCCATCTTACACTTGGTTAATTCGTGCTGTGGATTTTGTGAACTTAAGTTTCCTTTGGACGTAATTACAATGCTCTTAAGAAATATTTTGTATCTGAGTCTTCATTAAGTTATACCTATTGGCATAGGTCCGAGGAATACCTTTTGACACCTAATCCCGATCATTGACAACTTCTCTCGTAGAGCTATAGGTCGGCTCTTTTTCCAGCACCTGCTGCAAGCCTGAATGAATCTTTGAGTGCACTGTTTTAGCTGATGTCCTAAACCTAATGAATGCCAAAGAGAGTAATGGAGCATGCTTAGGACATTCTGTTTATAAGAGAGCAGACCAGCATAATTAGCTCTGATAATATGGTTACAGAAACCCAGCAGCACTCCTTCAAATTATATGAGCAAAATAGCATTTGCGATTATCATTGGTGACTCCAGGTCGGATATGTCTGTTTTGTGCCAAGCTTTAGATATTGCGTGATTGAACAGTTGTTGGTGTGTTCTCCAGCATACTTTGGTTATGCACACATCTAGTTGGACACAGTCGTGTCTGCATTGGACCTTGTTTTAATTTCATTTGTCTCATAAATGTAATGTCTTTACCATTTTATCTTTTCAGGGATTTGGACGACTTTCACTAGTTGCAGCATCTGCTGCCCAGTCTGCTGCCAGTGTTGTCCAAGTTGGCACAAAAGAGTTCCAATCAAAGGTGCCTTTAATGCTTTGGCCGATTCTTCATATGCAATAATATCATTTCCTTAGTCTAATTGTTCACGAAACTTGAATTGCTTAGGTTCACCATTCTCACCTAGAGTCATGGACTCATGGTTAAATCTTGTAGTACATTACACTGAACTCACCTGAATACTAATATAATAGTAAGGTGTCTTCCAAGCAAGATTTAACATCACAATAGTTCTGTACTGTCTTCTCTTTGGAGTAGTCTTGACTCAACCATATTGTTTCTCATAATTTATGCTTCATCTTAGCCATATTCTTCTACTGTTAATTTTGATACAATGTTACTGGTTGATAGACTACTAAAGTATGTCAAAATTTAGATTATTTGTCAGAGTGTTTGTCCTTGTGTTACATCTGTATTTGTTTTTAAGAATGGTTTTTGAATGCAGATGAGGGAAGGGGGCTATGATCAGAAGGTGAATGAAACTGTGAATGTTGTTGCCAATAAAACTGCAGAGATTGGAAGCAGAACCTGGGGGATTATGAAAGGAGTGATGGCGTTGGCCTCACAAAAGGTTGAGGAGTATGCCAAGGAAGGAGGAATGGGTGGCTGGGGAGATGATTGGCAACACCGGGAGCAGAACAGTGAGCCTTATCGTAGGTTTGAGCATGAGACGAACAGCAACGGTTGGAATTCTTCTCAAGATGGTTCGACTAAGAATTACAATTCAAATTCTTGGGATGATTGGGATGACCAAAGCAGGAAGGATGAGCCTGCGAAACCACACCAGAGCAATGACTCCTGGGCCGGCTGGGACGATGTGAAAGATGACAGTTTTGATAGTTACAATCACAGCATCTCAAACAAGGGGAGCAATCAGAACGGAGCCTCTGGTGGCTCATATTGGACCGAAGGCGGCTTCCGCTGAAGTTGGTCTCTTTATAGGGAGAGAGAGAGACTTGCAGAGTTGTGTTATATGTCAAATTGTGAGCATCGGGTGGTTCTTGTTATCCAGGATACTGAAATGGTCGAGTAAAAGAGTTTTGTGTTTTTCAAACTGCTTCAATTTGAAACTGTAATATACACAAATTTCCTTGCATATTCTTTATTGCTTTTACTGATTTTGCCTTTAGACATGCTGCGTTGTCTCAGATCAGGAGTGCTGCCTGTGTCGTGGCATATGCACGCACTGTCATTTTGGCTGTATTGTATGGTTCTCTTATTGCTTTTGCTTTGATTGGCGCCAATCCACTAACTGAACTGATAAGGCACTGAAACCGCTTGCTTTCTTTCTGATTGGCTACTTTCCAGGTCCCTTGATGCGACATGCCGCGTGTTTTTGGCTTTTTGCTATTCGTTAGTTGATTCCAGGGGGAAGCCGACTGTATGAATCCACTTTTGGAATGTTGCTACGGAAGGTGAGGCTGAATGGATCAAGGACATATACTGTACTAGCTGCAGTGAGAAATTTCGTCCCTGTTGTTACGGTTTCTACCAAGAAACAGGGAGTAGTATTCTTAATTCGGTTTTGCTAGACATCGGACGTCCTAACACTGCGCAACATTTTTTTTCTAAGCGTGCAACATTTTCTACCAATGCGTGCAACATTTTCCTTCGACAAATGCTACAAAGATGGCGGATGTTGCAAGCGTTCAAAAAAAAAATGTTACACGCGTTAGAATAAATGTTGCGAGAGTAGACAAAAAAAATGTTTCAAGAGGCGTCCGAAGAAAACCAAAAAAACGGACGTCCGGACGCTAGTATTCGCCTTCTTAATTTCTTATCCATACACTAATAATTGTACGCATCAAAATCCTAATGTCCAGCAGGGTACTAGAGACAGGCCATACAGTGAGGATGAATGTCGATGAGGCTCGCTTACTTGGGTGTGTTTGCTTAGTGGGATGAGGTGAGATGATCTAGTACCATTTGGTTTCGTTGTTTTGAATGAATGGAATGATTTAATATCTATAGAGAATATTTTTTAAATTTGTATCCCATCATTCAGGACGGGATGATTCCATTCAAACAACCAAACATATGAATGACTTTTTTCTTAAACTATCTTATACATATATCATGTGATACAAACAACCAAACACACCATTAGAAGACATGCATGGCTACTTGTATCCCAAATTAAACCTTTGGAGCACTAGCTTACTCTTTTTTTTAGCATCGGAGCAACGAATTGCCTTTGTTTTTATCAAATGTATGGGTGTTAACCATATCTTGATTGAAATTGATAGGCAGGTCTTTGGTGAAGATCTGTGAGAATCAAGAAGAGGACGGATCGAATATGCTACCAATCTTGAAGGAAATCCAGGAACTTAGCAGGAAGTTTGTTAGCTTTGAGATGTGTTTAGTTAGAAAGCAAGTTAATATTGCCCCTTATGTTTCCGCAAGCAAGCAAATTGTAACTTGCAGAGGTGCGCGCATTTGGCACCAAGTTTTCCGCAAGAACATACATTTTTGCAATCCTGCGATGAATTATCAGGATCTTTAAATCCCTATAAAAATGTTCTCCATGACCATTTGGGAATCTATGGGATCAGTGCAGTATTAGAAAGTTGTATGTTCTGGATTCAGAGTTTGTGACCATATAAAATTTTAACGTGACAACGTGCGGCTTGATGGTCGATACTCATATGGTTTGCTTTGGTCTAAGTGATGGCTGGAACAAAAAAGCTACGTACAAAAGCTACGCTGGAACCTAGCGCAGCAAGGAGAAAAAGAAAGAAAGATCCCCGAATTAGTGAGCATAACGGAATTCCTTGAAAAGAAAAGGACTCGAACCAGAGGTCCAGAGCAGAGCAGTTGGAATAACGGAACGACCCAGCTCGAGTCAGGTCCGACCCTAACCGGACCAATAATGAGAGTTTTTTTTTTTTTCCAACTTTAGTTTCCACCGAAAGTAATTCCAAATCTAACATCTTTCTCAACCGCGAAAGAATACGAAGAAGACATGTGTCACTTGCAACTATGATAATTATACCATAACAGATGTTTGTTGCAGTATAAAAACATAGGAGATGACTGCCACGGTAAAAAGATTTACGATTTTATTGGATCCGAGCTAAACTTTTTTTAAAAAAATTGAGCTGAGAGCAGAAAGAAAAATCACTTCCGAGAACGAGTCCGCGACTCCGTATCCGCGTCACGCTCACGCGGTCACGCCCGCGTGGTCGTGACTAGTGCGCGCCCACTTCACCACGCGTTCTGCCGACGCGTCTACCCGCCTCTATTTTGTCGCGCCCGCCTCCGCAGAAAAATCCCCAAATTCCCCGATCCCCACAGCCTCGCAACCCTAATCAGCCTGCCCCAAAAATCCCAAATCGCGCCTCGTCGTCGAGCGCTCTCTCCCCCCTCCCTAACCCTAGCGCGAGGCGAGATCTACCCGCCCGAGCAGCCATGGCGGAGACCCTCGACATGACCCTCGACGACATCATCAAGAACAACAAGAAGAGCAACCCCTCGTCCGGTGGGGGTGGCCGCCGCCGCGAGGGCCGCCGCGGATCCGCCCCTGGAGGCGGCGGTGGCGGAGGTGGGGGCGTAGGGCCGACCAGGCGCGCCTTCAAGAGGGCGGGGAACAGGGCGGTGCCCTACCAGCCGCCGAAGGTACGAACGAATCGAACAGCCTAGGGTTTGCGCCGTCGGCGAAGGATGGGGTTCCGTTTCAGCCGATGCGGGAGGATGGTCGGGTGGTTTTCTCACTGTGGTGTGACGCGATCCAGGCCCCTGACTCTGCGTGGCAGCACGACATGTACTCGGAGGTCGCAGCTGGCGGCGGTGGCGGAGGGTCTCGGCTATCGAGACCGGCACAAAGCTCTACATCTCCAATTTGGACTTCGGTGTGTCAAACGAGGACATCAAGGTATACGGGTCACCAGATCGACTGTTCAATTGTTGTTTCTAATCAATTGATTGTATAAACGCCATAAATAGTTGGCTTAGCTAGGTTATTTTCTAGATCTGGCAGATGCGCGAGTGAAGTTAAGAAAACCATAGATAGTTAGCTAGACATGCGATTAGCTAGGTTATTTTCTGGATCTGGCAGTTGCTCGAGTAAAGTTTAGTAAATATGCTTTTTGGCCATGATGCTAGCTTCGATCTGTTGTAAGACAGAGTTAATTTGTCTTTTAACCGTGGAGTCTTTGCTTGTTTGTGAAAAATGACTGGGTTTTGTTCTTAATTCTAGTGAACCATGAATATTTTGGTTGCATATGTTGTTCCTGTGTTTTCAAGGTGTGTGAATTCAGAACAAGTGTAATTTTAAAGCAGAGATCTATGTCTAGACATTCCCTGTTCTTCAGTTTCACTGCTGTAACCTTTTTTGGATACATTTGTACCTTTCTGTAGTATACTGTTTGCTCCAATCATTTACAAATTTGCTCCTTATTTTGAATACTAAAATTTGCAGCTTATCTTGAATGCTCAATTTGTTTAGTTCTCTTATCCATATGATATGCGTCTCTATATGATGCCCTTGTAATTCCATGTTATAGGTGAAAACTTTGTGTTTCATAAAATTTTATTGTTATATGTCAATTACACATAGCAGACATTACCTGAGTTCTATTTACAATATTAAGTCATTGCCTTGTTAAACATTTTGCTGAGTATTTTCTGTATATGATGATACAGGAGCTCTTCTCTGAGCTGGGTGATCTGAAGCGATCCTCAATTCACTATGACCGAAGTGGGAGGTCTAAGGTATGGATGCAATCTTATGCTTTCTTTGTTACGTGTCTGTTTTCTGTGATGTCTGACTTTGCTATTTCTCACAGGGAACAGCTGAAGTTGTATTTGCAAGGCGTAGTGATGCTGTTGCAGCGGTGAAGAAATATAACAATGTGCAACTTGATGGTAAGCCT
This sequence comes from Guadua angustifolia, assembly GCA_036346375.1. Taxonomy (NCBI): domain Eukaryota; kingdom Viridiplantae; phylum Streptophyta; class Magnoliopsida; order Poales; family Poaceae; genus Guadua; species Guadua angustifolia. The sequence continues at coordinate 17,509,826 of CM070504.1, read as the reverse complement.
ATGAAAGTAGAGATACTTGGGACCAATACTCCTACAGCTGCAGCTGCTCTTCCAGCCAATAATGGAGGCCATGTTAGGAATGCTCCTAAGAGGTATGTTTTTGGTAGCTGCGTAATTTATTTATGAATTATCAGCTTAGTCCATTGCAATATTGAATATGTGCATTTGTTTGTTTGGTAAAATTGTGCATAATTGCTGGCCTTATGATGTTGAATGTGAGGGCTGATGTTACTATATTTATTCGCTATAAGTGATAATCATGTAGTGTAGCGCAGAAGAGCACTTGCATGTGATCCATTGCATCATGTCCAGAAGTTTTGTCCATTAATTTGACAAGGAAAAAGGATGACCAATATTTCAAGAGGGACATTATATATTTACATGAGTAGGTGCTTTATTGTACTTTCATTACCTCACCCCCAAAATTTAGTATATTCTTAGTTATATTTTAGGGGTGTTAGCAGAACTGAATTATGGATTTCAAGTTTAAGATTTTTTTGTATCTGCATCTCATGTGAAATTTAGTCTATCTAACATAATTTATTTAGATCATTTTCATACTTTATTGACATGTGGATGCGGCACCTTTGTCCCCTAATAATGTTTCAAGCATACCATCTTATACTGATATGCTGTGAGTATGACCTACAGCATTGTTGATTAAGAGTTCTATATTTTTGTTGTTCTGTCTCATTTTCAGCAATCAACTTTGTTGTTGATGTGCTTATAATGTTTCGTTTTCGAGTTGTTAGTTTGATCCTTATTCAGTTCATATTAGATTTTTTCCCAACTTACCTTAATTGGTCTGTGAATATTACAGCACACAAAGGGGTAGCCCAGCAGGTTTGCTGCAAAGTAGACCCCGTCCAAGGGGTGGGAGGGGGCGTCGTGGCGGAGGCGGTGGCGGACCTGGTGGTCGCCGTGGCAAAGAGCGTAGTCAGCCAAAGTCTGCTGAAGAACTCGATGCTGACTTGGAGAAGTACCATGCCGATGCGATGCAGACTAACTAGATATCTTCGCAACATTGATATTTCAACATCAAATATGAACGGTGTTAGTGTTTGTTCCTGCTATTTGTGCTACTATGTTCAAGGGACAACAAAACCTTATGTTTGTGGGGCTCTTGGTTTACTGAATTTTATGGGTTTTATGTGTCTGCATAGAACTAGAGTTAAGTGGATGCTGGTGAACACTGTTATGAAAATTACTTGATTGCCTTTAGCTTCTGTATCCTTTTCTGCAAAGTGAAGGACCATCCGAGTTGCTCCACATGTGAAAGTTATTGAGGATCCCTTCTGACCCTCATATCATACACCCTCAAGGTCAAAAGGCTGGATTTCGGATGCACCATGGTGATCATGTTGTCCGCCGTTATTTGGGTGGTGGCTGGACATTGTTTCTCTGCTTTACAAAGCTTTAAAGCTTCAGCCATCCTTTGTAGGAGGTATGCATATTTCTCATTTGTTTACCTACATATTTCTCATTTGTTTACCTATCTACTATGTAGTGGTTTACTTTATTCATATGCATTCTTGTACTTCATGTGTTAAAGGATTCCTTTCTTGTCTTGCAGGTGGCTGCTGCCTTTCTGTTTATTTGTTATGCTATTGTTGATTTTGGACCTAGCAATCTTCTCTTGCACGTTAATGATTCACACGGAAGCTGGAGAGGTCTTGTTCTTTTAACAGTTGATTTCTTGCATAATCTTCACCTCTATGGGTAGTCTGCAGCCCGATCCGCTTATTGTGAATTTCCAGTTGCTCGTCAGCTTGAAGAACCATCAAGGTCGCATCTTACTCTGCAATCTTGTTATTTATAGTTAAGAGATGTCTATCCGAATGATAGGCTTCGCCATCCTTTTGGACTGCTTTGTAGAGAACCATTGCCTGATTTACGACGCTAGCATATGGTTGGGCCTTTCCATTTGAATTTTACTAGACCTTAAACTATCATTTGCTGATCCCTTCAACAGCGGTTGGTCATAATCATTTCAACTGTGCTTGGAAGATCCACACGGGAGGCTTGTGCTTCTGCCCTGCAAATCAATTATTAACCAAAGGGCCTTTGATATTCTTTCTCGTGTATGGGGTGATCTGGAAGCCTATATTGATTATTGACCAGTTTCATCTATTGCAAGTGATTCTTGGCAGCAGGGTTCACAATATCGTCGATAGTTGCTCGAATATAGTGATTATCGAGTGTATCGAGCCAGCTCAGCATCTAAAACCGCTCGATACACCGGTGGAATTCAAATGCAAATTCAAAAAATTTGGAAAAATTTATCGAAGTGTCAAAAAATTTTGAATTTTTTTGTGTGAGGTCCTGAGGCAATGCTAATGATGCTATAAAATTTTTAGATGATTATCAGATCTATGTTGTCTTTGTATATATTGTTCTGTTTTTGATTTTCTAGGGGCACTAAATGAAGCCTAATGTTTCTAAAATTTTTTGTGTGAGGTCTAGAGGCAATACTAATGATGTAAAATTTTCAGATGATGGTCGATGATCGGTCCTGTGTATTTTTTTAAAAATTCTGACAGTGCTAAATGAGGTCTAATATGTTTGAAAATTTTAATAAATGATCCTTGGGAACTCTTTATGGTACCATTAAAATTTAAGAGCATGATCAAGCTTATAAATTTTTATAAAAATTTGACAGTTTTTGTCCTTTTTCATTAATTGCTGTTTTTTATTTTTCAGAAGTACTAAATGAATTCAATTTTTTTTGAAATGTCTTGTTTTGTAGATTATTTTTTCCCCATTTTTCCTAGATTTTAAAAAAAAATCATTCGGTTTGCATATCTTTCGTAAAATTGGTTGATAATGGCTAAATATCGGTTGATAATCGATGATATCGAGCGATAATTGAGATTTTTTTGCCCTAGTTTGATCGCGATTTCAAATTTGTTTGGCTTCGCAAACCGTTTGATTTTTTGGCGATTTTCGACCGATTATCGATGAAAATCGGTACCAGTGGGTTTTCAATTTTCCACCTTAAATCGGTATTGTTAACTCCATTGTATCAACCACCCATTATTTTGGAAACCTTTTAATAGTGTTGGTAAACGCTTTGATGGCATGGGGTTAACTACCAACATTTGTTTTGTTTATTCATTATTACCAAGTAGTAAACTTTTGAATGCTTCCATTTGCAATATAGTAGATGCTACATAGTTGTAGGCATTGTGATCTGGTGTTTGTTATTGTTGTTGATGTTTGGAATTATCATAATGATTGTGCATGCCGTGTCGTTCTTATTTAATGTTACCGAGAAATTTCTATTTTCCTGTTAGTTGTCAGTGATTTTTTTAGTGTTACAGATCCGCATATGTTTTGTTGTGTTAATTTTGTGAGAGCATCATGCTTTTGCAGCTGTTTTTCTGTGCACGACTGAGGGATTAAAGGGGAGAATTACGGGTCATGTCTGAGTCATAGTTGAAAAATCATTTTCTGGTACTGCATTGATGCTCTTGGCCCAGGAGCTAAACCTTTTTGTTAAGGGTTTGCAATTTTCACGAACTGTGTGATTTTTCCTACGTTGTGAAACTGTTGTGGTCTCTTTATTGGTTTCCATTCGCAATGCCTTCTTGGTTTGTGATTATATCCCATAGCATCCTTAAGAAATAAGCATTTTTTTCGATGAGGATATGTTTGGGTCTACGCGGTGTTTATGGTATCATACTCATGCTATGTTACTTGTTTCAGGCGTACTTTTAACAGATTGTTTATTATACGGTAAAGCTACATTTGCTTGGCGCACAGTTACTGAAAAAGTTAACGTCGCGCGACGAAGCTGAAATGTTGTTTTGACATAAATGTGCGAACGATCCCCGTGTGGAGTAGCATCCTCGTTCTACCTACTGCGTTTTCAACGATCTGACCACAAATCTCGATACAAGAACTAGTCTAGGACTGCAATACGTGTTATGGACCCTATGTTCCCGGAGCCACCAGCCTGGCTAGCCGAATCCATGGATTGAACAGAGACGAGCTACGGTAAGTTAGGAGCTGTTTGGTAGGGCTTTAGATTTAAAGTGAATTAAGTTTATATTTTTGATTTAAAATGTAAACAAGATGATCTATCTAAACACTCTTAATGTACTCACAGCTTCACAAATCTGGAGAAACTAGAATTTTTAGAATTTTCAACTTTAACAGATTTACGAATCTGGAGAAACTGAATTCTGTCAAACACACCCTTAATTGTTCATGTTTGTTTTACAAGACAAGCGACGCGCCTTGAACGGTAGCCGCAGAGCCGCCGCTACAAAACACACTGTGGTCCCTGCAAATGCAGTGCACACCAAGTTTCTTGCGCGAAGCCTGTAGAAGTCAGTGTTTTCTTCTCCGGGCTCTCCGTCTCTCTTTCCCACCGGAGATCAGTCCTCGATGGTCAACGGCGTTCCCACCACGGCAACCACCGGAATCCAACCAATGTGCCAAATCAAGAACAAGTGCGAGTCAAATAAAAAGGCGGATCTGCACCGACTCATCTTAGCCATCATCCGACGGGCTATTGCACAATCGTCGTTAGCACGGCGGGGTGAGGTAGAGAAACGGGCGCACGAGGCCGGTGAAGTCGCGCGGGGGTGGCGCAGCAATGAGATGGCACGGGACGCCGTGATCCACCACAGCGCCGGCAGGCAAGGCCCGAGGTGGCAGCGAGGGGGCTCATGCCGTTCCAGCCGAAACGGTGACCCATCTCGTCCCTGCTGCGATGGCCAACACGCGTGAGACAGTCTAGGAGGCAAATCGTCTGCTGTCGCAAGTGAAAAGGCACAGCCGTGCCTTTCCTCGATCTTGACCGTCCTTTCGCTTTGGATCATTAGGATTCTCACTTTCCAGCCCGGTTCCGGTTTCGAAGCCTCGCAAGGCGACGTTAGGTTGCGGCGAGCTCCGGCTGCATTCCATTTGTCGTGTTCAGCATAGTACCGGCCCCAATAGTTAGTGACAATCGCACAATTAACATTCTGTCTTCCTCATCTCCTCGTCCCGAGACGAGAGATGACGCGACTCGTGTCCAAGCGGCTTGGTGTGCACAGCATCACCGCTGTTGTCCCTGACGCGCATCCGCCGCACGACACGGGCACCTGCTGGGTGCTGGCACGTTCCAGCCGCGGATGCGATGCGCGCACGGCACAAACCCGCGCGACAGCAACTGCCGCCTAACCCACGCGCCTCCTCCGCCAACGAGCGAATAATAATAGGAAACGGTGCGATGCGGGGCGGGGCATCGATGGTGGCGCACGGGCGCAAGTCGGCGTCCGTCCGTGAGGCTCGTCCCGCTTGACCGACCGCGGAGTTTGCCAGCTCTCCGACGCGATTTTCTGGGTCGCGCGTGTCGAACCGCCCAGCCTATGCGGTGCGTTTGGCGTGTGGTACGCGGATGGGGCTCGGAGGCCTCGGCCCTCGCTTTTTTAGCCCCTTGCCGCGCCCCGCGAGCTGGTAGCAGCCGCTGCAAGCACGGGCTGCTCTGCTACCGAGCAGTGTGGACATGAAAACCTACTGAGCTTTAGATGATACTAGGTGGAAAAGCGCGCTCTGCTGGCGAATTTGAATTTCGAGCAAGTCGCGGTTATGACCGTTGGTAAATCCATAAGTTGATATAAACCTTCGATGAATCCGTGTTTTGCGGTGACGAAAACATTGTTTTTTTGTGCTGAAAACTTTTTTTCGGTTTTTTTTTGTGCGTTTGCTAAAAAAAAATGGGTCGTTAGGACCCATCGGCGAATCCGCGGGATGAAAACATTATTTCCGTTTTTTTGGGTGTTGAAAACATTTATTCCGTTTTTTTTTTGTTGCAAATTCATAAGCTGATATAAAACTTCGATGAATCCGTTTTTTTTTTTGTGACGAAAACATTTTTTCGGGTTTTTTGAATCTGCGGACGAATCTACATTTTTTTTAAAAAAGCCGCGGTTACGACCCGTTGGCAAATCCATAAGTTGCTACAAAATTTCGATGAATCTGCGTTTTTTGGGTGGCGAAAATATTTTTTTCCGGGTTTTTTGGGTGGCAAAAACATTTTCCGGTTTTTTCGATGATAAAACATTTTTCCGGGAAAAACGGAGAAAGGACACGAACGTAGAAGCGAGGACCGGATGTTATTTTTTGGACCTATTCGCTATCCCGAAAAATTAGAAAAGGGCTTGTTCGCGATTTGAAACTAACTAAGGCTTTAAAAGTAAAAATACGGGCCAGAACCCAAACGCGAAGTGAAAAAAATATCTTTGTCTCACAAAAAATCGCACAGGGACCTATTCGTAATTTCGGAGAAATAGAAGGACTTTTTTGCAAAATCGCAAGGTGACAGGTGGCTTCCCGGTTGCTCTCCAATTCTTGCGGGTATATGTTATGTAATGATGCACGTCTTTTACCGTCAAAGAGATTTTTTTTGTATATTTATTTAAAATGAAACTGTATTTGGAAAAAAGAAGGTTACAAGCAAGCGTATTTGAAAAAAAAAGGGTTACAGGCGGGCTAGAAAAGTTGAGCTTCTAATGATCCGGGGTGTGGGCAGATGTGCTGTACGGACAGCTGACAATCGAACATATGGTACTCTCCAGGGATTACAAAACCGTTTTTCAAAATTCACGTCGAAATTCGTGGTACGGTTTTCGCAAAAACCGCGTGAAAAACCGCTCGAAAACCGTTAAAAACCGAAAGGTTTAAAAATAAAAAATTTGAATTTTTTGAAAAAATCGAAAACCGTCGGTTTTTTAAAACCGTTTTTTTTTAAAAAACCGCTTCGGTTTTTGACGAAAACCGACCCGGCCATTTGAATGTTCTTCGAAAACGGTTTTGAGCGGTTTTTGACGAGAAACTGTGGTTTTTTGCGAAAAACCGCTCGCATAAATTTTTTCAAAATTTTTAAATTTTCTTTTAATTAGAACGGTTTACCGAACGGTTTTGAGTTTCGAGCCGGAGCGATAAGGTCGAAAATCGCGGTTTTCGAGCGGTTTTCGTCGGTTTTTTGAACCCTGGTACTCTCCCTCCCTAGGCACCCCAACACTGCAGCTGCAGGCGGAAGCGATTCTCATCCGTAAGAGGTCATTGTTCATCTCAAAACGAGAGCGATACGCCATATGTATGTCGAACAGTCCAAGACTAGTTCGAAGCGACGCGCCGCGCACGACCATATTCAACGTGGGCAGTGACGGATCTAGGATTTTAAGTTAAAGTATATTGAGCTAATACTATAATATACAATTCGGTAAAATCCATTGAACAATTTGGTAAATAATTACAAATATTATCGAGAAATTTGGTATACGAGTATAAAATAATTAGAAACATGATAATACAAATATAAATTACATATAAATAGTTCGAACATTTTAAGTATGAAATATGCATAAAAGAATCTTACACACCTACAATAGTTCAAAGAATACAACATTACTTCTTGTCTGGCCTCCGCCTTCTAATAGCCATGAAACTCTTGATTATATCATTTTCATTAACTTGGAAGAAAATATCTTGCTCAATAAATATTTCCGAAAAAGAGATGCAATATTTCTGGAAAAGAGATGAAGCAGCAGCAACCTTTTTTGCTATATGTTTCCGGAAAAGAGATGCAATGTCTTCGTTCCTCTTCATAATTCAACAACTCTACAAACAAAAAAAGCAATACATCAACAAGCAACTCTCTAGTCTCTAGCAAAGTAGCAATTATATTTGTTTCTACTCTATAAATCAACTAGCAGTCTTGCACTTAAATCACATGTAGGATCGATATACACTAATATAGCAATCAGAGGGGGGTGAATGATTGCGCGGAAGCCAAAACAAATTTTTATTGATTCTCAAATCACCCCTAAATAAATTATAAAAAACTGCTTCGTTTCAGCAAAAACAGACTGACATATGTTAACTAAAACAGTAATTTCTGAAGATCCAACCGTTGGATTGATGTAAAATTTTAACTGTAGAAACTAGATTCAATTTCAAAACTAACCTAATAAAAATTAGCTCAATCGGATCTACAGATCTAAAGTTATAACTTTCACAAGCTAACTGTATAAGATAATAACGACATTATGACTGTATTAAGCCAAATCTACAGGATATACCATGACCTACCCGGCATACCTGTATACCCGGCATACCTGTAGATCCGCCCCTGAACGCGGGGCCACACCCACGCAGGACCATATTCAACGCGAGAGACGTGGAAACGCCAACAAACGCAACCTTCTGCCGAAGTGAAAGATTTCTAGGTGCGATACTAAATAAAACGTCGCGCTGTCAGGCGCTGATGGTTTGTTGATCAGGGCATACTGGCCGACCATCTTCTCGACTTCGGGTGTACACTATCATACGAGAGGGCATATCTAGTGCAATCAGTATTTTAGTGCAATCACCGTGCAATCCAACTAAGAAAAATTTTAAAAAATTCTGAAAAAAATCATGGATGTACATCTCATCTTACCCCATCTATATATAAAATTTCATAATCAAATTCATCATATGCTAGAAATTACAAAAGAGACAAATATCTGACAAACTTGAATAGTTCAAATTCACCCCAAATTTGTCTTTTTTGTAACTTCTAGTATAGAACGAATTTGATTATGAAATTTTATATGTAGATGGGTAAGATGAGATGTACATCTATGATTTTTTTCAGAATTTTTTGAAACTTTTCTTAGTTAGATTGCACGGTGATTGCACCAAAATACTGATTGCACTGGATATGCCCCCATCATACGAAGCATGAATATAAACAACGCACTGAATATGTACGTGATGTAAAGTTTCAAGGGGAAAACAGAAGCATAGAATACCTGAACTGAAGGAGGAACAAAAATAAAACGAAGAAGCAGCTTGAAGCTGGCATATAAACCACAAAAAGAAAACTAAAGAAACAACCAGGCGCAAAAAATAGAATGCACAACACTGTGCACGACATTGTAGCTGATAGTTAATATAATGATGAAATAAGTTAATCACTGACGTTCGTTGATAACCATGCCAAATAAACATATCCGACACTATATAGATCATCTAAGGATATCTCTAAGTAAAACAGGCCGCATTAACAAAAAAAAGAAAAAAAGAAAAAAATAAGTATGCATGCCATAATCCAAAAGGATGGACCACAACTGCCACGGTGCAATATTAGAAAATCAGTGTCAAATAACCTCCACCTCACCCGGACCCATATACCTTCAGTTAGCAGGAACCTTCCTGTTTGGCTCAAAGACATACTTAATCAAAGATTCCTTGATGGACAGTAGCTCAGGGAACTCGGACTTCAGCTTTGATGCATCCATTTCATTGTTGCTTCTTGGTGCAACTATAACCTTGGCCTGCTCTTCAAGTGTGAAGTTGCTCCACTTGAAGTCGGGATTAATGTATTTCTTGTACATCTCCAGAATCTCTTTGTGACTGACAACCCCAGGATTGGTGAAGTTCCATATGCCCCTGCAGTCCCGCTTCGCCATCTCGATCGAGATAGGCAAAAGTTCATCCAAAATTGTCATACTGTTGGGAATGTTCACCACCTTGTCATATCGAGCTATCTTCGTGATGAAGTTACGAGGGTTGCGAAGATCTGATGATATGGGCATCCTCACTCTAAGAGTACAGACATTGCTGTACTCTTTCAATAGCTCTTCCACCTGCATTGCATGAAACGACACATTCATTAGTTTAGGAAAGAATTAAAAAGGAGAAATGTCATAGTTCACAAAGAATAAAGATGAATCTACCATTGCTTTAGTTTTGGAATAAAATGAACCAGTAAAGTTGGGCTTGTCTTCCTCCTTAAAACCAAGTCCAGAACCTTCAGGATGTTTAGCATCATACTCAAATATACAACCTGTAGCATAATTGATCATGAGCAACCCCTGCTCCCGACAAACATCAGCAAGATTCAACGTCCCAACAACATTGGTGCGGATAGTATCCTGTTTGTGGGTCTCACACCAGTCAACATTTGGCCTTCCAGTGACACCGGCAGCATTGAAAACATGAGTTGGCTTCACATTTCTAATGTCCTGCAAGAGCTGAGAGCGCTCCTCCAAGCGTCCTTTCCCATACTCATATGGTATGCCTTGCTTCTCACATATCTTCCCAATCAGACCACCAATCCATCCAGTCCTACCATATATCAAGAACTTGTAGGCGGCCTTTTGAGGGGCACTGCTGATGCTTTTGTCAGTGGTTGCAGGAACTGTTGTGCTAGCTTCCTGAGCTTCCGCTGGTGAAGCAAGAGAATTGATTTCCTCAGTCCAGTTATGCCTCTCAACTCCAGGCGTCATCAACATCCTTGGATGAGGGAGCAATGCACCAGAGACATCTCCCCAGTAATCAGGATTGTTAGTGTACCATTCGATTGTTTTCTTCAACCCCTCTTCCCATGCCGTGCGCTCTGCCCATCCCAAGTTCTTTAGTTTCTGGTCATCCAAAAAGTACCTCTGGTCATTGAAGGGCCTGTTCTCGACAAGCCTGATTGCTTTCTCAGTGTCCAAGCCAAACAGCTTGCATATGTCCCTGGCCACATCAATCACCCTCCTCTCCTTCACAGTACCGATATTATACACATGCCCAATCTCTCCTTTGTGAAGAACTACCTCAAAAGCTTCAGCAACATCCTCACAATACAGATAGCTCCTGACATTAGAGCCATCACCATGAATTGGAAGGGGCAATCCTCTCATAGCCAAAAGAATAAACTTGGGGATGAGCTTCTCAGGGAATTGATTTGGTCCATACACATTGTTGCCTCGAGTTGTGATCACAGGAAGACCATAAGACCTTCCATAAGCCATCACAAGCATTTCAGCCCCAGCTTTTGTAGCCGAATATGGATTCGTCGGAAGCAACTGTGAGGCCTCATGGTTACCAACGACAGCATCCTCATCAGTTTCTCCGTACACCTCATCAGTACTGACATGAATAAATCTTCTGATCTGGCCAGTAACCTTGCAGGCCTCAAGAAGGACGTGGGTGCCATATATGTTGTTCTTTGTGAACTCAAAGGAATTGCCAAATGAATTATCCACATGAGTCTGAGCAGCAAAGTGCATGATGGTGTCAATCGACTCGGTCATGAGAAGGTAGTTCACCAGATCAGCACTTGCAATGTCACCCTTGACAAACTTGAAATTTGGCGATGGCCGCGAAGGGCTGAGATTTTTCAGGTTGGAGCAGTAATCAATCTTGTCGAGGACAACAATCTTATAGTGCGGATAGTTCCTAACTAGGCGGTTCGCCACATGCGAAGCAATGAAACCCGCAGCACCAGTTATAAGAATGTTCTTGGGCTCATAAGTCGCCATCTTTTCCTGCTAATCTAGCAACCTGTTAAGTGTCACAAGTAACGTCAGAATTACCCTCACAAGGTGTCACCAAAGTTACTGAGAGAAGGGGAAAAGACACAAACTTGTAAAAGCAGATCTACTCCCTAACACCAATGGCAAATACGGGAAATACTATTAAATAGCAAAACTAACTAATTAACTCTACCACTAAATATCATTAGCGCCATCAGCCGGCACAAAACGAGAAGACCCTTACTACAATATCCTGATCAGTTACAAACCCAAATTCTACCAGGCACACATCACGATCCAAAAGTCCAGCAAAGGCGAAACCAACTCACGCGACATCACATCACACCACGATGGAAACCAGCACCATTGCCCGCCGTGCCACGTGCTACAGACATGGAGCCCTCCGCCACCAAAAACAAACCCGGAATTGAGACCGCACCACCACCGCCGATCGAGAGGGACCCGGACGGAATCCCCAGATGAGATCGCGGGATCACGCAGCACCCTCACACACTAGACAGCAGAGCCGCGGAGGACACAGATCTAACACCAGGGACGAGACTAGAAAACAGAAGCAATGCCGCAATCCAGCACAGCATGCATCCACGAACGACGCGATCGAGCAGAGGAACGGGAGAGAACCTGGGGGGGAGTGCTGGCTCACCGACCACAGATCGCGCGGAGATCTCGGGGAAGCGGCGGCGCGTCGGAGACGAAGCAGCCGGATCGGAGGACGGAGGAGCTTCAGTAACCGACGAACGGCCGCGGAGGAGGAGGAGGAGGAGGTAACGAAGCGAGAAGAACGGATGGCTGGGTGGGAAAGAATAGGGAGGAGGAGGAGGGGTGGGGGCTTAATAAAAGCTTGGCTGGAGAAGCGGAGGATCCTGACCGGTTTGCCGCGTGGACCACGCTCCTCGTTTCGTTGGGCACACGCTGCTTGTGCGAAGGCCACGGATACGACCCATCCACCGTTCCTGCGTTTGATTTGCCGGTGGCGAGGGTCCAACTCGTGCTAGGCATAGACAGAGCCACAGAGGCCACGGGGAGGGTTAGGTAGGGCGCATGGAATAGGGATGGCAACGAGTTCGGGTACCTCTGAGTTCAGCTTCTATAGACCCGAACCCGAGACCCGAAATTTAGACCCGGACCCGGACCCGAAGTCAATCACGGGTCTAAACTCGGACCCAGACCCGAACCCGAACGGGTACCCGGACCCAAACGGATACCCGAACCCGAACCATTGTTCCATTTGATTCATATAATCTCAACAATAAATTTTTTATTCATATAATGATCGATCAATCAGCCAGCTCAAGGCTTGTTTTGTTTGTTCATACATAGTTACATACGTAAGTATACCATGCATGCATGAGGTGGTGCACGTCGTCCAGCAAGTATGTTTAACGGAGAGGAGGGACGTCGTTTATATAGCCTTTTCCCCACTCCCAACCAACTGAACAAGCGATGTGGTACTATCTTGGCGTTCGACAATCGGCAGATGCGATCTCTCGTAAGGGTGCACGATGCAACCGAAGCCCACGCTAATTGCAGGAAGCCCACGCTGGCGGACACTTGCACGGAAGCCCACTTGCAACGAAGCGGAATACACACGCACGCCGCCGCCACGCCGCACAAGACAAAACGAGAAACGATTCACGACATGGAATTAACGGTCCGGTTCAGGTACCCACGGTCCAAAATGAGACCCGGACGAACCCAAATAATATACCCGTGGATCCAAATTTAGACTGGACCGGACCATCGAATTGGGTACCATGCAATACCGGACCTATGGGTATTTTTGCCATCCCTAGCATGGAAGCTGCAATGCCACGTGATTATTAAGGAGTGTTTAGGTGTGTGATATACCTCTAGCTCTATTAAAATCTGTAAAATTAGTGAAGCAGAATATTTTTATCTCTAAAAATTTATGGAGTTAAAACTGTGGATACATTAAGAGTGTTTAGGTGAATCATCTTGTTTACATTTTAGATTACAAATATAAATTCACTTTATTTTAGTCTACAAGCTCCAGATCTGAAGTGGAGTTAGGATCTAGAGGTCTACCAAACATGGCTTAAGGCTCAGTTCGTTTCAGCATCTATATAACTTCTACTTAAAAAAAAGGATAAATTGTTTACCGAACGGAGGATTCTGTTAGCTTTTTCTACAATCAGAAGTTGTCCTCTACTTTGGCTGGAACCTGATTCTAGCTACTCTTGCTGATTCTCGCATACCTGGTTTGAAACCTAGAGGTCGCAGCCGACCCGACCCAATTCTCCCACAATCAGAAACAACTTTTCATATAATCCACAATCCAGAAGTTGAAACGAACTGAGCCTAAATCTGACAGTTCAGTCAAGAAAACACGATGTCTAAGTTAATTACATCGGTGGTTGCTACAGTGTCAAAATTAGGAGGCGTTTTTATTATCACTTTTTCAAAGTTGTATAAATATTAAAGCATGAATACATAGTAGATGGTAATTATTTATCTTTTTGTTTACTTTAAAATTTATGTAATTATTAGTAGGATGACTTAGAAGCAAGTGTATTCGTCAATAGCTGTAGTAAAGCAACTAACTGTTGGACTGCTATAAACATTTGCTGTCGTTCTTGCCATTACTTTACTTTGATGGCAGACGTGACGAGTGAGGCAGGCAAGTGTAAAAGGGTGGTACTACTCCACATTTGCTTTAGTCAGTTACGTTAACGGAGATTAGATGCGTGGTTTGGGAGGATTGGGAGACGTTCTGCTGGGCTTAGAGAATTGGAAGACGTTCAGTAAACTGCAGTGGTAAGTAATTAAGGTTCACGAGTGACAAGGGGATGTTTCTTGGGTGACCGCTGAGGTGAGTACTCGGGACTCGGGAGCAGTACGGCTTTGCGTTGAACTTTTGCTTCGAAGATATGTGCAGCCAGATGGTGGGCATCTAGTGGCCACCGACATCAACACATTCAGCTCCACGCCTGGGACATGGACACGTACATTTTCGATGCACATGGGCTTGCTTTCGAAGGACGCATTGGATCATTATACTCGAAACTTTTTGTAAGCGTGGAGTAATCAGCTTAGCTAGCTGGCGAAGCTTTGGAGTACGATCTACTGCAGCTAAACCAACGATCCAGATCAATGCCCGTTCAAAAAGCAAGAATTTGTGCCCTTTTTTCACTGTGCTTAGTTTTTTTCTTTTAACCAAACTGTGGTTAATTTGAAGCATCTATTTGTCATTCAATAGCACTATAGGTCTATAGCAGTATAACACGAGCCGTGCAGCCGTTGAAGAAACTGCAACGGACAATGAGAAACAGCCATGCAAGTTGGAACAAACCAATCAGATATCAGCACGATAGCCATACAGGTTCCTTCGCAGCTCCTGCTGCGGCCTCTATGTTGGAAAATGAGAACTTGGTAAAGACCAAGACCGGATTCTGTAGTGGTCTTTTTGGCTGGTTATCCGTACTGGATGGAATTAATGTTGAAAGTAGAGTATACGTCTAGTGTAATTTGTAAGATACACTGATCAATGTTCATACGTTGTTACGAAAAATAACATTGATAACGAAACATAAAAGTCAAGCAATAAAAAAAAATTGTGCTACAAGATCAAACATCTATTTCTCTCGATTACAAAAGTTTTTACGGTTTCTTCTCTGGTACGAATTAAAACCAAATATATTGTACGTAGCAATATATATTACCAATCTCAAAAATCAATCAATCATTTTTATTACTTTTTGCAATTTATATTACCGACTCACGTTCCTCTTCCTCTCACCATGCCCTCAGCGCGCCCGTCGACCTCGTCTTTCTCGTCGCCTCGCTCGTCCCGTCATCCACCGTCTTCGCTGGGACGACACGAGGGCTTCCCTCAATCACGAGGCGATGCTGTCGAAGCCACCGCCATTCCGGACCACTGACCGCTACACAGTCGCGCTCGGATTCTCTTGATTGATTCTGTGAAAACTGTACAGTATATATAGAGTACAAAAGGAATGATTGGTTGGCTATTAATTACCAACAATAATCAGGGATTTTGCTATAATAATTAGTCATATTTAGAGAGATATGACTGGCTATAAATCAGGAAAGAATAATTAACTATAATGACCGGCCATTATTGGAGATATAGGGGGGCTTGAAACAACAGACCGCTGCTACCAACTGTAAATTTATATTAGTAGATATTAGTCTCCGATGGCATTAAGACATGGAACTTCCGGTCCCAATATCTCTTCATCATCTTCCCTAGGTTTGAATGGATCTTTATACACATTAAGAGATCTCACGACCATAGGTGTTTTCGTTGGATACGATTTATCTATATTGAATTTCCCTAATCTCTTCTGGATATATGCAAACTAGTGCACAAATGTTCCTTCAGGAACATGCTAAAGCTGTAAGTCTAAGAAAAATTTGATCTTACCCAAATCTTTCATCTCAAACTCTGTCACAAGATGGTTACTTGCCTAATACTCTGTCACAAGATGGTTACTTGCCTCTTCTATATCCCTTGTGGTTCCAATGATATTTAAAACATCAACATATACTGAAATGATACAAAATCTACTTTGGGATTTCTTTATAAACACACATGGACAATCATCATTATTGGAGTATCCTTTCTTCAAAAGAAACTCACTTAGTCAGTTGTGCCACATCCTTCCCGACTGCTTTAATCCATATAACGACTTTTTCAACTTGATGTTATACATGTTGCGATTTGTATTAGGATTCAGAATTTTAACCCCTTCAGGGACTTTCATGTAAATTTTCGAATCTAATGACCCATACAAATATGTGGTCACTATATCCATTAATTGCATTAATACTTTCATATTAACTGCCAAAGATATTAAATATCATAATATTATTCCACTCATAACAGGAGAGTATGTCTCATCGTAATCGATGACAGGTCTCTGCGTGAACCCTTAGGCTACAAGCCTCGCTTTGTATCTCACCACTTCATTGTTTTCATTCCTTTTCCAAATAAAAACCCATTTGCTTCCCATAGGGAACACTTTAGGAGGAGTTGGTGTTATTGGACCAAATACCACCCTTTTATTAAGCGAGATCAATTCTGCTTCAATTGCTTTCTTCCATTTGACCTAATCTGAGCGCTTCATGCACTCTACTATGGTCTTTGGTTCTGGATCCATTTGAAATCTCTCAGCAATCTTTGAGGCAAAATGTATGTCGACAATAGTAGTAACTTTGAGGCAAAATGTATGTCGACAATAGTAGTATCTCTTTTATATAATTATCCCGAATTGACATAATTCAAGAAAATTTCTTCATTTACATTTTCTAACTCCTTGTGATTTCCCATAACAACGGAGTCTAGGGGTTCCGATGTCCCAACATCTAAATTTATGTGCACTTTGTTGATGGGTTTATCATTCCTTCGATGGTTCTCAATCTCATATTGTGTTTCTTTTACTTATTCAAGTATTATACCTTTACCTTTAGAAGAATTCAGTTTTTGCAGACGTTTTCACAGAATTAAGTTCTTTTTATCCAGAATTCTTCCCTTCTTCTCATTAGGGGCAAGAATAGCTTTCTAATGTACCTCCACTTTTTCTAGTATATTGATTGTGGGAATATATGATTTTGTAACACCCTTGTAATTAGTAAATGCATCTGGCAGATTATTTGTAATTTATTGCAAATTTATTATTCTCTGAACCTCCAGTTCAGATTTTTTAGTATGTGGATCTAAGGACTGAATGCCAGTGGCATTCCAATCTATTTCTCAGCATTCTTTGTGGTACTTATCTCCCCATAATGCCGAAAAATTGTCCTCATCAAAAATACAATTAGCGTACCGAGCTGTAAATAGATCCCCTGTTAATGGCTTAAGGTATTTTATTATTGACGGAGAATTATACCCTACATAGATCCCCAACTTTATGTGAGGACCCATTGATGTACATTGTGGTGGTGAAATCGGTACGTATACTGCGCAACCGAATTTTCGCAGATGGGAAATACTTGGTTCATTTCCACATACTACTTGCAACAGGGAGACCGTATGATATGCAATTGATCTTATTTGGATTAGTTCTGCAACGTGCAAGATTGCATGGCCCCAACAACTTATTAGCAACCTTCAATTTTATAAAAGAGGTCTAACAATCAGTTTGATCCTCTTTATCAAAGATTCTATTAAACCATTTTGTGTGTGAACATATGGCACCGAATATTCTACATTAATGTCTAGAGCTATACAATAGTCATTAAATGTACTTGAGGAGAACTCAGTGGCATTATCCAATCTAATGGATTTGATCCTGTTTTCAGAAAAAATGGCTCTTAACTTAATTATTTGGGCCATTAATCTAGCAAAGGCATAGTTTTGTGTGCTTAATAAACATATGTGGGACCATATTGTAGAAGCATCTATTAAAACCATAAAGTATCTAAACGGCCCACTTAATGGCTGAATAGATTCACAGATGTCACCCTGAATTCTGTCCAGAAAATTGAGCAACTCATTTTTTACTTTGAGGTATGATGGCTTCAAAATCAATTTCCCTTTAGCACAAACAGTGCATATGAAATCCTCTGATTTTGAAAATTTTGAAGTTTTAGTATTATGGCCAACAGAATAGTTTACAATTTTTCTCATCATCCCCATACCAGAATGACCTAGACGATCATGCCAAATCTTGAATTTGTCAAGATTTTAAAAAATTGTTTTGAACGCAACATGTGGTTTAGGTTTAATGTACGTGTAGTCCAATCCGGATGAATATGAAGTAAGTTTTTCAACCACTTGTTTTTTGTATCCATCAACTTTAGTGAGGAAAATATATTCATCGTCTCCCTCACTAATAGTTTCCATATGGAAACCATTAAGACGAGTATCTTTAAAACTTAGTAGGGTACGATTTAATTGAGGATACAACAGAGCATCTTTAATCGTGTACCCATAGAAAAAACTATGATGACTCTTCTAGTGCCAACAATCAAATTATCACTTCTAGCGATAGTCATTATATTTCCACTTTTCTTTGTTAACGTCTAGAAATATTTTGTTTCCCTTAATATTGTATTTGTGGTACCACTGTTAATAAGACAAATTTCGTCCTCCATTGGATTGTGCCACCAAATTCATGTTTAGAATGTGGACGGTGATCGTCCCGTTGACCATCAGTCTCTATTTGTGTAAGGACAAGGATGCCGACTAGAGAGGGTGAATATGCGGCTTTTAAAAATTATTTGTATGAATCTCTACAATTAAATTCACCCTCAATTACCCTTATGCCAAAACGTTAACAATAATTAATACGGAAGTGATAGATTAAGGTTTTGATAATTAAAGCCTAAATTCTCTAGGCTCACTATGTGCACTAACTAATTATGTCTCTAACAATAAATTGCAATCCTAAATACAAGTAATCAATCAATTTAATTCTTTGAATATAAAATGCTTGAATATAAATAAGAAATAGGATGCAGGTACAAAAGACATAATACTTTTTACCGTGGTATTCGAAGCCTTACCGATCTCCCCTAATCCACGTTGAGATTAGCCCAAATGAATTGGATCGGCTTCACGTATTGAGCACCCACCTTGAATCCACTAGTAGTTGCTCTTTCTCCCTCCTGGTAGGTGAGCACCGACCTTCACAACTTTGCCGAGGCTTCTCACAACCTCCGTTGAGAGCTCCTGTGCACGACGCCTCCACACGCCGTCTAGGTGTCGGCAAACACCAAGAGTAACAAGCCAAGCCCTTCCGCTTGAACTTCACCTAGTGCAACACATACACTCCGGTGACCTCGTAAGTGCAACACATGCATTAGGATCCTCCTCAAATGCAGCACATGCACAAAAGACTCTCAATCCAATTTCTAATTGCAACACATGCAATTAGGCTCACTCTTAGCACAAAAGACAAATGGAAGAAGGCAACACATGTACTTCACTCCTACAAACACCCAAATGAACCAACGACAACAAATACCAGCCCTTAGCATCTTTTTATACCCCTACACTAAATCTAGCCATTTGAAGGCAAATTGGACAAAATCAACATTTTTCGGTTCTATCGCTCTTCTAAGACCGGTAGTACCGACTTCTAGGGCAACGGTTCAAAATCTAGCCGTTGCACAGAAACTTCAGACACCGCAGCAGAACCAGTAGTACCTCTCGGCGGTAATCTTGGCCTCCACAGCGATCGCTGGCCTCAAGTCACCTTTAGATCAACCTCTTTGGAAAATAACTACCAACTGCTTGGGTCCCTTACTACCGCACCTCTGGTAGTATCGCCCATTGACTACGGTAGCTCTGGCCTTCAAAAAGCGGAGAAAACCCGCTCTTCTGAAAAATAACTACCGGCTTAACGCGCGGTACTACTGACCTTCGGTAGTCGACTCTGCAGTAGTACCGGCTTTACACTTGCGGTACTGCTGGATTTCCAGATAAAATCAGATTTCACACATAAATCTTTTCTTTTCAAATCAACCATCAATAAGGATTGATTTTTGAGCCATGTGATGATCAACACATGATCAAGCAATTTGTAGAATACATTTGCAAACTCAATTCACATGCTCCAAAGAATCGCATTAAACTCTAACTTATTTGCAAAACAAATTCGCAGATAAACCACGAACCTATGAGATCAATCCTTTAGTCATGTAAGGATCAACACATGATCCCGACACTTTGCAAAATATATTTGTAAATGCCAACACATGCTCTCGGATTGAAACCCATAACCTCTTGTTCATTCGCAAAACACATTTGCAAATAACAACTTCAATCACTTAAAAGCACATCTTGAGCCATGAGAGATCAACACATGATCCTAACATATTGCAAAACACATTTATAAATGGTTATCTCATGCTCCAAGATAAGAAGCATAAACATCAATATTTTGCAAAAACACATTTTGCAAACTCAAAGCATAAACCAAACTTAGCCTTGTGATGATCAACACATGATCCAATCACAAGCTTAAAACACCAAAGCATGAACTCTCTATTCGTAACACATGCAAATTTCTAGCACCATGCAAATAACCACTATTCAAATCAAGTTGCATGAGCTCTCTCTTTTTGCAATACATGCAAAACTTAACTCAATGCAATAACCACATAAACTAATATTACATGAGCTATCTCCCTTATGCAACACATGCAAGACCATAGCTCCATGTAAAAACAAATCGATAAGATTCAAATAAGATGCAAGCATGAGCATCCTTATTTGCAACATATGCAAATACTTAGCTCATGCAAAATCTAACCAAGAGAGTGAGTTAGAGTGAAACGGATTGAGTTCATCAACACATGATGAAGCTCAAACTAAAAAATTCAACCCCTCTTAATAGTATGATAGCTAACTAGCAATCTGTTCTTCCATCCAAACACCAAGACCGGTAAAAGACTATGAATACATTCTTAGCCTTACCTAGTTATACCTTTTTCTCTAGCGATCTACTTGGAGTTTTTATGATTTTCAATCATCTTCTCTCTAGGATCGAATCTTCTTCTTGTTCATCAACACATGATGAACCTTATCTAGCCCTTCTCTTCAATTTGGGATCTCCTCTTGAAGCTCATCAACACATGATGACTTCTCGTTCCTGATTTTTCATCTTCTTGAACTCAATCTACTTCACAACTCATTGAAGATCGTTAGTCCAACAAACACGGTTGTCTCAATCATCACTTGCATTCTATTAACACATAATGGATGGCCCTAAGATCCATTGAGAATAACCCAAATCATTTTGAATGATTAAATGTGTCTTGAGTACTTTGATACAACTATTGCTTCATTATACTCAAGAACTTTCCGCTTGTCCTTAATCAACAAAGAGACACTATCAACACATGATGAATGTTATTTGATTGATTGAAAGACAACCGAACTCAATTTAAACTCAATTTAAATTGACATGAGTATACATAACTACACAAGTTTCATATACTTAATATAATGGTAATTAATGATCCAAATATGTTTGAGTTATGGAAAGGGATCAATACATTTAGACCATCAACTATAGAACAAACTCCATTAAGTATGTGTATATAACTAATTGAACATGGAATCAATATGTACATGATCAATCTTAGATTGCATATGAGTTTATCCTATATTAGCATGAGTATACTACAACTACACAAGTTATATATACTCAAAAGATCGTTTGAAAGTCTTGATCCTTTATATTATATGGCACGTGGACATGGATCAATACAATTGAAACATCAAGTTAAATTATCAACTCTCCCTAGATGTGTGCATGCATGTATATATAGATTAGAAACATAATGCACATATTTAGACTAAGACAATGAAAGAGTTCATCTTTTAACTTGAATCCTAAGTATGCATTAAAACAATAAAGTGAATACAAGTGCATACCTTTGGTTTTTCATTTTCTATCCAAATTTGAGACTAATAAGAATGTGGCTCAATTAAACATGTTAGTCTCATAATAATTAGATTTATCATTAAACAAAAATTAAACATTAATATTAAACCAATCACGAAAACTAATGAAGTTTGAACTTACAGTTTGCCCGTGCACAATAGCCGCCGTGATCGTGGATTAGAGCAGTGATGATAACGTGTTGAAAATAAAGTAGAGATTGAACTCAAGAAAATGAGAGATCACTTTTCATTGCACATGTGATATATATTTATACAAACTAATGGGTGGAAGTTAATGGTGTCTAAAAGACACCCATCCGCAAAAGACACCCATCCTAAGAGTTGGAAGTTATTTACCAAAATTCCTTAACAACAACAACAATCTACCAAGGAAGAAAAAAATAAACAGCTTAACACGCCGTTACACACTGAACAAACCAGCAATGTGATGACAAGACGCTTCCTTAAACAATAAGCAGAACATATTTTTTTTTAAAAAAAATGGATTCAGGATGGTTCAACCAAGATTTTATTTTATTTTTTCGGTTCACATCTTGTTACCCTTTTAAATCCAAAATTTTGGTGAAATCTTGTTATTTCGGATGAAATTCAGACGAAATCCAAATGTCAAATCCGAAATACCGAACAAAAATGGTTCAAACGATAAAATTTTTTTGTGGATGGTCCTGACACATCATTAATGTTACCATACAAATTTTAGATGATGATAAAGCTTAAGAAATTTTTTAAAATTCTGACGGTGGTACTATCATGATAAAATGGCTAATCGACAAATTTGAACCGAATAAAAAATAGAACAAATCATATTATAAAATTTTGAAATTTTTTGTGGATGGTCCTAATGCATCAATAATGTTTTATAAAATTTTCAAATGATTATCAAGCTACTATCTTGATAAAAGCCCTACCGACAAATTTCAACTGAATGAAAAAGAGTTCAAAACAAGTTAGAAATTTTTAATTTTTGTACTGTCCTTATGCATCATAAATTTTTCCAGAAAAAATTTGATGATGATGATAAAGCTTCAAAAATTTTAAAAATTCTAACTGTACCACGTTCTAATAAAAGCATGATCAATACATAGATCTGCTTGAGCAATAAAAAAAAGGTTTAAAATTTTTGAAACTTTTATAGAAGAGTGGTAAGGAAATTCCTAAGATCTCATAAAAATTTTGAATCATGACCACTGTCGATGTTTGTTGTCGGCAATAATGAAAAGGGGGCTAGGCGCCGGATCCAAACTCGATGGTAGCACGGGACACCGGATGTATACAGGTTCGGGCTCTCGTGGAGGAGATAATACCCTAGTCCTGTGCTCTGGAATTATATATGGCTAGCTATTTGCTGATGATATTGTCTGTTCATGTCCCCCCGCCCCTCCATTTATATAGCAGAGGAGGGTGGTTATAAAGAGAGTCCTAGTCGGATGCAAAGTAAGGATTATATCTCCTGTGCATACCCGTTTTGGTAACGGTTTAGATTACAATCATATCCTACCTAATCCGGCTCAGTTTCTATCCTCAGGGATTTCTTGTTCCGCACGTCCAGCGTAACCCCTAGTAGCTTTTATTGCCTTGCAGTCGGCTCGACCCAATATTATCTAGTTGGGCCTCGCAGGCCTGCCTTGTAGATACCTAGGATGTATATATCCCACAACCACGTTCTGGTAACTTTATAAAATTCTTACAAGAGCATTGTACCTAGGGATGGCAATGGGGACCTGTTTCGATCTCCCGTGAATTCCTCTATTAGGGGACGGGTATGAGAAGAAATCGTCTCAGTGGGGATGGAAACGGAAAATTATTCCCGTCGGGGATGGGACGGGAACGGGAATTTTTTTCCCACGGGGACCATTGGGGATCCAAATTTAGTTTAGTCCAATTTAGTTATTAGATTGCAAACATATTCTTTAACCCATCATATTCACATTTTCATAAGCGGACAACATAATCTTCAATGAATGCATGCATTTTTTTTTCCTTGTCTATTGATATGATTTAGAGTTAAAATGTTTATAAGAGCTCTTCTCTTTGTGAAATTTTGAGGATGGGTCTCGACGCCCCGATAATCTTAACAGGGAGGGGACGGGATTTTCTCCCAAGGCAGAAACGAGACGGGGACGAGAAAATTTTAGATCATGAGGACGACGGGGAGATTTCTCATGAAATGGCCCGCTGCCACCTAATTGTACCATTTATGTTCTTTTTGTTTTTGTTTTTTGAAATATAACAAATGAAGTACAATACTTCTATAGATTTAATTGAGCAAACAAAAAAATTTAAAATTTTAGATAATTGTACTGAGGCAATTCTTAAGCTCCCGTAAGAATTTTGGATTATTATCACACTCGAGCAAATTTACAAAATTCTGATAAGATTTCATTTATATTCATTCTGTTTTTTTATTTTTTTAAAGATATCAAATGAAGTTAAATACTTTTGAAAAATTTTGTGTATAATCCTACACTGCAAAAATATAGTACCATAGATTTTTTAGATCATGATCAAACTTGTATAATTTTATAAAAATCTGATAGCGTTTCTACCAAAATTATAAAATATCTCAAAAATTCGGTTTTTCAACAAATTTTCATAAAAAATTACTTTCTTAAGGATTATTGAGCCAAATCCGGTCAAAAAAAATCCCAAGATTTCAAAAAGATTTAACAGAACCTAGCCAAAATTTCAGAGATTACTGTAGCAATTTATTTATTTTTAACCCAACCAGGATTTTGGATCCCATTCCAGCCAAAATCCGAAATCTCGGGCGAGATTTCTAAAATTTCACTGATTTTTAAAACCTTGAGTTCGACAACATAAGAAATGGCAGCAATACAGCACATCAAGATAAGAAAAGATGATCACAGATGTGCAGTCATGTCCGACTGACATTCTCATTAGAAAAAAAAACAACAAAAAACTTAAAAATGGCATCAACATTGCTATAATCGATTTAGGGAGTACATCGGCTACAAACAAATGTATCACAAGTTCTGCAAAAGCGGTAGTAGTGCAAATAGCCAGCCCCGTATGAAATTCTAATAATACAATCTTTTTAAGTGAACGACAATGGTGTAATTGATTTTATTGGAACTCAAATTCCGAAATGAAACGCGGCCACGAATAATGGTGAACCCAACTGTGAGTATATGCTCCGGTGATAATTCTCCGCTAAATGCGAAGAAGCAACTTAGGCCTTGGTCTTCCTGGGCACTGTCAGGCGCTCCCGGAAATCATCCTCCATGAGCACCAAGCCGTCGCGCAGAACGACCTTGGGCTCCCATCCAAGGACTTCCTTAGCCTTTGTAATGTCTGGCTTCCTCTGGCGAGGGTCATCAGGAGTGTTCTCAGTCATCGTCACTGTCACGTCTGGGTTGATCAACTGCAAAGAAAAGCCAGGCACGTTATTAAGGCTCTATTTGTTTGGACTTTTTCACCAGCTTAAAAACCAAAAAGCTAAAGCTTAAACGAACGAGTATCTTTTTATCTAGGCTTTTGAAAAGTCATAAGTCTCCATATAACTAAAAGCCACTGAAGAAAGGCTTTTTAGCTTATTGATGGTTGGTTTTAGACTAATAACACTAAAGTTAAATAAAATTACCCACCTCCATCACGTACAAAAGCCATTAGCTTTTAAGCTGTTTAAACCAAAAAACTAACTTTAAACTATAAACCAAAAAACCTAAGCCTAAACAAACTGGGCCTAAACCTCCAGAAACCCCATGCATTGTTAGTTGAATGAAATGCAATTATCGAATATCCAGCTTACCTCTTTCACGTTCTCAGCGAGCTCCAGCATGGTAAATTCACCTACAGCGAATAAATTATGGCCATTTAGTGAAATGGAGAAGAAAGTCCATTTCATTACCACAGGAATTCTAGTACAAAATTGTAAATAAATCACAGTTCAAGTAGCTTGCTGTGGCAAAAAGCAAACAAATGCAAAGATAAATTTACCTGGGTTCCCCAAATTTATCGGTCCAGTGTTGTCCCCGTTCATCAGCTTAATAAGACCATCAACCTGCATTGAAATGGTGCCGTTGATGATGTGATGCCAGTGATACTTGAAGAGATTTGATTAGATAATAACTGATAACAAATCACGATGGTAGACAAACCATGTCAGCTACATAGCAGAAGCTCCTAGTCTGTGTTCCTGGCTTCTGAACAGTCAGGGGCTCACCACTGCAAAATTATGATAAAATAAGCCATAAAACCATCTAGACAGAAGCTCAGAAAAAGGTTAAACGAAATCGAACAAGCATTACCGAACGGCCTGAGCAATGAAGTTACTAACAACACGCCCATCATCAATGTTCATCCTAGGTCCATAGGTGTTGAAAATCCTGGCAATTCGGATCTCTAGAGAAGTAGATGGCAAATACTTATTAAAGACAAATCATAATCCAAGACTTATCACAGGACAAAAACGCTGTCAGCTAACAGTGAAGCTTACCAATGCCGTGCTGCCTGTGATAGTCAAACATCAGTGTCTCTGCTACACGCTTACCCTCATCGTAACAGCTCCTGACTCCTGATAAAGAAAATCAATTCAAAAATAATAAGAGAACTTTGGGAGATGGATTAAGAAAAGGCAGGTAAAATATAATGCATTTGTCAGATGAACAGACATACCAATTGGGTTAACATTGCCCCAGTAGGCCTCCGTTTGAGGATGCTCAAGCGGATCACCATAAACTTCAGATGTTGAAGTCAACAAAATTCTGCAATTGAACATAAAACCTCCATTTAATATATTTTTTCTCATGAGATGTATTAAGAATCATCAGCTTGATAAACACTGACCTAGCCCCAACTCTCTTTGCAAGTCCCAGCATGTTCAGGGTCCCAATAACATTTGTCTTGATGGTCTGTACACAAAAGTTGCACCCATTTCAGTATCAGGATAGGACAGGACAGGAACTACTATTTGATGCCTATGAATAATCATGGCCAGATAAAATAAAATGAAGTGACAAACCAATATTTGAAATGGTTATACAAAACATAGGTTCGAATAATCACAAAAACAGAGCCTGCACACCTTGACAGGGTTGTGCTTGTAGAAGATTGGTGAAGCAGGGCAAGCAAGGTGATAAATTTGATCAACCTCCACAAGCAGTGGTTGGGTGACATCTGACAACAACAACAACAACAACAACAACAACAACAACAACAACAAAGCCTTTTAATCCCAAGCAAGTTGGGTGACATCTGAAATGAAGCAAAAATAAAATATAGGGTAACTCATGCACAATAATATAACTTTGAAAAACGGAAGATTGAGGGAAGTGATTTGAAATATAAATGTTATTCTCAAAGGACATTACACAATTAAGATGAGTGCAATAACTGTCCTATGCACAAGTTTAAATAGTTGGACTAAACACCTGGCCTCACAATACTGACATGGGCGTACTTTTATTTGAAACAGAAGTTGGCAATAGAAAGTCACACACACATACCCATAGTCAAATGGGATATTAAGATGTATTGAACTGCAAAGGCTTCAGAAAATTTTAATATCATTCAACAGGAAACTCAGGACTTGTTTTTGGATATGCATTGATTATATGCCATAAATACTTTGTTTGTCATTGACTAACCAGGATCTGCAATATTGAGGAACCTTTGAAAGAAAAGACTCAAAGGCTGTCAATTTTCTGTAGACACAACAAAACAATATGTGGCTATGTAGAAATGAACTGCATTGAGAACTGACTAGATGATGCCTCAAGCATGTAGTTATTACCATGACGAATGAGCTCAAATCTTGGGTGGCCAATCCACTTCTTCAGGTTATCTTTTGAACCAGTGAAAAAGTTATCAGCAACAATGACCTGAACCGAAACGAACACATGATCAAAGGTGTCTACATTTTCTCAGCTAAAAGGTCTGCAATACAGATCCATAGTACATTACTCAATTCGACAAAATCTAGTGAAACCCAAAGCACGTAAACAACACTACAAGAGAGCTCTCAACCGTTAGCATGGCAGTTCGCAAAGTTCGAGATGTTTTCTCAGGTAACTGGTAGAACAAAGTACTTGCAGCAAGATCTCTAAAGCATTGCCATTGGATCTCTGTGATCTCTCACATTCCCAAGCAGATCCAAGTTAAGCTCAAAACTCTGAATGAAGTAACAGCAGTGAGATCTCTAAAGCATTGCCACCGGACCTCTGTTCTCTACCATTCCCCAAAAAAAAATCTCAGGTACTCAAGACTAGCAAGCTTCCAGCTTAAGCTGTAGACAGTAATGCCTCACACCATGCAAGACTTAACAAAAAAGCTTGCACCCCAGAGATCTGGCACAAAGCAGCTCCACTCACAACGTCCCTTTCGCACAGATCTAGACCCCCTTGACTGTATCGCTCAGATCTAGCTACTCTCCCTCGCGACGTGATCATGGAGTTGACCTCGCTCACCGACGCAGGACAATATCGCGAACCGCGGCAAACAAGCAACGCAATGATCGATGCCACGGGATCTCGTCCGTACCTCGTGCTTCTCGTTTTCCATGAGCTTGTCGACGAGGTGCGAGCCGATGAATCCAGCTCCGCCAGTGACCAGGATCCGCAGGTTCGCCTGCCCAACCGCCGAATTAGCACCGAACGATCAAGCGGCGAGATCCAGCGATCAGATCGCAGGGGTACCTGGAAGAACTTGGAGAAGCGGAGCGGCGAGGGCGTCGGCGGCGGGCGGGTGGTGTGCTCGCCGTTGCCATTGGCCTCCTTCTGCGCCATCGCGTCGAGCACCTGGCCTGCAACACCACCCACAGAAGGGACCCACCCAGCCAAGATCGTCAGGAACCACACGCCAATCCCCCAAAATCAAAACATCTCGGAAGGGATCGCGACCGAATCCACGGAGGAGGAAGCGTCGGAAATCCTCACCGGCCGGTGGTGGCGCCGGGACTGGGGGCTTAGTTCGGACACGAGGAAGCGATGGGTTTGAATCGGATTAGACCGAGGGCGGACGAGGAGGAATCCCCCCAGATCTGAGCCGTATTTATAGGAGGCGCCCCTCTTCTCTTCCCTTCTCTGCACTGCGGCGCGCACGAAACACACACACGCACACGCGCACACCGACTGCTACCAACCGAGCGGGCTCGGCTGATCTCCAATCAGATCTCGCTCGCACCACCGACTCCTCAATTATTTCCTCCTCCCTTTTCTTCCTCGTAGAAAGAGAAACAAAGGACGGTGAGGAAGAACCTGGCGATTTGATTATGGTTTATGAGTAACCTAATAATCATTCGCGCGGCGCAAAAACATTTCAGCTTCCAATGGAAGCGAAGGTGCTGGTGCCTCCTGCCCGCGAGATTCCAACGGCGGGTGCGTGTGATCGATGGCGACAGCTCAGCGAGCCCGGATCTGGACGCCCGACCCGAGTGTGTGTTTAATACTGTGATGCTCCCTCTAGTCAAGGTTGTTTTAAAAATATAATTTCGGAATTTTTACACTTCGAACATCTGACGCATTGCAATATTTTTTTTTACGTATAACGTGTAATATTTTTCTTCGACAAACAGTGAAATACGGCAAAGTAATTCACATCGTCTCCACTTTTCCCTGGTGAAAGGTATGTAAAATACTGATGTTTTGGCCTTTTGGGTACCATAATTCTATTGTTTCTGCAGTTCTCTATATTAGGTATGTATTATAAGTAATTTACTGTACCTGTGTCTACATATACACTTGTCTGCTTACCCATGTTTTAGTTAGAACAATCACACTTTTGATTTACATTAAAGTGAATTTTATTTGTCATGTTAATGATTAGTCATGTTTCGGTTTATGGATAATCGCCTTTGAAATTTTGCAGTTTTACTCTCTGGTTTTAGACTTTTAGTTTCGACTTTCGAGATCTGTAAAAGCTGCAATTGTTTTGAAATATTACTCCATCTTGTGATTATTCTCTTCATCCTTGAATTGATAACGAAAAATATTCTCTTCAAATATTTAGGATTAATTTATTAGTGCAAGAGGATGTATTATCTAAAGTAGTAGTGTGCTAATCTGTTACGTGACATATTTTGAGAAAGGTTATCCATTTAGTATTTGAGGGTTTTTTGTTAGCCTATTTGGGAATTTTTTGTAGTGTCACCTCTTTTGACCTACGGGTATGCTTGACAGGGCTCTCCGGTTCTCGAATATTTGCTCTTGGTGCTCTGCTCCACATGGTGAATGGAATAGGAAAAAAAAACTTCTTTATGCTATTAACAATCTCATGTTGGTCTACTTGATGCAGAGAAGGAAAAACACATTCCAGTTGGAAGACTGTCACTTTGTTGTGGTACCGCTTTTGTTTATTCTTCATCGACTTGTCTCGCAAGCAAGTGGAGTTGTTTGTATTTGGCAAGGGAGTGAGGTTGGAAACTATAGGTACATCTATACATTCAAGATCATATAGCCAATGCCTAAGGTACTATTAATAGGTGAATCCGACATGCTTTGGCACGATGGTTGAGTCAACATCGTGAAGCCCATCTAGCTCAGGAAAACACATAAGGTTCATCACTAGCTTTCGTTATTGGTTTGAGATATATCTTAATAGAAAGAATTTCTGTTAGAGGCAATCACTAATCCTATATAAGTTGAAATAGCATAGCCAAGATAAATTTGCAATGTTGATTCATTGGTACTGCGATTGTAGACTTGTGAGAATTGTATATATATATTTTTATGGATGGCCAAATATTTGATAAAATCTTGTTTCTTCCCAATTTTTCAACTTTGCTATCGAATATATTAATTGGCACTGAAGGATGTGAACAATTGCGATGTTACTTTATGCACTTGTTTATGTAATCAACGATATAATAACTCTCTATATCTTTCTTTTGTGCTTCTATCATAATCACATCTTAGTACACTTGATTACCAAAACATATAACACCTTTTGCTTATTTGAATTGTATTACTAAATATCATCGTAGCGTTAGTACGGGTATTATGCTAGTTAGCTCTGGAAGGTGGGAATTGGCTCGCCATTTGTGGGTAGGGCAGTGATTGTGTATAGGACGGGGAGTGTGCTGGCCTCCTCGCTGCCAGGTGGGCCGCAGGCATTGACTTCATCTCGGTGGCGGGTAACGTGAACTGGTAGGGGTTTCGCGGGTCCGACCGACGAGCGGCCGACCCGGTACGGGCTGTCGGGTCTGGAGCTGGAGGATGCGGTGAGTTGGTTGCTACGGTGTGACAGCGTGGGACTTGTTACTTGCGACAGTCGGGTGCCTCGTCATTCGCGGCTGGGGAAGTTGGGCGCCTGCTATTGGTCTTGGGCCCGACTAGATTGGATTAGTGAACAACAGCAGCAGAAAAAGGAAAGGAAGGAGCTTAGAAGGACATGGGTACCACGTCAGAGATTATCATGGACGTCAAGGCTACACATCCCTGGTATTTTACTCTATAGTTCTAGTTGTAGTCCGAGCTACGCAACCAAAAATATTTTTTTTCATTATAGCGTGTAATATTTTTCTTCGACAAACGGTGAAATACGGTAAAGTAATTCACATCGTCTCCACTTTTCCTGGTGAAAGGTATGTAAAATCTTGATGTTTTGGCCTTTTGGGTACCATAATTCTATTGTTTCTGCAGTTCTCTATATTAGGTATGTATTATAAGTAATTTCTTGTACTGTGTCTACATATACACTTGTGCGCTTACCCATGTTTTAGTTAGAACAATCACACTTTTGATTTACATTAAAGTGAATTTTATTTGTCATGTTAATGATTAGTCATGTTTAGGTTTATGGATAATCGCCTTTGAAATTTTGCGTTTTACTCTCAGTTTTAGACTTTTAGTTTCGACTTTCGAGGCTGTAAAAGCGCAATTGTTTTGGAATATTACTCCATCTTGTGATTATTCTCTTCATCCTTGAATTGATAACGAAAAATATTCTCTTCAAATATTTAGGATTAATTTATTAGTGCAAGAGGATGTATTATCTAAAGTAGTAGTGTGCTAATCTGTTACGTGACATATTTTGAAAAGGTTATCCATTTAGTATTTGAGGGTTTTTGTTAGCCTATTTGGGAATTTTTGTAGTATCACCTCTTTTGACCTCTGGTATGCTTTGACAGGCTCTCCGGTTCTCGAATATTTGCTCTTGGTGCTCTGCTCCACATGGTGAATGGAATAGGAAAAAAAAACTTCTTTATGCTATTAACAATCTCATGTTGGTCTACTTGATGCAGAGAAGGAAAAACACATTCCAGTTGGAAGGCTGTCACTTTGTTGTGGTACCGCTTTTGTTTATTCTTCATCGACTTGTCTGCAAAGCAGTCTTGAGTTGTTTGTATTTGGCAAGGGAGTGAGGTTGGAAACTATAGGTACATCTATACATTCAAGATCATATAGCCAATGCCTAAGGTACTATTAATAGGTGAATCCGACATGCTTTGGCACGATGGTTGGAGTCAACATCGTGAAGCCCATCTAGCTCAGGAAAACACATAAGGTTCATCACTAGCTTTCGTTATTGGTTTGAGATATATTTTAATAGAAAGAATTTCTGTTAGGCGGTCACTAATCCTATATAAGTTGAAATAGCATAGCCGGCATAAATTTGCAATGTTGATTCATTGGTCTGCGATTGTAGACTTGTGAGAATTGTATATATATATTTTTATGGATGGCCAAATATTTGATAAAATCTTGTTTCTTCCCAATTTTTCAACTTTGCTATCGAATATATTAATTGGCAGAAGGATGTGAACAATTGCGATGTTACTTTATGCACTTGTTTATGTAATCAACGATATAATAACTCTCTATATCTTTCTTTTGTGCTTCTATCATAATCACATCTTAGTACACTTGATTACCAAAACATATAACACCTTTTGCTTATTTGAATTGTATTACTAAATATCGTCGTAGCGTTAGCACGGACATTATGCTAGTTAGCTCTGGAAGGTGAGAATTGGCTCGCCATTTGTGGGTAGGGCAGTGATTGTGTATAGGACGGGGAGTGTGCTGGCCTCCTCGCTGCCAGGTGGGCCGCAGGCATTGACTTCACCTCGGTGGCGGGTAACGTGAACTGGTAGGGGTTTCGCGGGTCCGACCGACGAGCGGCCGACCCGGTACGGGCTGTCGGGTCTGGAGCTGGAGGATGCGGTGAGTTGGTTGCTACGGTGTGACAGCGTGGGACTTGTTACTTGCGACAGTCGGGTGCCTCGTCATTCGCGGCTGGGGAAGTTGGGCGCCTGCTATTGGTCTTGGGCCCGACTAGATTGGATTAGTGAACAACAGCAGCAGAAAAAGGAAAGGAAGGAGCTTAGAAGGACATGGGTACCACGTCAGAGATTATCATGGACGTCAAGGCTACACATCCCTGGTATTTTACTCTATAGTTCTAGTTGTAGTCCGAGCTACGCAACCAAAAGGTCCCCATCTCTTCGTGCCATGGCTAGTGGGTGGTTACACAGTGTGTGTACAAAGTGTGGGATGATTGGATGAATAGTGCCATTCTATTATGTTTAGCTATCCTTTTTAAATACAAACGAAAGGTTAATGAGGTCAAATTGTATGCCATAGTTTCTACAGACTTGTTTCTAGAGATGTTGTGCTTCATATGACTTTCCAGAGCTGGTGGATACTCAGTCTCCATGTGTTAGCTAGAGCCACTCGAGCAAAATGAGCTTAAGCCTCTTCGATAAGCCTGAGAATTCAGGTTTAACGAAGGTCCACCCTTCTCAGTAGGCCTTAATTCAAACTAGCAATAATAGCGCGCTACGCTGCGCCGTTCTATAAAGTCGATAGGACCCATCGGCGAATCCATGGGCCCCTATAAACCTTCGATGAAATCTGTGTTTTTTTTAGAAAACGGAAAATTTGGTCGAATTTTCGATCTTCGTATTTTTTAAATAAAATGGGTCGGTAGGACCCGTTGGCGAATCCATGGGCTGTTATAAACCTTCGACGAACCCGCGTTTTTTTTAGAAAACCACGGCTAGGACCCGTCGGCAAATCGATAAGCTGCTATAAACCTTCGACGAATCTGTGTTTTTTTGGTGACGAAAACTTTTTTCCAGGAAAAACGAGAAAGGACCTAGACGTAAGCGAGGGGCCTATTTGTTATTTTTTGGACACTCGCTATCTGAAAAATTAGAAAATGGCTTGTTCGCGATTTGAACTTAACGGGAGGTTTTTCCGTAAAATACCGCGCCAAGGACCCAAACGCGACCGACGATGATCAAGATGAAGATCAATTGTCGGGTCGTGGACAAGATGGTGGAGAAGCGGCTCAAGGAACGCCGCCCCGACGATGATCAAGATGAAGATCCCCCGCTGGCCTTCCAGCAGGCCGATCACGTGGTGGCCTATATCCATGGTGGTTCGTCCACCTTCCCCTCTAACGCCGCTTACAAACGGCTGAAGAGGGAAGTGTGTGCCACCACATCAAGCTCGGGGGCGGTCGGATCTTTGAAGTGGTGCGAGCAAGCGCTCACATTTAGTCGGTGACCATCCGGTAGGGATGGCAATGGGTACAAACCGATGCCGATGGTATTTACTCCATTAGGTGCAAATATGGTCAATAATCATACCCGTAGATGCGTTAATGGGAGAAAACCGTACCCATCGGTATGAATCTGGTGCACGGGTACTTCCACGTGCACGGTTTACCCATTTACCGGAGTGTAAGTGGGGAGCCTAAGCCAGACCAGGTTGACAGTGGCGACTAGACTCCAAAGTCCAAATCTCAATTCCGCCTCGAAAACTAGACTCCAAAGTCCAAAATCCAAATCTCCAATTCGATGTGAGAGTGTCTCTAATCCGGGATCATCAATAAAGTGTTCTTGAAGTTTTTAAGCTCTGTCCTAAAAAATCCGGGTAACTATTATTGATATTCTTTGATTCTTGAAGTGTTGAAGCTAGGTTAATTCTAAATATCATGGTCTTCATAGCTTTTTTTCCTCAACATTACGGATACCCAATTTCATTGAAGAGCGATATTATAGGCGATGCAACATTACTTACATTACGATTCTACTTCCTTTACTCATCAACGTCGGTGAAGAGCTATTAGCTAAAATTGTGTTCACTAAATTAGCGGGTATGGGTGACCCCGGTGAAAAGGACCGGTGGGTATGGGTATCAGGAAGAAGTTCTACCCGTGGTGATGCGGAGTAAATGTGGTGATTTTCATCGAGTGCGGGTATGGGTGGCGATACCGGCGGTATGTACCGGTGCCATCCCTAATCCGGCATGCTGGGGCATCTCCGTCGTAGTGTAGCCAGTTTGAACGTCTTGGCTTCGCCCGCGTCTTTGGTGGAGCGGAGGAGTTCTATCAACCTCTCCTCCTCGGTGTTCTGGCGCTTCAGATCCATGGCGGGACTGCGCCAACTCTGCCCTTTTGGGGTAGCCCAGAGGTGGTTTGATGCCCCGGTCGGTCGCCTCCGTCACCTTCGGAGAGGATAACTATCGCATCGAGTTGGTGGATTCGAGTCGTGACTTGACATCCCTATAATGCCATACTGGCACGGCCGGCGTTGGCCGATTCATGGCGGCCACCCTCTGGCGTACATGGTGGTGAAGATCTTTGAGGCCCGCTGGCCCCATTGTGATCGAGGTGGATAAGGCCGAGGCCTTGCGGCTGTTTCAAGGTCGCGCGGGGACTGGCGGTGCCACGCATCGGGCTCGGGCGCCACTTCTCAGAGCCCTCGGGCCGGACCCGCGCCTCACAGCTCCGCCGTGGGGTTAAGGTGGTAGATCTGATCTGGCGCAACCCGAAAGAACGTCAACATTGGCGCCAACCTCGGCGCCAAATAGGAAAACGTGCTCGTCACCTTCCTCGATCTAACTCCGGCGTGTTCGCGGCAACCGTTCGACATATTTGGGGTCCCAGGAGGTGATCGAGCATCGATTAGTAACGCTCGTAGCATCGGTCCGTGAAGGTTCGAGGCGGCGCCGAGCACCAAGATGCCATTCGAGAGGAGGTAGAAATTTGTTGGCCTTGAGGATTGTCGGGAGGTCTCTCATCTGAGTGGCTCACCAACCTGTGCTCGTTAAGAAGTCAGCGAAATGGGCGCGTGTGTCGACTTCACCGAGCCTCAACAAGGCTGCCCGAAGGACCCTTACCCTATGCGTGGTCGATCTCATTGTCGACTCCACGGTAGGGTCTTCTTCGTGCTTCTGGATCGTACTCCGGATACCACAGTTAGCATGGCACTTGAAGATGAAGAAAAGAGCTTTGTAACCCTACGGTGTCTCTTTGTTATGTAAGAATGGCTTTTGGTTTAAAAATCTGGTTCCACTTACCAGCGTGCCATGCACATTACCTTCGCCCCAGATAGGGCGAAATCTTGAGGTTTATGTTGATGACTTAGTTGTGAAGATCAAAAAGTGAAGAACCGATCCAAGACACGGAGGAAACCTTTGCTAACCTCCGGAAGAATTGCTGAAGCTCAACCCGAGAAATCGTGTTGGTGTGCCCTCAAGCAAGCTATTGGGCTTCTGGTGTCCGGTAGGGGCATTAAATAACCACGACAAGATATCAACCATAAAGCACATGAAGCCGTAGCACGACTCAAGCAAGTTCAATGCGGCGGTGCGCTGGCCTCCTGGGACGATTCATTGCATTTGGGAGAAAAAAAGCTTGCCTCTGTTTAAAAGCTTGAAGAAGACAAACCACTTTGAGTGGTGAAGAAGCCAGGCGTTTGAAGAGTTGAAGAGTACCTCTCCTCTCCCGGTCTTTGGTTTCTCCGTGGGAGTAAGCCGTGCTCTGTACACCATTGCCACCCTTGAGGTGGTGGCCTTGATCTTGATGAGAGAGAAGGTGTCGAGGCGGTGTACTACATCGGCAAGGTCTGCCGAAGCGAGACCCGATACCCGCGAGCTCGAGAAAATCTTGTATCACGGTCTGGTGGCGTCCAGAAGCTGCGCCATTATTTCCAGGGCGGAAATTACCGTGGTCACGGCCTACCCTCTGAGAGATCCTCCTGGCAAAGCGAAGGCGGATTGCAAAATGGGCGGTGGGCGGGGAATTCAACCTCAAATTCGTACCTTACCGCCATCAAAAGTCTGGTGGCGGATTTCGCGCGAATGGACTCCGCCACTCAGGAAGTGAAAAGCTCCGCGCCCTCTCCTGGACCTTGTTCTTTGATGGTTCCTTGAGGTTGGGCGAAATGAGTTGTCTGGTCTCTCGGCCGCGACATCCTCCGATGCGTGGTCGCCCTCGAGTTGAGCCACAAACAACGTGGCGAGTCACGAGGGCTGTTGGCGGGATTGCGTGTCGCTTGGCGTTGGGCATTGGCGTCTCAAGTCAAGGGAGACTCCTGCTGGTCATCAATCAAGCGGAAGGAGTTTGGTCTCGAAACCCCACCATGGCGGCGCACTGGCGGAGGTCAAAAAATGTGGCGTCATTTTGAAGGTTTGGGATATATCCATGTCCCCGTGCGACAATCACCTCATGAAACGGGCTTTCGCGACTGCGTCCTCAAGGGCTCTGTTAGGTTGAGTCTTGAAAAGGCTATCGCGGCCGTCCATCGCGACCCCGATTCAGTGGGGCGATGGTGGTTATCATGACCCCGATTCGGGAGGGGCGGCAAAAAGGTGCGACCTCGGCTCGAGCGGAAGGCGGTCATTGTCATAGCCCCCAATTAGGGGAAAGATAGCAAAGTCTGGTGGCGGATTTCGTGCGAATGGACTCCGCCACTCCGGAAAAAAGCTCCGCCCTCTCCTGGACCTTGTTCTTTGATGGTTCCTTGAGTTGGAGGCGCGGGGGTGAGTTGTCTGGTCTCTCCGGCCGCGACATCCTCCGATGCGTGGTCGCCCTCGAGTTGAGCCACAAACAACGTGGCAGTCTGAGGGCTGTTGGCGGGATTGCGTGTCGCTTGGCGTTGGGCATTGGCGTCTCAAGTCAAGGAGACTCCTGCTGGTCATCAATCAAGCGGAAGGAGTTTGATGCTCAGACCCCACCATGGCGGCGTACTGGCGGTCAGAAAAATGTAGCGTCATTTTGAAGGTTTGGGATATATCCATGTCCCCGTGCGACAATCACCTCGCGAACGGGCTTTGCGACTTGCGTCCTCAAGGGCTCTGTTCGGTCGGAGTCTTGAAGAAAGGCTATCGCGACCATCCATCGCGCCCCGATTCGGTGGGGGCGATGGTGCATTGTCATGACCCCGTTCGGGAGGGGCGGCAAAAGGCCGTCGACCTCGGCTCGGCGAGAAAGGCGGTGCTGTCATAGCCCCAATTCCGGGGGGAAAGATAGCGTGCCCGCCTCAGCCCCCAAGTCCGGGAGGGAAGATGGCGGTCTTTGCCGAGGCGGCGCTGGGGAAAAGCTTGGCCCGAGAGTACTCGGCGAGCACCGAGTGGTCGCCACGCAGCAGCAAGAAGATCGGTGGATGGATTCTATCCTAGCCATCATGCGTGACCAAGTAATCCCTGACGATGATGCCTCAGCTGAGAAGATTGCACGTAAGGCCAAGTGCTATACCCTGGTAGGTGGGGACCTATATCGCCAGGGCAGAAACGGAGTTCTACTGAAGTGCATCACTCGGGAAGAGGGGAGCAACCTGCTCTCGATATCCATGGGCGTGTCACGGGAGCCATATGTCGTGCGCAACGCTTGTCGGTCAAAGCGTTCGCCGAGATTTTATTGGCCTACTGCCCTCCAGGATGCTTGCGAGCTGGTGAGGACTTGCGAAGCCTGTCAGTTCTTCGCCAAGCAAATCCACCGACCAGCCCAGGCTCTGCAAACCATCCCGCTCTCTTGGCCGTTTGCGATGCGAAATTGGATATCTGAGGTCGTTCCGTGGGCCACGGGGCTTCACCCACCTCTTAAATCGCCATCGATAAGTTTACAAAGTGGGTTGAGGAGGCGGTGCATGCCACCACGGCCCGCCGCCGTCAAGTTTATCTTGCGGGAT
Organism: Guadua angustifolia; assembly: GCA_036346375.1. Lineage (NCBI taxonomy): Eukaryota > Viridiplantae > Streptophyta > Magnoliopsida > Poales > Poaceae > Guadua > Guadua angustifolia. The sequence continues at coordinate 17,471,254 of CM070504.1, read as the reverse complement.
CTTCGCGCTTTGGAGCATGTCGCATCATTACCGACAACGGGACCCGTTCACCGAAGACGGCTTTTACGGAATTCTGCGATGAAATGGGCACCAAGGTATGTTTTGCCTCGGTGGCCCATCCCATGAGCAACGGCAGCGAGCAGCGCCATGCGCTAGTCTTTGAAGGGCCTCAAGACAAAGCGTTTGATCGACTTCACAAAAGGCGCGGTGGGCGGAAGAGCTCCGGCGATCTTGTGGTCGCTCCGTACCACACCAAGCCGACACCGCGGTAACGCCTTTCTTCACAGTGTATGGGGCGGAGGTCGTTCTCCCTCCGTGTCGCTCGGTTCCCCTAGCGTCTCGGTGTTCAACGAAGAAGACCAAGAGGATCTCCGGCGAAGATGTTAACCTTTTGGAGGAGGTGTGGGATCGCTATTGCTCTCGCGCCGCCCGCTTCTGACAAAGTCTCGGCGGTACCACGCCACCGGTCTCTGAAGAACATCGGCGATGGCGACCTAGTCTTCTTGAGATTGAGCGCATCTTGGGTTGCATAAGCTGTCTCCCGATGGGAGGGCCCTTTAAGGTGGTTTCGATATCTCGGCGGGAAGGCGGTCGGTTAGCCACTAGAGGAGGGCGAAGAACTGACGAATTCCTATAACATAGAGTTGTTGTGGAAATTCTATCCTTGAAGAAGTTGTAAGTGCCCCACTGCTCGCCTCGGTCAGCCATGAGGTAAGATTCTCCCTTGGCTGGTTGGTGGCTTCTGGCGGATAATAAAGTTGTTGCCTAGAAGGCTTCCAGTTTACCATTGTTGTCCCTTTCTGTGCCCTTAGCGGCGAGTTTTTTTGCATGAATGCCGCTGGTTCCGTACGCCTGCTAATTCCTTGGTGATCTATAGAATCGTTTGATGCTTGTGTCCAACAAGGACGGGCGACCGGGGGACGGGCTAGATGCGATGCTCAAACGCGGCTCGCGCGCCTCGGGTTGGCTCCCTGAAGCACCGCTGGTTGCCACCGCGAGCATCGTTAGTCTAGTCGTTAGTCTAGTACCCCTCCTGGAAGCCCGCAGCTTTGACGCACAGCACCATGGTTCGACCTCCAAAAAAAATCGCAAGGACTTAGGAATCAAGAAGGGACCAGGGCTCATTCCATGCGGGGACCCTATATCGTTCGGTTTTATTTTGCATATGCCTACTCATTCTGTTAATAGCTGTGCACCAAGGCATGGAGTCACCGCCTTATTGCATGAGATCTCCAAGCCTCTTCGTGGTCGCCCGGGAGCTCGGGGGCTGGTCGCCCTAAGCTCCTTCGTGGTCGCCCCGAATCTTCTTCGTGGCCGCCCAGACGCTTGGGGGCTGGTCGCTCAAGGCTCATGATTGGTCGCCAGTCTTGGGGTGATCGCTTGAGATGCTTGGTGATCGCCCATCTGCCTGGGTTGGGCACCAGCTAGCCCGAAGGAAGGCGAGCCCGAAGAAGCCATGAGAGCGAAAGGGGCAAAAGGCCAAAGGGACTTAAAGCAAGAAGGTTGAAGAAGCGAAAGTTAGGGGTGCGCAAGGAAGAAGAAGGCGTAAAAACCACTTGATTTAGATAAACCTATATATGCGCGCCCCCACCGACGGTTCGCGAAGGACAAAAATCATCGTCGCCTCGGGTCCCGAGAAAAATCTGCGGATCTGCGAGGGGGAGGCGGTCGTATCCTCATAGTGATGGCCCGCCAGAGCACGCTAAACATTTAATGAAGGTTCTAAAGGAAGCATTAATCGCACTCGAGGCGGGCAGAACTCTTGTCGGCGTACTCTCTGTTGGGGTACCCTCTCCGCCGACAAAAGCGGTCAACGACAAGTCCACGTGGCGCCGTGGCGGTGGGTGGGCGGGCATGCTGCCGCCGGCGGTTAGTCACGTGGCGCCCGGCGGCAGTGAAACGCCTGCTGCGCCCGTGCGGTCGATCCCGTGGCGCCCGGCGGCGGTGGCGGCACGCATACGCTCGCCGCCGCAAGACAAAAAGGTGGTGCGAGGTGGCTTCACCTCAAGGCTCCTTCCCTGTCGTGCCATTACAGGCGGCGGGGCAGCGATGCAGAACTTTGTCAGCTGCAAGGATTTACGCTACAAGACCATTCCTCGGCGCCTCTCACCAACCCGTCAAGAAGGTGTCACATCCGGGCGGACGGTGAAGCCATCGTCGGCATTTAGTGAAATTTGGAGGAACAGGACAGCAGGAAGGGGTAATAAATGTATGAAGATAAGCATGATGACCCTCCTTGGTACACCTACCGGGCAGCTGGCCTATATAAGGGCCCTCGGGTGCATGGGGAAAAGGGGTCGAAGGTGAAAGAACGAGCAAGCAAGAGCTCCGTAGCATAGTCTAGAGAGAACTTGTAACACGAGAGCTTTGTACTAGCTTTGCACACTCTATAAACCAATCGGCGGAAGTAAGGCTATTACCCAAGACAAAGGGGCTGAACACAGGTAAAATCTTGGTGTCATCCTAGTTCATAGGCGCGGAATCCCTCGGCGTGGGAGTCTCTAGGGTTTTCACCCTCTAGGTTTAGCCGACCACGAAGCGCCCTCCTTCGAACCAAACCGGTCTGTAGACTCAAGGACTGTCGAGCGGAATCTGGCAAACACAGCGTATCTGCTGTCGGAGTTGAAGAAGTCATCATGCCTACTCTTCGGCTACTGCACTCACTCATCAGCAACGTGCTAGCTTCTCTCCCAAGTCCTATGGCTAACCACCAGTTCTAGGAGAGTGAACGGTGAAAAGGGGAGAACGAGATGGAGATGAGGATAGAGAATGAAAGAGCTATAGAGGATGGGTGAGGGTCAAAGTTCTGGTGCAATCGTCACACAATTGCAACTTAAGCAGTCATCAGCTATGAGCACCGTTCAATCGAAGTAACCAACAGTCTAGACCATCGAACAATACCCAACTACAGTGCTCGCTATTTTGCTACAGTGTTTTCCAAACAATACTATGGAAGATCTGGGTCACCGCTATTTGATCCAACGATCAATCTGTAACTACTCAATTTGCAGTTGATTTCCAACTACATTGGATCTCTTTCCATGGGAGAGAGAGGTAAAGGCAGCCGCAGAATGTGGGTGGGTCCTACATGAATCTTTGGAAATTTCATCTCTAAATTTGAATTTCAAAAAGTGAAAGAAAATGAAAACGAATTTTCTGCACAAATCTTGTAACATAATGGATCATTGGATAGTGGGTTTATACGAATTCAACCTAGGTTCATAAAGTTCATATTCCATATGCAAATTAATAGCTGCGACACGGTTGACTACCTAAGAGCATCTCCAAGATTTTTAAATCCATTCCCAAAACTCGATTTTGGGCCAAAAAGTACTCAACAATTCCTCTTTCTAGCTCCTCAAATTTTAACTCCTCATTTTTGTGCACTCTCAGGGCTCCCAATCAACATTATTATGCGCCCGGGATGGCGGACCAATTCAAAGGTGTTTTTGGGAGAAAAATATAGAAGCTGTTGGAGAACAAGGTATTTTTGACAATTTTTTGGGAAGATCCCAATCTAAGAATATTGGGAGTCTAAATATTAAGTGGAGATGCTCTAAGTACCTAGTAATAGTACTCACTCTATCCAAATTTATAGGATGTATTTTTTTAATTATCTTATCCATATATATAAGATGCATTTTATGTTCTAATGCAAAATTAGTGTGAAGTTCTATGTGTGCCCCTAATAAATATATATCTTTACTTGCCATTCTCTAGTGCATGCTTAAAGATAACTAGGCAGTGTAGCACGCTATGCCACATCGTGCAAATTTTGGTATGGAGTCCTTTTTGCAAAAAAAGGTAGGAGGAACTAAATGTAATTTGGGTTTCCTCAAGAATTTTTCAAAAAATGGGTTAGCTAAGAGCTGTCGTTGAATTTACGGAACCCTAGGGTCTTTTTACAAAGGAATCAGTGGAGGACCCTTGTTGAATTTACGGAACCATGGGTCCTTGCAAAAAAAGCTGCGAAAGGATCTATACACAATTTTGGAATTTGTGGTGGATGTTTTCACAAAAAAAGCTAAGGTGGAGGCCTCCCTTGCGTTCGAATGTTTTCGGGCATAAGATATAGTATATAATTAGAGTTAGTCTAGCCGTTTTTACTAACTCCTTTACTTACGTGTTAGGAGAAAATATTGCCATAGAAATTTAGATGAAAGGGATATCTTGCAAGAGGCAGATATTATGTTTTGCTCTGCATATGGTCTTTTCTCCTAATACGGCACACACTATCTGATGTGTTCTCACAACGAGATTCAGTTCACGGACTCCGAGCTTGACTTGGGAGTTCCCAAAGTCGTGAGTTCCCCTCTACTAAAATCTCACGTAGGATTCGCAAAAGGAAAAATATACCCAGAGGTAGCTCACCGTTGGTCAAACAGATTGTCGCACGTATACACAGCAAAGCAGGTCTACTGGTAGATTGTATAAAGAGAAATACTACAGAACACTAAAGCTAATCTAACGTATAGTCCATCAACGTCGTCTGATCAAGTCACCACATAAATTCTTATCAGTCTAATTTCTACAACCTTATTCACTAGCTTTCGTATTTATCCTGTGAGATGGTAGCCTTAGAATGTGTGGCTTATAATCTTGTGACTTCGTTATCTTCCTTTTCTCTCTCATGTTATTGCCATCACTTGGTTGCATCTCTCATATCAATCTCTCTGTCTCCCCCTTCCTTCCCTCCTAGTGCTTGAGAGCTTGATCTAGATCAAGGCAATCGTCGCGTGAGTGTAGTAAGTAGGAGAGCAGCAAGAGGCGCCACATGTGGGGTGCAGTGATCGTGGCTGTTGTGCAAGAGCAGCCATGGCAATGTTTGGGAACAACGGTAGTTGCAGGCATAATCGAGGCTGCTTGCAATGGTGTAGGGCCGATGACATAGTGGGCCAACAGCGCAACCAGCTAACATGAGTTTCGGATGTTCTCCCGTGCTGCCAGATTGGTACGCACCGCTATAAATCCCAAGTCTACTTTGGGGTGACACCGATATTTCCTATCCTCAATCTGTTGCATCTCTTTGAAGCTCCTCCTTCAACTCTGGCGAGAATAGCATGGCTTGGGACACATGTATCCAGCCACGGCTTTGCATGAGCACAGCGGGCCCCTCCACCTCCTCCTTCTACTCCGGCACTGCCCCCTCCTCCTTCACCTCCAGCTCTAGATCTAGTGTAGGCGGTGATGCGGTGCTTCACTTCTAGCTTCCGAATCTAGTGATAGGAGGCAACGACCTGGCTCAGGATACATAGATCTGGTGGCGGTGTGGTGCAGAGCTCAGATCTGAGCTGAGAAAGAGAGAGAGAGATGGAGGCTCAGTGTGGATCTCAAGCATGGATTCGGCGAAGGGCGACGTCTACAATAGCGTTAGTTGGGGCCAAAGTTAGAGAAGAGGATGCTTCAGCAACGAATGGTGTTGGTTGGCCCTCAACGGCATAGTAGACCATCGTAGCCAGGTAAGCTTACCAAAACTTTTTGAAAACTTATTCAAAATCTATCGAAACTTCTTGAAAATTTAGCTTGAAAATTGCTGAAACTTCTTGAGACTTTTGGCTAAAACTCAATGGTTGAAACTTGAGTTCTAAAATCTGAAACTTACAGAAGCTTTGGCCCGAAATCTCCTAGAAACCTCTAGAAATACTCGAAACTCACGGAAACCTGTAACTTACCAAACGTTCTTTGCTGTACCGTTGCAATAGTACACCGTTCTCTGGTCTCTCACTGTTATAAATCGCAAAGTATGATGTGTGACCTCGCGGTCGAATGGTACTGCCCTCTCCCCAGCCCGTCGTGTCGTGGGTAGCGGAGCCGGTGGCCTTTTGGAAACAGGAATAGATACGGGGTACATAACGATCTATCTTAGATTTAAAGAAGAAAATGGAGACATGAACTTGTGGTCTTAATCATAATAATATTGTGCTCTACCACTATGCCGTATGGGTATCCCGAACCGGTCGCCTTCTTAGAAACAACTCACGTGCGGACTAAGGTATTTAACTGTTTGGTAGAATCCAAACCGATCGATCGCGCTCAATGTCCACCCGTTTTGTGGCTTCTTCAGAAACAGTTGCACGTGGCGTCGTTGTTCCGTCGTGCCTCACGCGCCATATGCGACAAGAACCAGTAGCACAGGGCTAGAAACCTGATGTGGACTCTCCCTCCTCGTTGCCCCTGCCGTTGTCTTCGTCAATGTTTATTCGTGTTCGCCACCGTAGTAAGCTTGGTAGAAACCGTAGGATACAGTTCAACCCACAACTGGTTAGTTCACTTGGCACTAGGTGATTTTGCGCTTCAGTTGCGTCGTGCTTTTGAACCTTCGATTAGGCAGAAGAGCTGCCTAATCACAACTGGTTAGTTCACTTGGCACTAGGCTATGCCCAAGCGTTTTATGAGCAATTCAAATGTTGCACCCAATAATGTATTTGTACTAAAAATTAAATAGAGGTTTTGAGCCAACTTCTTCTGTTTTCACCTTGTCTGTCTATACATGACCACATTGATGTTGAAGGCTAGAGTTTGAGAATAACAAGGCTACAGAGTCCTTTCTTTCTTAAAACAAATTGAGCAGATGATATGTAAAACAGAGTTGAGTAGAAGATTCACAGAAAAATGAACAGGCGAACAGAAAGTTTTTAGATTGCCACTCTTTCTCCGACAAGCTACAAGTAGCCACACACATCAGAATCGTGAGCTTGTGATCAACCATCCGTTTTGATCCTCCAAACTTCAAAACTCAAGCCTCGAATGCAGAAGCACAACCACCCAGCAAGGAGTTCAGAACTGAGTAAGATGGAAGACTATACCACATATATATGTTTTCTGGATTGGCAATAATTAGCTAGCGTAGTCACCTTAAGGCTTACAACCCGCATATTGCAGGTGCAAATAACTAAAAAAAATACGCACAAACTATTCACGCACAACATGGTTGATGGAAACTAAACCTCGAAGTGGCACACTGCTTGACTATGATATGGCTAACTAGGACGGAGCCAGTCTAAGCCTATGCTTCGGACCGGACTAAACCTTCTTAAGCTAAACTATAATTTTACTAATTTTTTAACATATTTTTGCAAACACGGTCATGGCAGGCTTCAGGCCCAGGTGTGGGCCCGAGGCCACCTCTGCCCCTGTGGCTAACTGAGAACCATTTTCTTAGAATTGTTGATCCAACGGTATTTATAAATACATGTTACTTGTCTCAAGAAAAAACAATTCTTATTTACTATATAACTAGTCAAATACCCATATGTTACAGCTGAAATATATTTTTAAACCAAATAATCAAAGCATACCATGTATTTACCAAAAAAAACAATTGCACTTTCTAGTTGCTATGGAGGAAGGTACACGGTTCGTTGACCATCTCAATATCTTCAATAAGCTTATCACACAGCTAATTAGTGTGGATAAGAAAATTGAGGAGAACAATAAGTTGTCATACTGGCATCATCTCTAATACCATCATGAGAGCAATTGGTGATGAATGTTCTCGTCGAAAAAGGCAATCTCAACTTCTACGAGACAGTTGTATATTTATTGGATGCAAAATCCTGCAGACAAAAGTAAGAGTCATAGGAAGAAAGAGGGCAAGATCAAAAGCACATACATATGTTATTTATGTAACGAGAAAAGTTATATGATAAATGGTTATCCGAGTTTGAAGTAAATAAAGGGTGCATGCTCAATGATGGTAGCAAAAGATGATTCGGACGTATTTGTCATCAGTTCGTCTGATACTTCTCATGGATGGATATTAGATTTAGGTTAGAGCAAGTTCTTGTAGGAGCATGTTGACTTCAACAGATAAAAATCAAGATGAAAATTGTTAAATATGATAACTTATATATAGTCGTTTAGGATTTAGAAATGTATGCTAGATAAATTATAATAGGATTAGGATTCATAATCCTAATAGGAGAGTGATTCTTAATCCTAATAGGAGTAGGATTTCTATTTACTTTAGCGAAGAACCAGAGAGGCTATATAAACCTAGGGGTGGTTATGGAGAATCCATGTAACCAAGAAGCCACATACCAACTCATCCAAAACAAGAGTTACACGAGAGAATTAGAGCTAGATTATTCTTTAGTACTAGAACCTTGTATAAGGCAAGGATCTAAAGGTCCTAAAAGGTTCAACCATTTGTACTTTTTTGGGGTTGTGATTAAAAAATTTATGGTCGGCTTCACCAAATATTTCTCTCTCGTTGTGGTTGCTTTAATGTTATTATTTTGGTTTTCTCTACGAGATTCATCTAGTTCGTTGTTGAGACCACGCATGCTCATGCCTTATCTCATAAAACTCTGATCCGATCTGAGAACTGCTGTGTATAAAGAGTATCATATAGGAGAAAATAGACTCTTATTAGGCCATATGGGCCGATAAACCATCTGTAGAAGCGGAAAGAAGAGGATGTGAGGCGGGGAAGCATTTTCACGCCGTCCGGTCCGGCAAAGTCTTCTGCATTGATCCCCTGGCCCCTAACGTGAACTCAGGTGACTTTTGTTGAGCAATGTTTCTATTTTTTTTCTTTCAATATAAGCTATATAAATCTTAAAACAAATTAAAAAAATAAGTAATTATCATCTAATCCTTTATTTATATTTTAATATTTATGTAACTTTTAAAAAGAAAAGCGTAGAAATCACTCCCATTTTGTTTCGTTGGTCTCCCTGTAATGTACGTAGCACACATGCTGCATTGTACTTTGAAGCAAAAAGTAAGTGCAGAGAGTCACGCAGATCATGCATACTACTCTCTCTATCCCTCCCTGTCCGTGGGATGCATATATACTACTCTCTTTGCTACGTAAACAGTTGTAGTTTGCTTCAATCAATATTTGGTAACTACAGCAGTGCAGGCTAGCAATTTGCCTGAAATTAATCTAGGAGTAAGTTGATTCATTGATTCACAAAGAAACTTACCATCTCGAGCCCTCTGCTTTTGTTTGAAGCCTAAGAATCAAAGTACAAGAAAATAATCCTAGGATACCCGGGTCTTAGAGATGTCAGGCCGAACCAAGAAAGCTAATGGAATCAAAGCTCCGTACTCCTAGTAGAATAGAGTCCAGCCTCGAATGCATGTTCCAATCACTTATTTGTATGACTTGTCATACTGAAACCATGTCAACGAGCCATAACATGTGCCGTCAGTCAGGTAGCTAGCAATATTTGCAAGTGCCAATGCATGGACGGATGGACCCATGGCTGACTCACTTTGCCCACGGTATCGTACTGACGTCTAGCATCTTTACTAACTTATAAATATGAGTTGTCATTCCTCCCCCTCTCTGCTCCTCTCTTAAGAAAGCAGGGCATCGATATATAGATCGCGTGGCAAAACGGAAATCAACTGTGTATCACTCTTTCTGTTCACACCTATTCCTCTGACTGGGTTATTAACCATTTCTCCCTCCTCATGTCAAATGAAGTGTGCAATTTTATTTTTTGTAAACAAGTGATATGATTTGATTATTTAGTTCAAAAATATGTTTTTGTCGGATCGCACGAACACTTAACTAGTCACATATGGCATGCAACAAATTAAACAATCATAAGAAAAATGGCAGAAAGTGCAGTACACCTCTCCTTGGATAGTGTTCGCTAGCTCTTCTTTATAGGTTCCAACAATTCTTCGTAAGTGATACTACTACAGAGAAGGCTATTACAGACGATTTAAAAATATCACCACAGATAGTTTTTTGAATCGTTTATAAGCATGTATTAGTGATAATACGACATATATTACAAACGGTTTCCTTACTGATTGTGAAAACACATATCGCAGACTGTTTTTATTTAGAACCGTTTGTAATATGTGTTGATCATAGATGGTTTTTAACTAAAACTGTCTATGATATATTTTTTCTCTAACTCTCTTGATAGAACTTCCATGGTTAATATATGTTGTTCGAAAATTTATTCTCCTTAGATATTTCTACAACGACATTTACAAGGCAAAACTAGTTATAGATTTTGCAATTGAATATCAAAATATCCTAGATGCATCGAGACAACAGCTTGTCCGATGAGAATGGTTTTAAAATATAAACATTTGCGGCACTTTTATCCCTTTTCTTATTCTAATGTTGATGAATTTCAAAGCAAAATCCAATTCTATCTATAGTTCATCCTGAAAGTTGTCATGATTTGATTTATCTTCCACTTCATCATCATCCCCGAATGAAAATACCATAGACAACATATTTTCACTTTAGTCTTGTGCAAGAACAAGACCAGAGCAATCTTGTTCCTATATAAGATTATTAGCCACACTAATTGCTAGAGACCATCCGTCATGTCACATAAGTACTCAAAATCTGTAACCACTAGCTATAACTTCTAATTCATCAATAACCTTTATGGTTCAGAAATAGCAACAAAATCAAAAACTTCTAATTCATCAATAACCTTTATTAGTTCAAGAATAGCAACAACATAAAAAAAATCGAAAAGATCTTAGGCTGTTAAACTTGAGCAAGTCAGCTCATTTCGGTTGTGTGGTAAATAATACAACTATAATGCCCTGATGTAACACATAGATAGCCATTGTCAGAAGAGGAGAGTGAAAATTGGAGACTCATCGAGGCTGTTGAGGTCATTGTTGGTTGGCCGAGGTTAGGAGGATGCTGGGAGCTTAGGAGGCCTTGCCTACTTGCATAGTCGCCTGCTAGTGCCAAGGTGGAGGTAGAGGCCATGACATCAACGACGGACTTCTTCCTTCGGCGCACATGCGATTCCATGCTCTGTTGTGCTCCATACAATAGATGGTGAGGAGACGTCAAGGTGGATGGCGAGAAATTAGTTGTGGGTGTAGGATCAAAGATAACCGATTAGAGAGGGTGAATAGGAGATTTCTAAATTTTTCGATTTTAATTGCAATTAATAAAATTACTAAGTAAGAATTGTAATTTTTCACAATTAAAGCAAAAATTTTAGAGTTCACTAAGTGCTCCAACAATTAAAATATAAGCGAGATATGATTTTAAAGACATGATCAATAAGATTAAATTGCTAGGAATGTAAATTAAGCACAAGAATGAAAAATTCAAACCACAAAAGAAGGAAACACAAGAATTATCCCGTAGTCTCGAAGACTTTCCGATCTCACCTAATCCACGTTGAGGTGATTTAAACAACTTCAAAATGGCTCGAACCTCTTGAGTCTTCCTCAACCACTATGGTAGTTCTTCCCCACTTCTGGTAGACGAACTCCGGCTTTCACACCTTGCTAGGGCTTTTCATAATCTCCGTCGAAAAGCTCACCGCGGATGAACGCCTTCAAGCTGTCTAGGAGGTGGCAACCACCAAAAGTAATGTATCTTAACGCTTGCTTGAGGGCGAATTAAGTGTCTAAACGCTTAGTCACTAATGCAACACTTGAATTTCTCATAACTCTCCTAAAATGTGAATTTAATGCACACAAGAGTATTAGATCCTAGGTAGAGCTCAATAATGATCAATGATGTTCAAGAGAGGCTCTAGAATGCAGGGGGGCAAGAATCATAAAAGATGTCAGCATTTCCGATACTACCGTCTATAAAGGGCCGATAGCACCGAGCTCCAACCTAACAGTCCGAATAGTGCAATAAATGCACTATCAGAACCCGTTGCACAGAGGATCCGGTGCTACCGCTCAACTAGGACCGGTAGCACCGGGCCCTTTTTATTTTTGCTCAGCCAAAGAGGTGCTTCTCTGCAATTTCTGCACCAGGCATGAGGCCGGTGCTACCGCTCGCTTAGTAGCACCAAGCTACTATGGGCGGTAGCACTGGACCGCCAATGCTCAAAATGCACCTTTTCTGAAATTTTTACACCGCTTTAGGGGTCGACGCTACCGCTCAGCCAAAAGCACCGGGCTGCCATGGCCGGTAGCACCGGTCTGCCAGAACCCCCAAAAACACCCTCTGAGGTTTTTACACACCGCCTTAGGGGCCAATGCTATCGCCCGGCCGGTAGCACCGGGCTACCATGGCTGGTAGCATCGGCCTCCCAAAGGCATCTTTTATAAGCACAATATTTTTCAAATTGATTTTGAATATGACTTCAAGAGAGTATGGATTTGAGCCTTTAAACCCTATACAGTATCGAGGTAATCGTCAGGACCCCTCTTAATAGTACGGTACTATTTTTAGCAAACTGACCTTTTCTCCAAAATTCTGAGATCGCTAAAAGATATAAAAGTCCTTAACTTTATACCTTTATCATTTGCTCAATGCATTGATCTTCTTTTGTGTCACTTTCATGCTTCCATGATTGCCAACCCTAGGACCAACCTATTTTCAACATTCTCAAAGAAAATAATAGTCCTTTGATTTCGATTGTTTTTAATTACCAAAACCAAATTAAAATTAGGGACCTAGATGCTTTTAGTGGGGAGGTGAGGAGACGCGTGACTAATAGCAGAGGGAGCGGTAGAAGGTGGGCGGTTGGCGGATGTAGCGATGAAAGGTAGTCAGACGGAGTGGCAGAAGGTAGGGCGAATGGTGGAAGGTGCAGTGGATGGTAGATGGGGCGACGATAGGTAGGCGCCGAACGGCGAAAGGCATAGTAGACGATGGACAAGGCAGTGGAAGGTTTGGCAAATGGTGGACGGGTAGTTGAAGGTAAGCGACGAATGGCGGAAGACATGTCGGACGGGGAAAAACTCAGTGGATGGGGTGGAAGAAGGTAGGAGGAAGGGGCAAACGGGGGAAGCATGTCAGACTGCTCTCTGGCGGTGCCCTAGTCCAATCAAGTTTAGCAAATAGCGCATGTCAACCCATATGGTTAGATGACTGTGATGGGTTGGGTGTGCTCCTCAATGTTGTTCGGGGCAAGCCAAGTGAGGCTAAGCCATTTCCATGAGCTGAACAAGCTCACTGAGCAGCTTGTAGGCAACTTGGGCTCAACTCATTGTAGCAATAAGCTGAGGACAAGACTTGGCTCAGCTTACATACATCACGAGCCTAAGCCGAATCGACTCGAGCCTGTTGCGTGTCGAGTTGGCTCACGAGCCTCAAGCTAATTTTCAGTCCTATTTGTAGTAAAGAAATTTCTACAGCTTGTTAGAAAATACGAACATCTCAAATTTTTGAGTAATAATTCAATTTTTTTAGTTAATTAGATGTACAACGTATCGATCCTTTTTTTTTGTGACAAAATTGGACAGAACCACGTAGCACAGGATATGAAAACCATAGGTCCAGAATGTACAGGAAATCATTGCAGGTTGAAGTAGCTTGGACTTGGAGTCAACTTTGTCGTACCGTGTAACGGACCGTCCTTTTTAGGGGGTGCGTATAAATACCTTCACAGTTACCTAGGAATTTAGCTGTAGGTAAACAAGTGTACATTGCCAGATATAACAGCAAATGCGAATATTTGATAGATAAATTAAGGGCCTAACGGCGAGTTTACAAAAGTCGGTGGCACGGATACATTACCAAAAGCGACAACAGAAAGGCTCGGCAGATAGATCAAGGCCTTCAAAACCAAATAACATCGCCATCTACGTTCTTCTGAGACTCGTCATCTTCTTGAATTTCTAAAAGATAGTTTTAGGAGCAAGGGTGAGTACACAACCGTACTCAACAAACCACACGAAAATTCTGAATATTACATGCACGGAATTTCAAGGAATTGGCATAAGTTTAAATATTTGGTGGATGCATGAGCTAGGATTAAGTATAGTATAAAAGAAACATAAATCAATCAATCATCATCATTATCACAACACCACCACTGATTTTTAACAAAATCCAGGTTACGGCAATTTATTATCAAAACTACTCAAGCTCAGTTACAGGAATCATCTTAAATTAACCCAGCTTCATTAACCGGAAGCACGGCGTATTCGAACACCATTTAGATCACTCTGTAGAGCTACTCAATTTTACCCACAAGATATCTACGGTCGTTAGTGCCACTATAGATCAACATACAACTTTTATGCATGCGGCCGGACCGAGATTAACATAACTTTTCATTGAATTTCCCCTCTTTAGCTCCTACCCAGTAGGCGGTGCACATCCTCTGCCTCCAAGAACCCACTGGCCAAAGCGGGCCTCACGACCTGGTCGACCAAGGAAACCTACTGTTGTGAAAACCGCCGAATGGCCGCACCATTCCGTTCCACCCCTAACCTCAACGCGCCCCATTCCTCCAACACAGAATGGGGGTCCGCCTGTAGGCATTCCAAGGGGAAAGACAATATACCGGGCTACGTGGATCATGCCAACAAAGCTGACCGACCCAACTTGTGGTTGAGAGGGTTTTGAGTTATTTACCTTGCCCAGGGGTTGATCCTTAATTGCCGAAGACAAGCCCGACACACACCGCACCACCGGTACCTCCTGTACCCTTTCCACACCACACTAGGCTTGTCATTGGTTTGGGGATTAGGCCAGCATCCACCTTCCGTGGTCCACCCAATACTGTCCCCCAAACCGTAGCAGGTTTTATAAATGTGCCCCGAGTCAAGACCCGGGGGTTTTAAATAATAAAAGAAGAACAATGTTTATTAATATGGCTAACCTACGGTAGTTCATTATTGATAACCTAGGGTTACAAATGAATATGGCGTACTCAACAGGGTTTTAACAAGGAAGTGGGTTTAACTAGTCAAGTCTTTCCAAACTAGCTCCGTTTTAGATTTCTACTCTATTTACAGACAAATGCAGTAACTAATTACATACAGTAATTATACGAAATAATGAGATCAAACATGTTCAAGGAGTGTGGCTTGCCTTGCGAGGTTAGAGGTTCGCCTAATGAGAGACGGTCGATAGCGGAAGAATGTTGTGGGGAAGAAGAACAGGAAAAGAGGAACCAGCGCAGGGAAACGATGGGCCGAAGGCTGGGGAAGAAATGGGCTGGGCGAGGGAAATAGACCGTGAGAGTGAACGGCGTAAATCAAAACGGGAATGTGGGAATTTGGGAAAACGGCCCAAATAAAAATAGGAAAAATTCAGCAAAATTCAAATAAATCTAATAAAGTCAGATAAATCCATTTTTGAATTTTTTTTTGGGGTATTTCATACCGGTTGTACCATATATGTCTACATAGGTCGCTCGCCACTCACATCGGATGTTTGTTATTGGTGTGATGAATTGACTGCCCAAACCAGCATTGAGGGATGAGAAAAGAGCAAGTTATATATATATCAGAAAGTCTAAACTTCGTGCCAGCTGTATGTATAGCGGTGGTCCGGTGGAGCGATGGTAGTTGTTGATGAAACGACGTGATGTGTGCCTAACAAAGGTTCAAAGTTTCGGATGACCCTCGTTACAAAAAAAAGTAAAAAAAAAAAGAAGGCTATGGGCGATCCAGTCAAATATACCATACCACCCAGGCAGGCACACAGTGGCCACTAGCTCGATCTGATCTCTGTGTGGCATCAAGTCTAGGACAGAGGAGAGCACTCCAAACAAGCCTGGCTACATTTAGCCTTCTTACACAATTCTTTTTTTTTATTTTAAGTATTTTTTAATAAAATTATAAATCTAACATCTTCTCAACTGCGAAAGTATCAGCAGATGATATTTATTACCTACCGCATTCACCTACCTAGCAGGTACCTACAGAGCTCAAGTACCATGGCATTTACTTGCCGAGCTCGGGCATTGTGTATCCTGCGCTGCCAACCTTGAGTTTCGCAGTACCCTGTCCTGCCAATCTAAGGTGCCACAGTAGCTCATATGTCATGGTGGATACGGTGCTAGCGATCTGCCACGGTAGGGGAGCATGGTATGGATGTGATGCTGGTGACCTACTATGGTAGGTGATATGTACCTCCTGCCAATATTTTTTATAGTCGAGAATAGGGTTAGGTTTACAATTTCATCGGAAAGAGGGACAAAACTAGAAAAAAATATGTGAGGGGGTCAAATAGGACAAATCTTCTATTTCGAACGCCTCCAAAAATCTCTCTTCTAAAGGCTTATACATGTGGCCTAATTTACGTGTATTGGTAGAGGCAGAGTTAGGCTTTGGACCGATGGGGCAATGGCCCGACGTGGCTTGGTCCAGCTTTAGGCTAATATAGTAAAACCCATCAGGAGCAGCGTTGTTCCTCAATCCTCATGGCTCACGCATCACGCGTTTTACACCCTCGCTTCCTCACGGCGCCTGTTGCCGTCGTCGCCCCCTGCTCCCTATGTTCCAACTCCAAGGCGAGAAGCTAGCTACGAGGCCTGCACCTCCAGCTCCAAGTTGGGCCACCTTGTGCTGTCGCTGCCCTACGTTCTACGGTATCGCTGCCCTACTATGTCCAGGTCGCCTCCCTAACTATCGGTGCAGAGGGGTCTTTGCGCCTTCCCCGATGCGCCCTACGCTGCTACCCTTTGCCCCTGTGTCGGTGTTTCTTTGCCATTCCAGCTGTCCAGTGGCCACCAAATCTAGATGATTTTCTATAAGCCTTTTTCTTTATCGTATTGTGGTTGTATTTCAAATTGGGCAATTAGGATTTAATTGATTGGACTTAATTTGATGTAATAGAAATACATGATGGAGAGGACCAAGACATTGGCATATTATTTTCTATCACAGTCACAGTCCAACTAATCTCCTCCGAAAATAGCAGGAACTGGAGCTAGTAACACCCAACAAACAAGCGTTGTTCTTAATATGGAAGACATTATTGACAATCCTGAGCTTGGGAAACCAATTGAGGACTAAAATGTGGACATTAGAGATGCTGCTAGAAGAGAGTATTTTCTACTGGGATCATGCCAACCAAAAAATCATAAATGTCCACGAAAATCTATAGCAATCATAAAAGAAGCTTTTATGAAGAGTGGTTCAAAATGTACGATTGGTTAGAATATAGTGTTGCTAAAGATGCTACTTTTTGTTTTTATTGTTTTCTATTTAAGCAATAGAAACATAAAAGCTTTGGTACTGATGCATATACAAAGGCATGGTTTAGTTATTGGAATTGTTCGAGATAATAAGATTTTGCAAAGTTTTCAAAGTACGAGGTATCTGTTAACTACTAACCAATACAAAAACGAGGAATAGGGATACTTTGGATAAACTCTCAGTGGTGTTTACAAGTTCGCCGCCGCCTGAACAAGCCGATCGCCAAGAAGATGATCCAGCCTATACTTCGCCCGATACAGGATATCGCCAAAACTGGCTATACACCACCACCAACCCGCCCCTTTTCCCACGCTATACAGCTATATATGTATCTCTTTTACTGGTTAAGCCAATCTGAACCCACGATGCGCAGATTGGGCCTGTGGGCTCACCCTGTTCTCCGAACTGGGCCGTCTTGTGTTGATGCAGCAGGTTCCTTATGCCTTTTATGCGTTGTTGTATCTTTTGGCGTCTCCTCCTGGTTGCCCTGCCTTGTCGGTAAGCTGACATTGATCCCTCCCCCCTTGACGCTCCAGGGAATTGCTCCTTCAGCGTGTGCTCGTCCTCCCAAGTAGCCATGGATGCCGGCCAGCCAGACCAATGCACAAGTAATTGAGGGATCACTTTACCAGCGTGATGGCATAACCGACGATCCAAAATGTGTAGAGGAAATCTCAAATTCTGATCAAGCTCAGGAATGATGTCACTGACCTGTGAAAGTACTCCTTTGGTTGGTTTAAGGAGAGACACATGAAATACTGGATGTACCGAGCTTGATGCAGGAAGTTGCAGTTCATAAGCGACGTCATTGATCTTGCGGAGAATCGGATAAGGTCCAAAGTAACGAAAGGCCAGTTTGTAGTTTGCTCGTGGAGCGACTGATGCTTGCACATATGGTTGAAACTTCACGTAGACCAAATCGCCAACTGCGAAGGTGCGTTCAAACCGGTTCTTATCCGCCTGTTGTTTCATGCGTTGTTGAGCTCGTTGTAAATGGAACTTCACCAAAACATTCATGTGATCACGATGCTATAGCCAATCCTGTAAATCTGGAGTAGTACACACATTAGTAGTAACAATGCCAAAATGGTTTGGGGAATGACCATATAGAACCTCAAACGGCGATGCCTTGAGAGCCGAATGATAACTTGTGTTGTACCAAAACTCCGCTAAATATAGCCATTTGATCCATTGCTTCGGACAAGCATGCACAAAACACCAGAGATAACCTTCGAGATATTGATTAACCCTTTCAGTTTGTCCATCTGATTGTGGGTGGTAGGCACTACTCATGTGAAGCGATGTTCCAGAAAGCTTAAACAGTTCTTGCCATAAGAGACTAGTAAAAACCTTGTCACGATCCGAGACTAATGCGTGAGGCATACCGTGCAATCTGTAGATATTGGTCATGTATGCCTGGGCCACTGTGAGAGCTGAAAATGGATGGGATAGAGGTATAAAATGGGCAAACTTCGAGAATTTATCTACCACCACCAAAATGCAATTATAGGAATTGGCTCTAGGTGATCCTTCAATGAAGTCTAAGGTTATTGTTTGCCAAGCATGTTCGGGAATCTTTAGAGGAAGTAAGAGACCAGGGTACTTAGCTCTATGTGGTTTTGCTTGTTGACAAATTGAACATGTAGTGACGAACTGATGAACACTCTTCTTCATAGATGGCCAGGCGAATAGATTTTTGATGCGGCGGTACATGACAAGAAAACCTGAGTGACCTCCCAAGGCACTGTCATGGAGAGCTTGCATCAGTTTGAGCTGCAAAGCAGAGTTGTTCCCAATCCACACTCTACCCTTGGACCGGAGGAGGCCCTCTTGAAGAGAAAAATGTGGCACCGTTGCACCCACAGACAGTTCAGTTAGGTGTTTCTTGGCAGCAGGGTCATTCTGATATCCTTGGACAACCTATTCAAGCCACACAGGTTTGCACATGGATACAGCCGAAAGAGCTAAACAGGTATTGTCCTTGTCACACCTGAGGTCAGGACAACGAGATAAAGCGTCAGCCACACGATTCTCTTGTCCTTTCTTATATTAGATAGTAAACTGCAGCCCAAGGAGCTTGGTAACATCTTTCTGTTGGAGAGGAGAAGTGATTCTTTGATCTAGTAAATGAGTGAGGCTTTGATAATCAGTCTTGATCACAAAAGGGGCATGTTGCAGATATGGTCGCCACTGATCAATAGCAAACAATATGGCTAGAAACTCTTTTTCGTATGTAGACAGCCCTTGATTTCTTGGTCCAAGAGCCTTACTGATAAATGCAATCGGATGGCCGTTTTGTTGTAGCACCGCACCAATTCCTTTGTCACTCGCATCGGATTCAATGACAAACGGTTGAGAAAAATCTGGTAGCGCCAATACTGGTGCTGATACAAGAGCTTGTTTGAGGGCCAAGAACGATTGTTGGGCTTCATTTGTCCAAACAAACTGTTGATCTTTCTTGAGGAGGTTAGTTAATGGTTTGCTGATAAGTCCAAACCCTTGCACAAATCTTCGATAGTAGCCAGCCATTCCCAAGAAACTCCGTATATGTTTCACACATGTCGGTGTAGGCCATTTCTGGATAGTCAGAAGTTTGGAAGGATCAGTAGCTACACCTTGTGCACTGACAATATGTCCTAGGAATTCAAGTTGGGACTGTGCAAAATAACATTTCGAAGCCTTCAGATGTAATTGATGGTTACTGAGGAGGGTAAAAACTTGACGCAAATGTGTGAGGTGAGTCTCCATACTTGAACTATATACCAAAACATCATCAAGAAAAACCACCACACACTGACGGAGCAATGGCGCCAGAACAAAGTTCATAAAGCTTTGGAATGTTGTTGGAGCACCAGTCAACCCGAACGACATCACCTTGTATTCAAAATGGCCATTATGTGTTTGAAATATTGTTTTATACTCATCACCTTCTTTGATCCAGATTTGATGGTATCCCGATCGATGATCTAACTTAGAAAATACAGTTGCACCTGACAACTCATCTAGGATAGGCATTGGGTATTTGTTCTTCATGGTGTGTGCATTCAAACGCCTATAATCGACGCATAATCTCCACTCGCCATCCTTCTTTTTCACCAAGAGGACTGGAGAAGCGAATGGACTAGACCTGTACTGAATCACCCCAGTGGTAAGCATTTCTTGAACTTGCTTCTCTATCTCATTCTTTTCTAGGGAGTATACCGGTATGGCCTCAGGTGAAAGGGTTGAACCCCATGCATCAGCGGTATGGCATGATCGAAATCCCGTTTAGGAGGTAGACCCTTGGGCCGCTGAAATAAATGATCAAACTCTTCCACCGATTTAGTAATTCCTGCAGGAGTCACAGAGTTGTTGATCTCATCCTGGACTGCTAAAATTTCCAAAAGCTACTCGACAGCTTCGTGTTTGAGGAGGGCATCCAGCTGACTTCCAGAAATTGCTGGACAGTGGCTAACCAAAGGAATAATTCCTTGTAACAGCGGTAGGGATGGCAGCGGGTCGGGTACCTCGGGTCTAGCCTCCGTGGACCGGACCGAGACCGAAGTTTGGACCGGACGGACCGAGCGGTACCGGACCGATAACAATGCTCTGGCGACTTGCCGTTTTCCCGTTTGCATCGTCTCTCGGACTAGAACTAAGCGGGCGTTGTGCGTAGAAGCATAGCCAATCTTGGCCACCTGTCCAAACTCGAGCGGACCCTCGATCTAGTTACAGGGTGTTCCTAATGCCGCACGTCTGACGAGTTAACCGCGATCAAGCGGCCGGTCGCATAAGCGCTGCGTGCTCTGTGCGTACCATGGCGGGCGGTCGATCGCGATCGAGCCCTAGCACTAAAACTTCAAATCGCCATACACTTCTAGTCAAGCGGCTTCTTTATCTAGTCGCTATACTTTTTCCATGCATACATCCGACTTAGCGAATTAAGATGCAGGTACCCACAGGTCCAACATGAGACCAGACCGGACTGGACCGAACGAAATAATATACCGTGGATGCAAATTTAGACCTGGACCCGGACCGTCGGGTGGTGCGACCCATGGGTATTTTTGCCATCCCTATTGATAGGGTGATCTTTAAACTGAAATGACAATGTCTTGTGTCCCTAGTGAATTTCCATTGGACTATGTTCCTCCAGCCAATCCATTCCAAGGATGATATCATATCCACTCAACTGTAAAACTTTCAAATTAGACACGAATGTGTGGCCTTGGCAAAGCCAACTGCAGTCTGGGATAAAGGAACAGCAACTTAATATACCCCCGTCATCCACTCTGACTCGAAGTGGCTTGGACAGCTTCTGAACACCGGGCATAACCAGTAGCAACTGACTGTTAATGTAGCTTCCGGAACTACCAGAGTCGACCAACATTAGCACCTCTTGACAATGCACAAAACCCTTGAGTCGGATGGTCTTACCACCTTCAGAACCTGACATGGCTTCACAAGAAATGGCCAGCAATTGATGATCTGATACTTCTGGTGTCTTGACTGATACAGGAGATTGAGGATTTTCAGTCATTGCACTATCCTCGGCTTCCTGTGCTAATGCCCACATTTCTTCCACTAAGTGCAACGATACTGTCGTGGCACAGCGATGGGTGTGTCCCCATCGTTCCCCGCATTTATAGCACAATCCCTTTGCCTTGCGATATGCCATTAGCGCTGCCATACGATCGTCAGAAGGCCTTGACCGCACTGTAGCTAAAGGCTTCTTGTCCTCTGTTGTCACATTCAGGGTTGGTCTGGACACAGGAGGAGGTGGAATCGGCATTGGCATTGGTCGATTGAAAGACCTTCCAGGTACGGCAACATCTAGACGACGTCCATCACGTCGAGGTTGGATCATCAATACGTCCTCCTGTAAAAGAGCGAGAGAACTAGCAATATCGAGATCCTTGGGACGTTGGATGAGAACAATGAACGAATTTCATCTTTTAAACCATTAATAAACCGAGCAGTAAGGAATTCATTGTGCAGAGTGTTATCATAAGCTAGTAATTGATGCACCAGTGTATCAAATTGTTCGATATACTCGGACACGCTATTAGTCTGGTGAATATGGAAAAATTTGCGAACCAGAGAGCCATATTGATCTCTACCAAATCTATTAGTTAATGCAAGACCTAATTCTTCCCAACTCATACCGAACACCTTACTGTCCATAGATTGTAACCAAAAAATTGCAGGACCCTCAAAACTCATGGTGGCCAACCGAATCCACATTCCCTCGGGAACAGCAAAGAATTCAAAGAAATTCTCACAGCGTTTCTTCCATAATTTTGGATTTGAACCATCAAAAGCAGGTAAACTGATTTGGGGTAAATTTGGTCCTAGACTTTGAGCCATAGAAGGGAAGGTAGATGCTGATAATGGACTCAATTGAAATTGACGCTGATTACCAGGAGTGTGAAAATGGATACTGTGGTGGGAGGAGGCACCGAGGCGTCACCTGACCCTAGTGCGCGACTCGGTGAAAATGAAATCGCGATGGCGATTGACGGGACGCCGCCCCAACGGGCGATTCTTCTAGATGGGCGGAAGAGGACGTCCCATTTTCCTCCTTGGATTTGGGCGATCCAGAAGAAGCTGCGCCATGACTTCGGCCGTCTGTTGCTTATTTCGGTCGAGGTATGCAAATCGGTCACCCGACTCTCCACCTGCGGCTTCCACGCCTCCAGTTGCTCGTGGTCTTCCGTCAGTTTCCTCAGCGAATCGTCGACGCGCCGGATGTATTGTTGCACATCGGCGACCATCGATCGGGTTTCATCTTCCTTCTTGCCGTTCTCCTCTAGCTTGGCCAAAATCGTCGTGAGCGGATCATCCACTCGAGGCGGCGCCATTGCTCGGACACTGCTTGCGGTAGCGTAAAATGATCGTGTTCGCCGCCGGGATCTTGAGAACTCGCTCGATACCAAATGTTAACTACTAACCAATACAAAAACGAGGAACAGGGATACTTTGGATAAACTCTCAGTGGTGTTTACAAGTTCGCCGCCGCCTGAACAAGCCGATCGCCAAGAGACGATCCAGCCTATACTTCACCCGATACAGGATATCGCCAAAACTGGCTATACGCCACCACCAACCCGCCCCTTTTCCCACACTATACAGCTATATATGTATCTCTTTTACTGGTTAAGCCAATCTGAACCCACGATGCGCAGATTGGGCCTGTGGGCTCGCCCTGTTCTCCGAACTGGGCCGTCTTGTGTTGATGCAGCAGGTTCCTTATGCCTTTTATGCGTTGTTGTATCTTCTGGCGTCTCCTCCTGGTTGCCCTGCCTTGTCGGTAAGCTGACAGTATCGTAAGAAAAAAAATACATCGTGATCTTCATGCTATTGGTACGTTACATTCTTGTTTTGCAATTTGCCTAAATAGTTAGTTTTGTAGTTTTGTGTGTCTAATTTACATATGCAATTTCATCTTTTGCATGTTTCAAATTCATGTACTACTGTTGATGAACATACGATAGTCTCAGATGCACCAAACATTTAGGTATTAACTTTTGTACGGCTTCACTACGCTATATTGTTTTGACGTATTTTATATATTTTATTGAAATGTTAAGCATGTAGTAATTATCAACATACCTTTCCACGAGTATGTGCAACTCCTTTCTTAGGTTGATTTCTCTACATATGCTGCAACGCATGCGGTGTGTGTCTACAGTCTACCGCGTGCATGTAGGTGGGCGGCAGGGGCGGATCTACAGGGTATGCCCGGTATGCCACGGCATACCCAGAGATTGACCTATCGATCTATAATACCGTCATTATTTTATATAGTCAGCTTGTAAAGGTCATAACTTTAGATCCGTAGGTCCGATTGAGATAATTTTATTGGGTTAGTTTCAAAATTGAATCTAGTTTCTACAGTTAAAATTTCACATCAATCCAACGGTTGGATCTTCAGAAATTACTGTTTTAGTTAACATGTGTCAGTCTGTTTTCTGAAACCGAAGCAGTTTTTTATAATTTGTTTAGGGGTGATTTGAGAATCAATAAAAATTTGTTTTAGCTTCCGCACAATCATTCACCCCCCTCTGATTGCTATATTAGTGTATATCGATCCAACATGTAATTTGAGTGCAAGACTGCTAGTTGATTTATAGAGTAGAAACAAATATAATTGCTACTTTGCTAGAGACTAGAGAGTTGCTTGTTGATGCATTGCTTTTTTTGTTTGTAGAGTTGTTGAATTATAAAAGTGTGGAGACATTGCATCTCTTTTCTAGAAACATGTAGCAATGAAATTTCTTCTTTGCTTCATCTTTTTTAGGAAATATTGCAAAGCGAGAAGCAAAAGAAATTTGCTTGCTTCATCTCTTTTCCGAAAACATTGTATCTCTTTTCGAAGCGTTTATTGAGCGAGATATTTTCTTTCGAATTGATGAAAATGATATAATCAAGAGTTTCATGGCTATTAGAAGCGGAGGCCAAACAAGAAGTAATATTGTATTCTTTAAACTATTGTAGGTGCGTAAACTTCTTTTATGCATATTTCATACTTAAAATGTTTGAACTATTTATATTATAATTTATACTTGTATTATCATGTTTCTAGTTATTTTATACTTTCGTATGCGAATTTCTCGACAATATTTATAGTTGTTTATCGAATTGTTCATTTGATTTTACCGAATTATATATTATAATATTAGCTCGGCATACCCTAACTTAAAATGCTAGATCCGCCACTGGTGGGCGGAGCTGGAGAGCGGGTCGACGACCATTGCGTTCACGCCGCTGCACCAGAGGGAGACGGACGCGCTCACAGGGGCGATACAGTTGCCCAAGTCGCCTGCTGAGCAGGGGCCCATGGTCCGTGGAGATCTACTTAGACTACGTGGACGTCGAAGCGGCGTACCGTCACGCCGTGGACAGTGGGGCGGTGCCGGTGAGCACGCTAGAGCAGAAGAATTGGGGGCAGAAGGTCGGCTATGTCAGGGACATCGACGGGATCATCGTGCGCATAGGGAGTCAGCCACGTCCACAAGTAGTGGCATATATGTGGGAGATTTAACCATGTATGATAATGAAGGTTGTCTCTTTACTCCGTCGATATCAAAATAAATCGTGATCTTACCAGCGTTCTGACAAGTTCCAACACTCCTCTCTCTCTCTCCCCCCCTCCCCCTCTCTCCTCTCTCCCGCGAGTTGATACGGACATCCAGAATTCCAGATTCGTTAGACTGTCTCCAACCGTTTTCCAGCATTTCATTCCCTTCTCCACCTCTGAAGAGAATCCCTTCCCAGATTCCATTCCCTTCCCAGAAAAACATTCCAACAGCATTCCCTTCCCCATACTCTTCCCACATTAAAAATACTTATTTTATCATCCTCTTCTAACTACCAACTACCAATTTCAAGAGCCAACCTATGTATTGCATCTCATCGCTTTGACTTGGTATTCCAAGCTCTCCTTTTCTGCCTTGAGACTCGATTTTTCCATCGAGTAGCTCAATCTTCTCGGCCTGATCAATCAAGTCCAGACGTGCAATTAGTCAAAGATGGCAAATCTAGTTATTCAATTGGCGAAAGACCATCATTGCATAGAAGCATGCACGGGAACAAGTTACACGTTCAGAACTCTGGTGTTGAGAACAACCAAAAGATCAAGCATTTGGAGGGCACAGCAAAAGTTTAGCAGCCATGAACAAGAAATTCCCGGAAGCCTAGTCTAGCAGGAACAAGATACTTTAAAAGGTCCTTTATTGTTTCTCGCAGCTTCTCATTTGATTCTTTAAGCTTTTCTGCCTCGCCTCTGAGTTGCGCCAACATACGAGCTGCATCACTCACGATATTTGCTTTATCCAACTTAGGTTGCTTCCCAGGATTCATAACTGAACTTAATTCAAGAAACCTGCCATTAAAATAAAGGAGAAGATCACAGCAGGTACCGATATGGAGGGAAAGGCATTTAACTAGTAAGTGCAAGGTCATGCTTTCTATACGGAGAGATGGTTCAGGTGTTGTTGTCGCCAACTTCCCATACCTGTCATTCAGTCTATCCCTCCGCATTTTCTGACGGCAAGCTTTGGACTTCAGAACCAGATGAAGATGGTTCATCTCTACCTCTGCACAAGATCAAAGATGTTAGTAATGCAAATTATATATTCGCTACCTATGTAAATAAATGAAGCAAAAAAAACATAATATGTTGAAACACTATGTTGTCTGTGGTAATGGTACCGTTGTCATGCACAAGAGGTCAAACATACTGCGTTGCACAGTTTTTAAAATACACACTGGAAGATACTTCACAGCATTATACAATCAGGTCATTACCCAGAACTATCAGTAAATTAACAGTTGCGTGCTTTAAAAAGTATAATATATCTTCATTTCTACCATTGGAGAATGGATATTGAACCCTAAGAATACGATCAAAATTAAGACCAGGAAATGAAATGCCAAGATAGAAGGAAGCTTTCCAATTTCCCTAGTTCAGCAAAATGTCAGTACATGTACTTGTCGAACATCAGAAGAGTAAGATTGAGAAATATGCTCAAGACCACAAGCATCTCCACTGACAAAGTAAATCCCAAGTCTGTCAACTGCCAAGTGAACAACAGCCAATACACAAAGAAAAATATGCAAGGGCAGTGTAGCCACTAAAGTATGCAATAAAAGATTCTGCTGCTCATATTGCAAATGGGAAGTTGTGCTTCATCCTGAAAGTTTTATTCTTTACATTAGACAGCATACTTAAGCACAACACTTAAGTGAGTGTAATAAGGGATATTATGACCTGTGGACGCTGGATAGAAATTTTGTTAGGGAAAAGCTTATTTAGATTTTCATTGCCTTCGGACTTTCTTTGTTCCTTTCGTGCAACCTACAACCACAGGTATCCTGCATTTGACAAATGATAATACATTAAAACCTCCAGACCACCATATTATTGGTGTCCCAACACCAACATCCAGAAGTGGCTTTGAGTAGACAGCCCCAAAGCCTCCAAAAGTGGCTTTGCCTAGACAGCAACAAGTCTTGTATGTGAACTGTTCTTTGGTAAGTTTCTGTTTCAATCATTGGAGTCTTTTATTGAGGTGAACAAGGCTGACCATGCAGTGATCAATTCCCATCTCCATTCTCTTCTCACATAGCACAATAAACTAAAACACCACCATATTATTGGTGTCCCAACACCAACATCCCAAAAGCTTCAGATTCGAGGTCCGAAAGCTAAAGTCCAACCTGACGGGGAATCCAAAAAAGTTGTGTTCACCATGACCAAGAAGGCCATGACCGAGAAGGCAGCCTACATATTGACGCGGGACTCGTGATTTACTTGGTCACTCACGGCTCTTTAGCAACCTCACCATGAGTTCTTCCAACCAATGCAGTGGTCCGTACTTTTCATCCTCAAGTGATGATGAAGAAGACTCCCTTCTCATGCTTATCGCTGCGGAGGAGGAGATAGCTGCGCAAGCTACCATCCGTCGTCGGGGCTTGGTTCCGGGACATGCGGTTCTCAACAGAGGTCACGCTGAAGGTGCGGCAAGGCTTTATGCCGATTACTTCGCTAGTTCCCCTGTCTACGGCCACACCTTTTTCAGGCGGAGGTACTAAAGCCGAAAACCTCATATGATTCCATGATGCAATGCTATTGTTGTTCTCCGGTTCATTACTTATTAAGTGCAAGTCGTTATGAATAAGCAGGTTCGGGATGAGCCGCTCCTATTTTACGCATAGGAAATCTTTGTGGAAGCACCGACGATTGGTTCAGCGAGAAAAGGGATGACACCGCAAGCTTGGTTTGGCACCACTTGAAGTTGGCAGCGACCATCCGCCCGGCTAGCATACGGTGTCCTGCGATGCGTGGGCGAAATACGTCCGTGTCGGCGAAATCTGGCGATTCTGGCTGCGAAGTTCGTCAAGGCCGTGGTGGAGGTATTGATGCCGAGTATCTTCGTGCTAAACGCGAAGACACGGCTAGACTTCTAGTGTTTTCTGCTGAGAGGTTTCGAGGATGCTTGGTAGCATCGATTGCATGCTGGACTGGAGGAGGCGCGAAAGCATGGCGGGGGCTTTCACGAGCCACACTTGCAAGCCATCCATAGTCCTCGGCGGTTAGCCGCCAAGACACGTGGATTTGGCATGCTTTCTTCGGGATGCGGGTAGCGAGCGACATAAATGTGCTGCACCGTTCTAATCTCTTTTGCGAGGAAAATAGCGGTTCAGCCCGAGGTCAACTACTCATCAATGGGACCCGATATGACATGGGATACTACCTCGCCGGCGGCATTTATCTGAGTGGGCAACCTTCGTCAAGGCCATCTCGGCGCCCATAGGAAACAAGAAGATGTACTTCTCGAACATGCATGCGGCGCA
This sequence comes from Guadua angustifolia, assembly GCA_036346375.1. Taxonomy (NCBI): domain Eukaryota; kingdom Viridiplantae; phylum Streptophyta; class Magnoliopsida; order Poales; family Poaceae; genus Guadua; species Guadua angustifolia. The sequence continues at coordinate 17,443,072 of CM070504.1, read as the reverse complement.
AGGAAGGATGTGGAGAGAGCTTTCGAAGTGCTCGGCGAGGTTTGCCATTGTCGGGGCACTGCCGTTGTTGGAAGCGAATCGCTAAGGTATATAATGATTGCATGCATCATAATGCATAACATGATTGTCGAAGAGCGAAAGAGATGGACCACCCGGGGCGAATACTTGACTACATGGGCACCCATTTGTCGTTACAAGGGATCCCAAGCGTCGGTCTTTGCATTGCATTGAATCAACACAAAGGCGGAGGGACAGGCAAATCCATCACCGCTTGCGCGAAGATCTTGTCGAACACCTTTGGGCTCGTCACGGGGGGTTATAGTGCCTTAATGCCGCACATGTTGTCAGGAAGAAGATGATTGATACATATACATGACAGCATGTATATGTTAAATAAGTGAGAGCATGTATGTCTTATCCTCCATCGCTAGCATCCGTATTGTACATTTTAATAGCTTGTTCTACAGCTTTATCCTCTTAGTGACTTCTTTAGGCATTTTAGTAGCTTCATGTAGAAATAGTGAATCAGTTTTTCAACATATTTTCATGGAAGATGACTTTATTAAGGGGGCAAACAGACATGGGGGAGGGGTAGACCAAGCGTGATAGGCCCCAACCATTTCAGGTGTTCCCACAATGCAACATGAATACATGATAGATAAATTATTATAAATGCATAATTGCTCGGTAGTATTCTTAGGGAATAATAAATTTATATTTTAACCAATGCTTTTACTACTCCAAAGATACTTGGATAAAGAAAGAAAGCACTACTAGTAATAAAGGAGCAATCATCAAATGCAAATAACAGTACTGCAAAATTTCCAGAGTTGTTCAGAGGTGAATTTTTCAGACCTCAACAAAGTTACACCATCGGTCAAGCAACAGAAACCTCTCACTCGAACTATCATCCATCTTTGCCCGACTCTACGATTGGCTAAAATCATAAAAAGTGGCCTTCTCGTTAGTCTTCTAGGGGTATTAAAAACCATAACGGCGGCATGCATGGACATGCTCAATGACAATATGTCTTACTGATATGAGCTTGTAAATATCACATCAATGAGGGTAACTAACTCATCGCACGACAAAATAAAACAAAAAAAATACTTAAGCAAGCGATGGATGAGAGCATTGCGCTACGAACTACGAGGACACCCATCAATGTTCTGACCTCTAACGATCGACCTTGTGCTTTTTCATGACTGGAAAGAAAAGGCAAAAATTAAGTAACTCATGCATGGAAGCACTCCGGGACATGATAAGCACCTCATTGATGTGCGGCCAAGGTTAAGTGGCGGCAGATTTGGTGAGGATGCTTTATCCGAAATAAATCACAATTATTTAAGTAAAGGTACCTTTTTCGCACAATGGATGAGAACATTGCGCTACGAAGTACAAGGTTAGTAGCCTCTAACACATTATTTAAGTAAAGGTACCTTTTCGCCAATTCCTTTTCTCCGGATCGGTGGCTCACCATGAAACACAAATCGGCATAAAGTTAAGAACTTAATCCTATGCAGAACGGTATGCTACAAATCAAAAGGGGCATAAAATGCATAAAACTTACAGGTTTTACTCACGCCGAGGAATCTTGACACTCGGTTGTGTTCCTTGCCTTGACTTCACCACCTCATTGCTCGAGATAGGCACATACAAAGAACCATGAAATATATGCTAGCATATTCATATTCACTAAATGCCATCAAGCTAAAATCAAAGCTGTCGAGGCGAAGGTAGCAAGAGTGAAAACTACACCTACTTCTGTGGAAAGACCTCATCAGCACCATTCATGTGTATTCAAATGAGGATAATATTCCCATCTAAATGAGGTGAAGAATACTCATCTGCTGGCCATTGACTTCGCATAAAAGGAGCTGTTTGTTGCTAAAATCTTCACGTAAATATCTCCTTACCCATGGCATCGATAATCTCGCAACATTTTACGCACACAAGAGGTTAACCCAATGTTTCCAATAAGGTGAAGCAGAAAAGATTACACAATATAGTCCTTCCTGACATGGTAATCAAGTACATCATGACCATCTCTAATTGAAAGTTTGTAAATCAACCATTACAACGACAAAAATATAGGAAAAGCGGTCCCAATAAACTCCTTGCCCGGTGAGAGAGCAAGCGAGTTATCATCCAACAAAAAACACAGTAATAATGCATGAATGAAAAACTTCATTCATCATCCAACCAACTAAGCGATAGCAAGAAAGTGACACAACCAACAATTGTTAGGGCAGGAAGAAATAGGCGACAAGGTCCGGGATAAGCAAATAGTCCGAGATAACAAGGTCGGGATAAGCAAATAGTCCGGATAACGAGGTCCACGATAAGCAAACAGTCCATACTACAAGTTCAAGGATAAGCAAAAAGACCACGTAAAAATGACAAGTGCAATATCAAAGCACATATCTCCTCCCATGGACGTACTCCCACGTACACATCATCCCGATGAGGGCCTAGGCGTCCACCTCTGCGATATTTAGTCCGTAAGCTTCTCAGTAGAACTCACGAAGCTTACTGTTCTGAGGAGTTGACATCGATTTTCATAATGCTCTCATCCTCGCCTCCTTCATCATAGCCAATTGTTGGCGCTTTAGCTCAACCATAGCATCCTTCGTGCGGTTTAGCTTGTCGAATTGCTCCTTGTACACCCCAAGCAGAGGAGTTGGCATGTGGCGACTTGGCAGGCGCCACGACTCTTTCTCGCCCAACTGCGGTGTCGGCGGGGGTCTTGCCGCCTCATCGGATGAACCATGGGAGGTGAGGTCCACACTAATGTTTTTCGCTGCCTCTCGCTCGGTCTTTTGCTTCTTGTTGCCCATGTGCGTAGCCCACTTTGGGTGATCCGCTAGCATCACCCAACAGTGGTGGAAGGCGAAGGCCTTGCCCTCAATGTCCTGGTACATCCTCACAGCATGCGCCATCTGTCAATGCAATGAACGTAGCGATGACCAAAATCTTCATAAAAGAAAAGGGCGAGCAAGTAGAAATTACCGACGGTGAACGATGCATACCCTGTCACGCTCAGTGGTACCACTAGGATTTAAACCGTCAGTCTGACTCAAAAACCCAGCATATTTGCTCACACACTCATTGATCAATGCCCAGTGGTTAACCATTCCCTTGATGGACCTTTCCTTCACGTGCTCTTTCTTATTAGTATTGAAATACTCAGTAATTCTAGTCCAGTAGCTATCAGATGATTGGTCCTTCCCAACAATGGGGTCTTGGCTAACATTCAACCAAGCTGAGACAAGTACCTCATCCTCCTCCGCAGTCCATTTGGTCCTCTCAGTCTTCGTGTATGGTTTCTTTCCTTGTTCCTTCGTGACGATCGGTTGGGGCGCTATCGCTAAATCTTGCAATCCACAGGATTAAAGGGGTGGAGGGAGTATTACCACCGTATAGTCTCCCATTGCAGGTTGAGGTGACAGAGACCATGACATCGGCCGGACTCATCGTGCGAGGAAGCTCTCATAGAATGGGTCCATTTCCTCCTCCTCGATGAGGTAGAGTCTGAAAAAGTTATTTACCAATACGGTTGTGTTATAAGAATCATATGACAATCACTTATATTAATGTGTGCTAGTAGCAGGCAAATCATCTCCACTGTCGCTCAACGTATGCTGGCAACTTTGGACACAACCCTGTTATGTCTATAAGTAGGAAATAATCCACATAAGGCCATTGAGTCAACATAATGGGATTGAAATATCCCGTGATGGAAAAGCAAGAACACCATAAGCACCTCACGAAAGTTCACATATAACACAAGTAGTTCACATATAAGCAACAACGACATAATATTATCTGACTCTTCTTGACCACATGTCTAGATAAGCAACATTACGAAAGTTTGACAAGTTCGTAGCGGGGATGACATTAAAGTACAAAACACATAATCAACGTCTCAACGATACGAAAGGTGCCACGACGATCGGACTCCACCGATGACATGCTAATTGGAGAGTCGTTGGAAACTGTATCGTCAACAAAGAAAACGATGTCGTCAGAACCAAGACCGTCGAGCGATCTGAAAGCTGCGACGACGATCGGGCTCCACGGATGAGATGCTAATCGGAGAGTAGTTGGGGCTACCGTCAACAACAGGTACGATGTCATCCGAACCAAGACCGTGAACACCTCCATTTTCATCATTGACACTTCTAGGAGGTGCATTCCCAAAATCGGCTGTGTCCAAGGACATCTGCTTCAAGCTCTCAGCTATGGCCTCAACTTTGTAGCGATCTTGAGTGTTGATGTCAATGGCCCAACTACCATCACTGGCACTGAAGTTCTCTGCAACGACCTTCATGAGGTCATCAGCCCTCTCCTCCAGCATCTCTCGGAGCCTCGAGATGACGTCTCGAAGCTTCTGCGCCTCCATCTAAAATACCACAACAAGAATTGGACCTCCCTAGCAGTACTTCAACATTACACAGTACAATGAAAACCACCCGATAAATGAAATAATATAACAATACCACTACTTCCGAAGCATGTAAATGAGACAGATAGCGAACAAATTACAATAACTGAATTGTAAATTCCCTCGATTCACAAATGTATTCCGAAGAACAAATTGTAACCATACCAATACTTCCGAACAATGCTTGACAATGAACTACCATGGCACCAAAAATGTCGTTTAGGCAGAAGAATATTGCTTGCTTAATTAATCGTCCCCCGAAACAAAGGATCGAACTAACAAAATTAAGCATGCTCTTTCTTATTAAGTCTTGTTCTTTTGATTCAGTTTTATACAGTGGTGAAGAACTCAAACGAGAGCTCAACACAGTCGACAAACTAAAGGCGGGAATTGTTTCTGATCCCTATATGAATTGAACTATTTAGTGCAAAATCCCCACGTTCCAAACGGGCCTGATTTTTTTCTGGATCAGATTAACGGAACAGTTTAGCAACAATTAAGCCTGCCACTACCATAGTAGGTTCGGAACCCTACCTCCGCAAGCTCGACTCCTCTCATATTCATACACCTTCCTGATGAGAAGACGCCATGTCATGCATCACCAAAGTCGATACGAAGGCCTAATGGATGGTGTTAATAGCAAAGAGAGGCTACATGAGCTGTCGGAGTTGTTGTCAATACAAACCCTAAATCGACATTTCCAGATTTCTTCACCCAAATCGGAACCCAAAATCCAAACCCTAGATCGAGTTTTGTGAAGAAACCAGCCGTTCTTGTGAGTACGAATCGACATACCGAAACCCTAAAATCGATATACCATAGATCCACATACCAAATCCCGCAAGGTGCACCGGGAGTACCTTGAGATGTCGATCCCGCTCGCGTCGTCTTCGTCATCGGTATTTGGAGCGGAACAGACGAGTTAGCGGCGCCCTCATTTGGACACTTCCCTAAGCCGCACCGTCGCTCTCCGGATCCGAAAGCAATCAGCGAACTTCGAGGCCGTTGGTCCACCCAAGCTGCGCTTGAGAGGCGAAGGAACGGAGGAGGGCGGAGGCAGCGAGAATCTCTCTCCTTTCTCTAGCGTCGCCGGCGGAAGGGAAGCGTTGGGCGCCTGCTCGTTGAGAAATCGCTCGCTTTCCCATCGCGAAGGGATAAATCTAGTTCTCTTTTTTTTTACCATTAAAGCACCGGTAGATGATCGTTCGGAGGGTCCACGCCACACAGTACTCGAGATAAGCAGAACAGGGTACTGTGGTACCCAAACTTAGAAAATACCTACCACAGTTGGAAGTAGCCCCGCCACCTGCTATGATTGTTAGGAGTTGCTACGATGGATGGAGCCGCTGCAATGACGGTGACCTATTGCGGTAGGAGAGTGTGGTAGGTGATATGTGTCGTCTGCTACTACTTCTATAGTCGAGAAGGAGACTATATTTGTAATTTTGTTTGAACACAGATTAGATATGAAAATAAAGTGTGAGGAAGCCTAATAAACCAAGAATTTAAAATGCTAGGCGGTGTAGTTTGGACCATATCTCACAGAAGTGGAAATGTGCGATCACATGATCAACGAAGGTCGCCTCAATAAAGACCAGACCGAGATAGGCCGTTATCGAAACATACTGGATAACTGGAACGCTCTTGGGCTTAACCCCAGGGTTTCAAATATCGTCAATAATCAAGTGATTTTAGTGGAAATCGACTATATCTAGCTAGTTCGGCTTTAGAAACCGGTCAAATTCAAATTTAAATTCAAAAAATTCATAAAATTTGAAAAAAATATTCAAAAATTCCCTAAAATTAGTATTAATAGGTTTGTGACATTTGGGATGAATTTTTTTAAAAAATCTAATTTGTGAGACACTTTAGAGCAAATTCCGAATTTAGAGAATTGAAAAAGAAAAGCAATGAATGGTATGGACTGCATAGTATTCAGCCCATCCAGCCCACGAAGCAAGGAAGGCAGCCATAACCATCAAACCGAACTTCCGACATCCATAATCTAGCTTTCGACATTGTCCTCCATCCCCTGAACCCTTCCCCACCAGCTCTAACCAGATTCGAGCTCTGCCGACCAGTGTATCATCTCCGCCCAATCGATAATTGCCTGGTAAGCTCAATTTTCGTTAGGTCCTATCGATTTTTGTTCGATAAGTCCATATTTTGTGCATGCGCCAAAATTTAGGGTTCCCGAGCAATTTTTGCAGAAGATGTGTCGACTTTAGGGAGGCTAGGGAGGGGGTAGCGGTGTGTTGCCGAGAATGTTTTGGAGTTCCTTGCAATGGGAAAGACTGACCGTGGGGATTACAACCTTGGTACAGCCCGTGACTCTGTGCAAATAAGGATTAACACTAGGCACTGGATACAAAAGGGGAGAAATGTGAAGCAGGGGATTGGCTCAGTGTGGGCTAAATTTTTCCATGCGGCTAGTATCACAGGAGAAAAGCAATCCCTACTTCATTAGCACCATGAGGAAAACTCAAAAATGGGGTAAGAGAGCTTTCAAATTTTATATAGTTGTACGTCAATTAATAGTTTACATTTTCATCCTATGTTTTATTTGCAATCGAGGGTGTCCTATCCCCGACTAGGAAAAACATGTATAGGAAATATTTAGATGCCAACGAATCAGACATATGAGAGAAGATAGCCAAATTCAAGCTCGAATAGCCTAGTATGACGTGACAATAATGTGTGATTCTTAGACTGGACCGACACGCATGCACATCATCAACTTCATGATATACTATAATGTCTCATGTTCTTCCATAAGTTCGCAACCGTCTTTCCTACAAGAAGCTTCATAAGTTGATATACGTTAACTACAGTCTGCGGCTCCGAATTCAAGCCGAACAAAGTTAAGGTCCACAGTTGAAAACGATCTATTTCAGCGTCTTTTAGAGCTTACACTATGCGATGCTGAAAATTCAATCTGACAGTAGATGGAGAAAGAGAGGTTCAATGTTGACTCCTTGCTTGATGAGGAGGACACAGAGAATGACACATCTCTCCTATCACACCTTGTGACATATCTAGTTGACCTTGTTGTATTGCAAAAGAATACTAAAGCCTGTTTGTTTGGGCTTTTTCACTGGCTTAAAATCAAAAGGCTAAAGCCTAAACAAATGAGTAGTTTTTTATCTGGGCTTTTCAAAAGCCATAAGCCTCCATATAACTAAAAGCCACATAAGAGAGGTTTTTTTGGCTTATTGATGGTCGGTTTTAGACTAATAACACTAAAGTTATATAAAATTACCAACCTCTATCATGTACAAAAGCCATTAGCTTTTAAGCTGTTTAAGCCAAAAAGCTAGCTTTAAGCCTAAACAAATAGGGCCTAAGGCTGCAAGTATCCTCAAATAGACAGACAAGACAGGAGGTGACATCATATAGAAAAGAGGAAGCACCAAACAGTGGCGACGAGGAAGCAAGCAAAAATAAGAGCTCTCTCGAAAGGAAAGAGGAAGCTTCCCATAGAAGAAGAACATTATATAGAGAGTGATAACTCAACTGATAATACTCCTAGGGACTATTGAGTCAGTCATACCAAAAGTCCAATGATAGTAGCTTAAAGACAGACAGTGATGATGGTGAGTCCGGTGATAGTGACTCCATCCCTCTCACTTTTTGCTCGGATGGACAACACCCCATAGAATTTACAGGAGAGTCTCAGTACACTCATGCCATATAGGACAAAAATCATGATGCTCAATTATCATATATGACGACTACTGCAGGGAAGGGACCATCAACATAGTCATGACGCACCGCAGGATAGGTCTAGCTCGTACAATGTCGCCGAGACGTAAGAGAGTTATGGCTCGTATGGCCAATACGACTACGCTATCTCGGACACTCATGCACAACCTCCCATTCAATAGGTCTATAAGTGGTAAGATTCTGAATTTTATACCATGTTGTACCAATAATAGCAAACAACTAGCCCATGAACGGGACAAAACTGACATAAATACAAGACGGAGTTTTTGGTGATGATGCTCATAGAAGAGTACAACATACCCAACCAAGTGTACACTCAACAATACTACCTGTAACTCTAAAGGTAATTTCATTGCAACTTGAATATTTTTAACATAGAGGTCAAGCAAGCCCCACATGATGTTTGTGTGACAATGCAAAGACGATGAAGCTATGCCAAGCGCGAACATTCATTTTCGGTGAGAAATGTTGATTTCAAATGTCATATACTATGGCATTGAAATGAATGTTATTGAAATGTGGATTTGTTGTATAGATGTGTGAATGGTATTGAAATAAAATGTTATCTGTTGAGATTTTATTGCTTAATGTCTACTTTACAACTTGAGATTGTCTAAAATATAGCAAAGATAATGCCAAATTTTTTTCATATTTTTTCATATATTTCTATAGTTGTGCTATTATTGTAAAATATGTACTTTATGTTGTCTTCAAATGTACAAAAGGTCATGCCAGAATTTTGGCCTATTTTTCATGTATTTTTTATATATATTTATAATGTTTTTCTTGATTTTTGGTTTTTACTGGGTTTTTACAAATTTTTCAATATTTTTTGTAATTTTTTTCCATTTTCTATATTTTCCCCATATTCCTTGGGTCTTCCGATTTTTGGCCAAAATCGGCCGATAATCATCGTAAATCGTTTGATAATTGGGCAAAACTTGTCATTTTCAGTTCAGTTTGATCGCAGATTTCAAATCAGTTTTAAATTCAAATTCATTCGGTTTCTACTAATTTTCGCGCGATTTTCGTTGAAAATTAGTGCCAACCCAGTAGTGATTTTCCAGAGCAATTCAGTAATGTGAACCCTGACCGAACACCATCAGGGATTTAGGATTACATATTTCAATTGCATTTTAAGAAAAGAAATGAAGAAGGAAGCAACGACGGGGAAAGAAAAGTAAGAAGAGAGGAATCACGAAAGAAACCAGTCAGAAACGCAACGAAGTTTTCCGCTCGTCGCAGGAACCCACTGGAGCTGCCGAGCCAGTCCCCGAAACATCTCCCGGCCTCCACACAGTTGGGGACTCGCCAAGAGAGAGACGCCCGAACCAATCCGCCGCAACGAAACCTGCGACCGATCGACCGCGACCCCGGCACCGTTCTGGAGACGTCGCGCGCCCGCCTGAACCCTCCACCGCCTGCGCTGTGTTACGCTTCCCCGCCCCGAGCCGAAACCGCCGTCCACCTAATCCTCCCGCGGGAACCTTCCCGAACGCCACCGCTCCCTCCTATATCAGCACTCCCCTTCGTCCACATCCTTTCACCAATTCAAAGAACACAGCAAAGCATCCGTCCCGAGCGAACCGAAAGATCAGCTACACGATCGGTCACGCAGCGCCATCAGGCCCCACTTCGTTTTCAGTTCGACTCTAGCTCTTGTTTTTGGTTAATCCGATCGGAGGAGAGGAAGAGATGGCGAGCAAGGGAGAGGGTCCGGCGATCGGCATCGACCTCGGCACCACCTACTCGTGCGTCGGCGTCTGGCAGCATGACCGGGTGGAGATCATCGCCAACGACCAGGGCAACCGCACCACGCCGTCGTACGTCGCGTTCACCGACACCGAGAGGCTCATCGGCGACGCCGCCAAGAACCAGGTCGCCATGAACCCCACCAACACTGTTTTTGGTAAGTTCCTCTTTTTGCTCTCCCTCGCCTAAGGATTCCAGTTCTTGCTGTTGTTTCGACGAGTATCCAATATGCTTCTTGACTTCTTGTTGCCGAGAGATCACTACAGCTCATGAGATAAATACGTGACTTGCTCTGCTGCTCCCCCTGTTTTGGCTTGCAGAGAAGATTTGATCTTGAATTTCACCTCGATCGCGGTAACTTAAAGGAGTAATAAATTAATGAGTGAAATTATCTACAAGAGGGCATAGAAACAAAAAGTAATAAATTAATGAGTGAAATTATCTTTTTTTAGATGAAGGGAGATTTTATTAATTTCAAGAATATTACATCAAGATGATACAAGTTCTTGAAATTTCTTTCGGTCTCTACTTAACAAAAAGCACACAGTTCTTAAACAAAACAAAAAAGGAAAAAAGAGAAGTCTTGATTGCTACCAGCCTGGATCGCAGAGCTCTCCCCCTTTTCATTGTATTGCTTAGCGAAAACATCATCAGAAATCTTCTCCGCGTAAGTAATCTACGGATAGAAACAAAAAGTAATAAATTAATGAGTGAAATTATCTACGGATAGAAACGTAGAAATACGGGATTACATATAGAAAACAAGTGCAATAAGTATTTTTTTTTCGAGCACTCACAGTCACTGACCACTCTGTTCTGCCATGTAGATGCCAAGCGGCTCATCGGCCGGCGCTTCTCGGACCCGTCCGTGCAGGCGGACATGAAGATGTGGCCGTTCAAGGTAATCCCCGGCCCCGCCGACAAGCCGATGATCGTGGTGACCTACAAGGGCGAGGAGAAGAAGTTCTCGGCCGAGGAGATATCCTCCATGGTGCTCACTAAGATGAAGGAGATCGCCGAGGCGTTCCTCAGCACCACCATCAAGAACGCCGTCATCACTGTCCCGGCTTACTTCAACGATTCCCAGCGGCAGGCCACCAAGGATGCCGGAGTCATCGCCGGCCTTAACGTCATGCGCATCATCAACGAGCCCACCGCCGCCGCCATTGCCTACGGGCTCGACAAGAAGGCCGCCAGCACCGGCGAGAAGAACGTGCTCATCTTCGACCTCGGCGGCGGCACCTTCGATGTGTCCATCCTCACCATCGAGGAGGGTATCTTCGAGGTCAAGGCCACGGCCGGAGACACCCACTTGGGAGGCGAGGACTTCGACAACCGGATGGTGAATCACTTCGTGCAGGAGTTCAGGAGGAAGCACAAGAAGGACATCAGCGGCAACCCGAGGGCGCTCCGGCGGCTGAGGACGGCCTGCGAGAGGGCGAAGAGGACGCTCTCTTCCACCGCGCAGACCACCATTGAGATCGATTCCCTCTACGAGGGCATCGACTTCTACGCGACCATCACCCGCGCCCGGTTCGAGGAGCTCAACATGGACCTCTTCCGCAAATGCATGGACCCCGTCGAGAAGTGCCTGAAAGACGCAAAGATGGACAAGTCCCAGATCCACGACATCGTCCTTGTCGGTGGCTCCACCCGCATCCCCAAGGTGCAGCAGCTGCTCCAGGACTTCTTCAACGGCAAGGATCTCTGCAAGAGCATCAACCCCGACGAGGCCGTCGCCTACGGCGCCGCAGTCCAGGCAGCCATCCTCAGTGGCGAGGGCAACCAGAAGGTGCAGGACCTGCTGCTCCTGGATGTCACGCCGCTCTCGCTGGGCCTGGAGACGGCCGGAGGCGTCATGACCGTGCTGATACCGAGGAACACCACCGTCCCCACTAAGAAGGAACAGGTCTTCTCCACCTACTCCGACAACCAGCCTGCCGTGCTCATCCAGGTGTACGAGGGTGAGAGGACGAGGACCAAGGACAACAACCTGCTCGGCAAGTTCGAGCTCACCGGAATCCCACCGGCGCCGAGGGGCGTGCCCCAGATCAACGTCACCTTCGACATTGACGCGAACGGCATCCTGAACGTGTCGGCTGAGGACAAGACGACGGGGAAGAAGAGCAAGATCACCATCACCAACGACAAGGGCCGGCTGAGCAAGGACGAGATAGAGCGGATGGTGCAGGAGGCCGAGAAGTACAAGGCCGAGGACGAGCAGGTCCGGCACAAGGTGGAGGCGCGCAACGCGCTGGAGAACTACGCGTACAACATGCGCAACACGGTGCGGGACGAGAAGATCGCGTCGAAGCTCCCCGCCGAGGACAAGAAGAAGATCGAGGACGCCGTAGAGGACGCCATCAAGTGGCTCGACGGCAACCAGCTCGCCGAGGCCGACGAGTTCGAGGACAAGATGAAGGAGCTGGAGAACATCTGCAACCCCATCATCTCCAAGATGTACCAGGGCGGCGCGGGCGGCCCAGCGGGCATGGACGAGGACACGCCCGGCGGCGGCGCAGGCACCGGCGGTGGAAGCGGCGCCGGGCCTAAGATTGAGGAAGTGGATTAAGCGAGTCGTGACAGGTCCTTGAGCTAGAGGCAGTGGTGCCGCACTGGGATTTCGGAGTACTGTTTCGTCTCCTTAATTATGTAAGGGTGGTCGCTGAGTGTAGAGGTATGGATTTAGTATAGTAGTAGATAATTGGTCTTAGGTTTAGTAGTAGTGAATAATATGTAATAAGAGTAAGAACAGCACCCATATGTCGTTCTTGTAGTTGTGTCTGCTTGAGTTCAGGAGTTGAGACACTGTTCTTTCCCCTCACTTCATTGCTGTGATCTGTCATTCTCACTTGTGCGGATCAGAATTTGATAAAAGCAAGACCTCCAGTACCAATAAACAGACAAATTTCATCAGGTTTTACCTTGCTACAAAATATCTTAAGTCTTCAATTTATAAGCTTGGGCTCATGCAGTTCTGCAATCTTTTCCCTCTTTATTCTCCTTACGCTTCATGCATCGCGTACACAATTCAGCAGCATTCTGAGGCTCATGGCCAATGCTCATGTCTTGAGGCCTGAGCCAGTGAGCCCTGAGGCTAATTAGACGGTGACGTGGGCATGCGGCACGCACACAATTCAGCGGCATTCTCGTAGGCACATACCCAATTCAGCACGATAGTTTATTCATCGTTAGTAGTCTTGAGGACTGACAAAACGAGCGGAAGCAACGAAGGATCCCCCGTGTTCCGAGCAAGGCCTCAGTGTTACTGGACACCGTGTTCAAATTTTTTTCCGAATTGGACATCTCAAAGCTGAGTTAGATCTTGAGTAACATTTCTCGTATCCAAAAAATGTGTGCCAAATGAGTCGAACACCTCAAATCTGGATCGGATTCTAACTCCGGTGTCCATGTCCAAGTAACACCAGGAAGAAGAGCAAGCTCTTCCATTAGCTGGATGAGTGGATACCACAGAATCAAGAAGTATGCAAGAATCCTCCATGCAAATTGTTCTGTATCTTGTTAAGCTGGTAACTTGTTAAGCCGAGGATGACATAAGCTAGAAATGGACGGCAAGCAATCGATACACAGCGAAATCTGCGTATCTCGTGCAGTTCCAAGGGGCAGTGCCGGACTACGTCTACAGCATAGAAAACAAATGCAGATTTTTTGCATGGTTATTCGTTCAGGACAGGTTGCTCACAGCGGACAGGTTGGCGACTAGGGGTTGGCCGCATTCGGTGTTCTGTCCTTTATGCGGGTCAGAACCCGAATCGGCGGTACATTTATTTCTTCGCTGCCCTTTCGCGAGACAGGTTTGGTCCAAAATGTTCTCTCACCTCTAAGTAAACCCTCAATTCCCCCATGCAGGTTTTTCGGTTTCTCAGTGGTGGTATCTCATCCCATAGAAAGTGGTTACTACCGCCCGGAAGCAGGTGGACGGGATGATTATTTATACTTTATGGAACATATGGAAGGAAAGGAATGCGAGAATTTTTAATAATCTAATAATCTGTATCAAACTACCCAAGTGATTTTCACTCGTATTATCCAGGATGTGGACTCCTACAAGATGGCATTCCAGCTCGGACAGTTCACAGATTGATGTGCAGGATCCCGTTGCAGGTGCAGAAGCGGAAGTTTTTGATTATTTTGCTTTAATCGTGTTCCCTCAGAGGAGGATACCCTCATCTTTTTATATCTATATCTCTTTTCCGGCCCCCTAGGGTTAGGTCTAGGGCCTTTCTTTCGCCTGGCATGTAGGTAGTTTCGTTTCTTTCTTTCCATATCTATTTATCTCCATGGGATGTCAGTCCTTGTTGTTCTCTGATGTGCCGGTTTCTATCATTTCTTTAATGAATGGCAGAGCTCCTACTGATTATTTTAAAAAAAAAGCTGGTAACTTTCCAATACTTTTGACGCCGTCTTGATCAGATGCTATTGTTTTGCACTTAGTTGTACCAAATCTAGCCCATGGTGTTGTGTACCAAATCTGGCCATGGGCTTGCAGAAAAGGGCCCATGATATTGCCTGGCGTTAGGCTTCTTTTTGTCGATATGGTAGCGCTGCCAAATTACGCTGTGCCGCTTCTGCAGTGTAGTCTACTGCTGACATCAAGCTTCCTGGCTTCTGAAACAAATCTGGCTTGAGTATGTGGGAGGACTGACCCTGAGGCATCCAAAAGATTGGTTGGCTTGTTGCTGGAGAGTGGCGTCCCGTTTCGGCTTGTTCCATTCCATGGTGTTGCATATGCTAATCTTGCTAGAAACTTCGGCACCAATAATTCAGAATATTATCCATCGCTAACAGGCTGGAGGCCTTCTCTGACTCTGTTCTGGATGTAAAAAGGGAAATGGCTTAATTGAATAATCTGTCTCTTTCTTTTAATTGACATACTCTTTTTTAATTCACATCCAAAACATACTCTCATTTCCCTTATGAGAAACCATACCCTCGTTTTGGAGCCGGAATTTGGCACAAATCGTTGTAAAGATGAAGATATTTTTTGGGAGTTTTTTTTTTCAGTTAAATCAATCATCTTACTATCTAGTTGGAAATCGACCTCACAGGAGAGAAATTACACCCTCAGAGATTGGGTTGCCAACTTGCCATCCAGGTAGAATTAAAGAACAGAAGGAACGGAGTATATGACGTGGAGATCATTACTGCTGCAACAACAACAGCTTGTGAAAGGCATTTTCATAAAGATTTCAGGTAAAGAGACCATCCTTGGCTAAAGCTCCCTAAGCCAAAGTATATTCGATATGGATTCCACTAGGAAAGCAGCACTTGCTACCTCCTCATACGATGACAGAATGCATCAGCAATGTTCACTTCTTCAAAAAATAAAAATATTGGAGGACAATACATCATCAAGCAAACGCCTCCCTGTAGCATTTACTATAACATTAGCGGCCATAGATGAAAGCGATCGAAACTAAATTCTAACGCAAAAGAAAACAACCTCCAATGGCACACATCAGTGAAAAGCAAATGGAGTGTTAAGTATAAGTGAATTGTCTACCTTTCCTTATCAGCTCAAACTTTTATGTGAATTGGTTGGTGCATGCAACTCAATATAGTATCAGAGTCAAGAGGTTTTGAATTCAAGATCCGGTTGGCGCAATTAAAAATAATAATTGCAACCCATTTCTATTTCACGTCTTAGGCCTAAGGGAGCCTATATGTGAGGGGGAGTGTCGAAGTATAAGTGAATTATCCATCTTTTCTTATCAGCTTAAACTTTTAGGTGAACTAATTGGTGTATGCAACTCAATATAGAGGCATATGGCTAGTGCAGCAAAACAAAGCACTAGGCAGCACGATGACTGAGCACATGATCCTAAACTCCTCTTTAGGAAGTAAAGCACACTTTCTTCAGTCATGACTCATGGGTTCACACAGGAAATCATGCTTTTCTAGCCCTCTTGTCTCGTCTTTTGCATATCTAGTATCCACATAAAATTATTTGCAAATTTAGCCTCCTCCTTACAACGGAATGTGTGTTCCCGCGTCCAGAGAGCGCGGAAGCCGGAGCTACCACACTTGGGGAGCGACAGTCCGGGGAGTGCAGAGCAGGCCAAGGACGTAGGTTTTGGCCGGGGAGCGTAGCAACAGGGCTGCAGTAGCCTAGGGACACAGGAGGAGGTTGGGATGTATGAGAAGCCGGTTCCCATGGGTAGGGAGCACAGGAGTCTCATTCCGTGGTTTCAGCAATTGAAAACGGTGTTAATTCTGCAAATACGTTCGTAAGAGGGTTAATTTGCAAAAACGGAGAATAGAAGACTCAAGAAGGGATGAATTCTTCGTACAGAAGGAAAAAAGGAACCACAAAAAAAAGCAGGAAGCTTATCCAATTCAGATACTAGCAACCAAAAAGTAGCGTTATTATAAGGCAGGCCAGTGTCAAATAAGCACTCCACGATCTGAAAACTCAGCTTATCAAATTTATGCCGGCCAACGCTCCAACTTGCCATTCTCTTCAGGGACCAGGGTCAGGTATAGCTGCAGCTATAGGTAAAAAAACCCAGAAAAATGTATAGAGCATAAAAGCGTCCTTTGGGTTGAAGGAAAGGCCACTTCACCGGCTTATCGAAACGGCGACATGCAGATAAGGGGCGCATGCTGTTAGGCGACGCCAAGTTGCCACTTCGCAATCGCTATCGAACCTCCCCTCTTCTCGCAAGTCAACAAGGATCGAATTAGCAAGCAATTAGCTACCAGAACAAGTTATCATTTATATATTACTAGTCAAATGACCGTGCTTTGCTACGGATAAAAATAATATTACCCAACATGTTAAATTGTTATCGTTAGATTTACCTTGTGGCATGCTCTCGGCTCTGTCGAAGTGATGGGTCTGAGTTCAGTTCCAATCCACTCTGTCTCTGTTGTCGAGCTTAATTTTCCCCATGTCATTAGCTTTGCCGCCATTATTTGCATCGTTTATCTGCCGCACACCATGAAAGAAGACCAAAGAAGTTGTCGGAATAAGTATTACATGTTTAGTAATTAATCTGTTTGTTATAAAGCAATTGTTTTTGTTAGAAATTTTTTTGGGGTGGAAGCGATATTTGAGGAGAGGTGAGTGGAGATTCACAAGTTGAAGAAGTCATCGTTCACCACTAGTAGGTTCTTTAGTTTTTTTAATGTTGTAAAGGCAAGTGGAGATGAGCAAGACCCTCAAGCTCGGGCAGAGCAAGAAACAACGCTTTTCTTCACTTATAACCATGCGTTGAAGTGTAGTACTAACGCTAATCAAAGTGCATGCATCAGCAGCCGAAGGAAGCATCATAAAACGGGAGCTCACAAGAAAATGCAACTTGAGCAGAGACGACACCATGCTAGCTGCTTATGTCAATAGGATCTATCAATCGTAAAATGGCAGGGGGGCAGGGAAAACAACACACCAACTTGAAAGAGAACATGGAAATGATGTGTATGATAAAATGGGGCAATAAATTCCAGGGTAGCCAGGTGGCAGGTTTAGCCACGCACCAGAGGTGAAATGAAGATCATACAAACAATTGTCACTTTCAGGGAAACATTAGAAATCAATGGGCCAGCCTTCACTGTGTTATCTCTGTAGATAACAAGGTGTTGCATCAAACATAAGGCATTGGAATAAGCAAATTCATCCAAAAGGCCATCCTGAAGAAATATCCCGACAAGGTTAATACTTGCAAATACAACACTGCATTCCAGCAAAATCCTCAAACTGAAATTTCGTGGGGTTGAACCAAACACCCCATACTGAATGGTATTAGATCATAACTGAATATATGAAATGACTGCTAAGTATATAGTGGTGCTCTTAACTGATAAACACTGATCACTTCTATATTGATGACAGATACATTAGTAATTTGGTACCTTCAATCAGTTACAGTTGTCTTCCAGTAATTCCCGGAAAACGTCCACAAATGCTATACAAACCCACTAATTCCCATAAAAACATCAACAAATCCTAAAAGCACTAACAAGTACTCCTTTCCTAGTTTCCATCAAATAAATGAGATGAAATTTCCAAGAATGCCCATAAAATGAACTTCTCACCTATCTATGGAAATTGACTATAAATGCCTATACAGTTCTCCAGGAGTCATTTCTGTAGAACAAGCAAACTGCTCGCGACAATAACGCACAGATGGAAGCACATCGAGCAAGCAACAAACCTTTCATACAAAGAAAATTTTCACAAAGCAAAAGATAATACATATATGGTATTTCCAAACAAATATATTGAAACGAAGAACGAAGTAATCCAGATATGCTCCTTGTGACCTGTAGCACATTCTTAAAATGTTCCAATTGTTGCAATTGCCAACTAGCAGAATGCTTCGATCAATTACGACTGTTTCCCATCACAATTAGCAAAACTGAGATGCATTTGCTGTATGGTAAACTCCACACCATATATCTCCTTGCAAGCTAAAGGGTTAGCAGAAAGCAAAAGATCAGTCACGAGCAGCTGGTAATAATGAACATCTAACTACTGCAGAAACATCTATCACACACCTTCAACATGTTTTCATGGGCACCATGACGAGGGGGGCCTCATAGACACATGAACTTCATGTTCTTCAGGCCCAAAACGATATTTAGGGACAATAATCTCTAGGCCTGTTCTTGTTTCATCACAGTATGCTTCCAAAGTAGCGTCTTCTGGGATCCGGGTAGGCAGCGGAATTTCCCGGATAAACTCTCCTGGTGGACAATGCTCAGGTGAAGGATCAGCCAACTTGAAGGTCCGATCGTGCCGCTTCAATAATGGCATCTGACCGAGACTAGTGCACGATATCTTAACGATCCCATTTGTAAGAGTATTCTTCCATGAAACCTTCACCCTTTGTATATCAACGAACGGCAGGCTAATGATGATCAAGTAGCCCTTACTGTCTTCGTATATTGTTTTTGCAGCAGTTACTGGCCCACAAGCATGGCACATCACACCAGAGAAGTCATTCATCCATGATGGCTCAAAAGTGTGGCTCACATCCATGTCCTGGACCTTGTCTGAATTTGAATTGCTGCAATCCTCTTCCATGGCAGAGGGTGAGGAATCCTTCCTGCGCTTGTGGGAGATGGCCAAGATGTCCAGACAATCCCCAGAACCATGGTTCAATGGCTGTGTTGATAGGTTAAGACCAGAACCATTCAGCAACTTCTTGTGATGGACATGTGAGGTGCTCTTTGCTGGAGTAGCAGTTGTTGGCCTCTCGAGCTCAAATTCTGTGTTCGGCAGATTCCTCCATGATTCAAAATCACTTGCCTCGGCAGGGATCGAGAAATTGGCATCCCTACCAGTGAGCTCCATCCACCTCTTCAGATCAGCCTCAGGTACACCCGACGAGTTTGGTGCCCGTACAATCTCAATCCCGTGAAGGCACTGCGGGTTTGACAGCCCCCGGTAGTGCTTACGCTGCATCCTGTGGGAGCGCACAAACCCTTTCTCAGCACTGAAAGGAAACTGAGGCTCCCCAAGGCGCGAGTGCCCATTCATGAAGCTTCTCAGCTGCATCTTCCCCAGGGCATTCTCTGGCCGCTCCTTAAACACCCACATGTACATGTTCTCCATATCGTGCTGCACCAGGAAAGCATCCAGCGTGGCATTATTACCATTCCCTCCCGCGGTGGCTGCCTTTGCCTTGCCACCCTTGTCAGCTGACATGACCGGCTTGAAGTAGTGGGTGAAGAAGAACCACGCGCCCCAGATACTATCGTTCCTCTTGACGCACTTGCGCGCGGCGCTGGAACTGGAGACCTTGGTGTGAGACACGGTGACCGTGTTCGTTGCGGCTGCAGGGGCCGAGGCAGCACCGGCGGCAGCAGGCGAATCCGAGTCGTAGAGCTGCGGGCCGCCGAGGCCGACATCTAGCATGTCGACGTTGGAGTCATGGAGAGCGATGGCCTGAAGGGCCGGAGGGGGAGGGGAGGGGTCAGCGGCGAGGGGGAGGTTGATGTCAGGGGGGGCAGCGGCCGCCGCATGGAGGCAGCGGCGGAAGGGCCCCGGCGGCGGGAGGAAGAGGTCGAAGTCGTCGTGGGAGGCGGTGTCCATGGAAAGGAAGGTGGAGGGACCCTGGTGCGGGTGGTGGGCCGTGGCGGTGTCCATGGAGAGGGCGGTGAGAAGCGACTCCCCCATGGCGGTGGCGTCGTCGGCGGAGCAGCCCTCTTCCTGGCCTCGTCCCCTGCCGGCTGCGAGTCGTCCGTCGCTAGGCTGCTATCCAACTCGTCGGCGCTTCCGCCTCCACCGCCTCCTCACCGCGCGCTCCTCTCCCCCGAATCTCTCCACGAGCATCAGTTAGCGAGCAGGCTTCACACCTCCCTCGCGTCCATCCCACAGAGAAGAGGGAATAAAAGGATCTTTTTCCCTGCAAACCACACACAAAAACCACATAATATCTCGGCCAAAACCCAAATCTAACAAGAAATCACATTAACTCACAAGAACAAGGATCCAATCCAAATCTAACCGCAAGAAAAGCCACTTACCTACGCGAAATCCAAGAACTCGGCAACTCTCAAATCAAAGAACCACCCCCATCCATGAAGACAAATCTAACAATTAACAACAGGAAACTCTCCCAATTCGCATGCAGCGTTGCAACCAACCAATGAATCAAAATCAAACCGAAGGCGTCTTGATAAGCAGCGGGTGGGGGAGACGGGAAGGGGAGACAGTAACGGAGGAGGGGCGAGTTAAGGCGACGGTGGGCGCGGCCCGCGGGGCGTGGGGAGGCGGCCTCCCCCAGAAGGAGCCTAGACGAGGGGGGAGGTGGGAGCCGTTACTTGACGGCGACGGCTGGGTTCGGGTTGGATCGGGAGGCCGAAGGGCAGTGATGGCACGCTGGTAATTTTGCTGCGCGAAAGCTGGGGTGATGTGCTGTGGCGTGGGGATGGATGGAAGCGTGGGGCTCCCTCCTAACTAGGGATGGCAATGGGGACCCGTTCCTCGATCTCTGGCGGGGAATTTCTCTATTAGGGGACGGGTATGGGAAGAAATTGTCCCTCGCGGGGATAGAAACGGGGAAAATTATTCCCCCATCGGGGATAGCGGGGACGGGGACGAGGAATTTTTTTCCCCGTGGGGATCCGGTTGGGGATCCAAATTTAGTTTAGTCCAATTTAGTTATTAGATTGCAAACATATTCTCTAGCCCATCATATTCACATTTTTATAAACAGGACAACATAATTTTCAATGAATGCATGCATTATTTTTTCCTTGTCTATTGATATGATTTTAGAGTTAAAATGGCTATAAGAGCTCTTCTCTTGTGTGAAATTTTCACAGGGATGGGTCCCCGACGGGGCCCCAATACTCGAACGGGGATGGGGACGGGGGGATTTTCTCCCACGAGACGGGGAACAGGGATGGGGACGGGGAAAATTTTAGATTACGGGGACGGGGACGGGGAGGTACTCCCCGACGGGGAATGGCCCTGTTGCCACCCCTACTCCTGACTCATACTCCCCTCCGGTGGAGTCAGGTATGAAAAAAAAATTGAAATTCGTGAATTACACGAGTACTTGCAAACTTAGCTTCACTCAATTCGAACTCATTTTTAATGAGTCAAGTCAAGGTATAATTTAAACTCGTTTATATGACAAGTTAAATGAGCTAACTCGTGAGTTAAACGAGCCAACTCGCGAGTTTAACGAGTCTTCCAAGTTGGCAAGTATAGCTGTATATGTGTGAGGTGAGAATGATAACACATAGCATACCGTATAGTCTCAACGGCAATCATTCTCTCAGATGGCAATGTCGAGTTTAATGAGTCGAGCCGAGCTGAGGTTTGAGCTCGTTAAGATAACCAGTTGAGTCGAGCTAGCTCATTATCTTAATGAGTTTGATCGAGCTGAGTTGAGCTAAGTTGGCTCGTTATCCACCCCTAGGTGGAGTCTGGAGAAACCTGTGTATGTACACCTCTAGTATAATTTTATTCTTTTTAGCATCTTTCGAATGAAATTATAAATTTAAATTCTTCTCGACCACGGAAGCACCGGTACTTGATAAATATTACCTATCACGGTTTTTACCCTAGTAGGTGGTCGGGCACCACATAAGCTTGTGATGGCACTTTTGTGCGCATACATCTAGCAATTTAAAAACCTAAATGGCACTTTGTGATAGCTAATTTTACTGATGCTATAAAACGGAAGAAATTCACTGGTGTAAATTTTAAAATATGGTAGAAAAGGATTCAATCGTGCCTCTCGGCTATGAATGTATGGTGGGTCGTGTTACCTAGTCCTGAGGAGGGACCTCTTACCATTGACAAACAAAAAGAGTTCACCACGAACACAGCTGTTTTTGTTGGGTGCATTCTAAAAGTGTTGTCTGACCAACTATGTGACGTGTATATACATATAAAAAATGTTGCAGAAGAACTGTGGGAGGCACTCAAACATAAGTTTGTTGCCTTAGATGCTAAACGTGAGTTGTAAGTTACGAAGCAATATCATAGATTTTTAGTGGTCAAATTTGAGACACTTGATGTGATTGTTGATACAGTAATTGAGTCTCGGGATGCTACATTCTTTGAAAAAATATTTTTAATAAAGGATGCATGTAGCTCTTCTAGTCAAACAATTGATATAACTCCAGAATCTATCATTCCAACCGATAATATTGAACAAATACACAGGTATAACAGTGAAATAACTCCTCGAATGAGTAAGAGATAAATGACCACAAAGTCTTTTGATGATGATTTCATTGTGTACCTTGTCAATGATATACCCAAGTCCATTCCATAGGCATATGCATCCCTTAATGTAGAATACCAGAAGGAAGCAGTCCGTAGCAAAATAGATTCCATTATAGCTAACAAAACCTAAGAAATCATTGATCACCCATTTGGCTGTAAGCCAGTTGGATACAAGTAGGTGTTCAAGAAGCTTAGACTTGATGATGCTATTAAAAAGTATAAGGCTAGACTTATAGCAAAATGCTATACCCAAAAGGAGGGAGAAGACTTTTTGATACTTACTCATCTATTGCCAAGTTAACCACCATCATGGGTACTTCTATCTTTGGCTGTCTCACATGTTCTTATTATCCATCAAATGGATGTAAAGAGAATTTTCCCTAATGGAGAGCTAGATAAGGAAATCTATATGGATCAACCTGATGGATGTGTGATATTTGGACAAGAGAGTAAGGTGTGTAAGTTATTAAAGTTCTTGTATGGCCTCAAACAAGCGCCTAAACAGTTGCATGAGAAGTTCAATAGAACTTTGACACAACTCCACTTTGTTGTAAATGAAGCCGATAAATGTGTATACTACCGACATGGTGTGGGTAAAGGAGTAATTCAATGTTTTGTATGTTGATGATATACTAATCTTTGAGAATGATATCAATATAATAAATGATGTTATGTCATTTTATCCAAAGGTTTTGACATGAAGGATTTGGGAGAAGCTAATGTTATTATAAATATTAAGCTACTCAAAAGCGAGTATGGGATCACTCTTTTGAAAATCCCATTATGTGAAAAAGGTCTTGAGCCACTTTGGCTATTTGGATAGTGTTGCGACCCAAATATACAAATCCAGACTCTCTATGTATAGTACATTAGTCCAAAATCACGCTAGTGCATGTAGTGACAATATAGATGTAATTTCAAAATCATACATAGTGAAAACATAATAAACAACTAGATTTATTAGATAAAAAAAATAGTTTGATGACCTTAAGGTTGACTTTATATCAATTAGGCCTTACAAGGCTTGTTCACTAAGAAAATCTGTTGCAAAACGAAAAACTTCATGGGAGAACCCATTGACATGCCATAGGCAATCAATAAGGCTTGACTCCTAGTAACTCACTTGCTTGTAGATCTCCTTCATAATGGGTGTTGACTCCTCTTCAATTAATTAATTTATTGTTGCAAGAGTGAGTACATAAAACACTCAACAAATTGTGCACAGAATGCGAGTATAATTACTACATGCAAGGCTTATTCAAATAATGATTGATATGGTTACTTTTGTAATAAATTAGCATTTATATTTGAATACAATAAATAAATTAAAATAAAAGGTAAAACAAATAATAGTAATAACAAGATTCTCAAATATTTTTAAGTCAAACTGGCACACATCTTAATCTAATTCCATTACTTCCATTGGCATATAACCACCCTCCCCAAGTTTTAGTTTTAATAAAATCTAATCCTCGTGTGAAATTTCTGAGCATTGTCTATAATAAAAAACACAACTATTCGAGTAGGTTGTACACTCTGCAGAGTTTATACACTTTGCCCAAAAGATATGATCAATCTTATAACATCAACATAACACGTGCCATCAACGTGCGACTAAGAAGATCGTAACAAAACCTTTTGAAAACTCTATTTGAATATAGACATTCCCAACAAGTGTTACCTCACTATTCTACCCTCACACAGAGTAGAAAAATAGGGGAGGGGACTCATTATTGGACTAGAAATAATCACTGTTCTAGATGTAAAGCCATTACAACACACACCTTCTCTAACCGTGAACACAGTTTGGTTTTGCACCTGATATATCATATGTCAAGACTTAATAATTTTTTGAGCTACGCCTGTTCCATTTCGAACATGTGGTTGTATGATTCAGTCCAATTCAATGGCTTACAAGGTTAAGCCCTGAATTGTTCTCAATAATCAATTCAATCGATTCACATAGAATCCCCAACCCAATATCATATAGATCCACCCTTGCATATAGCCACTTGCTCAATCTAAATCATTTAACATCCCAGTTGATTATCGTACAACACATATTATCAACAACTTATCATCATTTTATGGCAATACATGACACACCCTTTTCACAAATATGTTCTATAGACTATTAGTCGAGTTTGAATTTACACTTTCAAATGTTATTAATTATTTATGGCATGGCTAAGTAAACTACTCACGATTCAACCAACCCATGTTGGTATATATATATTAGCAACTAGCTAATAAATATCCATCATAAGGTCACAAATAATCATGCAATAGAAAATGACAAGGTAGGTATTATTCAAATAGGTTAACTAATTGTCGGTGTACTTTGCACCGGAGTACCCTCTCTGCCGCAGATTAGTGGACCCAAAAAGCGGACTAGCCCACGTGACGGCCTGGCGGGCGGTGGGCGATCATGCCTTGCCCACCGGGCGGTAAGCCCACGTGGCGGCCTGGCGAGCGGGCGGGCAATCGAGCCCCACTCGTCAGGCCACGAGGGCAACCAAAAGAATGAGGAGTAGGCTTCGCCTCGAAGTCTCCTTCTCCTGGCACTCTATGTCAGGGTCATTGATTGCAAAGAATTCTGCTATCGACACAACGACGGTCCATCTCTCTGACACCTCTTACCAAACCCATCGCAGGAGCGTCATATCCTGGGCGGACCGGGCAAAGCTACTCAGCGGCATTAAATGAAGCCTAAAGGACAAGGCTACCGCGACGGGTGTAATAAATGAGTCATGGGTCGGTGTAAGGTTGGAACGATGGGTGTAATTAATAAGTTGCAGATCAGCATAGTGTCACCTTCTCACCTGCCCGAGCCAGCCCGCTCTATATAAGGGAGCTCTGGTGCATGGGGAAGGGGGAGAGATAGCTCTCTCCTGGGCCGAATCCGAGACTTATCCAAGCTCGAGACCAGAAGAACCATTGTAATCACCTTCACATTTCATCAACAAAGGTTGAGCAGGACGTAGGGCTATTACCCGCGCTGGGGGCCTGAACCTGTGTACATCACTGCGTTCATTGATCTATTGATCCTCGGAATCCCTCGTGTGAGAGTTATTAGGGTTTCTGGCCATGAAGACGCCCTCTACCAAACCAAATCCTCCATCCTGGGAGTAGTCAACCCTGTTCGTTGACGGGGTCCTGTCCGACGAAATACGCCGACACTAACTAATTCCCAAACTATTTTAAACAATTTATACTTTAAAAATATCAAGTAATAGGTTAAAAAAATAGCATTTGTAAAACTGGGTTCAACATGATCCAAGCACAACTTGCCTTGGAATAAATTCTAATCTTGATCTTGAACTTGAATCAACTCTTTACCCTTGAATACTCATGGCACTTCAACATCTAAGCAAAATGGACAACAAAAATAAAATAAATATAAAACCAATTTCAAAAATAACAAAATACATACTAAAGTGTAGGGCTTGATTTTAGATGAATATAGGAACTTGAATGGACTCAATCGAAGTTTGTATGAAAGATAATGAATTCTCGAAAGATTCATTGGACAAACAAACCCTAGGAAAAGATAGAGAAAGGAGAATATTCCTCTCAGGGAGATTGACATGCAAGCCTAGCTAGATTTTCTATTTTCTAATTAATTTATGAAATTCTAGAAATTAACCAGAGGCTAACATGCAGGCCCTTGGTCTATGGACCAAGTCCACGATGGACATGGCATACGGTTTTACTCTTTGACATGTGGACCTCATACATCATAGACGTGGCTCACAGTGAACTAAGCCTATCTAGATTGGATCTGGCTTGCGTAGCTGCTTACATACATGTGGCTTCCACATAGCACTGACTTGGCTTGCCATGTCGGCAACCTCACTAGGGAAGACGACGACGAGCAGCGACGCTACTTCGGCGAACCTCTATCTTGTGAACCGCTGCACCATTCTCCCTTTTGGTTTGCTCAAACTGATGCGAAGGACTTTGAAAACATATGTGCCCTGACCCGGAGACCAACGATCACCGCCAGCAAAGATACAACGACAAACACAGCGGCATTCTCCAATGAGCAGTAGCAAGCTTCAACGGTAATACAACACCAGTTCAATGAGACAAACAAGGCGATGCAAGCATAGCGGTGATCCATGGCCGGTGATCAATTGCGACACGATGATAGCGACAGCGATGACAAAGCTCCTGAGAATAGCTCGGTATGGTGACACTCCAACGAAGATGGTGTGCACCCAAGATAGAACATGGCACAGGGAAACTCATGGTGCAGACCAAGAGAACATAAACTCACCAACGATGATGAAATCTAGTGATATACGTTGCGACAACTCTTGAAGAAAGCCTTGGATTCTGGCACAATGACTACATCTCGCAAACAAGTAGGGTTAAGGCTTTGGCTACGTGTTCTACAGCGATGTAAACCCTCCACACAGACATGGCTTAAATACCTAAGAGAGGTGGCACGTAAGACCGAGCCCTCAACATGCACGACACGAAGACATTAATGAACAATGCTCTGATAGGTAGGCTCCACCTGTCAGCGACATAAACTACGCAGGCTGGTGAATTGGGCTACAGCACAATACTAGGTTGACTATTGGTCTGGCTGGGTTTGGTATCGACCCAAATACTTATCAATATTTTTATTTGGTTTTTCTTTTTAGAAAATACAAACAAGCTTCATATAAATAGCAAATACACTTGAAAAATTCATAGAAAATTCTATAGAATACTTTAGAGCATATAAACCCAAATAAATTAATTTTGAAAAATTTTAAATTAATAATTAATCTTATTAAATCAATTTTAACTTAGTAAAATATCGTATTAAGCTTTAATTAACAAATAAAATTGTGAAAACTTTTAAGCGCTAAAATACATAAAAATATTTTAAAAGAGGCTAAAATTAGGATGTTATAGATAGCAAGCTTCTCTAACACCCTATGATCTTAGTCTATTATTTCGAGAGAACCGAAAACTCAGAAAGGATCAATTGAGATGCTCTCAAATTATTGGTTTGCTCATGAGAAAATTGATATTATGCCACTCTCAAGAGTGGTGCGAGCCAAAATGCCACTCTTGTCGTTGCCTTTGTTAAAATGCCACTCTTCTCGTGCCCTCCTCGCCAAAATGCCATTTTCGAATTTTTAAAATGAATTTCGCTTCTATGTGTAGTTTTAGCCACTGGAAATGACCATCCTGCCCCCGAGTTCTTATTCAATTTAGTGTTTAGATTAGTGTTCAGATTCAATTTAGTGTTTAGATTTTTAATCTTCTTGCTGTTCGATTTATGGTGTTACTCTACATTTTATGCCAGATTATAGAAGCATTTCCTTATCTGTATTTCCTTACACTGTAGTTAAAAATCTGAACACTAAATTGAATCTGAACACTAAATTGAATAAGAACTCGAGGGCAGAATGGTCATTTCGATAAAATCGCATACGTAGTTTAAATTCATTTTAAAAATTCGAAAATGGCATTTTGGCGAGGAGGGCACGAGAAGAGTGGCATTTTAACGAAGACAACGACGAGAGTGATATTTTGGCTCGCACCAGTCTTGAGAGTGGCATAATATCAATTTTCTCATTTGCTCATATACCTGGCTAGTGCTACTCGACCTAACATCTCTTTTGTTGTAAGCAAATTGAACCAATTCAATACTAATCTGGGAGATGGTCGTTGACGCGCACTTGAGCAGGTAATGAACTATTTAAATGGTACAATGAGTTACAAAATTTGCTACACTGGATACCCAGGTGTGTTTGAGGGATATAGTGATTCAAATTGGATTTCTTATGCTAATGAGATAAAGGCTACGAGTGGATATGCATTCACTGTAGACGATGATGTCGTTTCATAGAGGTCTTGCAAGCAGACCATTCTGATGAGGTCTACCATAGAGGAAGAACTCACCACTGTTGAGGCAGAGTGGTTGTGAGAACTCTTGATGGATTTACTAGTGATTGAAAAACAATTTCAGCTATCCTTATGTACTATGATAACCAAACACTTATCATAAAAATGACAAGTACAAATTATAATATGAAATTATTAAGACATAAAAAAAGATGGTTTAAGTCCATCAAAAAATCGAGAAGCTCCAGAGTGATAACTGTGAGTTGTATTTAAACAACTAAAAATCTAGTAGACCATTTTACAAAAGGACTATCACGAAATGTGATTGAAAGTGCATTGAAAAAGATAGGAATGAAACCTAATTGAGTTACACACAGTGGTAACCCAAACCTATGTGATCAGAGATACTGTGAAATAGGCTTTGAGAAAAATAAACTATTTGGGCAATAGGAGAGTACATTCTTAATTTATATGCCACTCCATTGGAGATACGGTACTCTCATTACTGTAAGGCATGATGACTTTGTTTTAATGTGTTTAGAGGCTTAACAACGAGATACCGTCTTACAGAGTATTCTTGTAAGAACACACCTACGTGAGCTGACTATTGGCCGCAGTTCATGAGATGTGAGAACTCTCTAAAAAGCTCATGAAGAGACACATGAGTATGACCTATATGCTCCAACAGAGGGGTGGCTTATCGGCAGCCAAATATCAGCTTAAGCTCTAAGTGAAACTTGTCCATGCAAAACTGACAATTCAAGGTATAGTCCATTGTGTAGTTATAGATAAATATAGTTTTTGGTTCTAGGTGGATGTTCAAACGTAACAGATCTTTACTAAAAAATTAGTATATTAACATCGTTTTGGGACAACAGGGAAAATCTTGTGTTGTGTTGTCCCTGGGATCTGGTTGGAGATTGTTGGAATTTATGGGCTTGACCCAACCAATATTGTTCATAAATCTTAGGAAATCCCAAAGACCCACTCATGCATGAAGGTGGGAAGTTTAGCACTATATTGCTAGTCTAGGTGGGAGAAGATTAACTTATAAGGTGGAGTTGGTCTTACCTAGTTGAAGCAAGTAAAAGAAGACCACGTGCTTGCTCACCATGCCATGCTATCGCGTGTGGCATATGCGTGAATGGTGCAATGATTTCGAGTCCGGTTGTGTGCGAAGCGGCTGCTTCCTTTTGCACCTTATAAACATGCACAGTGACATACCAAATCAGAGTGGAAATGGAAAAGGCTCATTCAAATCTAAATGTTGAGTGGTTAGTGTTGTTTATATAGTATACATTATTGGTCTTAATGCAGTTTCCATTTGACACACTGCTTCCTTTTCCATTAACCTGGCCTCTATGTGAGACGAATGAAGAAGTTGTTCTACAAATAGCATTCTCTTTAACTATGAATGATCTCCGATTGTTCCACTGAGCTACTTTTCCCTGGCTACTTCATCCCTACACTCAGTGTGCACCATGTGAGGGGAGAGCAGTGTCTCCAAAACAGCCTTCTTTTTGGTCCTGCACGGGTCAGGGCGAATCACGTTTTCGGACAGCATTCGTGCGACTCCTCACGGCTTCCTCCCTTGATATGTTGCACGTCTTCTTCATTGATTAGACTCTACTGCAACATTCATTGGAACGAATAATCTGTAAGTTGCGGTATATTTAAATAGAATTTATATCATCCGAAATACTACGTGCGATCTATCTCTTGGTTGGTGGTATTTTCGGCCATCTGTTATGTCATGTTAATACATATGTTTAAGATATACGTAATATATTTTATGATCATACTACTGTTAGCAGTTTCTATTATGCCTAATACATTTATCGCATTACCCTTGGTTATTTCATTAGCAATCTAAGGAGTCGTTGGCTCCTGGGCTACTCACGTCGTGTCGTGACTTGTGACCATGTTGTCCACATGCTTGGGCGAAAGAAATCGCTCGGTTGTCCTCCTCACCAACCCTTGTTCCTCAGCCTCCGCCTCCTCATCCCCTTTGGGCTCCGACTCCACCTTCGTGTCTACCTTTTGCCTTCACCACAGTACTCACGTTATATGTATGCAAGTAGGGGTGGAGATCGCCGGTAGTCGCTGTCCTCGTTTTGCACTCAAATCCTAAAATTCTACACAAATACTTAATCCCTATTTTTATGAAAAAGCCCATAAATTTTTTGAAATCTTGTTCCGGTTCACCTTTTTTGCGAAAAACCTCGTTAATTCTGAAATTGTGGTTATTCTAGTTTTTTATGGATTTGTGTAGGTTTTGATAAAGAAAATGGCATCTACCATAAAGATTGATTTTTCTATCTGAACTATTATCAAAATTCACCTGACCCGATGTAGTGTAATACGTGGTAGGAATAGGCATCAAGTAGCGCTGGGTTCCGGGGCATCTGCTCCTGGTGCATGCCCACTCATACTCTCTTCGGTCGGTGCTTAATGGCCACACGCTGCCACACCGCTCGAGCAAACCGTCTCACCCCGCTTTGCTTCCGATCTGCCCCCTGGCATGTCGCCCTCATGATACACCATGCACCCTATCTCTGTGTCTATCTCACGTTCGTATCACGGCGCCAGCCACTCCCTCCCAAAAGAGAAGCGACGCAAGATTCGTTCGGCCACCCCGCCCGGTCCGCGCCGTTGCACGCACTGCACCTCCCTCGCACGACCGGACGCGAGGCGCGGCTAGTACAATGCCGTCGGAACGGGACCGGCCCATCGCACGTGCACCGCAGCGTGCGTTCACGTGCACGGTGCATCCCATCTTGTTGGAATCCATCGAGCGCTCCTGTCTTTTGGCCGGATCTGCCCTTGGTTTCGCCACTCCGCACCGCGCAGCGCAGGACGTGTGATGAGAGAGAGAGAGTTTGGCCAATGGCCATTCACGCACGGTGTGCGCCCAGCGGCCAGCTAGCTTGTGGGCAGCATGACTTCAAAGAAATTTTGAAATTTGTTTCACGCAGAAGACTCTCAAAAGTTCGGCTGGCGAGGAGGAGCCACCGTGGCCATTGACCACCTCCTATCTCGGCCGCTCTGTCTTATCAACCTTCGCCACCCCACCTTGCCGCCTCCACGCCACCTCCCCACTCGGATATCACAGATTGCTATGTTGTTACCTTCCCTTAGGTTGGCCCCCAAAAGCTACAACAGAATACCCGATTTGCCAAACAACATAACAAAAAAGCCACAATGCTACCATATTCTGGTACTTCTCAAACAAACCAAAAGCGACTTTTTCAAATTCACCAGCTCCCCAAACAGTATAAAGACACTGACAAAGACTTTCCTTTTCTTCTCCGCGCCCTTTTTTTTCAACGAGGGATTTCGTGTGTGATTGAGTCGGCCCGGGTTTGGCTGGCGTGGCGGCGGCTGATTAGGACTAAATTTTTTAGGAGGTGTTACAAATTTTTTGTTCTTTTACTGGAATCTTTATGTCTACTTCTACAGTGTCTTATAAAGAGATGGAGGTGCTAACAGTGTACTCATAGTGCCGCCGACGATAGGGTGGACGTTAGCTTGACTTAATGTACCGTTAGATCCGCCCTTAACTAGCGGGCTCTTGGGACATAACGTATTTTATGGTGAGATAAGATCAAGGAACCAACTTGTGGAGGGATTTCTCTCGAAATCTACGGTGCAAAATCATAACTTTTCTAGTCTCGAATATTTTTTTTGGTAAATTTAGCTCTCTTTCAAACGTAATTACAAAATAGCCTTTTCCCGACCGCTCCCATACCGTGGAAGATAACACGTGTCACCTTCCAACGCTTCCATGATCGATGATGGAGTTATTCTTGTAATTACATTCGAGAGATGAATAAATTTGTAAAAAAAAATTACACGGCGCCGGAGGTGTATCTAATTGAGAGAGGAGGGCTCTTGAACGGCGACTTCATCTCTACTAATATAAATTTGCAGTTGGTGGCAGCAGTCCGTTCTTCCTAGCCCCCTCCGGCCGCCATAATGACAGGTCATTATAGCTATTTTTTTTCTGGTTTACAGGCAGCCATATCTCTCTAAATATGATTGATTATTATAGCAAAATCCCTGATTATTACTGGTAATTAATAGTCGGCCAATCATTCCTTTTGTACTCTATATATATTGTATAGTTTTCACAGAATCAATCAAGCGAATTCATTCAAGATCTCCCATGTTGTGCCACCGCGGCGAATGAACTCGGCGAATTAATCAATAAGTGACGGACCGACGTACATGGCCGCGAGGCGCAAGAGGCCGATCGTCGCGGTCAGTAGTAATTGCGGCCAGAAGGACAACAAGAGCATGACGCCCACTGGGTGCCTTGACCCCAGCGCCGGCCAGTTGGATGTGAACAAAGCGTACGACGCTTCGGCGTGGTTGCCCGGCGATACCGGTGGGACGTCGTCGGCGGTGAGAGAGTCATTGGTAAACCCTTTGGAGATAAATGGGTTGATCCAGCTGAACGTCGCTAGAGAGAGGAATGATACGGCGGCGCACGGCGTGGTGGGCACCTCGGCGCTGGTGTTTTCTGGTTCACCTTCATAGGCTCCGGCGTCATGGCTGGTGAAGCCAATGATGGCTAGGTACGCCAGAGGTGTGGAGACAAATAGGCCGGTAAAGACAAGAGGGTCATCTAGGAAGATTAGTGAACCGTCGGTGCAGCAGACCACCGCCGAAGTGGAGAAGAGCGCGACGCCGAGGGCGGTGGTGATCCAGAAAATGTAGAAGTGAAACGCTGGGTGGCAGCGGTGGCCTCTTTCTCCGAGGCGATTGACCACGCGGCCATAGCGTGTGCGACGAAGTGGGCGGCGAGGAAGGCGGACTCCACAACGCGCCATGGCGTGCTCGGCAAGAGGAAGAACGCGAGTGCAACGAGGACAGTGGATGACGTGGCGAAGACGGTGGACGTCCTGAGCGTGACCGCGTAGCGGCCAGTGGTCTGGAATGACGGTGGTTTCGGCAACAGCGCCTTGTGCTCGGGAGAAACCCTGTGTCGCCCCTGCGAAGGCGATGGATGACGAGGATGAGCGAGGCGACGAGAAAGACGAGGTCAACGGCGCCGAGGAGCGCGCGCTGCGGGCATGACGAGAGGAAGAGGAATGCAAGCTGGTAATATAAATTGCAAAAAAGGGATAAAAATGATTAATTGATTTTTGAGATTGGTAATATATATTACTATGTACAATATATTTGATTTTAATTCATACTGGACAAGAAATCATAAAAACTTTTGTAATCGAGAGAAATATATATTTGATTTTGTAGTATAATTTTCTTTTATTATTTGATCTTTATATTGTTATCAATTTTA
The DNA here is from genome assembly GCA_036346375.1 of Guadua angustifolia. NCBI lineage: Eukaryota > Viridiplantae > Streptophyta > Magnoliopsida > Poales > Poaceae > Guadua > Guadua angustifolia. The sequence goes on along the minus strand of CM070504.1, from coordinate 17,409,292 downwards.
TTTTTTGTAGCAACGCACGAGTATTGATCTAGTTAATGTTATCGCTGTGTGCTTCGTCAAATTTTGTTGGGGTTTAAAAGAATAAAAGGGGGATCAGGCTGCTAGCGTGTAGAATAGAATTTTTTTTAAATAATATTATTTTAATTTGAAATTACGACATTAATACTCGTATTTAAAAAATTGCAGAAATAATATCCGATCGCCAAACCGTTTGGCGATAATAGGGTAGTCGCCAAACGGTTTGGCGATAATCGTGTAGTCGCCAAACCATTTGGCGACAATAGCCTAATCCTGCGTGTTGAACCGGTAATAGCCAGGTCAGGCAGTTGTCGCCACACCGTTCGGTGACTACTATATAGTCGCCAAACCGTTTGGCTACCACCAGTAGTCGTCGAACCGTTTGGCTACCACCAGTAGTCGCCGAACCGTTTGGTGATAGTACTGTACATTTTTTTATTTTTTGGGTAAATTTTGTTGTGAACTGTTTGTGCAATAATTGTTGTATTCAATCGGGAAGAACTAAAAAAAACTTCTTGTCATGTAATAAACCGGAAGAATTATTTTAGTTCGTTAGTGATACGCATCTCACTTGCATATTTTCATAGCCCATGGACAAAGAGGACACGGTCCAAAAATACGGAATAAATGAAGGCGGCCTCATAATGCGGGCTACCACTTACGTATGGGCAAGATAGCCAGACGTTGCTCGGCATTTTGTTGCTAAAATCGGAAAAGGCACTCACGGCCTGAAACCACGGAAATCGTGGGCACTTAGGGTTTTCGTAGTCTCACAGACAAAGGCGGACACGGTCCAAAAAATACGGAAAAAATCAAGGGCGGCCTACGCAATGCGGGCTACCACTTACGTATAGGCGAGATAGCCAGACGTTGCCTCGGTATTTTGTTACGAAAATCGGAAAAGGCACTCACGGCTACGAAACCACAGAAATCGTGGGCACTTAGGGGTTTTCATAGCCCCGTGGGACAGACCGGACACGGTCCAAAAAATACGGAAAAAATCAAGGGCGGCCTACGCAATGCGGGCTACCACTTACGTATGGGCGAGATAGCCAGACGTTGCCCCGGCATTTTGTTGCGAAAATCGGAAAACACACTTGCAGGTAGAATCAGCGAGCACGTATAAAAATAAAATTGGACAACCACGACGTCGAAAAATTTTGAAATTTTTTATGGAGGTTCCTGATAAATCAGTGATATTACCATGAAAATTTCAAAATATTTGAAGATCTGAACAATGTTTTTAAATTCAAACAATAAAATTTGATTGTTATGAACATTTCAAAATTTCATTGTTATTGTTATGAACATCATAACCATGGACAAAAAATTTCAAAATTTTATAGTCGACAACAACTCATGTTATTAACACTTAAATTATTTGTTGAACATATATAAGGGCACATACACCGAAAGTTCAGATGATAAAATAAGCAATAGATTAGATTATATTACAAGGGCATTACAACAGTGACGAAATTGCTTGATGAACTAACTAACGAAAGCACTGTTCGTCATGGTGGAACAAATGATTGTTCATCCTATCTGGGTACAGCCAGAATGATGTCCCACATTTTTCGTGATATTACGACCGTGTTTAATTTGCGATTTGTCCTCGGACACCGCTCAATCCCTACTATGAAAGAACTCCATGGGGATCGCAGTTCTCCTAGCTGTCGCCGAATGGGTGGCCTATGCCGTACGTCTCGGGTGTGTAAGACATAATTTTTTGGTCTTTTTTATGTGGATTTCTGCCCTCCCATATGGGCATGTCATCCCGATTCGGCGCCCCTATGTTAATACCACGGGTTCGGTTGGTCTGCAGAACGATCAAGGATTTGTTGCGTCTTTGCGGACCTCGGCTACCGCTTCCCTTGTCCCTTCTTCTTCGAGAGGAGGAACCTCTTGCACCTCTGGTGTGTTGGTGCATTGGCGGAGGCATGCGAGACGCCGCCTGTTCGACTCGCACTCCACTATATGGTGCAGAGGTGTGTGTTGGGCTTATCCTTGGACAACCGAAGCGTGCCCGCAGATTAATGCAAGATGCCCGCTTTGGTCGTTGAATAACACCGTAGGCGCACTCGGGTCCGGCTTTTACGGGCGGTAGTGGCACCACGGAGAGGGTTGCTCCCAAGTTATCCCATGCAGAAGCATGAGATGTGGGTGGTGCGTCTCGGGTCCACCCAGGTTGAAGTACCAAAGACCATTCATCCTCGGCCAAGGGCACCAGTAGAATCTCCGGTCCGCTAGATCATCGTGGCGGTATCAACCATCGCCCATGTGCCATGTTCGCAAAAGGTCGGGGCTTGCGGGTGGCCCCGAGGAGGTTTCTCCTTTGACTTGAGCAAATTCACAAGTTTCCTTTTGAACTCCTGTGTGCGATGAACTGGTTTAGAATTACTACTTTGTGAGTTTAACATGAGTATGTCGCATGAAACTCACCGATTGGTTGGCCCTTGCCCACCGCCCTAAGCTCGGTCGATCTAGAAAAGGACATATCTGGCGGCCTCTCCCCGGGTGAAGTTCTCGGCGAAGCGGGGTAGGCGTCGTGGCAGTTGAAGAGAAATTCGTAGTCACGTCGTTCCGGCCAGTCGATCCATTGGAAGAGGCAACACCGGTCCTTGTGCTAAGGAAAGAAAGAACGATGCATGAAATGGTCATCATTCTCAGATTGTGTGGACACCAAGAGGTTTACCTTGTAGGTGCGCCACATGAAGAGTGAGTCTTGGCGGCCGTCTCTCCATGGGTAGATTGCATCATCTTCGCCGAGAGGTTGCGATCGATTTGGGTCGGGCAACTCCGCAGAACTTCGCCGACGCCATCGCATCCGGATATTCGAGGAGGGATGACTTCGCTTGGTCAAGAGGCGACGAGAACGATATTGTGCCCTAATTTGTGTAGATTCACCGACGCTTATTCTTTGGTTTGGCTGTGTTGAGTGTCTACCCTCTACCGTGTTTTATAGTGGTGGTGAGGGTTACTCCACACGATTCAAAGACTTGTCCATTTTGATGGCCTGGCATCCTCTGTGAAAAGCTGCACGACGTGTCACCCATCATCAAAGCTGCACGACCTGAGACCTTATGAGAAAAGCTGGACGACCTGTCACCCTCTGTGAAAGGCTGCACGATGTGTCACCTTCGCCGAAAGCTGCCCAAAGACGAAACCGCGTGTTGTCATTTCATCAAAAGCGGATGCTGCGTGTTGTCGCTTTCGGTTTGAAAAGCGGGGTGCAGCGTGTTGTCGTCTCAGCCCGAGCAACGTGGTGCAGAGTCTTGTCGTTTAGTCGAGTAGTTTTACAAGCCACCAAAAGGCTTAAGTATTTCAAACCGCATGCTTTGTGAACGTTTAGGGCTCTTGCTTTAGTAGGATTCAGATATTCTTTTAGGACTTGATCTCGCACATAAATCTTTCTTCCGCAAAAACCCTTCGTGAACTAGTCGCGCAGAAAACTGAACTAACTAAGCCTATTCAGCGGCCTTTAGAATTACTCGTGTAAATATAGATGTATATGTGAATAGATTTCGCGGTTTGAGAAAGCTGATAGCAGCGTGCTGTGGCCTCGCCCGAGAAAGCTGTTCTGTGCAGCGTGTTGTCGAATCGATCAGAAAAAATGGGCTGCAGCGTGTTGTCGAATCGGTCCGAGAAAGCTGCAACGTTCGCGTTGTCATGTCGCATTGATATCGAAAAGGTAAAAAAGGCGTGAACATCACTATTAACATTGTAAAACAGTACGAACAAAGTAACAAAGCGAGAACAACACTCTAAACAATGTAGAATAGTACAAAGTAAGAACAAAAATAGGACAAGAGTCTATCAGCGAGTCCCTAGTCGGCCGCCCCCCCTACGACGACCCCTCTTCGACCTACGTGCTGAGGCCGGTGCATCGTCAAGAGGGCAAGGGTGAAGCTCCTGCGATGGCCCCGCCCGTAGAGTCCGGCGGGTCAGAACGCCGCACCGGCCGACGGTCTCGGGAGGCAACGGTACCAGAGGTATCGAAGTCATTGCGTCTAATCGTGGTCGGTCAGGGTTGCATGCCCGCGTCGGTCTGCAGGGGCTGCGTGGCTCTGTCGGTGGGCAAGTCTGAAGTGTGCACCGAGAATCTTGGTCCGTGAAGAAGTCGCTTTCGGCGTGAGGAGGCGCCGTCCGAGAGTCTGTCCTCCACCCTCAACGTAGCCTGCACGTTTGGATAATAGCTTTTAATTGTAGTTACGTGATACTAATACGAAACGTAAGTAACTCGACTTACCTGGCGTGGGGATCATGGTGGACCCGCGTGGTGCCTGCCAGCCGGACCCTCCAGCCACGTCTAGGCCCGGAGGCAAAGGAGTGTGGAAGCTGTACTCCGCCTCCGCTGTGTAACGAGGAGGTGGGGTCTGTGTGGGGTGTGTAGGCACGCGCGGCGGTCTCGAAGAGGTGGCACGGTCGGTAGCGTCGACGTGCCGACAAGAACCCAGCTCCACGATCCTGCTCAGGCCGGTCACGACGCGTCCCCAGGCCTCTGCCATCTCGTCCAGCGAGAGGGTAACTCCATCCCGTAGTCTGGACAAGACACTGCAGCCGTGCACGTGGAGATCCCTAGCGTGGTCCACCTGCCACATGTGACAAACTGATATGCATATGGACATAACGTCAGGAATACATAATGTAATTTACAAAATTAAGACTTACCATGGCGTGCATGGCCGCTCCTGCCTGGCCTGGGTACAAGTCAGCCACGCTAGGAGCGTACGCATGGGCCAGAGGCTCCTCGACCAGTACGAGATGGGCACGCGTTCGGGGCATGTACCAGCGCAGGTACTGCTGGTAGGACGAGTCGTCGTAAGGTGTGGCCTCATCGACGACGTGCTGTTGCGCCCCGGCCCACTGCTGGAGCCACGGCTCCATCTTCTGTAGCAAGGTGGCCAGGCTCTTCGGAGGGCCATGGGTGTGGACCCTGAAAAGAAATCCAAATTATTAGACATACGACGTAACTATTTATCATATTTTTTGTCGGATAACTCACGTGTGTACCGCCTGCGGTACACGATCCCCCCAAGGAACAGGGACCGACTGTCGTAGGCCGAACTGTCGGAGGATTCGGTGCGGCGCGTAGTCCTCCACGAAGACGTCGAAGACGATCTTCCTCGTCGTCAGCCAGTAACCCTCGTCCCTATAGCAAAGCGCCGAGAGCCCACCTGGCGCGGCTCTGTCTTGGACATGGCACTGGCTATAAGGGTCCCAGATCACCTGCTCCGCGCGCAGGTGGTCGAACGCCTCCGTGAAGGACAGGTACGCCGAACGTACTTGCACTCCCGCCCACTGTGGCTGCAACAGGGAAAAAATATGTGTAAGCACATGCGACTGCAAATAAAAATTGAAAAATGCAATTCAAGAAAATAATTACCCGTCGCCGCGTCCAAAGCGAGCCCACGATCGGCCGGTCGATCTCGTCGCCCCCGTACATCTCGGCGGTGTACTGTCGCGGGAAGACTAAGGGTCGACCCATTGGGAAGCGCTCGAACGACCAAAGCTGGAGAAGTAGAGGCATCCCTGTCAGGTTGGCTGTCTTGCCCAGCTTCACGCACGCGTCGCAAAGGGCGCAGATGCGTGCCGAAGAATCGCCGAACCCTAGGACACCGGTGGGACTGGCTCGGTCGGCGTCATAATAGCCCGTGCGTAGGCTATCCACAGTGCGTCCACGCTGTCGCCGTGGGTGGTTGTGAACATGACCATCCCAAACAACCAAAGAAGGTAGGCCTCCAAGTGTCGGGCCACCTGGTAGTCCGTGGGCTCCGCCGCCATGTGCTGCACCTGTCACAGTTAACATGTAGTAATATGTTAATAACGTTACAGAAAATTAGAAAAACATATACACGCACAAGCACTCACCTCGAACTGGGCCAACCACCTCCTCAATGGCCCGTGCTTCTTCCTGCCGAGGGGTATCGCCGGGTCAGTGTGAGCTACTCCGGCGAACCTCGCCTCCAAGTCAGCCTGCCACCCCGAAGGAGTCGCCGAGGGTCCGATCGGTGCCCCAGCGATCGGCAAACCTGTGAGCATCGCGACGTCCTGCAGGGTGACCGTCACCTCACCGAACGGCAGGTGGAAAGTGTGCGTCTCTGGGCGCCAGCAGTCCACCAAACAAGACAGTAGGCTCCGGTTGAACGGAAAATGCCGTGACCGCTCTGGACCGTCCTCGCCGCCCTCCCCCGGCTCCTCAACCACGTCCTCAGCTGAGCCCTCGATCATCCGAGCGAGCGGAAGTAACCCAGCACGTGCCAACCTATCGACACGAAAAAACAGTCGTAATATTCAAATATTAGTTAGATGAAATGCAACTGTGCGAGCAATGAAACATGACAATGTAGTGCAACTCACTGGGTGTAGAAGGCTGGGTGGAGCCGCCATGCCCTGCTGGGCACACGGACCCGCAGCAGAGGCACCTCTCAAGGCCTCTGTGTGGTGTGGATTTAACGACGGTGCGGTGCGTCGGTCCAACGAAGAGTCAAGGAGTGACTCGGGGTGCTCCATCCTCGCAAGTAAAACAGAAAACAAAGCGGTTAGTAATATAAAACAAAAGAACGAGGAGTTCGACATAAATAAAAAACGACAAACATATCAATAAAAAAACATGACAAAAGGTACAATCATAGTGCAATAAGTACAACAACTATAATAGAAATTTCACAAAACTAAGATACAACAACAACATGCATGACTTAGAGAATTACATAGGATAAAATGATACATATTACACAACTCAATACAAATTACATAATTCACTACATAAACATGACGGAAGGTCCAATATACCCGCAAATACCTAACATAGGATAAAATGATACATATTGCACAACTCAATACACATTACATAACACTAAGGGCATTGCGTTGCCTTGTGCCTGTACTCACCGCACTGAGAACACCTCCTAACAGGGCCACCCACTTCAGATTCATCCATGTCATTGCGAATGCGCCTAGACTGTGGACGACCAACCTGCCCTGGTGCACACCTCCGCAAATTTGCATCCGGTAGACATATGCGCACATCTCTGTTAATGGCAGTGAAATCACCATGTGCTCGAAAACCACGGAACTCACCGGACCATGTATTGATAGCATGACCCTTCAGGTAGAAAGGGGACACGTATTGCGACGTGTTCATCCCAATTTGCCCACAAGCTGCGATCACATGTGAGCAGGGAATATGAAGAAGTCTTGGCTTGTTGCAGGTGCATTCACACCATCCAGTGGCCCCTTGGCCTAGGTTAACCTCGTGTGTAATAACCGCTGTGTCGGTTCCCAATCCCCCTTTACACCGGAGAGTCACTTGAGCGGTACTCAATCACTCGGTTACGCACCATATGCGGTGAGCTTTATCTTCGTTCCTCCATGTAGGCCATCATCCGCGACAAGACGGCGTTTGCAATGTCGTGGCATGAAGTCTGACCTCCGCATGCCTTTTTCGAAGTAGCCAACGATGCGTGCAACATGCCTTCCAGATGGCCACAAGTGGTAGCGACGCAGCCTCGATGACCCAATTGTAAACCTCGGCTATGTTCATTGTCATGACACCGAACCTATTCAAACATATCAGTTAGCACAATAACTCTAACTGTTCAATCGTCACAGCTATGTTAATTTAGTATACTAACCTGGCGCCTCCAGTGTCATGGAGCAATGCCCACTTCTCCAACGGCACCGCTCTATCCAAAGGCGAAACACTTAATGTTTCTTGACGATCGTCTCCTCAGATTTGGAGGATCGAGCGCTCCAAGGGGTGATAGCCTTTTGGGTGGGCAATCGTTCGGCGTTGCTGGTTGCTTCTTCAGCTCTTTAATCTGTGTGGTAGTGTGCTTATCCAACTCGGCCAATATGGCGTTGAACTTACGTGCCTGGTTCTGCTTGCATAACCTCTTAAATAGGTTCATCAGCTTCTTACTCTTGAGCTGCCTGAAAAAATTTGCTCCCAAATGCCTCATGCACCACTTGTTCTGCATGTCACGCCATGGAAAAGGCTCATCGAGGTCCTCCTGTAGAGTCTTAATTGCCGAAATGATACCTCTATGACGGTCATGGATTATGCACACGTTGGGCCGATCACGAACTACCCCAAACTTCAAATGTCTGAAAAACCACAGCCAGCTATCCCGGTTCTCACCCTCAACAAATGCAAAGGCCAATGGAAGTATGTGGTTGTTCCCATCAACTGCAATGGCCGTTAGAATCTGCCCCTTATATTTTCCAGTCAGGAATGTACCATCGACGCACAGCAATGGACGGCAGTACCTGAATGATGCAATGCAAGGACCCAATGCAAAAAAAGCACGACGAAATATCGAGACCCCATTACCATCCGCTTCACTTTCTTCAAAAGCGGTGTACGTGCCAGGATTGGTTTCCTTCAAGACATCAAGCACACGAGGTAGGTTACAATACGAAGCCTCGTATGTGCCAAACCTCTTCTCTAATGCCTTTTGCTTCCCACGCCAGGCCATCGAGTAACTTATCTGGTACTTAAATGTTCTCAAGATTGCTTTCTGAATATAAGAACACTCAATGTCCCGCTTCTCGACGATCTCATTGAACATCACGCTAGCGATTACAGCCGCATTCAAGTTGCGGTGTTTCACCGAATATTTTCTAGTCTCGCATGTGTGCCCATCTACCGTGATGCAATCCAAAATGTCTCGCGACTTCGCTTGTATGCATGTACTGAATTCACATCCTTGTTCTCGTGACTTCACTGTGTATCTATCTCGGATCGACAAAACAACTCAAACTCTCTCGCTACGATAGTGCCCACGACCTCACGGCCAACTTCAACTCGTAATTATTTATAAAACTTGATTCAAATTAACGGCATTGCTAGCATACTCCCAATGCGACTCATGCCCCACAAAACTTCCATACCGGCTTTGTTTTTCTGCTCCACTCGTCCGGGATGGGTACATCCGTTGCCCAAGATTACCATGCATTTCATCATCATCTCCTCCCCTTCCTCATCTTCGCCGATGTCATTATCACACTCCAACATTTCACTTCATCTTGCATCGCCATATGGTCCACTAACTCCAATTGCTCAACAAGTTGCTCGATTTCCTCCCTTCATCCGCCTCGACCTTCGCGCTTGTTGCATTCTGTTATCATCCTCCGCCGCTACCACAACCGCACCACTTCTGAACTTGTTCACCAGAGTCGACGTCTTCGCTTCGCCCACACCGCTAATATTCACCTCTTCTCTAGGGCACGCCTGCACCAACATTACACATTCAAGGCTAGATCCCTTGCACCACCTTAACCATTTTTGCCACAAGTACGTCCGATCTACTTTCTTCAACTCTCACAGAGCCGGGTCACCCTTACTACGCGTGAATATGGTTTGAATGGTAACAGAGTAAACACTTGGATCCAAGGAAAAATATTTGGTCAACCAAAGCTTAATATCACGGATGCTAACTCTATCGGGACATAAGTGTTCCGCCATTGTGACTGCAAAACTGCTCAAATCAACACCATTTTGCCCAATTTTTATTTCACCGTCGCCATAATATACCCTAAATTTCATTTGCATCCGAGCATTATCATGACGACATAAATAAAACTGATTTTTAGATCACCACTAACGTTTAATATCACTAACTAAACAAAATTAATTTTTATACTGCATCAATATCTAAATTAACGATTCCCTCCTAAATGAGAATATTATCATGCCAAGCATTTCCTCTGAATAATCTAAAATCGCTATATTACATCAATTTCTACAATTTCTAAAATCGCTATATTACATCGATATTGTATTAATATCTAATATTTCTAAAATTTAAAATTTCTAATATCTAAAATTTCTAATATCTAAACTATCTAATATTGCATCAATACGACAAAATCTCTAAATTATTTTGCACTATAAAAATTAAATAACAAAAATTCAAAAAAATTACCTTTTTCTATTTTTTCCCCTCCTTCTTCTTCCTTCTTCCTCCCTCCCTCCTCTCTCTCTCCCTCTCCCTCCTCTCCCCAGCTCCCGCGCCGCGCCTTCTCCCGCGTCATTTCCTAATTCAAAATTAGGCTACAGACGATAGCACAATAAGGCTATTCACAGTGCATTGTATCTTGTCACAATATCCAAAACTGCCATATCATATGATATTATAGAAGATACAACTATCCTAATGCATGGTATCATAGATTGTCTCTTAGTCCCCCACAAGATAATTAAATGCTAGATGTGTATGAGAGTATGAATTGTGGGCCACTTAGATGATTTAAGTTTCAATGTCTATGATTTCGTGCCCAAGTGGTATCTTCCTCAAGATACAGTTTTCTTCTCTCCCCTCTTAACTCTCTTGCCACATCATCAAAAATACTTATGTGGCATGCATTAAATAGGTATGTTACCATGCACTCGGAATAGCCTAAGCAAGTTTGACCCGGCTAGACAAATCAACGCGCAACATAACAGAGGCCGTAAAGATCAAAGATACTCTCTTCGTTTTTTTATAAGGCGTATTTTGATTTTATATAAGAATTAAAGTTGCGTTGAAATTGAGAAAGATACGAGAGAAAATGACTTAGATGCCTCTATTTAATTGTCTTGGAAGATGAAAAATATACTTTATATGGGTGGTAATGAATAAATGCATATAGATGAGAGAAAATAAATAAAGATATAGGAGAAAAGATCTCATTAAATCTACATATAAATCTTATATTTATAAATAAGACTAGTTAAAAAATAGACCTTATAAAAAAACGTTATATTTATAAACCTTATATTTATAAATAGGCCTCCTCATCCCCTTTGGGCTCCTCCGACTCCACCTTTGTGTCTACCTTTTGCCTCCGCCACAGTACTCACGTTATATGTATGCAAGTAGGGGGGAAGATCGTCGGTAGTCGCTGTTCTCGTTCTGCACTCAAATCCTAAAATTCCACACAAATGCTTAATCCCTATTTTTATGAAAAGCCCATAAATTTTTTGAAATCTTGTCCTGGTTCACCTTTTTTGCGAAAAACCTCTTGAATTCTGAAATTGTGGTTATTCTAGTTTTTTATGGATTTGTGTAGGTTATGATAAAGAAAATGGCATCCACCATAAAGATTGATTTTTCTATCTGAACTGTTATTAAAATCCACCTGACCCGATGTAGTGTAGTACGTGTTTGGAATAGGCATCAAGTAGCTCTGGGTTCCGGGGCATCTGCTCCTGGTGCATGCCCACTCATCCTCTCTTCGGTCGGTGCTTAATGGCCACACGCTGCCACACCGCTCGAGCAAACCGTCTCACCCCGCTTTGCTTCCGATCTGCCCCTCATGATACACCATGCACCCTATCTCTGTGTCTATCTCACGTTCGTATCACGGCGCCAGCCACTCCCTCTCAAAAGAGAAGCGACGCAAGACTCGTTCGGCCACCCCGCCCGGTCCGCGCCGTTGCACGCGCTGCACCTCCCTCGCACGACCGGACGCGAGGCGCGGATAGTACAATGCCGTCGGAACGGGACCGGTCCATCGCACGTGCACCGCAGCGTGCGTTCACGTGCACGGTGCATCCCATCTTGTTGGAATCCATCGAGCGCTCGTGTCTTTTGGCCGGATCTGCCCTTGGTTTCGCCACGCCGCACCGCGCAGCGCAGGACGTGTGATGAGAGAGAGAGTTTGGCCAATGGCCATTCACGCACGCACGGTGTTCGCCCAGCGGCCAGCTAGCTTGTGGCTGTGGCAGTACACGGACAGCAGCTTTCTTTTTCTTCTCCGCGCCCTTTTTTTTTTTAAAAAAAAGCAGCGAAGCTGCAAAATATATTAGAGAGAGGAAATCGAAAAGTACAAGATGCAGGAAATCGGAAAGTACAAGGTGTAGGATACTGCACCAAAAGGTAAACGCAGATCACCCTGAGGAAACTGGAGGAAAGGAAACAGAAGGAGAAGGAAAATAAAGAAAACTAAAAATTAAGCTAGTCGGTCCAGAAGATTTTTTAGGTGTTCCGCACCCGCGATGATCCAAATTCTGGCCTCATCTTTGATGGACTGTAAGATCTTCTCTATGTCATTTTCTTTGCTTCGAAAAATTCTGCTATTTCGTTCTTTCCACCATTGCCAGCAAGTTAGGATGATGAGTGACTTTAGCCCTTTTCGAAATCCTGGATGTCCATTTATTAGGCGAAGACTCCAATCTTGTAAACTTAAGGCCGTAGCTGGGTCCCACCGGTTCGGCAATAAAGACGGTAATCGAGCCCATGCGGCGATTAGTTCCCACAACTTTCGAACTTGTGGGCAGTCAATGAAAAGATGCGCGGTTTCTGTGTTTGGCAAAGACATTGGGCGAAATATTGATTGGGCCACCCCTTCGTAGAAGTTACCTTGATTCAAAGTCGATTTTGGTGGTCACTTTTTTTTCAACGAGGATTTTCGTGTGTGATCGCGGTTTGGTGGCAAGGGCGAGTGGATTTTTTGTTCTTTTACCGAAACCCTTATATTCTTCTACAGTGTCTTATGAAAATATGAGGGTGCTAATAGTGTACTTATAGTGTCGCCGACGATAAAGTGGACGTTAGCTTCACTTAACCTACCGTTAGATCCACCCTTAACTAGCAGGCTCTCAGGGAGATCACGAAACCAACTTAGGGAGGGATTTCTCTCTAAATCCATAGTGCAAAATCATAACTTTTCTAGTCTCGATTTTTTTTTACAAATTTAGCTTTCTTTCAAATCTAATTACAAAATAGCCTCATCCTGACCGCTAAAGATAACACGTGTCACCTTCTAACGCTTCTACGATTGATGATGGAGTTATTTTTGTAATTACGTTTGAGAGATGAATAAATTTGTAAAAAAAATTACACGGCGCCGGAGGTATATCTGATCGAGAGAGGAGGGCACTTTAACGGCGACTTTTTTAATGTTGTCGCTGTGTGCTTCGTCAAATTTTGTTGGGGTTTAAAAGAATAAAAGGGGGATCAGGCTGCTAGCGCGTAGAATATACTTGGGTCGGCGCGTACCACTACCAAAGCGTGAGGAGGGGTGCTCCTCTGCCGCGAGCGCGGAAGAGATCTGCGTGGTGCCTGCCGAGCTGAGAGCTATCTCGGTGAGGATCCAACTGCTGAGACTGTAACTGACACGAGGCGTTTGGTATCTCCGAATCAAAAGGGAATCAAAATGCGTCACCATGTTATACTACACAAATTTCCTCAGTTGTTTTGAGATTGGTCTTCGGACCACAGCAATCAGCGGCCAGTGATATCCTTGTGGCGACAAATCGCCGTCATTTCCTAATTCAAAATTAGGCTACAGACGATAGCACAATAAGCAAGTTTGACCCGGCTAGACAAATCAACGCGCAACAGAACAGAGGTCGTAAAGATCAAAGATACTCTCTTCGTTTTTTTGTATAAGATGTATTTTGATTTTGCACAAGGATTAAAGTTGTATTGAAATTAAAAAAGATATGAGAGAAAATGATTTAAATGCCCCTATTTAATTGTTTTGAAAGATGGAGGATATATCTTATGTAAATGGTAATGAATAAATACATATAGATGAGAGAAAATAAATAAAGATATAATGACTATTTAAAAAATAGACGTTATAAAAAAAACGGAGGGAGTAAGACGAGGAGGGCCATCGATTTCCCAGCCTAAAACGAGCTGGTTGGTTCGATCGATCGTGTACCAAACGAGCATCCGGCTGGGCCCCCTGTGTTGTTCTTCTGTGGCGCATAGGGTGGCCCGCGCCGGGACAGGGCACGCCACGCGTCGCGCTCGCCGGGCGCGGCAACCGCGAACCCCTCGACGACATCTTCGCGGGAAGCAGCGACCGATGCCTGTCGTGCGCCTCCTCCATATATACGATGAGCCTATCGAGAGGGCGTCGCCAGCAGCAGGAGGGGACGATCGAGAAGGCTCAGCGGAAAGGAAGATCTAGTGGATCGGAGGAGGAGAGATGGACGAGGAGTACGACGTGATCGTGCTCGGGACGGGGCTCAAGGAGTGCATCCTCAGCGGCCTCCTCTCCGTCGATGGCCTCAAGGTAGAGGTCTCCCCCTTGTGATTTGCTTTATGTTCACGCGCTCTCTTTCTGATAACAATGTGCACTGCGCCTTTAGCTGCCTGCAGCTGACCGATTCACGGTGGGCTGACGATCTGACATGTGATTCTTCGAACCCGCATTTGTGGTTCTGTAACGTTGGGAATTTTGCCTGTCAAATGGGAAATGTGGCTGGGTATGTCGCAATTGTTCAGGAACCGTATGTGTAAAGATCAGAAGATCTTGAAAAATCTTGACTCCAGGATGATGGCCCTGAACATGTTAAAATAAGGCAGGCAAAATATTCAGTCTCCATGTATTTCCCCCAAAAAAATTTGTTAAGACAAGAGTAGCGTCTTGTTCAAACCGATCTCGTGAGTCATCTGATCATGTATCTCACAGCAATCTCAACGCACATTGCGACCTCAGCTTCAAAATATAGAAATGAACCGATCTCATAGGTTATTATAATATCTTAAAGGCTAACGTACCCTTCTAGACGAAGGTACAATGACACTCTGAAGTCAATTATTTTTGTTTCTTTCTTGTGTATATACAGGTTCTTCACATGGACAGGAATGATTACTACGGAGGAGAATCTTCGTCCCTTAATATGACTAAGGTGTGATAGTGGAATGATGCGCTGGCATTTACGCTCGATCCAGTTAGCACAGGAAGAACTCTAAACACCATCTAGCACCATGCCTTTTTCAAAATACAAAAAAGGATCTTACGACTACTTTGAAATTATTTTATTATGCTCTTAACGATTTGTTCCATTCGCATGATATGTATAGCTTTGGAAGAGATTCAAAGGCAACGAAAACCCCCCTGAACATCTGGGTATCAGCAAGGAGTACAATGTTGACATGGTGCCCAAGGTGTGTTGGCGCCGGAAATTTGTTCCTTGATCTCCTATACTTAATTAATTTTGGTATTATGCGGCATCACTGGGAATTGTAAGTTTGCAGTTCATGATGGCCAATGGCGCATTGGTCCGCGTTCTGATCCACACGAGCGTAACAAAGTATCTGAACTTCAAGGCCGTCGATGGCAGCTTCGTGTATAACAATGGCAAAGTGTGGATCTGAAATTCCGATGCCATCCGACTGTGATGACATGTATATATGACGCGCTGATTCACCTTTCTTTCTTCGTTGATTCTGATAGATCCACAAAGTTCCGGCAACAGATGTCGAAGCCTTGAAATCTAACCTGATGGGCCTCTTTGAAAAGCGCCGTGCTCGCAAGTTCTTCATATACGTGCAGGATTACGAAGAGGATGATCCTAAGTCGCACGAGGGCCTGGATCTGCACAAGGTCACGACGAGAGAAGTCATCTCGTGAGTAGCTTTCACTTTTGTTACATTTCAGTTGCTGCACTGTGATTGGAAAATCAGAAAGCCAAATTGTATTTTGCCACCATGTCCTAATGTAAAACTGTAATGTTTGCTTGGATCAGCAAGTATGGACTGGAGGATGACACAGTTGACTTTATTGGGCATGCCTTAGCACTTCACCAGGATGACAGCTATCTCGGTGAACCTGCCATTGACACTGTCAAGAGAATGAAGGTATTGGATTCTCTATGCATCTTGGAAGCAATATTTCAATATCCTAAGCTACGTTGTTTCTTTTTTGAAAGACAATAGATCCTAATCTATATTATTTGACCGTACATTACAAAAGGAGCTAGTACTACAACTATACATCTTAATAAGAGCATGATTGGAGCTAGCTGATAGGGACCTTAGGGTCCAACTGAAGACTTACAAACGAAACCATTACTTGTCCGGAAGTTCTTTTCTTTACCTTGTTTTTTCTTTTTTGAGACGCTTCCCTTGTTATTAATGTCTGTTGTGTCCTCTCATTTTTTTGTGGTCCTTTTTCGTTCAATGTGATTAAGACTAACAAACATTAGGTTAAGCACATGCACATTAAAATGACCTTCAAAACGGCATATACCGTAATGTGGTTTGTTTTAATTCCTGGTTAGTTGTTCCTGACCTTGTGATCACACAACTCTGTCATTGCTTATATAAGTGATCGATCACGTTGCTCTGATAATGTGATGTTCTCCTGCTGTCCAAAACTTTAGGGTTTATTTTATGGACCAAAATATGCATAATCTGGTCATCACATAATAGATATTTTCCATGGTTGCACCTACATTACACACTTTTAGCTGAGAAAAATTCTACAGCCGCATTGCATATCTTTAGATGAAAATTATTCCACAAGATAGATAATTGGGCAAATAAAAATATTGTGATGCGTGTGGAGGGAAAAAGAAATTTTAATCTGATCCTCACATTGGTCTTCTGTTTCAATAGCTTTATGCGGAATCATTGGCACGCTTTCAAGGTGGATCACCTTATATCTACCCTCTGTATGGGCTAGGAGAGCTCCCTCAGGTATGCCATTGTCAAATTATCAGGAATCAGCACATGTTTCAGCTTCATTACAACTGAAATTCAGAATGCTGTGATAGGCCTTTGCTCGTCTCAGCGCTGTTTACGGCGGCACATACATGCTCAACAAACCAGAATGCAAGGTAACTGAACTGAAAATTTTCGGGCGAGAGGTGCTTCCAAACTTTTCTTTTTGAAAGTTGCACAAATATTAAAGCATTAACGAATGGTAGATGATGATTACTTACCCCTTCGTTTGATTTAAGATTTATGCAACTTGTATTGGGAGGGAAAGTATGGAAGCACTGCTCTTTTCGCACAGTTCACCACTCGATAATGTCCCAATGCTTGTTTACAGGGGCGGATCTACATACAATTAATGGGGTCAAATGACCCCAATAACTTTGCTAAAATCACATATAAAACTAATTGTATTCTATTAGTATATAAACATATATAAGCTATAAGTTACTGTAATGACCCCAATGACCCCAATAACCTATTTTTCTGGATCCGCCCCTGCTTGTTTACAGATCTTCAGTCAAATATGATCAAATTCGGCGATTGTTCGCAGGTTGAGTTTGATGAGAGTGGTAAGGCTTTTGGTGTGACTTCCGAAGGGGAGACCGCGAAATGCAAGAAGATTGTCTGTGATCCCTCGTACTTGCCTGACAAGGTAACCTTCGTGACTCGCTCGCAGTACATTTCAGATTCAGGTCTACGGTAGTATGTGGCCATAAAATCCTTCAAACAATGAACAGGTGAAGAAGGTTGGAAGGGTGGCGCGTGCGATATGCATAATGAAGCATCCGATCCCTGACACCAAGGATTCTCACTCCGTGCAGATTATCCTCCCAAAGAAACAGCTGAAGCGCAAATCGGACATGTAAGTAGTTTAGAACAAAAGCAATATAGTGATTTAATGACCATCTTAATCAGATAAGGGGTACTGTTCAGCTGGTTCTTGTTGTGACAATAGCTTTTAAATCTATAATGGTCTTGCTTAGTATGCATAATACTAGTGCATCACATAAAAATATCTTGCTAGAAACGATGGCATTTAGGTATCTCATCTCATGAAGTGTATTTTCTTCACATACTCTGCTATTTTCCATGTTTCATTTCAGGTACGTGTTCTGTTGCTCCTACGCTCACAACGTCGCACCGAAAGGAAAGTTCATCGCTTTCGTGTCGACTGAAGCTGAGACTGACAAGCCTGAGATCGAGCTGAAACCTGGGATCGATCTTCTCGGCCCCGTGGAGGAAACGTTCTTCGACATCTACGACCGATACGAATCTGCTAACAGTCCTGAGGAGGACAACTGTTTCGTAACAAATGTAAGCTCAAGCAACAGCAAATTTCTTTACTCGACCACACCGCAGAAGTGTTGATAAGTGCCTGCGTTTTACAGAGCTACGACGCAACTACTCATTTTGAAACGACGGTGAAGGATGTGCTAGCCTTGTACAGCAAGATCACTGGAAAGGTAATTAATTGTATTGAGAAAAATAAACTATCAAGCGTTTAATGCTGAAGCGGACTATTATTAGAGCCAAGATCGACGCCTTTTGTTAGCAATTTGGAGTAACAATTTGCACTCCTGCAATGCAGGAGCTTGATCTTTCTGTGGATCTGAATGCTGCTAGTGCTGCTGAACCTGAAGCTGCTTGAGCGATAGCTACTTCCTTTTTTTTTTTTTTGTTCATTTATAGATGGATCTGTTAAATTAAATCCATTCCTTCTTGCTTTTCGAGTTTTATTTGACCTTATGAAACAAAGTACAGTATCATGGATTTATATATACATATAACAATCTTCAGCTCTCCACACATTTTTACTAGTGACACTACAAACTGCACTCTTCATCTCTGTTCATTCTGAACATATACCATTTATGACTAATCTTCAGATCTGTGTCCCTGGAATAAAACCCTGCAGAAAACAGAGTTTACGCAAAGGGAAATATTCTAATGCTCATCTACCTCTTGTACTGATGACAGTAGGAAGGATAAATTAAGTGCTCGATGTTGCTGCCCCTCCACGCTTCCAGCTTTTCATGAGCAGAACCAAAATTAATTAGCACAGTGAATGGATGAC
The DNA here is from genome assembly GCA_036346375.1 of Guadua angustifolia. NCBI lineage: Eukaryota > Viridiplantae > Streptophyta > Magnoliopsida > Poales > Poaceae > Guadua > Guadua angustifolia. The sequence continues at coordinate 17,390,755 of CM070504.1, read as the reverse complement.
CCTAATCAGATACATAGACGACACATGAAAAGGACATGAGAGTAAGAACAGATACATTTTGAGCAGTGTTTCAATGTTTTCTTTCCTAATACATGTTGCACAAATCTTGAAGGAAGCGAAGAGGTAAATAATCACTGTCTACTATTCATTTATACTTTAATATTTATGCAACTGTCAAAAAGAAAAATATAGAAGCACCTCTCGGACATTTTTCAATTGAGGCTTGTGGTCGGTGGCCTAATAATTTCTCATGTTACTCATAACAGTTCATCGGAATAAAACTTATCTTATAAATGGTAGCTATCCAGGCCAGACAAAGAATGGTGTGGGTTCCAATTATGAAAAGCAAAGGATCAAAGGCTAACAACCTTTATCTTGGTACTAGTAGTACATACCATCATGGACCAAATAATTTCATTTCCATCTTCTAGCTGGGCACTACACTAGCATCTTGAAATGACACCATGATACCATATGCTGGTAGAATCATTTTGTTGGAGGCTTGGAGCCACTCTATTAGGGGGTCACAAAAGCAACAGCAAAAAATTGCACCTCTGATAGGTCAGGTGAAAAGCGTGGTGCTTTAAGAAAGAACATCTACTTACTTTTGAAGTTTTGATTACAAATTTCACAAACCCGGCAAGTATTTTAATGAGTAAATTTCACAAAACTACAAGTTTTTTATACAAACTATCATCAAACTACAGATTTTAGCTCTCATTTCATAAAACTACATATTTTAGGAAAACTCGTGTTATAAAACTATAGATTTTAGAATTAACTGTTTCCCATAACGGGTCTAATAGAGTTGGTCTACATGCCAACCTCACGCATCCTTATTTTCTGTTTTACTCGCATGTGAGGTTGCCATATAGGTGCATACTGTTAAACCCGTTACAGGAAATAATCAGTTCTAAAACCTACAATTTTGTGATATAAGTTTTTTTAAAAATCTATTGTTTTATGAAATACAAGGTACAACATGTATGATAGTTTGTACAAAAAAAACCATTAATTTGGTTAAATTTACCCTATTTTAATTGTATTACAGTAGTAGTAATGAACTAATGATGAACTGTCGTTAGCAAATTGTCGTAGCCTCAACACTCTATCGATTACGATGCGCTACGAGTTTGACCCGGCGAGTAGGATCAAGGAGAGCAGTTTTTAACATTCCATGTTTTTGCTTTTACGTAAAGTATCCTGTTAGTTGCACTTGCTTCGTATAAGTGTGTATAACTATTTTTTTTAAAAAAAACTTGTCTCTTTGATATTGGTACGGTTATCACAATACACGCATTTTGATCATTAGTTTTATAATAATATGTTAGCAAAAAGATATTAAAAGCTAGCCGAATTCCCACGCAACTTCACGGCTAGGTACTGCAATATTTGTATTTGTCATACAACTCTGTGTATGATTGAAAATAGAGTTTTATTTCTTATACAACCGTAACATTTCAAATATATATTTGATTTAAACTCAACCGTTATTATATGGATCACCAAAAATCAACGATACAGATCTCTCTTTTTACTGACAAATGTAGAAATTTAAGTCCATAAGAGTGAACATGATAACTTTTTTTTTCCATCGTTTCTCTACTACTTCTAATTTTGACTTGGTGGCAGCGGTCCATTCTCCCTCTCCCCTCCCCCCGGGCCATCCCCCACCCCGCGCCGTGGAGATCTGCCCCCACCCGCCTGTCGCAATTGTCGCTCCACCCCCGCAAAATCCCCGCCCGCTCCCTTCCGGAGATCTGTCTCCACCTCGTCCCGTCGCAATCCTCGCTCCCCCCCCGGCGCCGCACTCCATCCGCCTCGATCTGCTTCGTCCGTGCTCCGACGACCCAGAACCAGATCGCTTCGTCTGCCTCGATCTGCTCCGTCCACGCTCCGACGATCCGAAACCAGATCGCTCTGTCCGCGCTCTGACTATTTGGAACCAGATTGCCCTCCTCGATCTGCTCCGTCCGCGACGCACTCCCTCCCCCTCGCCAGCCGCACAAATTCCCCTCCCCTCCTGATCTGCTCTGAATGCCGCCCAGATTCCCCTCCCCTTCCGATTTGCCCTCTCCACCGTGATGCGTGTCTCCCTAGAGATAAGTCTCTTCTCACCTCTTTCCCTTTTATCGCCTCTCTTACGGTTGCTAACCCCTCCGTTTCTTAGTGCTGTTTTGCGACGAGTGAAGGTGCATCAGCCTGCGGTGACGCGACATCCAGTGGAGTGGCCGCGTGCAGGGAGTGGACCGCGTTCTTACAGGGCACTTTCCTGGTAGCCATCTCCAATGAGGTTGTTTCCGGGCCGCACTTCGACGCCATTCTGCAGGTATTGGGAACTTTGGGTATGTGGCCTCGCCTCTTGCTGATTCAATTGGACGAATGTGTTAGATTTGTTATGGTGTTGAGACCATTATTATTTTTTATGGTGTTAGATTTGTTATGGATAATTTGAACCTTGGTATTTTTTATGATTATTAGAAGGAGCAGATTTGGAGAATTCAAGTTCTAGCTAGAATCTTTTACAGGGTACATGCAGCTTTGTTGTTTCGGTTTGTAGCAAAATGACTAAGAATGGTACATTTATGAAAATTTTGATAAATATCTGCTGAGTTTTGAGCAGACACATCAACACATAGTCATTATGAACCCTCTATTATGTTATGTATATAGTCCTAGATCAATTTAACTTCAGCAAGAGCAAAGAGGTGAAATTAAGGTTGGGTTGTGATTTTCGGCTTGTTCAATGAGATTTTTTGGAACTAATAAAATAATTTGAGGTATGTGACTCATGAGCTGTGATTATGAAATTCAGCAAGTTACCATCTATTGAATTTGGTAAGGCAACCCAATTCTTGAATAATATATAAGAGAAATATGAACTGATAGTATGGTGGATAACTCATCTGTTAAGAGAAATGTGATTTTTTATTAGTTTCTTTCTCTAATTCGTTAATATCCTTATCGTGTGAGAGTGAATGAAGGTATAATATCGGGACACAAAATTTTAGCAACAGCTTGTATCTTTGATGTCATCGTAGATGACATAACTATGCTTGTTGTATGATTGTATATTGTTGCAGTTCATGTTCAATGTTACTGTGATTAATTGGTTTGGTTGGGAGTTGCATGCCATGTATGTTGGCATGTTTACTTTGGTTCAAACCAACCCATATATCTTCCTTAGAATATTCAGAAACTTTTCTCATTCCTCTATTGGCTTTATCAGTTGAGTTCCGTGCAAAATGTAGAATTTAAGAACCTGAATATAAGATAAAATTAATGCTATCCAAAAGCAGCCTGTTACCAACTTAAATTTTGCATTCTAAACTGCTACACATGAATAGTCTAAACTATACTAATACAAGTGTAAGGTTCTTTTGCAAGCTCTTCTTTGAATTTTACTTGTTTGTTTGATCCTAAAGCTGGTAATCTGAATGAAAACAGAAATGGCAGATTTGAGTTGCAGTTGGTACATGCTTTTCATCACTTCTTTTATTATTATTTGATATCACCTCAACTCTATAAGCATGCAGTTCAGCTTCCACAATTTTTTGTTGAAGAAAGACATTGCAATTGTCATTTTAGTTCTCCATTTTTGGTAGCTTCAAGGTTCCAGCAATACGGTGTTGTTTACTACATTGTTTTTGTTTTTGTTTTGCTTCAATTGCAATATGAGATTTCCCAATTGGATACAAGTTCTCAGACTAACAGATCAATCTCCCATGTTGTCTCTTGTGTGGTTTCATACTTTCAGTGGGAGTGTTTCAATTGTCAATCGACACTGAACCGCAGGTCAAACTAAATAACTTTTATGGCTTTCTCCTTGCTGAACATAAGTTTGTGCAATAGGTGTAGGTGCATCAGATGTGGTGGAAGGTTTTATGTATACTTTGTTCATTTTGTTAGCGTGGCTTATTGTTTTGTTTCTGAAATTTTGAACATTTTCCTTTGGTGAGTTGTTATTTCTATATGGATGTTGTTCTTTAGTCACTTTTCCTTTGCAGAAAGATTTGTTAACTATTCTTGCTTTCATGTTGATTCTGGTCTTTTCAATGTTGGATAATTGGTAGAAAGAGTCAATTTTTATGAGTCAAAGTATCATCGTTGGTGTGATAATTGGGAGAAGGAAAAATTTATGAGTCAAAGCATCAGGGAGAACCATGTAGTGATGCCTAGATGTAGGTATTTTACTTTGCAGCTTTAACAGAGGAATTGAATATTTTGGAACTTGTATCTATCTTGTGATGATGTATAAAATATTTTGGTTGCTAAATCTTTTAAATGTCTATTATATTGACTATCAAGACTGTACAATTTTCCTGAAGAATGTAAGAAATAGAAGGGATGATTAATATTCGAATTTGATGGTTGTAACTTTTGTAATTTTGATGCTGTAAGGATGTTGAAACTGGTCCTTTTGGTCTTCATATGTGTATGTCAATATTGAATAGTAGAAAATTACCAATTTTGTTAGGCATCACAAGTTTAAAAAGCCTAGATGTGGTTATAAGATGCTTATTTGCGTGGGTGTAAGCTAATTGTTCAAATCCATCTTCTCTTTCATTTTACCGATAAGATATCAGTTTATAACATTTCTTTGTTGAATATGCCATTTCATTGTTCTTGTCTTCTTGGTTTTCAAATTTATAGCAGTTACTCAGTGTCTAGTCTTCTTGATCATATGCCATTTCATTGCAGGTGTGAGTTTGTTGGACCAAATCTTGAAGAATCTACTTTGGATAGACTAGCAACCCTACAAGGTACATAATCCTTTTCTTCCCTCACATTTTGCTTGATCACAATTTATTCTTAACCTGCATGGTTTCTGTTTTCCACATTTTTCTTGCTTGTGATAACGACGACTCTTTATTATGAAATGGTAGCAAAATGAGTAATGTCAGGCTATACTGACCAGAATTACAAGTATTGTGCCAGCTCAAACGTTTAAATCACTAAGTCAGCAACAAAACACTACATAAACTTGTCAGCTATACACTAATTTACAACCATTGGATTTATTCAAATAGAATATGGTCTATAAAGCACATTCATGTTGAAGGTCATGCGTTATCATGGAGGAACAAAATGCTCTGTTTACCACCCTTCTTGGTCAACAAAAATCCAATAGACCAATACAGAGTTGAATTGACTATACTCACATAAATATGGCATGTTGGTTAACACGAAGTGTTAATTTTGGCATATTTTCTAAGTTCAAATATATCATAGCGATCAGAAATAATAATGCTTAGTATTGTGAAAAAATGCTATTTAAATACAACTCCTAAAAGTTCTCAAAGAGTTTGAAAACAATAGAAAACAGCTCTGAGGTACAATCTAAGGTCATAAACTATGTACTCGTGAGATGCATACAAATTACCATACAGGGAAGAATAGAAACTCTAACTCCAAGATATCTACAGATAAGTCCTCTAATATGTCGGCACATGATGTCTCTGTGTTTCAAAACTTGAATCTCAAAACCCACTAACCAATACTATCCTTTTCAATAATTGTAATAACTTTGTCCATCGAAGACAGATGTTTAATCTGGGTTTTTTTTCTTGATATCCAACTCATGTTGCAATATAACTGTTTATTTTCAGATTTTCTGGGACGTATACCAATAATATTATTTCTAAATATGTTCTAATACGATGATAAGCAAACATATACTATGTACAATATATTTAGTTTTCATTCATATCGGAGGAGAAACCATAAAAACTTTTGTAATCGGGAAAAATAGATGTTTGAAATTGTAGCACAATTTTCTTTTATTCCTTGATCTTTATGTTTCGTTACTAATTTTATTTTTCGTAGCAACGTACGGGCATTGAACTAGTAAATAATATAAAGGGGTGTCTAGAGAGATTATGAGTGTTTTTTTTGTTAAATAACACTCAAATTATTATAATAGATATAATAATACGGAAGTATTGTTGATGAGAAATCTACTAGCACAATTACCGTATAACATAAAGTCTTAAAAATTTAACTGCACATGGAATTTGAACGAAACTTATATGGGGCCGGCGGGGTGATCCTATGAAATACTCCGCGAAAGAAATCTTCTCCATGGATTTAATCTTATTACCGTGGGTAGAGGCGTAGAGCTCGCTAGCATCAACGAGGGTCACTTACTTACATTTGACGGCCTGGATCACGCGCCAATCCACCAAGCATGTGACATCCTGGTGAAAGTCTGAAATACTCTCGCCATTATGAGGAGCAGACATATTATGAGGGGTAGACATGACTTTTCAAAGAAATTAGCCTAACCATTAGCTATGTATTCAAACAGCTCTTGGTTAATTTTAGATAATTAGCTCTAGCCATTAATCAGCTACCAATTAGCTCTAGTCCATCTAAACATGCCCTAAATTAAAAATAGGAGCTTGTCCATTGTTTTCCAGATTACTGTGACAAAAATTTGCCAGAAGATATCGTAGATGTCCATATCAGCTCTTTTCGCCATCACTCTGGTCAGTAAAATACGTGCCATGCTTCTAGTAGCCAACGAACTAATACGTCGTCTACGTTATAATCAGTAAACCCTCTCAGATATGAAGACCTTAGCTCCTAAACATCGCAGAACATCCATTACCCGTTTGTAATCAGTTATCTAAGATTAAGTTTAGAAACATGTGACCACTTATTGTCGGTACCACTGCCTAAGGGTGTATTTGGTAGGGATTCAGCTTCTCCAGATTCGTGAATCTGGTAAAGCTGAAAATTCTACCTTTACCAGATTCATGAAGTTGAAACTGTGAGTACATTAAGAGTGTTTAGATATATTATTTTGTTTACATTTTAGACCAAAAATATAAATTTAATTCACTTTATTTTAACCTACAAGTTTCAGATTTCAGAAAAAACTGGAATCTGGAGCTCTACCAAAGAGGCCCTAATTGCATTCACTAATAAGGAGCAAGTTGCTTACGCAATGAAAGTCTTTGCAATAATTAGGACACAGACTTAGGGTCAGCAATGAAAGTACAAGAAGCTATTTTCCATCTTATTTCAAAATTAATATAATTTTAATGTAAAATTATTTTATTTATTAATTAGATGGTTATTTCAAATTCAAGTTAACAAACCACTATTACGAGCCTCATTAGCATTTTTTTTTGTTTTAATTGTAATTAAAGCAATTTTGATTCAAGTTCTAGCAGTTTTTTTAATCACACGGTACACACTGCACTGTGCCATATACACTTAGTGATGGCCAAATGGGTGACTTGGCCCAACACGGTATGTCCCAAACGCATGGCCCGTTTAGGCCCGATTATTAAATGGGTTGTGCCATGCTGACCAATGTGCTGAGACCACAACCCGGATGGCTATCGGGCTGTGCCGTGGTTGCACGGGCTTGAACGGGCCGAGGTTGGCCCATTTAGTGCCAAAAAAAGTTAGAAAAATAGGAGAATTGTAAAAGTTCAAAAAGTGCAGAAAAATTTAAAAGTAATTAAGAATAATTAGGAAAACTCAAAGAAATGTAGAAAAACTTTTTAAAAATCTATATAAATTAGAAAAAAACTAAATATGTCATGTTGTGCCGGACCGTGTTTTGGCCGTGTCGTATCAGCCTAACAGGCCGAGGCGACGATTCAAACATGACCGGTTTACATTCGGATTGTATCGTGCCTAACCATACCACTTTACTGGACTGCCGGCACGGCCCAATTAGTATGACCCATTCAGCCATCTTAGGGTGTGTTTGGTTGCTTGTACCAAGTGGTACATGTATGAGATGGTTCAAGAAAAATATCATCAACGTGTTTGGTTGCTTAAATGAAACTATTCTGTTTTGAACAGTGTGATACAAATTTAAAAAATATTTCCTATAGATGCTAAACCATTACATTCGCAAAAAATAATGAAATAAAATAGTACAAAACCATCCATCCTATTTAACTTTATTCCCAAACCAAACACACCCTCTCACACAAGGGGCCATATACTGTGCAATCACGCATATGTGTACAAGTGTTCAATCAAGCGATCTGGAACACCCAATTTATATCCAACGCTGGCTGCTGGTAGAGGGTGTTCAGCAAATTTCAGGAGCAGGGAGAGAAGAGATAGAGGGGGAGGTGGGATGGTTTAAACGTAAAAACAGCAGTTAGTCTTGAATATAAATTAAATGCTTCAGATCATTTAATTATACGCTTACATACATATGAGTAATTGTATAGAATATTCCTTCCTCACACAAACCACCAAACCCAAACAACCCCCCGCGCACCGTTGCACGAAAACGCTGCGGCCTCAGCTATCATCTCGCTCCGACTCCACAGCAAGCCCCCTCCGTTTTTATTTTATTTACAGATAGGTCTCTGTTCCTTACGTCTCTCCGGCGAGCCGCCGAGAGCGAATGCCGGAGCTTTAGCTCTCCCTCCCTCCCTCGCCGGCGGCGCGGAATACGGCCATGAGGAAGCAGCTGCCGCCGGCGCAGCACCGCCTCAGGTGGCTTCGAGCCCTGCTGCTCGCGCTCCCGCTCCTCTCGCTCCCGGTCCTCTACGCCGCGCTCGGGGCGGCGCGCTCGCCGCCTCCGCCGCCGCGGGAGGGGAGGCGGCCGTCCGAACCGCCGCCGAGGCTGGCGTACCTCGTATCGGGCGGCTCCGGTGACGGCCCGCGGATCCGGCGGCTGCTGCGGGCGCTGTACCACCCCTGGAACTACTACCTCGTCGGGGTCGTGGGGGAGGAGGAGCGCGCGGATCTTGAGGCGTTCGTGCGTGGCGAGGAGGCGCCGCGGCGGTACGGCAACGTGCGGGTGGCAGCGGCAGGGGAGTGGGGCGCAGTCTCGCGGCGGGGCCCCACCGAGCTGGCCGCGACGCTCCACGGCGCCGCACTGCTGCTGCGGGAGTTCGAGGGGTGGAGCTGGTTCATCAATCTCAGCGCCTCCGATTACCCGCTCATGCCACAAGATGGTAACTTCAGCTCCCTCGTGGATGGATTGCCTCTAATAGTTCCTAAGTTAGAGTTCTTCACTAACAATTATAAATGCGTTTAGATTTCACTTTTATAGCATATATTGTTCTTTCTTACTAAATTGGCCATACCGCACACTTTTGTTGCCAAATACTATAGATTGTGTGACTTAGTGCACGCAATATTGCAGTAACTAGTCTAACTGATATTAGTGTGTCGTTCAACTCAGACTAATATTAAGTGTTTCTCATATCCAATGATGGCAAGACAGCAAGTTAATATAATTTAGTTCCATATGTGGTATGATCGTCTGGTGTTAAAACAGTGCAATTTTGCCAAGTTTTAGAACTAAGGCATATAGCCCGGTTTTATTGAAAGCTAAATTCAGACTAGGGAGGAAGGAAAGAACACAGATAAAGCTGGGAGCACTAGCTTTCCAAGTTTTTATGCAAGTTCTCGTGGCACAAAATACAAACAAGCAGACATACCTACTGAAAATAAACTACTTCCCAGGGAAGTGATATAACAAAAGGATAAGTAACAGCGATTCAAGTTCAGCTCCTCGCTGCCATATTCAACACTTCGGCGATCCACATCTTCACATCATATGCTCGCTGTTGTATCTGTTGTATGTCTGCACCCTGCAACAGCACTCAGAACTACATCAAGTAGATCAGTTGACAAACTTCATAAGGTGATCATGACAGTTTGTTTCTAAAACCATATCCCTACACCACATTCCCTGTGCAATTTGACCTCCTTGATTCTCTCTCTAGGATTTCTCCTTTCCTATAGATCTACCACCACCCAAAGACCTAAAGGGAATGTACCATTTGATCATTGGCAAGGCTATTTGTAAATTGTAACAGTAGCTTGAGTGCTTTCAGTTATCTTGTTTTTCTCCATACACCTACTCAATTACCCACAGCTTGTAATGTTTATACTGTTGAAATGGATACCTGGAAAGTCCTGTGCTTCCAGAGTGATACGCTCTCTCTTGTTGTGCAATGTAGGATCCTAGATTTCTGCATTGACTTGAAAACACAAAACTTTGCACAAAAATATTGGTTGCATTGAATAGAAAGAGCTGTGCTGTAGTTTGGTTAAGATTTGGGAGAGAGAGAGACACACACACACACACACCAGAGTTGGGTGCCACCTAAAAGATGCTTAGGATCATGCACGCCAGAGTCCAGACCCTATCGTCAAATTACCTTGAATGCTCAAAAAAATGTTCACACAATTCATTCCTTCTAGCTATCTTACTAAACTGGCAAAGTCCTTGCATGATAATAGGCATGGAAATAGTCAGTCCTCATCTCTGCTTTAGCTCTTATCTGGTTATACCAGCAAATCCATGCCACAATGATATGTATTATTGAAATTCATCGTATATGCCCCCATTAAGTATTACAAATGTACAGTAAATTGCAATAAATTACTGCATTTGTAGCATACCATCACTTGAGATGTTTTGTACACTAATGATGTTAAGTGCTTGTTGGGCTAGCCAGTACTAGTGCTGCATTTTTTTTATTACAAATGTTATGTTGGAGTAAAAAAAAAGTTAATTTCATCATCTTGTATAAAATTTAAATGTTTGATCAACTCAAGAAAGATAGATGCTGGATGCCATGCCGTACATTTGTGAGTACCATTATGATTTTGAAGGGCTCAATGCCAAACTGCCAAAGCAAAGTTGCTTGTTTTTCTTGATTTATTTAGTTAAGGGTTCCAATTTCAGTTTTTTCCCCACAAATTACTGATGTGTACATATATGTTGATTGATAACACTTGTGAATTGCAATGCACTACCAAAATAGTTGATGTTCTCTAACTTTCGAAACTAATATTCATGTTCCTCATACTTGACAGACATCCTTCATATCTTCTCGTATCTTCCAAGAGATCTGAATTTTATTGATCATACAAGCAATATTGGTCAGAAGGAGTAAGCATTTTTTTCTTCTATATTTGTGTTTCCTAACCTCTTGTCTCCTGATATGTTCTTTATCATGATTCTTTGGTTGCATGTGCAGGTATCAAAGGGCAAGACCAATCATTGTAGATCCAGCATTGCAGATCTCAAATAAAACTGAGGTTGTGACAACAAAGGAGAAAAGAAGCATGCCTTCAGCTTTCAAAATATTTGTAGGTACTATCTCATCCTTGCATATCTGTCTTCTTTTCAGAACAATCTCTTCAAGCACAATACTGATAAATTCCCATCCATCTTACTACGGTATAGAGTAGTAAATAACACTTGAAGTATTAATTGCCTTGTGAACCACATTTTTGTTGTTCAACCTTGTGGATAATATGGATGGCATTAAAATATTCACAGATGGTCATAAAACGACCTTCCTCAAGGCTGTCTAACACTCAACTGTTACGGCAAGCTCATTCAATGGCCGTGAAGTAGTTTTTTCATAATAGGTATTATAATATTGGAGATATCAAACTATTTAAAAAGAAATGATCACATGGAGATTGAGATAGAAAAATCCTCGTCCAAATGAACTAACAGGGATATAATTCCTTTTTAGGGCTTGTTTGGATGTTAGGAGGAAAAATCCCAGGGAATAAAATCCCAAGGAGGATTTTGAAGGGCACATAGAATCCCTCTCATTTCCATGGGGAAATAATCCCTCTCAGGAAATTTTTCTTGCCACCATTTGGAAGACATGGGATAAAAATCCCGGGCATTAAAAATAATATAAAAAAATCAGAAAAAAATCAAAAAAAAAAATCATAATATATAATAGATCCTCTATTTTGCTAGTATTGCACAGAAGTGACTTGTGAATTGAACATGGGTAAACAAAAAATTCAGAAACAACACAACGATTACACAAAAACACATGAAATGCATCATTTCCAACAATTGAACATATGCTGTCACACTCACAGTTAAACACCGTTCTCATCAATATTTCAATAAGTTTACCAGAACAGTATTCTAAACATAATTCTGAAATAAATAAGTTAAATATTTTATCAAATACATTTGAGTGAGATGCTATCAAGGGCATTCAAAACGAATAATACAAATACATTTGAGTGAGCAAAAGTAGCAACACTGTGATAGTGCGATGAGTTTACATGGAATGTAAGAAATCAATTGGTCTTAGGATAAACAGCACGGCTTCTGGTTGAGTTTACACTCCTTGGTAGTAGCTGCTTATAATTGTCCTGAAATGTTCTTGCCCAGCAATATCGCACTGCAACAGTTAGAAAACCACTCAAGTTAGAGAGTCAAATAGTAGTCATACCGTACACATATCAATAATTTAAAACAAATATAAATGCTTTCAAAGGAATTCAGATTATATCTGGAGTGTTACTCAACTTTAGATAATACATATATGGATATGGATCAGGACACATTTCACTCAGTTCACTAACACATTTCTAAGTTTGCTACCCACTTAAAATGTCAGAAAATAGACACACATTCAGATATAGATAATACTATTAGACTTCACACACACATATTTAGGTAAAGAGAAAATAAAATTATATTCGAAAATCCCTCCTCAAATCTATATTTTGCCATAACTAGATAAAACCATATCAATTTTCACTTCTAATCATGAGGGCACACCTAAAACCACTCTGCAGAACTTGTGCCTGTTGTTAGTTACCAGAGAGCTCTAAACAATAATTTGCATTTATGAGGTAATCTAGAACCAATTATGATACAAGGAATTTTATAGTTGAACAACACTTATTCTGTTATTCATCTGCTACCCAATTGGAACATGATCTTCAAAATACATTTTATAGTTCTTGGATTCATTCACAATAACCACAGTGGACAAAGGATATTTGAAAATTTATAGTTGCCAGTTTATCTAGTGAAAGTTAGGTCAAACATGACATCTTAAAGCCATAAAATCATGAATATGTCTGAGAAAACAATGGCACAGAAATCTTATGATTTGAAGCTTGATGGTCTTCCTGTCCTGTTCGACTGTCCATATTTTCTGTAATAATATTCAAGGACTTATTGCAGTGCCACAAAGTATATTTAATTCCAAAGTAAAACAATGAAAATAATTTCTCCAGGATTTGCATTCATACATACAATCACTACTCTTTGATTGCACACACTAGCTGCAAATTTCTAACAAAGCACATTTAGAATCTACAATACACAAGACCTTACTTGAACAACTCTGTATTCATTCTACAATAGAGCTTACTTTTTTGTTTGGACTGATAAGAAACTGCTCAGGTACTTGCCCTGAGTAAATGGAAAGAAGTATTATTTAGCTACCTAGTAACCTTGACAAAACATCAAAAACTGGGAACTATTAGGACCATCTAAAATTAGAATAACCGGAAGATCACCTAAATATCATCAAATAGTATTGCTAAGAGCAAACATGATCATCTGGATAAAAATACGAAGAAGGTCAAGAAGCAAAATATAAACCGATGTGGTTAGTATTCTCAGAGTTTGGTGAATAGACATAAAACTTCTTACCAAATTACATCCTACAGCCTAATAGTGCAACAAAACTAGTGATGAGACATACCCAAGCTGGTGGTTCCTTACTCCACCTTCTCTCGCACCACAGCACAAATCTTCACAAATAGCAACCCCCCTCCTATGCACCAGATCTATGAGAAAAAGGGGTCGACGAAACCTAGCGAGAGGAAGAGAGACTGGGAAGAGGAAGAGGACGAGCTAACTGAGGAGACGCGGTGCTGGGGTAGCAGGAGATGTCGCTGGAGTGGTAGGTTAAGTCGCGAGGGGCGGCGATGAGGAGAGTTGCGAGGGGAGAGGCGCCGTCGCGTCATCGAGATCCCGAAAGGAGGCGATGCGGGCGGAGGCGCCGTCGTGAGAGGAGGCGACGTCGCGAGAACAGGTGACGCGGGTGGAGGCGACGCTCGCGAGAGGGGAGGCGGCGCTCGCGAGAGGGGGCGAGTTGGGCGACGCGACGGGGAAACCTAACCCGACCTGGGGAGGAGAGGAATATTTCCTTGCGGAAACGGCGCGGAAAGGCCGAAATTACCTCGGCTCGTGGGGCTCCAAACGCGTGTTTCACCGGACCGGGGAGATTCAGCCCAGTGGGTTTTCACCCCCGGGGAATGGGCTGGGATCCCGGCCTTTCGAGCTTCCAAACAAGTCCTTAGTGTTCCATTGAGACAAACAGCATCCGCTGGAGCTACCGAGTAGAAAATATTTGGTGTTATCATTACAGTTTATTCTACATTTTACAAAATTGACCACTTGGGTAACCATTATCTCAGTTGGAATTTTGAGTTTTGACATCTGCAGGAACTCCACAGGGTAAAAGGGGAATCTGCATTAGTTCGATATCTGTATATGTCCCCTTTTGCAGAACTATATAAGTATTCTCCTCAAGACGAAACTTCACACATGACTGTCAACAGTCAAATGCTACTCTTTGTTAATCTGTAAATTTGAGCTCTAATTAAATCTCTTGATGCAGGTTCTTCGTGGGTAATACTTAGCCGATCATTCCTGGAGTTTTGCCTTTTAGGATGGGACAACCTTCCTCGCACATTACTCATGTATTTCGCCAACTTCTTGTCATCCTCAGAGGGCTACTTCCACACAGTGATCTGCAACTCAAAGTACTACCAGAACACCACCGTTAACAACGATCTCCGTTTCATGGCGTGGGACAAACCCCCTCGAACGCACCCTGTTATCCTTACAACCGAGTATTTCGGCGCAATCGCAGACAGCGGGGCACCGTTTGCACACTCGTTTGCGAACGACAATCCGGTCCTGGGTATGATCGACGTCAGGCTGTTGAGGCGAGCACCCGACCGCTTCACGCCGGGTGGATGGTGCCTGGGTAGCTCGGTAGGTGGCAAAGACCCGTGCACCTTCTTCGGAAGGTCCTTTGTTCTCAGGCCGACTAAGAGCTCGGCGAAGCTAGAGAAGTTGTTGCTGAAACTTTTGGAACCTGATAACTTCAGGCCTAAACAGTGTATATAACACTCGTGTTACTTGTAGCCAGTTCTAGTAGAATTTTGGTAGTGTTCAGGGGCGAGAGCGTTGATGAGGTCGTTTTCTGATTGTTGCGGCGGTAGGTACACGGCGTGTTGTTGTATGCTCACAGCTGAAAGGCTCAACTGAAGTGATTGAAACTATACATGTATACAGGCTGGTTGGTCTCTCTTCTGTAGATGTGCATACATCCAGGGTTGAGTTGTAAAAATAAGTAAGAATCAGAGCTCTAATCTCTCTCCCAATCACGTGTTGTGTGAGTCATGGTTCAAAATCCTAGTAAAATTTTGAAAATTTTGGTTGGGGATGAGATTCCAAATCCCGGTCGAATAAAAAAATTCAAATTGCTACAGAAGTTACGGAAATTTTGAAATCTTGGTAATTTTGACTGGATGTTGACTTTTTTTTACCGGATTTGACTAGATTTTAGTCAATACCTCTTAAGAATATTATCTTTTATAAAAATATTTGAAAAAAACTGAATTTTTGAAATGTTTTACAAAAATAACAGATACACTGTCAGATTTTTATAAAAATATACAAGTTTAATCCAAAATTTTTATGAGAGTTTAAGAATTGCCTTAGAACCTTTCTCTAAAAGTCTAAAAAATTCTAAACCTTTTTTGTTTGCTCAATCAAATTTATGAAAGTAATACATGTTCTTAGCCAGGTTTTTATCAAAATAGTAGTGCTATAAGAATTGTTTTAAATTTCTTAGGCTTGATCATTATCTAAAAAATTTATAAAAATATTAGTGATGCGTCAGGATGATTTGCACAAAATTTCAAAATTTTCTAATGTGGTTTGAACCATTTTCATTTAGTTAAAAAATTTGCTGGTCAGTCTTTTATCAGAACAGTAGTACTTTCCGATTTTTTTTAAAAAAATTCAGACTTTATCAACATCTATAAATTTTATGAGAATATTATTGATGTGTCAATGCCATCTACAAAAATTTCTAACGTGGTTTGAAACATTTTTCATTCGGTTGAAATTTACCGGTCAATCTTTTATCAGGATAGTAATATTGTTAGAATTTTAAAAAATTCCTCAGGATTGATCATTATTTAAAATTTTTATGATAATATTAATGATATGTCAGGACCATCGACAAAAATTTTTAAAATTTTCTAACATTGTTTCAACTAATTTTTTCACTCAGTTGAATTTTACCGAGATTTCGGCAATTCTGACCGAAATTTTGTTTTGAAATTCTGGATTTAAATTTTACTTTGTAAATTTTGATTAGATTTAATCCAAAATTTTAAGGTTTTATTAAAATTTTGAATTTCATTCGTCTCCGACGTGTGAAAAAAAAACGAAATTTTAAACTATGGTGTGATACTGTGACTGTGAGTATCCAGCCGGCCCAAGAACAGATCGAAACAACTCTCCAGCAATTCGGTGAGGCCGCCTCTTGAGGAAAGCCCACTAGACATTATTTACATTTAAGTCCCGCAAAAGTGCCGATCCTTGTACCCGCACCGCCCCCCCCAACTCGACGCGCCGCGCCGTGCCCGTCCATAGGTTTCTCCGTCGAGGTACGCGCTTTCTCTCCCTCCTGTTTCGCTTTCTCTCTTTCGCGAGCGGTGATCTATCCTTCCATTTCTCTCTGTCGGTTTTATCCTGCCGCGTGAGGAAGCTAGGGTTGCTAGTTTGTTAGCAGATCTCCCGAATAGTCTCGGCCTCCAATTTTTTAGGTCGCCGACGGGCGATTGCTGGTTTCGCCGTTGATGATTTGATGAGTTGTTTGTGTTACCTACCGGCCAACTTGCCGCGCCCACAACCTGTTCGACCAAATGATTCTGCCAAGAGAAGGTCGCCGTAGCAAAGCGATGATTTCACAGTTTCGTGCGGTTTGGCCCTTTAATCCCCGTATCCTCTGCAACTCTTCTCTCGCTTACACAAGTGAAAGAACTTTACTTATGTGAACAGGAGAGTTTTTACTATCCTTAAGGAGGTACTAGTACCTTCTCACCAATTTATCTTAAACTTTTGGTATCTCCATCCTTTGAACTTTTGTTAACTCTTGGTGCTAGCTTAATGGATAGCTTGGTACATCCTAAGGAGGGTAAAATGTCTCGTGAACTAGAATTCCCAACATTAACACCTTGGTAAAAATACTCATCTTATTGCCCTGTTAAAGTTTATGTTGTAGGTGTTGAACCGAAACACGAGTTAGAGATGAATGTCGGTCGTGTTGCTGGTCGGCTTTCACGATAGTGAAAATGATACAAGGGTTTATAAAGGTTTAGGGGTCCGAAAGGGCCACCCTACTCTTGTTAATGGCCTACAGGGTTTCCTTACTAGGGATGGCAATTTTACCCATGGGTTCGGGTACCCGACTCGATAAGGACGGATACGGATAGCATTTGAGACCCGTGGGTTTTTGGGTTCAGGTACCGATAAGTTTATAGAATGATTATAGGTATCAATTTGTACCTATGGCTGCTCAGTGATTCACAGACTATCGTACACTCGTGACTCGTACTGCTTAGGCGCGTCGCGTAGCCCTACCCCTAACCCCTCGTGCCCCGGACTCCGAGTCCCTCCCGATTCCAAAATCCCAAATCGCCTAACCCTAAACTGCGCCCTGCCGGCCCTCTTGCGCCTCCTGCGCGGCTGCCTCCAGAATCCAGATTCGCCCTCCGGCCGCCGCCCCGAAGCTCCTCCGTCTCCGTTCCCGCTTGGCCTCCGGCCGCGGCCCCGAAGCTCCTCCGTCTCCGTTCCCGCTTCGCCCTCCGGCCGCCGCCCCCGGAGCTCCTCCGTTCCCGCCGCGCTAGCCTGCCGCCGCCCCCCGGGCTCCTCTCCTGCCGCCCCCCGGTACTCTCACTACCTTGGCCGTCTTTTACTGGCTTTGTTTTGATCCGGCTAACAGCATTAGGGAGGTTAGAGATGCAAAGGTACCAAGCATCCGGAGATTTGCATGATGCTATCCCGTGTGATGAATCACAACATCCATCCAGTGTTAGTAGTTCATCCATTTTTCTTGACACTCAGGGAGAAAATTTATCAACCAAATATGTTTTCCTGAAGTTGCATTTCCTTTCTGAACATCTGAAGGGCAATCTGTGCAGTGCATTGGCGAAGCATGATTCTAAACACAAGGAGCAAATTATTATTAGTGCTTCCTTCATGTGTTGTTGTTTCTTCTAATGTTGTGTAATATATTGGTTTGTCTATGAGATTTTGTAGATCTGGGGTTCTGATGCCTAGCAGCTATATAGCAGTTGTTATGTTGTTATTGGCAAGCTCTGTTTGTCCATTAATTTTACCACATCTGAATTGGCTGGAATGTATAAGATTCGTCGGGATGCTTAGATCATGCATGGCTCCTTGGCTTCTGGAAGATTAATTAAGCTCATGTCGTTATCAATCTGACTTGTGTCATCTTATTGGTTGGGGCTGATCTTCAGTTCGAAGCAACGCAGGGGAGCACTTCTGCTAGTTCGGGTAACGGGTAGCAGTTTGGGTTCGGGTACCCACAGTGTCAATGGCACGGGTTTGGGTACCCATTCGGGTTCAGGTACCCATCGGGTTCGGGTGTGGGTACAGATCCGTGCCCAAAAAGTTCAGTGGGTTTGGGCGGGTAGCACAGTTTCGGGTTTCGGGTTCGGGTAGGCACCAGTCGTACCCGGAGGTACCCACCCGATTGCCATCCCTATTCCTCACAGGAGGGGTACTCCCGGAGGTACACCAGTTTGGTTGGCTCTCTATACCTTTTGAGAGCTCAAGTTACAAACGAGGGATCTATAGGCTCTTGGGCCTATACAAATGACCAGAATACCCTCTTGGAGATAGCTACTCTATTAAGTACAAGCTAGGGGTATTGCTGTCCTTTCTAAGCACAACAACAATTTGTTGATCTGTACATCATATACTTAGTAGCTGTTCGCATTGTATTTTGCATGGCCATATGAAGAGTGCCCCCCATGTATTACAGTATATTCTTCGGCCAGCAGGGCTTACCTGCCATGTGGGTCCTGTTGGGGAGGATGTACCCTCTTAATGATCTCGATCCTTGATTGTGATCTTCTGACGCCTTCATGGGTTCGCATGAGCCCCCCGTGCCGCTGTCGCTGACGGTGTAGGACAGATGGCATGTAGCTGCCTCTTTTGGAGCGAACCTTGTTAGGGGAAGTGTTAGTTATTCCTCCAACAATTTACTATGCCCGGTTGGAGTTAGTACTTCACACACCTACATTGCTTGTATTGTATCGTGCATAGTAAAATTCTTGCCATCTGTTATTGCTCTTGGGGCCCTTTCTTCACAAGCATTACCGACGTTAGATTTGATGTCACATATTAATCGGCAGAGTGGCAGAATGGGTCGGAAGGCTGGTGGGCTGTACATAAACCCAAAGAAGTTTGGTGGTGTCGTGAAGCCTTGCATGTTGGAGATGGTGTCGTTCCTCAACTGCCTGGCCTTGAACAAGCAGAATGATGACAAGTGCTTGAGGCAGAAGGAACTATTGGTTGCTTGCAGTCAGGCTCAGGTCATTACCCGCAACACCATTTAATTCTTTTTTGCATCCTTCATAAAGCAAAATTACTCACCTCAACTTACTATTTAGTATTATCATCCCGCAGATTGTTTCCCACACAACTTATTGTTTACCCAACTTGAGAGTTGAAGCTAATCGTTATCATGCCTACTGAATTCTGATGCCTCCTTTTGTACTTATTGTAGAAAGGGAAACCGAAGAATGCAGCAAAGACCATCAATTACCATCTCCATCGGCTTGGGAGAGACAAGTTTGGCTAGTTCAGATGATAATCAAGACATTTCCTTATTGCCTTGTGCCGAGGTCCGCACGACAAACAATTTTCTTTCTTAAGTAGCCTTGCTGAAATGGAGCAGAAATAGGGTGGCATAGGCATGGACATGTTAGTAGAAACTATTATTATATCATCGTTTCAAGAAGATGGCGAGACAGCAGTGCAGTATCAATATGGCTTTATTCTGATGTAATAAAGAACAGTCGATCTTGCTTCTTTCCTTTTAACTGTTGTGATGCTAATTTGGTTGGGGTGTTTGTTCCAAATATAGCACAGTCCTACTCATCCACTGGTTTGAACCTTACCCAATTGCAGCTCTAGTTGTTTGGTGAGTTCCAAGTATGATTTGTGAGCTTACATTCGACCATGTCTTGATAATGAATTTTTATTGGAACATGATTCAGCAATCCATTCAAGTGAACACAACAATAGACTAGACTACATGGATCACACAATTAGCAGTGTTCAGAACAGTGCCTCTTTCTTTCAAACCGGAAACTAAAAGCTAAATCAAAGTTTGTTAGAGAAAGTTGTGTCACCTGTACCACTGATTGTGAATTGTGGTTTTTGATTGCAATTCCAGTTTTGATTACTTTAGTTTCAGCTTGTTACTGCATAGTTATATATCTGATGACTGATTAGCTTATACTCAACCCTGAAATAAGCATTTTCGTTTGCCGTTTTTCAACTCCATCTCTGTATACAGAACAGCAAATCTATCCAAGCAGTTCGGAAGCATTACTGATGCGGCCCAGATACTGTAACATCCCAAATTTTGATTATTTGGATTTAATATGCATTCTATGGAATTTCTGAATTTATTGGAATTTTCTGGAATTTATTAATTATTATTAAATATGGTCTATTGTGAGACTATTTAAATAATGTGAAATTTTAAATAAGTTTTTGTTGAAAGTATTTTATTTGAGTTTTAAATGTCTCAAAACATTTTTTAGAGATTTTTATGGAATTGTTCTAATAATTTTGCTATTTTATTTGCATTAGTTTATTTTATGGATTTAAATCAATCGGAAAAGCTTTCAAAATAAGTAATTAACACTGTTGGTCCAGCCCGGTTCTGTGCAGTCCATCACTGTGTGTGTGGAGGCCCATTCGGCCTGCTTCTGAGAAGTCCTAGATTATCCGCCTCTGGATTCAAATCGGACGAGTTTAGTGAGGGTGTGTTTGGTAGAGATTCGCTTTCTCAGATTTGTAAATCTGGTGGAGCTGAAAATTCTAACTTCATCAGATTCGTAAAGCTGAAGCTATGAGTTTTATATTTAAGACCGAAAATATAAACTTAATTCACTTTATTTTAGTCTACAAGTTTCAGATTTTAGGTGAAACTAGAATCTGGAGCTCTACCAAACAGACCCTGAGTTCAAAACCCTAGATTCCGTGGGCGATCAGGATTGAACCACGCCATGTGCATCTGGACCGTCTGCTGTGCACGTATGTGGCCTAGAGATCGTCTTCTCTGACGAGGACTCAGAACAGAGCTCTGTGAGTGCCATGGACACAAGCTCCGCATCGAATGCGTAGAGGACTCTTGCGCTTTTTAAGGGGCGTAGTAGCTTCCTTAGGCCCCCAAGAGCAAAAGCCCTTAGTCAATTCACCGACAGTCACCGTGTTTTCTCCGCAATTTGGAGTTTGGTTCGTGCGCCATCGAGAGGAAGAACTCGTCGATTCGTCGCTATCTGTGGGAGTTAGGACTCAACACCGTTTCCATCGAGTTCGCCATTTCAAGGAGCGTGGGTGCGCATGCTAGCCAAGCCTGAGCATCGTTGGAGTTGCAGATCACCGCGAGAACCATCCCCGTCGGAGAAGAAGAGCTCGCCACCGTCGATTCGGGACACCGCAGAGGAAGGTAAGCGTGTCAGATTGAACACGATGGGTCGATGCCTCGATGGCAAGTAGTTTCTAGTGCCACTGTCACCGATCGCCAGCGATGATCATAGGTGCGTGCGCCGCTGCCGCCGCAGATGTGGAAGGTCTCGTTAATCGACACGTGTGAGCCACGTTGCGGCCAAGGCAGCATTGTATCAGTATGGAGCTGACGTGGCTGCTCGGCTGTCATATGGGTCACTTGCTGGGTCAGCCAAAGAAGGGTCCCACCTATTGTTTGGTCTGCATGGTGGACTGGGTCCATGGTGGTCCTGGATCAGCTACGGACTTGGTCCATACACCAGAGGGACACGTTACGGCTGTTGGTTGGCCGAATCAGTGCTGATGTCAGATGACGTCATAAATCAATTTTTCAGTATAAAAGTATTTCAATTAATTTTGATTTTATCTTTTTCTATATTTTATTTATTTTTAAATCTTTCGAGAGCCCATTTTTTTTCATACGAGCTTCGATTGAGGCGATTCAAATTTTTAAAAATTTATAAAATTGAGATATATTTAATAGTGAATTTTATTTGATTTTGAGAGTTTTTTTTGTTCTCTATTTGCTTGGAGCATGTGAGGAGGAATTGTTGAACCAAGACCAAGTTTAGGGTAAGAGCAAGAATTTTTCTAAGACAAGTTATGCTTTGATCATGTTGAACTCAGTTTCATAAAATTGTTATGTTGTTTTACATTATTGCATGCATGTTATTTTATGTGAACAACTGTTTCAAAATAGTTTAGGATTTAGTTAATCTACCTAATTGAATTATACCTTACCTTATCATTTGTACACCATAGTTAATTGTCACTCTAGGATGATTCACTACTAGTTGGTTAATATAGTAATCAATATGGGTTGGTTAGATCATGTTTAGTATTTCCGAAATTTCGGCCAAAAATCGAAATTTCTGAAATTTCGGCGAAATTGCACTGACTAAAAAATGGTCCAGACAATGTCGAAAAATTTCATTCGATGCTACATACATATAGAGGCAATCTATTCGATGCTACATGCTATGATTTCACACCAAGTAACAGGATTTCAGAAATTTCATTTTTAATGACTATTAAATTCAACACCACTAAGTTAATCCAAACATGAATAGAAGATAAAAGACATAAAGTAGGATCACATCAGCATCTAGCATCACTGAGTTGATCTCAGCACAAATGAACGATAAACACTACTAGAAAATGCACATCAGTAGCGAACCGCTACTGATAATATTATTAGTGACGATTTTTGGCTAGCTGGTAGTTTAAAAACACTAAATTAGGGAGGACTTCCCAGGATGTAGGATCCGGACGTTTTTAACACTGCACAAGGACTTTCCAAGAGGTCACCCATCCTATTACTACTCTCGTCTAAGCACGCTTAACTTTAGAATTCTTATAAGATCCAGTACTTTAGTGGTGATATAATCACATCTGATATATAATGCGTCCTCATCCTCTTAACCCCGTGAAGCATCCGAACACCGATTTCTAATTATTTCAAATTAGCAAACTATAGAGGTAATTAGCAAAATTTAAAACTTTCAAATTTATTTTCCATACTTTTGACTATTAATGATGCTTGCAATATATGTGCCATTACTATTAATGAAACTTGTAAAAACATCATAGACACCATAACTTTTGATTCGTACCTTCGATTTTGGTGTTCTTGTACTTTATAGAATCATCACACGATGAGCTCTCCAATTATATTCTTTTGGGCACCGATTCTAGTTTGTAAATATGAAATCCGAGCATATTTGTTAAAATGGCCATAACTTTTGACTCGTAACTCTGATCAGGGTGTTCTTTGGCTTGTTGGAAAGATAACAAAAAGTAGCACCTGAATTTCAGAAGTGCATGAAAATCAGATGATCGGATCTTGATGTTTTGTGCGAGTGCAAGCGTGGCGATGGAATTCCAAAAAAAACATTGTTTAGGGCCTCAAAACGGCCTCTGAAATTTTGAATCTATTTCGGTCGTTCTTTTCAATTATTACAAATGGAATATTAGTTCCAATTATTTCAAATGCAATATTATTTAATTTCAATTCTTTCAAATTAAAAGGTAAAAGAGGTAATTAGCAATATTTAAATTTTCTATTTTTTATTATTTGTGGTGGTTTCAAATTAAAACCGCCACAGATAATATTATCAGTGGCGGTTTTAGCCAAAAATCGCTATAGATACTCACATTATCAGTGACGGTTTTTTGTTAAAACTGTCACAGATGTATTTGTGGCGGTTCAAAAGAAAAACCGCCACTGATAATGCATTATTTGTGACGGTTCCAAATAAAAACCGACACAAATAATCTTTCCGCCATTTTTTTTAAACGGCCACTAATAATACTATTT
The DNA here is from genome assembly GCA_036346375.1 of Guadua angustifolia. Classification (NCBI taxonomy): domain Eukaryota; kingdom Viridiplantae; phylum Streptophyta; class Magnoliopsida; order Poales; family Poaceae; genus Guadua; species Guadua angustifolia. The sequence continues at coordinate 17,366,807 of CM070504.1, read as the reverse complement.
GTGACAGTTCCAGAAAAACCGCCACAAATAGAATGTTACATATATGCTGTTTTGTAGTAGTGAAAGCACAGAGTAGGACATTTAGCTACCTCAGCTATAACATTCTTGATCAGCTGCTCAGCCTTGCCAATACTCTCGATCAGCTCATCACCTAGAAATACAAGTATAGCAGAGGCTATCTACGAAAAGATGAGTAGTTCTTTATTATGTGTAATTGCTCTGAAATATAAATTGCACTTGTTCTGCTTTTCGTCCCAAGTAAACGAGGATAGCCAGAAAATTTAGATATGATGTTCAATGCAACTCATAGAGGACTAAAGGACTAATAGCTGTAATAAGATGGATGTGCTAGAAAAACCAAGTTTAGGAAACTCTCTTTGCATCCACAATACGTCCCATTTGAATGGTTGTACATAGGCAACTCTGCCACAACATTCATGTTACAACCTGGTGTGAAGCTTGTTCAGTCTAGCACAATGCAAGACGAAGAGCAACATATGTAGTTCCAGCACCAAGTGTTTTATGCATTGGAATCACCTCCAAGAACCTAGTAAGCAAATTAATCAACAGAATAACAACTCAGATTAGAAATTAAGACTGAAGTAAGGACACAACCTAATTTATTCATTTCATTCATCCTTTCTAACTGGAGCTTCTGATTTCTTTTTAGCAGGAATCGTGATAAAGGGGCATTGTCAAACCGTAAGGGATATATCTGAAACAAAGTGATCAGGTGGTTGAAATACCAGGGAAGCAATAATATAAATGCTGTAGTGCTAATGAAATCTGGTCTATAGCAATGGTGGAAAAATCTGATGTTGGTTCCAACAAGAGGAAAAATACCAGAAGAAATGTAACTGATCAATGACCAGTATGGTGAAGTATTTGCAGAACCATCTTCATTGCCACCATCCTGGATATACGATCATGCTATTCCATTGATTCCTGGATCAATTCCAGTGAACCTCTTCTCGTTCTCTTCTTTCCCCAAATTTCTTCTATTCCCGATTCGCTAGATCCTTTCGTGTTTCGCTATCTCATCGATGGGCTCTTTAGTCTCTGAATTAGAGAAATTACCAGTCGGTTCAATGACTTCTTCCTCTCAAGGATCACTGTCGAGTAGTCCTTCCCCTTCCTACTCCAATCCCTAAAAAAACCACAAAAAATCCTCAAAACAATTATATCATCAACTAGATGAAACCCCTAGAAGTGGGGACCAGATCGGGGAGGCATCTTACAGATCGGAGGAGGAGGTTTTGGCAGATGCAGTGGCGGAGCGGGGCTGGGCAGTCGTAGGCGACGAGCTTGATGAGGAGGGAGAAGCAGTCGGGGGTGGTGTCTTCGTCGGTGGTGAGCAGTGCAGGGTGGGAGGATTGCTTGAGGAGGAGTTTGTTGGGTGGTGTATACGCAAGGACTGGCCGATCGCCGTAGTCGCGCGAACGAAGCCGAGCAGTTGGGCCTTGCCGGATAGCGAGCGGAGAGAGACTCGCCAAATTTAGGGAGTCTCTCTCCAATCCCATAATTTGGAGATCCCAATAGCGAGGCTTTTGGAGACGATTCCGAGACCAAATCTGTAAATAACAGAGATGGGAAGTTCGATAGGGTGTCTTTTGGAGATGTGCTCTAAGGGCATTCTCAATGCATAGTTTCTAAAGTTGTTTATAGAAAGTGAGAGAATACATTAAATGTGTATTTAGATACAACTATCCCAATACATGGTATGTATAAGTTGTACCAACAACAATATTTATTGTTGCATGTGAGAAAACATCCATTGTAAACCCATTACAACATTATTCTTTGTGGGTAGCTAGATAAACACATATATAAACACATACACATTGTTCATATGCACGCAATTGATCGTTTATACGAAATGAAATAGATTACATCAATGAAATATAACATAGTGAAATGGTATAATAATCAAATAAAAAGTTATAACATAATGTCAATCAAAATAAGCCTAATTATTTTAGTTGTGCCCAAACTTTTGCCAAATATGCTCAACCAAGTCCCTTTTAAGTTGTATGAGTTGGGCGAGCCCGAATATTGAAATTTCTCTGTAGTATGTCTACAAATGCAGGGATATCATCATGATATGCTTTTGGTGGTAGAAAGGTCGATGTGCTTGGAGTCTCATTCAAATCAAGAGGAACGCCAACCATATCTCTCTCATCTTCAACTATCATGTTATGGAGAATTATGCAAGCTAGCATGATTTTCTCGAGATCTCCCCGTCCATACAGAGGAGTCGGTCGACATAAAATACAAAAACGAGCTTGCAAGACACCAAACGCTCATTCAACATTCTACCTTGCTCCTTCTTGACGTTGTGCAAACAACTTGTCCTTCTTTGTCTGCGGGAGGGATATTGTCTTAACAAACTGACGAGTATTTATACCAGAGGTACCCCACAGCAAGGTCTCGATCGGGCCCTGAGGAACCCTTCGCCTGCGCCGTGGTCTGCGGGAGCACACCGACCAGGCCACGGGTCAGACTCCTCGCGGTCCACAGCCGGGTCTCAGGACAGGGCTTCCGAGAGCTTCGACCGGGCCGCGGGACGGGAGTGCACGCAGCCTCCGACCTAGCCGCTGGTCGGGGCCCCCGGCAGAGTCCCGTCTCAGCAACTTCGACCACATCATCGATCGGCCTCCGAATTGGTCAACCGCCGTCTGAACAAGACGGCCGAGCAGGGATAGGCATTCCTTCCCGAGGCAACGCCAGAGGCGCCACCCACGCAACGTCTACTTCTGACAAGCGCACAGAGGACAGGAACGCACCTTCCCAACGAAGCGCCGCCAGCTAACTCTACCGACAGGGCATAGCTGGCTAAACCTGCCCACCCATCATGACCTATGTGGGCACTGTCGACTCAAGGCGCAAACCGGATCGCCGAGGGATAGCGCGCCCCAGTCGCTCCTCTCTCCCAAGCCCCGTGTAACCTGCTCTCTCCGCCTATATAAGGAGAGGCAGGACTTTTAGGAGGGGGTGGTGGCTTCTGAACACAACTCCTTCGTCAATACTACATCTCCCCGATCAGCGATCGCCGAGGCTCCCGAGCTCCTCCACACAGACGAGCGCTAAGGGCCTGTCCTTAGCTCTCGCATGTAAACCACCATGCTTTGAGCAACGAGATCCACCGCCGCAAACTGGAAGTAGGGACGTTCTACCTGAACTAGTATACATCTGAGACTCCTCAGCCCGATTCGATATACGTCCGGGACTCCATGAGTCAACCATCAAGAAGAGGGAGTGCGCGGTCCCTTGACCTACAAATACGTCTGCCGGTTTTACGAAACACCGACAGTTGGCGCGGGCTTACGAACACAACTCCCTTCGTGAATACTACATCTCCCCCCCCCCCCGATCCAAGCGATCGCTCGAGGCTCCCGAGCTCCTCCACACGAGCAGCGCTAAGGGCACGTCCTTAGCTCTCGCATGTAAACCACCATGCTTTGAGCAACGAGATCCACCGCCATAACCGGAAGTAGGGACGCTCGCCGAACCGGTATACATCTGAGACTCCTCAGCCCGATTCGATATACGTCCGGGACTCCATGAGTCAACCATCAAGAAGAGGGAGCGCGCGGTCCCTTGACCTACAAATATGTCTGCCGGTTTTACGAAACACCGACATAAACACAACCCATTCTGAGTATATTCCATCTGCAAGGTAGTAACAATTATTGTATTGCCTCCTGTTGACATAGTACTGCACCTGAGGAGCTTGTCCTCTCAACTCTTCAACGAACAATGGCGATTGAGTAAGCACGTTGATATCATTGTTGGATCCAGCAACACCAAAGAAGGCATGTCATATCCAAGGATCTTGCAAAGCAACTACCTCTAGATGGTCGTAGGGACACCGTGATCACCGCGAGTGAATCGACCTTTCTAGGCTATGAGACATTTTTCCCAATGACTGCATGTAGTCGATGCTGCCTAACATGCCAGGAAAGCCACGACTCTCACCAATTTGCAATAAACGCTCCACATCCTCTGGTGTAGAGTGTCGCAAATACTCCCTACTAAACTTATCAATCACGCCTTGCACAAACATCTTCATGCACTCCATTGTAGTACTATCTCCGATCATCAGGTATTCATCGAGCTGGCCTACAGGGCTACCATTTGCCAATTGACGATAGCTGCTATACATTTCTGCAATGGTGAGAGCTCTTGTCGATTAAGGGCATCTATCCTTGCCATGAAATATGGAGACCATTCAGCATTGACGATATTTAGAAACAAGGGCCTTGTCATCCGAAATCTTGTACGAAAGGTTCTATTAGAGTGGAGTGGATTTTCATAGAAGTAATCATCCACTAGTTGCTGATGAAATTGTTCACGAGGTCTGTTCACGTACCTCCTCGGACCACTTCGGCTACGAGATGTCCCTGTTTGAAGAGGATCAAGGCTAGCCTTCAAATGCACAACGATATGCTTAGTGAAAGAGTCTAAGATGTTTTCCTCAGCAAGGTAATCATCTAGTGTGTATATGTCAGTTGGATCTATAATGCTTGTGTCATCGGGATTGGAATCCAATTGATGGGACATGTTGTGGAGGAAGAAGTGGAGTCCTAGCAGGAGGAGGAAGCTTTGGTATGTGACTATGTGCTTCCTGAAGTCTGATAATATATAGAGGAGTCCTATGGAATACATGCAGGCAATGCTCAGCGTTCATATTATGGAAGGTGTGCAAGCTGGTGTTCACATAGCAAGTGATCCTTGTATACTATGAGCAAGTTGGTGTCCACACTAGATTATGTTTTTTTTTCATCTAGTAGCAAGATGGTGATCGCACTACACATACTCTGCAAACTAGGCATGTTTACACTACAAGCAGAGAGTGATGGCTGCCAGCCTGTTTGCACAAGTGCTTTGTAAGATAGTTCCTTAACTAGAAAATATTGTGTGGATTTGTTTCAAGTGCGGTTTCAGAAAAAAAATAGAGGAGAAATCTCCATGTTCTTGGCTTGTCATGAGTCTTATTTCTTGTACTGTACAGTGGTCTTGAACAGGTATCAAAACTGACATCAGTGTGCTATACATTGCAGTGGTTATTTTCCATCACACACGAAGTTCTCTCTGGAGTTAGACTATCAGTGTGTGTGTCAAGGCTAAATTACCTTCTACATATTTTGGTGGTTTAGGCTCGAATATGTCCAAATAGGTTTTGATAAAAATTACTACCTTTTTTGCTACCCACAGAAACACCTAATTGAACAAGTAGGATACAAATTAAGGGTCAAATGACTAGAATATTTCTGTTTACCCACATAAACATTTGATCCTAATTGAACATCTGATGGTGAGCTAGACAAATTAGAAATTTCAGATCACTTAAACAATGGTCAAAAGAAATTTCATTGCACCTTGCAATTGCTACTTGATAACAGAGAGAATTGACCAAGATGTAAAAAAGATAAAATTGCCATACTAGTGAAGTGCAGTAAGTTCACATTATATCCAAACCATATAAGTTCAAAGTTTACTCCTTTTGTACTACGCCAACACAAAGTCATAGCTCGTCACACTAAAATAACATTTGACTTCATATTACAACAGAAGTCAACCAATCATGCTCAATCCCACTAATCAGCCAATCAAAAGAAAGTTCACCTATCAATATGTGTAAAAAAATGTTGTCATCAACTCAGGTATGGAAATAACAACTAAAGCAACTTAGAAAATCATACCTCTCAATCTTCTTTGCCAAACAGACTCACTTTCGTACTCTCTAATGCCTTCACACGTTGAACTTTTGCATCATCATCCAGCCCGCTAGTGTTAGCAAACAGTAATTCTTTGTAAATATCAAGCATTTTTTAGTCCTTGTGTTCCTTTGCAGCCAGGTGTGCAAGCCTTGCAGTTTGAAGCTTCTCAGTTGACAAACGTTGCTGCACCTCTGTAACCTTCTTGTGCTCCTTCCTACCGGCGGCATGAACTTCAATTAACTTGTCCAGTTTTTCTCCAAGCACAATTATACCCTCTGGCACCTTCAACGCCTTGCGTTTACCTTCGCCACCGATAAACTATTATTTTTCTCTTTATCCATTCACTTCACATATGCACACCATTTTGGTTTTTCTCGAAGAGTCTTCCACATATGCACTTGTGTGAAAGGTGCTTTATAATCAATTTCATACTTCTGCAGTGTGTTGTCCATCACCTTCTCCTCTACGGCTCGGCGCCAGTCTGACCTCAGCCCTTTGCTGGCCCGCACGGTGCTTCGGTCCGCTCCCCTCAGCGCACTCAGCTCGGACGCAGCTGCCCTGGCGCACGACTCCTCCTTGCGCGGCTGTTAGTCCAGCCCAGCCACTATTGCTCCCGCATGCCCACAGCTCCTCTACTGCTCGACTACTCTACTGGTGCTAGGGTTCTACCCTTCCTTTTACTTTTTTGCATTTTGCTTGAATGCTATTTGCTTTAGATGAGGGGTTCTATGATGAATGTGGGATGGGTTGAGCTATATATGAAGAACAGATGCTACTCTAACCCTAATGGCTATCCCACCTATTGAGAACCCCGGGGAACGACACGATCTACCTCCCCATGATACCCCATTAGCTAGCTCCTACCCTGATCTACCCTCTGCCATGGAAACCTGCACTGTCGCTACAGCTAAACTACTGACTTGGTACCTAGGTTGGTTTGGTTGGATGAGGGGCTGGCTAGATGGGGTTGACACTGGGAAAGAAGAGGTGACGTTGGCTCCAGCTTTTGGATGCCTCCACCTTCCTCTTCGAGTTGCTTCTAGATGGTTCCCCTCCCTCTTCTGGTTGGCCTCCTACTCCTTCTCTGCACCTCCTTTGGTTGCTGACTTGCTCTTGAGCTTGGTTGCTTCGGTTGGGGCTTGGCTAGTGCTAGTGTTGTTTGTGTTGGAGAAATGGAAGCATTGGCTTGGTCTGGATGCTTCAGCTGTGTTATTGTTAACTTTCGGTTGTATGTGGAATGGGAGACAGAGAAGGCTTAGCTGGCCTCTGGTTGGCTAGTGAGAGCTAGCTTTATTGCCTTGGCTAATTGGCAAATGACTATTTTGCCCTTGGACCCTTCACTGCCCCCTATTGCTCCTAAGGGTACTACAATCATTATCCACTCATTTTATTAACGGTACCCGCATACCGTACTAGGTAAGTCTAAAGCACCAAATGATGAACCCCGAATTTAGCGAGAGGTGCCTGTCTGGGTCCTAGACAGATCGGTACCTCAATAAACGATACCTTTCACTGCGGGACTGACGGCACTCTCTAATCCTTACATTTTATAATCTTGCCTAATCATATTTTAATGTTTAAATAATTCTTTAATAAACTGATAACCCCGGGTTATCACAGGAGGGGGTTGTTCTACCGCCGGTAGAGGATGGGCTGGAGCTTGATGAAGTTGTCCACCTGCTGCTAAGGTGGATGTCACCGGCCATGGCCTTGACCTATTGGTGGTCTAATAATATAATTTTCGTATAGCCAGTCTATATAATTTAAATCAATTGGTGGTCAAACTTTAGAAAGTTTGATAGACACAAATTCTAGGGTGTCAAGTAAAAAGAACGAAGGGAGCATGAGTTTTGTTACCTTTGGTGGTGATCTTTCTGTCTGGTGCAGTTCCCTCCCCGGGTTGCAGTATGACTGGTGATGTCCTGTGCATGAAAGGAACATAAAGTAAGCTTCTTTCGTATGCGTGCAACATGGGTGGACATATTTGATTGCCCAGTAGTAGGTGGTAAAGTGATATTGATTGTGCTTCATATGCTGTGCTTAAGGTTTCGGTAGTAGCTGATAGCCTGAAGAAAGCTATTCTTAAGGAACATAAAGCTGCCAGCTAAGCTAGTTATGGGGTTTCAACGATATTGTCTTCTTCTGCAAGTGCCTCCTTAGTCTACTCAATGAAGAGAACTCCCACAATATCTTTCAAGTTTGAAATTGGGCGTGGAATATGTTTTACTTATTAATTCTCTGGTGTTAAGTGTCTTTTTTTATTACTTAGCATCGGCACAAGTGAATGTTAATGGTAATCATTGTAAGTAATTACAAGATGCTATGTGTAATTGTGGAGATATCTATATTGCAGTAAATGTAAATGTGTCTACATAGACTCCTCTGGGAGCAGCCATAATATCGAGCTGGATAATTTTGAACACCAAAAGCAGATCCACTATGTAAGCTTTCTACTTGCTTGATTTCAGATGTGCATCTTCACTTCTCCACCTTCTAACAACAACTGCATGGACTGTTTACAGTTTAAGCTTGCAATTTGTCATTAGATGCCAGTTGATTGCTTAACAATTGTAACTACTGGCACCTTCTCATTTACACTACTGTGTTCAGTTTCCATATATAGGATGGCCAAATGGGGCACCATGGGGCCTAGGCATTATAATTTTAAATACGTGAATTCAAGCCAAATTCGGATATATTTTTTGAAACTTTCAGTTTTACGGTATATAGCCATCTATAACAATTCAAATGAAAGACATACCTATGAAAAAATATACTCAATTTCAAAGACTTGAACAAATTTAGATCACATGCTTTGCTAATTATATATAACCAACACATACCTACAATCAAACTATCATAAAATAGGACATTCTAGTTTGAGTTTCAGTTCAGATTTGTTTGAACTAGTTAGTAAACCGGTTAAAGTTAACATCCTAAAAATTTCAAAAATTTTGCATGCAAATACATTGAGGAAATAACCATTTTGGATCATGGTGCCTAGGCACAATAGTGCCCTAGGTAATTGTGTACATACATACATATATTTATGTATATACCTATATATACACGTATATATATGCCTATATATGTGTACAAGTATATATATACATATATATGTATACACGTGTATATATATATGAATATAAGTATATATCATATATTATATACACATACATACATATATGTACAAACATATGTATATATGTATACATACATACATACATACATACATATACATATATATAGATACATACATATATATATACACGTATACACATACATATACACAAGTACACATACACGTACATATACATATATATATAGGCAACATATCCAGTGAAAACCACTCTTACCATAAAAACTCCATAAAACCCACATGTACAAGTTTTAAAAAATTCTCAAAAAATTACCATACGTAGGGGAGGTGAGCTTCTACAATCCTGCAAAATTTGAAGACCATTTTGAGAATTTTTCAAAACTTGTACATGTAGGTTTCACAGAGTTTTCACGATAAGAGTGGTTTTAACTGGGTATGTCGCCATACATATATGTATATATATGCAATATACCAAGTGTAAACCTCTCTTATCGTGAAAACTTCATGAAATCCATGTTTACAAGTTTTGAAAACTTCTTAAAAAATTACCATACGTAGGAGAGTTGACCTTCTACAATCTTGTAAAATTTGAAGACTAAACTCAATCATATATGAAATATATGAAAACAAGATAAATAGTGATGAAAAGTAAAAATTCATTATTTAGGTTGAATTTATCATTTTTATATCTTTCAAATACGATTGAGTTTGGTCTTCAAATTTTACAAGATTGTAGAAACTCACCTCTCGTACATATGATAATTTTTAGAAGTTTTCAATATTTATAAATGTGACTTTCATAAGAGTTTTCCTGATAAAGAGGGTTTACACAGATATGTTGCCATATTCATACACACACGCATACACACACACACACACAAGAAAATGGTTCCATACTCTTGGAAGTACGTACTCCCACCTTGCATATACCACTCAAACAAAAAATTTATACCTTTTTATTAGTTTGAGTATACTCTAATAATAATTATAAGATACTACAAAGTGAGTTCCACAAAAAATTCCATCAATGTCCACTTTTTATAGCATAATTTGTGTATATATTCATTTTACATATGAAAAAGAATATATAGCAAAAATGAAGGGCTCAATTGAAAATTTTCATCCATGTCACATTTAAGTATCTTAAAATTATCATTTAAGTATACTGAAAGTGATAAAGAAGTATAACATGTTTGTTTAAGTAGCATATTGAAAGTGGGAGTATGTACTCCCAAGAGTACAGAAAAGGCTTCATATACATCCATCCATCCATCCATCCATCCATACATACATACATACATACATACATACATACATACATACATACATATATATATGCATACATATACATATATATATATAGACACATACATACATACACACACACATATATACATATATATACACATATACACATATATGCACATACATACATATATACACATATGCACATGCATACATATACATATACATATGTATATAGGTATATACCTATATACATACGCACATATATATACGTATATACGTATGTATATAGTCATATACATATAGCGCTATTTTACTCACGAGCATAGAATAGCTATTCTACGCTCACTACTAGAAGTCTAACTTTTACCGACTGTGAAATGTAATGGCCTACGGGCCGTCGAGAAAAAATAAGGTGACCGACGGTGCATCTTTTTTCCGACGGTAGAACAAAAACGGACGACTATTAGAAGATTTACCGATAGGGCTTACCACAAACCGACGGTTGGTGGAAAACCCTCAATCATACTATGAAATCACCGAGAGGGTACAACAATTACTGTGAGTGCAACGCTAACCGTCGGCCATTACAAACAATCACCGAGTGGAAATACATTTAGTGTGTGTGTAAAGATAACACTCGGTTATTGCAATGATTTGCCGATGGGGTACAACTTTTAGCAAGGGTACAAATCAAACACTGGGCTATTGCAAAATTCATACGAGGCTGGATGAAGGTGATGTATATATGAAAAATGTATCTCTCATTGAAATCTACAACTTTGTAGTTGACAACTTTTCCATTTAAAGTCATATATTTGACTAAATAATTGATAAAGCATCACGAGAACAAGAGTTAAAAGAAGTACTTATCTTACTTCTAGCAAGAAGACAGTTGAGGTGAGTTGGTTAGGAGGGAGAGGTTTTATTCAGGAGGTTGTGAGTTCGAATCCTAGACATCACATATTTCTAATTTGAAGATAAAAAATGTTCGACCTAAGGGATTGTGGTGCAAACAAGTTGTGAGGTGTTAATCCCTAGATTTGAAATTATTTTTACATTTTTGCACAAAAAATTCCACATATAGTTGTGAGAAATTACTAGGGGTTTCTATACCCCGTCAGGAAGAAAAAAACCTCTCACCCATGTATTTACCGAGTGCTATGAAAACTCTCGTTAAACTAATAATCGAGGGTACCGTCGGGAATCCCACGAATGGCCGACCATGAGTGGCCGAGGGGAAGTTACCGACGGTTTACACTCGGTTATATACATGGCCTACGGTATTTTGCAATGGCCGACATATTTTTCATACTCGGTAAAAGTTAGAAATCTAGTAGTGGCTCCAGCCAGAAACATGCATGCAAACAACAACATACTGAGAAATGCAACCCGGTAATAAATCATGAATACATTTTACTATAGAACAACTTATGAATTTACTAGCGAATCAGTTACGTGGTCAAAATGACTAGTTCATGTGTTTTTGTAGTTTGCATATAAATATTTTTTTTTATTTTAGCCATATATTTTTATTGGTAGCTTCGATATGTAAATGGTTTTCACCAGTAGTTTACTGATGATAAGAGGAACAAAATGATATAAGTCTTGCTATTAAACAATAATTTTACTGACTGGTAATAAAAATTACTATATCTACAATATAAAATTATTACATCTACAATATGAAATTCCTACATCTACAACATATCCTGCACAGATCAGTCATTTGCAGTAAACCACCTTTATCATGTAAAGTTCATGAAAACTATATGTATAAGTTCTAAAAAATTCACTAAAAATTACCATACGTAGGGAATACAAGCTTCTACAGTCCTGTAAAATTTGAAGACCACACTCAATAGCATTTGAAAGATATAAAATAATAAATTTACTATTTATCATTGAATAACGCTTGTCAATTTTATATCTTTCAAATGAAATTTATTTATACATACATACATACATACATACATACATACATACATACATATATTATATATATACATACATATATGTATATACCTATATATATATATATATGCCTATATATATATATATATACATATATATTATATATATACACTATAGATATATATGTATATATATATATATGTATATAATATATCATATATTATACACACACATATATACATATATGTACAAACATATATATATACATACATACATATGCATACATATACATATATACACATATATATATATAGATACATAGATAGACATATATATACAAATACCGTATACCATACACAAGTATATATATAATAGGTAAATATCAGGAAAACCACTTTCGAAATTATGAAACCAAATCAAGTTTTAAAATTTCAAAAATTACATACTAGGGGGTGACTTACAATCTGCAAATTTGAAGACCAAATTCAATCATTTAAATATGATGAAAACAAGATAAATGTGATGACAGGTGAAAATAAATTATTTAGTTGAAATCTACAACTTGTAGTTACAACTTTTCCATTTAAAGTCATATATTTGACTAAATAATTGATAAAGCATCACGAGAACAAGAGTTAAAAGAAGTACTTATCTTACTTCTAGCAAGAAGCAGTTTGAGGTGAGTTGGTTAAGGAGAGGTTTTATTCAGAGGTTGTGAGTTCAATCCTAGACATCACATATTTCTAATTTGAAGATAAAAATGTTACCTAAGGGATTGTGGTGCAAACAAGTTGTGAGGTGTTAATCCTAGATTTGAAATTATTTTTACATTTTTGCACAAAAATTCCACATATAGTTGTGAGAAATTACTAGGGGTTTCTATACCCGTCAGAAAAAAACCTCTCACCCATGTATTTACGATGCTATGAAAACTCGTTAAACTAATAATCGAGGGTACGGAATCCCACTAATGGCCGACCATGAGTGGCCGAGAAGTTACCACGGTTTACACTTGTTATATACATGGCCTATATTTTGCAATGGTAACATATTTTTCATACTGAAAGTTAGAAATCTAGTAGTGGCTCCAAAACATGCATGCAAACAACAACATTCGAGAAATGCAACCTGTAATAAATCATGAATACATTTTACTATAGAACAACTTATGAATTTACTAGCAATCGTTACGTGGTCAAAATGACTAGTTCATGTGTTTTTGTAGTTTGCATATAAATATTTTTTATTTTAGCCATATATTTTTATTGGTAGCTTCGATATGTAAATGGTTTTCACCATAGTTTCATCGATGATAAGAGGAACAAAATGATATAAGTCTTGCTATTAAACAATAATTTTATCTGATGGTAATAAAAATTACTATATCTACAATATAAAATTATTACATCTACAATATGAAATTCCTACATCTACAACATATCACCTAGATCACATTTGCATAAAACCACCTTTATCATGTAAAGTTCATGAAAACTATATGTATAAGTTCTAAAAATTCACTAAAAATTACCATAGTAGGGAATACAAGCTTTACAGTCTGTAAAATTTGAAGACCACACTCAATAGCATTTGAAAGATATAAAATAATAAATTTACTATTTATCATTGAATAACGCTTGTCAATTTTATATCTTTCAAATGAAATTTATTTTGGTCTTTAAATTTTGTACAGATACCGAATCTCACCTTCCTTAGTATGGTAAATTTTTGAGAATTTTTCAATTATTTTACTAAAAGGCTAACAAACATAACTAAATTCTTGTTCATAAAAACCATATGTATAAGTTTTCAAAAATTCTCAAAAAATTACCATAAGTATGGGAGGTGAAATTCTACATCTTGTAAAATTTAAAAACCAAAATTAATCACATTTGAAAGAGATGAAATTAACAAGTGCTAATCAGTGATAAATAGTAAATTTGTTCTTTTCACATCTTTCAAATGCAAGTGAGTTTGGTCTTCAAATTTTATAGGGATCATAAGCTCACATACCTATGTATGGTAAATTTTGAAATTTTAAACATGTGATATAGTTTCCGACTTTTATTGCCAAATCTGATCTGTAGGATTTTTCTAATTATACTATATGATAGTAATATCTAGTTGTAGATATAGTAATTTTATGTTATAATAATAATTTATTTTACCAATCAGCAAAGTTACTGTTTAATAGCGAGACTTGTATCATTTTATTCCTCTCGTTATTAGTAAGTGTCTGTTTAGATATCGCAAGTAAATGTGTAAGTTAAGGCAGTGTTCCTCTCCTTGAATGGTTAGACTCGGGAGCCCAAGATGTATAACTGTTGGCTGAACGTCCCTACTTTCGATTCGTGGTGGTTCTAATTGATTTGGGCGATGAGGATCGTTGGTGTTACAAGTGAGGGCTAAGGGCCAACCTTGGCGCTTGTCCAAGTGGGAGTAGGATCGTATTGCTTCGTTAAAGCCGTCAAAGTCTCCCCTCTTCCTCGAGGTCCGCCTCCTTTATATAGGCGGAGGGGAGTTACACGAGTTTGGAGAAAAAAAGGATGGGTTGTCCTCGTCGAGAGTCCTAGTCTTGGTCCGTGTGACGGTTCTGTTCATCCATGCCGGTTGGTAGACCACGGAAGCGTCGTCCGGGCGGGCGCACGTGCCTCTGGCGCTGTCGGATCTTGGCCGATTCTGTGTGCTCTGGTATCGCCTTGGGAGGGAGCGCGTCTCTCCACTGTGCCTGACGGGGTGAAGGGACTAGCGCTTGACTTTAGCGGCCTCCTGGCCACCTTGGGAAGGAGCCACCGCCCAAAGATGGTGTCGTGTCCATGGGGTAGGTGACCGGCTTGAGGTCGGCCGCGATGATCTTTGACCTGTGCGAGGTTGTTGGGTCGAGCTCGTTGGGTGCCGGACCGAGGCGGTCGAACTGCGGGCACCCGACCTGAGGCGGTTGAGACTGGGCGCCGACGAGGCGGTCGGAGCCTCTGGGCGTCCGACTCGAGGCCAGTCAGCACCCTAGCGGGCTTGATCGGGTCGAGGGTCCTTTGTGACCAACAAGGCCTTCGCCGAGTGGGCCTAAGGCGGCCCATTTGGTATTCTCGGCGCTAGGGGTATCCTGGTATGAGTGTTTGTCAGATGCCGAAGCGTAACTTCGTTTAGAGCGGTCGGGGTTTGCTTATCGGCAAAATTGACCGAGTGAAGCGAGTGGACTCGGTTGGTCGGATCGTTTGCGCCCATTCAACTTAGTTGCTCAATCGCCGACTTGGTTGGCGAAATCCGGCCAGGAGCGCGAGGCGGACTCATGGCCCCGAGCCCCGAGTGGATCGGAAGGACGCCTTGGTCGACAGAGCCCAACCGACCGGTGGGTGTAGCCCCCGAACCCCCGAGCAGGTCGGAGAGCTAGTTGGGGGTTTCTTTGGCTTCGAAAGTCGAGCGACTTGGCGGCGAGATCCGCCCGGCGTTGCCTTATGGTCGTGCGGCGCCGATGCCTTAGACAAGGTTACATTGTCCAGAGCTCTAGTTTTACGTCGTGGTCGGGCGTTGCCTGAGGTGTGAGCAGCCGGATGCCTTAGACAAGGTTATACGTATGTATATAGTCATATACATATATATATACCATACATATATATATATATATGTGTATATATATATATGAAATATTAGGTGAAAACCACCCATTCTAGAAAACTCTGGAAATCACGTAGAAGTTTTGAAAAATTCTCAAAAATTACCATATGTAGGAAGGTGAATTCACAATCTTGAAAAATTTGAAGATGAAACTATTCATCATTTGAAAGATATGAAAAAGACAAATTCAGTATAAATAGTAATTTCACTATTTAATCTTTGAATTCTGTTTTCAATATTTTCAGAATTAGTTTTCAATAAATTATATTCGCATACTTTATATAGTCGTAGTGCAGCATACGTAAATTCTAGTCTAATTTTTTGAAAAAATCGATAAATTTTGTCAATTTTTGATTTCGTAATTTTTAAATAAAATGGGTAGGTAGGACCATTGGCGAATCCACGGGCTACTACAAACCTTCGACGAATCCACGTTTAATCTACGGGTTACTATAAACCTTCGATGAATCTGTGTTTTTTTTAGAAAACCGTGGTTGTTTTTTTTACGCATTTCGGGATATTTGATCATTTTTTTGTTTTTTGTGTTTATTAAAAAAAATGGGTCGTTAGGACCCGCCGTCGAATCTATGGGTTGCTATAAATCTTTCGCTGAATTTATGGTTTTTTTTAAAAAAAACCCACGGTTATGACCCGTTGGCAAATCCATAAGTTGCTATAAACCTTCGACGAATCTGTGTTTTTTTTGTCGATGTGTGTTTTTTTTAGAAAATTGCGGTTGAATCTGTGCCTTTTTGTTTTTTTAAAAGAAAAGTTCATTTGTTTTATGTATTTCCTTTTTTAAAAATGCTTTCCGGACAGTGGCGAATCCATGAACCGCTATAAACCTTCGACGAATATGATTTTTTCGTCTTTTGGTTTTTTGTGTTTGTTAAAAATAATGGGTCGTTAGGACCCGCCGGCGAATCTATGGGTCGCTATAAATCTTCGGACGAATCTACATTTTTTAAAAAAACCGCGTTATGACCGTTAGCAAATCCATAAGTTGCTATAAACCTTTGTGAATCTGCGTTTTTGGTGCGAAAACATTTTTTCGGGTTTTTGGGTGACAAACATTTTTTCCGGATTTTTTGGCGAAAACATTTTTTCGGAAAAAGCGGAGAAAGGACCCGACGTAAGAACCGGGACTGCTTTGTTAATTTTTGGACTGTTGCTATCTGAAAAATTAGAAAAGGGCTTGTTCGCGATTTGAAATTAAGGAGGTTTTTTCAGTAAAATACCGCCGAGGACCCAACGTGAAGAAAAAAATATTTCTTTGTCTCACAAAAAATCGCAAGGACCTATTTGTAATCCGAAGGACCTATCGTAATTTTAAAAAAAGAGAGTTTTTTTCAAGAAATTGGCTTGGGGGGCACGTGGCCCCCTTGGTCTCTCGCCAATCGTTCTCGTTATAAAGGGTGTAGCCATACATAATATATATATGTATGTATGTACAGTAGCACTATTCTACTCCCGAGCATAGAATAGATATTCTACGCTCCAGCTAGAGACACGCATGCAAACAACACCATACTGAGAAATGCAACTCGGTAATAAATCACGAATACATTTTACTATAGAACAACTTATGAATTCTTGGCGAATCGGTTACGTGGTCAAACCGACTAGTTAATGTGTTTTTATAGTTTGTACATAAATATATTTTCTCTTTATTTTAACCATATCTTTTTATTGGTAACTTCGATATGTAAATTGTTTTCACCAGTAACTTACTGATGACAAGAGAAACAAAATGATATAAGTCTTGCTATTAAACAATAATTTTGCTGACTGGTAATAAAAATTACTATATCTACAATATAATATTATTACATCTACAATATGAAATTACTAAATCTACAACATATCCTGCACAGATCAGTCATTTGCAGTAAACCACCTTTATCATGTAAAGTTTATGAAAACTATATGTACAAGTTCTAAAAAATTCACCAAAAATTACCATACGTAGGGGATTCAAGCTTCTACAGCGCTGTAAAATTTGAAGACCACACTCAGTCGCATTTGAAAGATATGAAAATAATAAATTTACTATTTATCATTGAATAGCGCTTGTCAATTTCATATCTTTCAAATGAAATTTATTTTGGTCTTTAAATTTTGTACAGATACAGAATCTCACCTTTCTTAGTATGGTAATTTTTGAAAATTTTTCAATCATTTTACTAAAGGGCCAACAAACATAACTAAATTCTTGTTCATGAAAACAATATGTATAAGTTTTCAAAAATTCTCAAAAAATTACCATAAATATGGGAGGTGAGATTCTACATCTTTTAAAATTTAAAAACCAAAATCAATCGCATTTGAAAGAGATGAAATTAACAAGTGCTAATCAGTGATAAATACTAAATTTGTTCTTTTCATATCTTTCGAATGCAAGTGAGTTTGGTCCTCAAATTTTATAGGGTTGTAGAAGCTCACATCCCCTACGTATGGTAAATTTTTGAGAATTTTTAGAACATGTGCATATAGTTTTCACAGACTTTTATTGCCAAATACTGATCTATGTAGGATTTTTCTAATTATACTATATGATAGTAATCTCTAGCTGTAGATGTAGTAATTTCATGTTATAAAAATAATAATTTATTTTACCAGTCAACAAAGTTATTGTTTAATAACGAGACTTATATCATTTTATTCCTCTCGTTATCAGTAAGCTAATAGTGAAAACCATTTGTAAATCCGAGCTATCAATAAAACAAATATTGCTAAAACAAAGAAGAAACAGATCCATATATAAATTACAATATGTATTAACTAGTTGGGTTGACCAACGCATAAACTAGTAGCTAAGTCGATAGTAATTGCATCTGTTATTCTATAGTAAATGTATTCGTGATTTACTACCGAATTGTAAAACTAGAGTGCATTTATTAGTTCGATTTTGCCATGTTAGATTTAGTTGCAACTTATTTTGTTCTTCTATAGTAAATGTAATACACAAGATAGTAATGCATTCACATTCAAGGAAGCAGCCAAGATGTTGAGGTCTTCTGTCGCATGCTGGTTGAGTTAGAAGAAGCTCTACAGAGTGTAAAAGAGCTAAACTGGTTCAGGATGAAGGGCGATAGCCCACACAACTCATTCTGAAACCATGAGACAAGCTCCTGTAGTACTTAGTTACTTACACCTACAGGATAGATCTGTGAGCTGCGGCAGCTGCCCGGAGGTGACTCAAGAGTCAAGAGGCGACGCCAAATCTCCACAAAAGCGCGCCGCCCACCAAAATCGCCTCCCTCGTCGCTACCGTTGGTGACCTCTGGCCGACCGACTGCGCCGGTGGGGCCTCTCTTCCACAGTTTCCTCTCGCTTTCTCCTCCATTCTCTTTGAGATCCCCTCCCAGATCTAGTCCGTAGCAAGCGCCCTCCTCCTCAGTAGATCTGGCCGGTTCTGGTGGTCAGCAGTAGGGCCATGGGGGTCGTCACAGGCGCAAGGCGTGGGGAGGATGCCCAAGATGATGACGTCGTGGGTGGGTGCCGCACATCCAGGATGGTGTCTGAGCGACTGCAACCTGCTAATTAGGAACCTCGTAAGGCATGGTAGCTTCGCGCGAGTCATGGCGGTATGCTACGACCTCCACACCCGCGGCCTCATCGCCGATAGCTTCACCTTCCCGTTCCCAGTGGCGTGGAGTGGGAGCTTGGCGACGTCGCCGTTGAAGGGGTGGAGGAGGCAGATGGCGGTGTCGTGGCCGCGTTGCAGGAGGAGGCCCTCAATGGAGTGGAGGACGGAGTGGTCACGGAAGCACGGGAAGTGGAGGCGGACAAAGGCACCAGTGGAGGCCGTTGCCCTCCGAGAACAATGTCCACCGACGCGGGTGGAAGCACGGGTCGAGCACGCCTCCTCACGGGCTGACCGTGCCGGACCACCGCTGGGAGCAAACAGCGCGGAGGCGGAGGCGGACTTAGGTTGTGTTTGTTTAGGCTGGTGCTGGGGAAGCTACTGGAGCTGGAAGAAACCATTTGACCTACTCGAGCTGGATGCTGGAGCTGGAAGAGACTTGCTGTTCGTTTAGTTCGACTGGTGAACCTGTGGCTGGTGCTGGATGGGAGTGGAATGTCTGAAACGCCCCTGTGTACTGTAAATTCTGTGTAAGTCCCGAGTTTGCTGATTTAAGGGTAATTGACGTGTTTAAGAGCTGTTTTAAGCGTGAACTACCTGATTTCGACGGGATTTACCTGAAATTTCGTATTTTGTCTGGATTTAGCATAAATTACCTGATTTTAATCAGTTTTAACTGAAATTGAGTGTTTTCATAGAATTGATAAACTTTAACAATGAGAAAGCCATACATAAAAGATTGTATATAATAGAAAATACTATTAATCAAGTCATTGTCATAGTTCAATTATATATCATACTTACACCAAAATTTACCACTAATCATCATCCAAAAGCTACCCATACAAAGTGCATATCAAACAGTTGGCTCTCTCTAATGAAGTTATGCATTGCCATGCACGCGATGATAATCCTTGTTTGCTTCTTTATTGGGTAACTAGGGACGGACCGTAAGATGCGCCATTTTTGCTTCAACACACCAAATGTGCGCTCAATGACATTACGGAGCGAGGAATGAGCATAATTGAACAACTCTTTTTTACCACTTGGTGCTCGGCCTTGGCGGAACTCAGGTAGATGGTACTTTTGTCCTCTGTATGGTGCAAGATAGCCAGGTTCATTGGGATAACCAGAATCAACAAGATAATATTTGCCTACAAATTATATATGTTAGTGAAAGACAACACAAACAACGATGTGTATTATAGTTGATGTATTTAAAGAGGTTATACCTGTTGGAGGATGTGGAAACCTCTCCTTGTACTTGTCGAGTGTATCCCTGAATATCCTTGTGTCGTGTGCACAACCTAGCCACCTAGCTACTATGGAGGTGAATCTTGTGTCGTGTGCACAACTTAGCCACCTAGCTACTATGGAGGTGAATCTCATGTTAAAATCACATACTGTCATAACGTTATGTGTTTACAGGGATTCTTTTAAGTACACGCACAGCTGCAACAAACAAGTCCTATCAGGAATTCAGCACCGGCTGAGAAGATAGTATACAACTACACACCTATTACCCGCTTCTTGATTATTGGGTGCCCCGGGATGAAAGATGCGCCCCACTCATACTACAATGGGCACATCAAAATGGTCATGGTGACTGGAGTTGCCTTGTTTACAGGGGGAAGGGTTGGAACTTCGGTAAGCTTAGATATGGTACGAAGTCTACAGAAGGATCCATCAGAACTACTCATCTTTTGCCAATGGCGTATCCCCTGCCTGTACACACACACACACCCCTCAGATATATGGAATATCAGGACTTACAAAGAACAATTTAACAAGTGAATTGTCAAACCTCACTGGATGCAATGAAATCCACTACTGCATCAGCAACTTCTTTGCAGTGTGCGGTGTAGTTATGATTTGCTCCCTCGATGATGCGCAGTTTGTGGTTGGGTATAAGCTTCGCAAACTCGTAGGCATCTTCTACGGGTATAGTCTCATCTGCCGAACCATGAACTGTGAAGAACCTGAATAAAGGTGGTAAATTATCCGAAAATATACAAGACATGTGATGTGCTCTAGGCTTCTAGTACAGGGGAACCTTGTTGAGCAAAATGCTAATGCTGCAGTAACTAGTTTCAGTTTGGCCGTTCAAATACAAGAGTAAATAATACCTTGAATAGTTTTTTTTACGTGCATTCCTTGCTAATGGAAACGCTTGCAGAACGCATATCAGTGGTAAGCCGTTCCATTAAACTCTCTTTAGTTACCCTGAATTGGACATTTTCTGCACTGGGTCAAACAGATAGTCAACAGATGCCCATGAAAGTGATCGAACAACCACAGCTATGCAAGTTCTACTCATGCATGAAATGCTCTATTAAACGTCGAAGTAAGTAGCTTTGCAAATTAAGGTCATACATGCTGCGTTACCTGATTTGTCCTTGACATCAAGGTAACCTTCTTTATTTATTCTATCGATAGATCATTTCCCTATGTGTTCTTCAATGCCTTTCTCTAAATCAAATCGACCGGATATGTTAACAACCATGTGGACATCATCATAAATAGAAGCATATAGAACCACCACATCTCCTCCTGGGAAAAGAGAAATGCAGACTGAAGCAAAATTTCCAAACTGATATGTTAAGCAATAAGACAAGGAAGCAGAGCAAATATATCGAATAGACACAATGTGCGAGAAAATAGGATACCACCAAAAGAAACAGTATTTGCTAGTATAGGAAATATGAGCAAACACAAGCTAGTATATCATGATGAGAGGGAAGCAATTCACTGGATGAAATATGATCCATGCATTTTACAGAACAGTACTGTGTACATAGAAACATTAGAATATTCAAGCAAATGCAAACAGCATAAAAGCAGTATATATCCAAACAGATGCCACAACCAGTTTTTCTCGTTATCACCAATGTGCTAGTACACTATATATACATTAACAGACCAGGGCAACAAAATGACATATTTGACCTACCTTTGCTGTGACCAACAATTGTTGTTACATCATACTTTTCCTGATAAAGATATGATACAACAGAATGCAAATCATCGGCCTCCTTCCTGTAGTTGCCATACTCAGAATTCTCCTTCACTTTCTCTGAAATATTTATCAAGCAACAGGGATTTCAACATTTAACAATGCACTATAAGGGATCCATACAGGAAAGCCAAATGGTGTGTGTGCCGTGCTTTAATACGTTGCTAAGTGCCTTCATCATGGATTACAGAATTGCAATGTAAGAAACTCAAACTAACTACATATAAGAATCTCAACTCATCATTTAGCACTAACTGAAAAGCTAATGTTTGGCATTTGGAAATGATAGAATTTCAGACAGCTTGTAAAATGAAGACAAAAGCAAAATTACTACAATTGCTTCTATGAACTGAAACTAGTGGTGCATACACAGCTTTCTGGGAACAACTTACCCATTTCCACTGAAATCAAAGCGAAAGACGCTAATCCCTTTCTTTGTCAATGCAGCCGTGAGGTCAAGAATGAGACTGTCGAGCGCGGTGAAGCCCGGAGATGCGGAGAGCGGAGGGCGCAGGGCGGAGGTCGCGGCGGGGACGTCGTCCGGCGAGGGGAGGAGCACAGGCGGCCCGGCCCGAACCCTAGCGAATCGCCGCGGTCGCCTCGCGTGGCCGAGAGCAAATGGGGGAGAAGGTCAGGGGAATTGTCGGTTCGAAGATGAAAAAAACGTGACTTCTTCTGATATATGAGGGATGGCAATTTGTTGTAAATAAGAGTTAAGTTATAAGCATGCAGGGAAGTGGGATTTTCGAAGCAGCAACTCAAAGCATCGTTATCGCTTCTCCGCTAGTGCAAATTGAAGTTGACTTCTTCTCTACAATTGGTGAAAAATATTGTTTGTTTTGGCTTGTGGCTTACGAAGATCTAGAAGCCTAATAAGCTCCAGCTCAAGCATAAACAAACAGACCCTTAGTCCTGCAAATCAGTCCAAGGCCACAAGGCGCTCGGGGCCACTGTGAAGTCCGAGTTCCATTGGGATGCGTACACCGCGAGCTCACTGATGGAGATGTACACGATGCTAGGCTACACAGATATTGCGCGGAAGTTGTTCGACGAAATGCCACATAGGGGGCTGGTGCCGTGAAATATGATGATCAGGTGATTCGTTAGGTGCAGGCGATGCACAACAGTTACTTTGGCTGAGGACATGGAGAGAAGTGGTCTCGCACCCGACAGGGTGGCATTGGTGAGTGCAAGAGGAGACCCACTTGCAAACACGTTGCTAGATATGTACATGAAGAATGGTTGCTTGGAAGAGGGTGTGCATTGCGGTGGCATGGTCTCTATCGAAAAGCATGCTTGCGGTGAAGAATCGGCCTCGTAGAGTTGCTAGGGGTGTTTTGTGTTGCCTTGAGGTGTTGCAAGCCGATCGTTGTTGGGGTGAGAACCTGAGGTCTAGGCCAATCACACGTAGTGAAGGCCCCATGTTACAGTTGGTCGTGGTCCTTTGTGCGGTATTTACACCTCTGGGATAGATCTTTGAGTTGCAGAAGGTGACTCAAAGAGGTGACGCCAAATCTCCACAAAAAGCACGCCACCCACCAAAATCTCCTTGTCACCGTTGGTGACCACCACAGACCTTGGCGGCCGACGGAGCCTTTCTTTCACATTTCTTTCTCGCTTTCTCCTCCGTTCTCTTTGAGATCCTCCCGATCCGGTGCATCAGAAGTAGCGCCATCCTCCTCAACAGATCTGGCGGGATTACGGTAATGTCATTGAGGGCCATGGGGATCATCACAGCGCAAGGCGTGGGGAGGATGCCCAGATGATGTCGTGTGGTGGGTGCCGCACATCCGTGATGGTGTCTGCCTTGCGACCGCAACCTACTAATTAGGAACCTCGTGAGGCATGATAGCTTCACGCGAGTCATGGCGGTATGCTACGACCTCCACACACATGGCCTCATCACCGAGAAGCTTCACCTTCCTGTTCGATGGCGTGGAGCGGGAGCTTGGCGGCGCCGCCGTTGAAGAGTGGAGGAGGCATATGGTCAGGTCGTGGTCGCGTTGCAGAGAGAGGCCCTCAACGGAGTGGAGGGACGGAGTGGTCGTGAAAGCATGAGAGGTGGAGGCGGACAAAGGCACGGTGGAGGCGCGATTGCCCTCAGGAACAACGCCCACCGTCTGCGGTGGAAGCACGCGCTCCTTGCGCGGCCGACGGTGTCGGACCACCACCTCCACACATGGCCTCATCACCGAGTAGCTTCACCTTCCTGTTCAAAGTGGGCGTGAGCGGAGCTTGGCGTACGCCGCTGAAGGGTGGAGGAGGCGGATGGGCGTGGTCGTGGTCGCGTTGCAGAGGAGAGCCCTCAACGGAGTGGAGGATGGAGTGGTCGCGAAGCATGAGAGGTGGAGCGGACAAAGGCACCGGTGGAGGCGGTTGCCCTCAGGGAACAATCGCCGTCACGGCGTGGAAGCACTGGTCAAGCACGGCTCCTCATGCGGCCGACGGTGCTTGGGACCACCACCTCCACACACATGGCCTCATCACCGATAGCTTCACCTTCCCGTTCCCAGTGGCGTGGAGCGGGAGCTTGGCGACGCCACGTTGAATGGGTGGAGGAGGCAGATGGCTGTGTCGTGGTCGCGTTGCAGGAGGAGGCCCTCAACGGAGTGGAGGACGGAGTGGTCGCGAAAGCATGAGAGGTGGAGGCGGACAAAGGCACCGGTGGAGGCAGTTGCCCTCCGGGAACAACGTCCACCGATGCGGGTGGAAGCACGGGTCAAGCACGGCTCTCCTTGCGGGCTGACGGTGCGACCACCACTGGTAGCAAACAGTGCAGAGGCGGACTTAGTTATGCAAATCAGTCCAAGGCCACAAGGCGCTCGGGGCCATCGTGAAGTCCGAGTTCCATTGGGATGCGTACACCGCGAGCCCACTGATGGAGATGTACACGATGCTAGGCTACACATATATCGCGCGGAAGTTGTTCGACGAAATGCCACATAGGGGCTGGTGCCGTGAAATATGATGATCAGGTGGTTCGTCAGGTGCAAGTGATGCACAACAGTAGTTGCTTTGGCTGAGGAGATGGAGAGAAGCGGTCTCGCACTCGACAGGGTGGCATTGGTGAGTGCAGGAGGAGACCCATTTGTAAACACGCTGCTAGATATGTACATGAAGAATGGTTGCTTGGAAGAGGGTGTGCATTGCGGTGGCGTGGTCTCTGTCGAAAAGCATGCTTGAGATGAAGAATCGACCTCGTGGAGAGTTGTCAGGGTGTTTTGTGTTGCCTTGAGGTGTTGTGCTTCTGGCCATTGTTGGGGTGAGAACTCGAGGTGTAGGCCAATCACACGTAGTGAAGGCTCATTGCAGCTTGGTCGTAGTCCTTTGTGCAGTATCTTTGTCAGAGGGTCATGCCCAGAGGCGAGGGAGGAGCTATTTTCCCTCATTAGGCTCTGTTGTTTTTATGTTAGGTGAGGGTCGCGTTTCATCCTTGCCTCATAAGATGCGGTCTCATTAGTGTATTTGGGGTCAGGAAGGTTGGAGTTTCTAGAGTTCGGTCTTACTTTGGTGTTGGTGTCTCCTAGTTTGGGGGCTGACGTGTCTACATTGTTTTCGCTCTCTTTTTTTAAAATGAATGGCAGAGCTCCTACCTTTAGTTTCAAAAAAAAAAACATGAGGCACAAGATTTGATTGGGGTATGCTGCGAAGTGAGTTTAGTAGATGGTTTGCATGAACTTACTTTGTTGCACATGGAATTACAAACCGACAATGCTTGGTTGAATCAAAGAATATGTAGACAGTGAAACCCAGAGGATATGTACGAATTTTGAATGTTTCAGACAAAATTTCAGCCTGTATGGTAGGTCAAATTTTGTACGTCACATTTGATAGTTGGTGATAGTTGGCAGTTGGCACATCAGTTAGTTGAACTTTGGTTCATTCCAGTTGCTCTTTCCTATTGTTCCATTAAATGTCCTAGTCCTACCTTCACTACAGTCTGTCAGTAAGTGAAGCGCTTGGATTCGTGGATAATGCATATCAGTACAACGCTCTATTGTGAGCTGACGAAATCAGCATCGCCTTCTTCAGTTTAAGCAATTTAATCAAAGACGAGTCAACAAATGCAGAGGAATAAGTAAACAATGGTTCCAAAGCAACTTATAACATAAGCGGGCAAGTATATATATGCCCATACCAAAAATTGCATAACGATACTAAGAATCCACTGTAAAGGATATATTATTTCAAGCAGAGCCAAGGCGATCTAAATCAATCATTTAGTCGACCTCCTCGATCTTGGGCCCAGGACCGCTGCTGCCGCCGGCCGCCGGAGCATCCTCATCCATGCCACCGGGCATGTCAGCGCCGGCGCCCTGGTACATCTTGGCGATGATGGGGTTGCAGATGCCCTCCAGCTCCTTCATCTTGTCCTCAAACTCGTCGGTCTCGGCGAGCTGGTTGTTGTCGAGCCAGCTGATGGCCCCCTCGATGGCGTCCTCAATCTTCTTCTTGTCGGCCTCCGGGAGCTTGGACGAGATCTTGTCGTCCTTGATGGTGTTGCGCATGTTGTAGGCGTAGTTCTCGAGGGAGTTCTTGGCGTCCACCTTTTTCTTGTGCTCCTCGTCCTCGGACTTGTACTTCTCCGCCTCCTGCACCATCTTCTCGATCTCCTCCTTGCTCAGCCGGCCCTTGTCGTTGGTGATGGTGATCTTGTTCTTCTGCCCAGTGGTCTTGTCCTCCGCCGAGACGTTCAGGATGCCGTTGGCGTCAATGTCGAAGCAAACGGTGATCTGGGGGACGCCCCTGGGCGCTGGGGGGATGCCGGAGAGTTCGAACTTGCCGAGCAGGTTGTTGTCCTTGGTCCTCGCCCTCTCGCCCTCGTACACTTGGATGAGCACGCCGGGCTGGTTGTCGGAGTAGGTGGAGAAGACCTGCTCCTTCTTGGTGGGGATCGTGGTGTTCCTTGGGATCAGCACGGTCATGACGCCTCCGGCCGTCTCCAGGCCCTGCGAGAGCGGCGTGACATCGAGCAGGAGCAGGTCCTGCACCTTCTCGTTGCCCTCGCCGGTGAGAATGGCGGCCTGGACGGCGGCGCCGTAAGCTACGGCCTCGTCGGGGTTGATGCTCTTGCAGAGCTCCTTCCCGTTGAAGAAATCCTGGAGAAGCTGCTGAACGCGGGGGATACGGGTGGAGCCTCCGACGAGCACGACGTCGTGGACGCTGCTCTTGTCCATCTTGGCGTCCCTCAAGCACTTCTCGACGGGCTCCATGCACTTGCGGAAGAGATCCATGTTGAGCTCCTCGAAGCGGGCACGGGTGATGGTCGTGTAGAAGTCGATGCCCTCGTAGAGGGAGTCGATCTCGATGGTGGTCTGCGCGGTGGAAGAGAGCGTCCTCTTCGCCCTCTCGCATGCCGTCCTCAGCCGCCGGAGCGCCCTCGGGTTGCTGCTGATGTCCTTCTTGTTCTTCCTCTTGAACTCTTGCACGAAGTGGTTTACCATCCGGTTGTCGAAGTCCTCGCCTCCCAGGTGGGTGTCTCCAGCTGTGGCCTTGACCTCGAAGATGCCCTCCTCGATTGTGAGGAGTGAGACATCGAACGTGCCGCCGCCGAGGTCGAAGATGAGCACGTTCTTCTCGCCGACGCTGCTCGACTTCTTGTCGAGGCCGTAGGCGATGGCAGCGGCGGTGGGCTCGTTGATGATGCGCATGACGTTGAGGCCGGAGATGACGCCGGCGTCCTTGGTGGCCTGGCGCTGAGAGTCGTTGAAGTAAGCGGGGACGGTGACGACGGCGTTCTTGACGGTGCCGCCGAGGTAAGCCTCGGCCGTCTCCTTCATCTTGATGAGCACCATAGAGGAGATCTCCTCGGCCGAGAACTGCTTCTCCTCGCCCCTGTACTGCACCCCGATCATCGGCTTGTCACCGGGGCCCGGGATCACCTTAAACGGCCATAGCTTAGCATCGCTCTGCACCGACGCGTCTGAGAACCGCCTGCCAATGAGCCGCTTCGCATCTGTAAACAAGAGATACCACGAGCGCGTCTTAGATCCGTATAAATTGGACGGATCTCGACCAACTTCTAAACCGAGGACCGGAGCAGAGCAGAACAGATGGATCTACTTACCGAAGACGGTGTTGATGGGGTTCATGGCGACCTGGTTCTTGGCGGCGTCGCCGATGAGCCTCTCGGTGTCGGTGAAGGCGACATAGGACGGCGTGGTGCGGTTGCCCTGATCGTTGGCGATGATCTCCACGCGGTCGTGCTGCCACACGCCGACGCACGAGTAGGTCGTGCCGAGGTCGATGCCGATCGCCGGCCCGTCTCCCTTGCCGGCCATGATCTCGTCGACGACTCAAGCAAAAGGGAAAAAACTCGAAGAAAAATCTACGCGATTGATTGGGGTCAGAGCACGGGAAAGAATAATAGGTGGACGAGAGGGAGGAGACCATATGGGGTTGGATTTATAGGCTTGTATGGCCAGGAGGGGTTCTAGAATGTTCCGGGGTGGGACTGACCGTCGGATGCGATCTGGACGGGCGAGGGAGGCGGCGGCTTCGTTGCGGGCGTGTAAACGGGCGCGTCGTGGGCTGGAGGGGTTGGGTTTGGGTTCTGGAGAGTGCCAGAAGGTTCTGGAGACGGGAGATATTCGTTTCTTTTCAGACTTTCGGCCGATTGGCCGGTATCAATTGGTTGACTGGTTTGTCAAAAAAAAAGGGCTGATTGATTTCCTACGGCGTGTTGGGTCCGGTCACCGATGCCGTTTTAGACGGCCGAACCGCCGGGTTTGACCGGGATTCTCTACCGCACCAAAGGAAAAGGCTGTTGCTTGTATTCCTTGTACTCCGTATCAAGAAGTAGATACTCCCTCCGTTCGTTTTTGTTTGATCCTTGCCGTTTGTCAATAAACTAACCTATTTTGTCGTAAGATTTGTTGTTGAAAATAGTTTAATAATAGTATAATTTTATAACTACATCTTATTGTGAGGTTATAAAAGGTAATGGTCAAAATTGCATCTCAAAAACTAAAAAATAAAAAACATCAAGTAAAGAAGAACGCTAGACAATTTAAAACCAAGTTTCACAGAAAACAACATGTCCATTTCATATTTGCCCCTGATATATCATAAAAGGAATAGCCTATAGTTGCTTGTTTACCTTGCGTTTTCAGAGAAAAATATGGGTACGTGTCACTTCAAATATTGCCAATTGCTTATTTGCCTCTCCACAGATAAGAATTGCTACCAGGGTGAATCATAAATGGGGATTTTTTTCATACCCTGATGTCTTTTTTTTTTTAAAAAAATACCAATCCCCTTGCCCTTTCTGCTCTCTTTCAATATCCTCAATGGAATAATGTTTATTATTTAATCTTTTTAAATTTATTTTTGTCGACGATTCGGGAACCGGTCCCCCGCCGAGTTTACTTGTTGAATGAGGGATCAACCTAAGACTCCTTTTCTGCGGAGGGGGTGGCGTCTGAGGACCTGCCGAGCTACGTATCGTGGAGACAATGCAGCAAACAGAGAGTCTTTTTGTCTGGTTCGGGCCTCTCGCAGGGGAGATAATAACCCTACGTCCAGTGGTTGCACTAGTTTACGAGAGTGGAATACAAGGTACTTGCTCGGAGGGCCAAAGAGGCTCTAAGGACTATCCTCTTGGCCAGCCAGCAAGCTATCGCTAAGTATGAGGGGTAAAGTGAAGCAGAATCCCCGAACACTACGTGCGAGAGGGTATTTATAGACGATTCTGATGTTTCAAAGATTTATTACAGAGCGGCGCGCCACTATTTTTCCCGGACGTGGGTGACCTTTGTTCTTCTCTTTATGCCATACCGCTCGTGGGCGTAGGGTGGCGCAGTCATCAGCAAACATTGTCCTTCTAGCCGGCGATTAATGCCACGTCGAGCCGTCAATTGATTAATGTCATGTCGCCTTTGTGGAGTGTGCGGCTTCTTGGTGAGGCTCGAGGCCTTTTCCTCCGGGCCGGGTGCTGCGGTTCGACTCCGAGCAATCATGCTCGAGTCTGACTGAGGTCGGGGCAGGTGTGAGGGTCGACCTCCCCGAGAGTCTCCGTAGGCAGCACCGTCCAAGGGCGTGCACGGTCGGTGGTCGGCTAGCCACTGAGGTACCATAGTCGTTATAGAAAATACCCAATCCCGACAATTTTTATTACTAAACCCTCACTAATTTTGTTCCAAATCTAACCCTTTTGTTCACGTCTTCACTAGTGACGTGGTAAGACAACACTGCCGTGGCATGAGGTAAGTCAAACTAAATATCACTTATTGCCATGCCATTGGTGAAGTGACATGATTTAACCATACCATGGTGACTCGACTAGTGGTATAACCAAAATGTTAGAATTAGCAATAAAGTTGGCAAGAGAATTATTAATAAAATATTTTTTAAAAGGTTTATTTAATTAGACTATGCTCCTCGTTGACCAAGAATGCATTAGGCCGCCACCGCTCTTCTTACTACGTCTTCAATGACTCTAAAGAGGAGAAAAACTAGAATATTTGGAAGGAGCTAGTTTTTTTTTATTAAGAAGAAAATATGTATCTATTTGTACTAGAATTTGGTAAGCCATGGCTAATTTGTTAGGATTAAAGATAAAAGGGATATTTTGGCTGATATCGGTTAAGAAAGGAAAAGTTAAGTCAAAGCTAGAATTATGACCAATATTGATTCAAACATGGGAATTTTGTTTGTGTAAAGGCCAATATGGATCATAGTTGACAATGCATCGAGTAGGATATGATCGAGATGCACTATAAAAGATAGTTGAGGGTGAGTAGAATCAAACAATACAATCAGCAAAACAACTCGCATTTAGTCTTTTTTATTCCTGTCAACTAGGAGCAACTCTATAATTTATAATCTTTCTTGTAATCTGATTTCGATCAATGAAGTTACGCATCGCCGATTATTGGTCATCATCGATTACGCCAATTAGGTTTGATTTTTTTTTCGATCTTGTTGCGCATCGCCTTTTTTCGGAAAAGTTCACCTTTATCTACCATCTAATCAGTCTTAATCGACTGTTTAGACTTATCATTACCCTAGATTTGATCGGCTTCTTAGCTATTTAGATTCCGTACCGATTGTTGCACTAGATCGGCTTTGAGTATATTTTTTCATATATCTTACCGATTGTAGGATCAAATCGGTTAACATGTCTTGAATCCTTTGAACCCAACATTCTTGTGTGTTTGAGCTGATCAATCCTTTTGTCACATTTTTAACATCAACAATATCCAAATTTGAGAGAAAGAAGACATAGCCTCAGATAGTAGAATTTTTTTAATAATACATTTTTATTCAAAATTTAAAAATATACCAGAAATTTTTTCGAAATATACACTTATCGCATTCGATCCAAGCACAGGCGAAAATAGAAAAATCCTGGCGAAAGGAGGCGGGCGGTGACGATAAGCCGTGTCGCGAAGGGCTAAAGGACGAAAGCAGTGCGTGTCGCCCGTGAAAGAAGCGAAAGGATCGTGCGCCGTGAGCAGGCTAACAAGCAAATCGATGAATGAATGGGCGACATACCCTCTCGCCAAATTTATATGGCGATAGATAATTTGCAAAAATATTAATTCAGTTAGATATTCATTGATTTAGAATTTGCAAAAAAATTGTCTTATCGTTGACAAATATTATAAGATATTGGACGAGGGCAATTAGATGGAATTTTTTTAAAATAATATATTTTTGTAAAAAAATGTACAGAAATATTATGTCGTAAAAAATTACAGAAATACCCTATAGTCGCAATTCCAAATTGACATACATCTTTGTCTCAATAGTCGCGATTACATCGTCATGATTGGAATTCTGATTGAAATCACTCATGACCATTTAAAGCGTGGAAATCGTGGGCCACTTAAGGGTTTTCAGAGACCCCAGGTGAGGGCGAATCCGATCCGAAAATACGAGAAAAATCAAGAAGCGACCCTCGAACCGTGGTAGTACTTACGTATGGGCGAGATAGCCGACGTTGTTCGCAGGAAGTTGCGAAAATCGGAAAAAGGCACTTTCGTGGCCATGAAACCACGTAAGTCGTGGCCACTTAGGGGTTTCGTGGGGCGCGGTACAAGCGGGATCTGACCGCAAAATATGGAAAAAATCAAAGGCGCCCTCATAGCTAACGCTGGCTACCACTACGTATGGGCGAGATAGCGACGCTGCCCGGTGAGGAAGTTCTGAAATCGAAAAAAGGCACTCGCGCCATGAAACCACGAAGTTACGACGTCGAAAAATTTTGAAATTTTTATGGAGGTTCTGATAAATCAGTGATATTACCATAAAATTTCAAATGATTTTAAGATGTGAGGAATTTTTTAAATTTAAACAATACAACCGTCACGATAAAACGCTGGCCGACAAGTTTGAACCGAATGAAAAATGAAACAAACCACGTTAGAAAATTTTAAGGGCACATACACGGAAAGTTCAGATGATAAAATAAGCAATAGATTAGATTATATTACAAGGGCATTACAACAGTGATGAAATTGCTTGACGAACTAACTAACGAAAGCACTGTTTGTCATGGTGGAACAAATGATCGTTCCGCCTATCTGGGTACAGCCAGAATGATGTCCCACATTTTCTGCATATTACCTAACCCATGTTTAATTTGCGATTTGTCCTCGGACACCGCTCAATCCCTACTATGAAAGAACTCCATGGGGATCCGATTCTCCTAGCTCGTCATTTGAATGGGTGGCCTATCTGCCGTACATCTCGGGTGTGTAAGACATAATTTTTGGTCTTTTGTATGTGGATTTCGCCTCCCATATGGGCATGTCATCCCGATTCGGCGTCCCCTATGTTAATACCACACGGGTTCGGTTGAGTGCACTGTAACGTCAAGGATTTGTTGCGTGCTACGGACCTCGGCCGTGCTTCCTTGTCCCTTCTTCTTGAGAGGAGAACCCTCTTGCACCTCTGGTGTGTTGGGCATTGGCGGAGGCATGCGGAGACTTTGCCTGTTCGGCTCACACTCCACTATATGGTGCGGAGGAGGTGTGTGTTAGGCTTATCCTTGGACAACCGGAGCGTGCCTCTGATCAATGCAATATGCCCACTTTGGTCGTTGAATAACACCGTAGGCGTACTCGAGTCCAGCTTTTACGGGCGGTAGTGGCACCACGAAGAGGGTTGCTCCCCCTAGTTATCCCATACAGGAAGCATGAGATGTAGGTGGTACGTCTCCGAGTCCACCCAGTTGAAGTAGCCGCACCATTCATCCTCGCCCAAGGGGCACCGGTAGAATCTCCGGTCCACTAGATCATCGTGGCAGGTATCAACCACTGCCTGCAGGCCATGTTCGCAAAGGTCGGGGCTTGCGGGTGGCCCTGGATGAGGTTTCTCTTTTGACTTGAGCAAATTCGCAAGTTTCCTTTTGAACTCCTGTGTGCGATGAACTGGTTTAGAACTACTACTTTGTGAGTTTAATATGAGTATGTCGCATGAAATTCACCGATTGGTTGGCCCTTGCCCACCGCCCTAAGCTCTAGTCGATCTAGAAAAGACATATCTGGCGGCCTCTCCCACTAGGTGAAGTTCTCGGGCGAAGCGGGGTAGGCGTCGTGGCAGTTGGAGAGAAATTCCGTAGTCACGTCGTTCGACCCGTCGATCCATTGAAGAAGCAACACCGGTCCTTGTCTTTGAGAAAAGAAAGAACGATGCATGAAATGGTAGTGTTACCTATTATTGTGGACACGGTGAGGTTTACCTCAGAGGTGCGGCCTACGAAGAGTGAGCACGGTAGCGATCTCTCCATGGGTAGATTGCATCATCTTATTTGGTAGGTTGCGATCGCATTTGGTCGGGAACAACTCGGCAGAACTTCGGCCGTCGGCGCTCTGGCATCCGGATATTCGTGGCGGGATGACTTCGCTCTTTGAAGGCGACGGTAGAAACGACATTGTGCCCTAGTTTGTGTAGATTCGGTTGTCGTTTATTGCTGGTTTTGCTGTGTTGGATGTCTACCCTCGGCTCGGTTTTATAGTGGTAGTGAGGGGTTACTCCACACAATTACAGCACTTGTCCATTTTTATGGCCTGGCATCCTATGTGAAAAGCTAGACGACGTGTCACCCATCATCAAAGCTGCACGACCTGAAACCTTATGAGAAAAGCTGCACGACCTGTCACCCTATCAAAGGTCGCACGATGTGTCACCCTTCTGCTGAAAGCTGCCCAAGACGAAACTGCGTGTTGTCGTTTGATCAAAAGCGGGATGCAGCGTGTTGTCGTTTCAGTCTGAAAAGCGGGATGCAGCGTGTTGTCGTCTCAGCCTGAGCAGCGTGGTGCAGAGTGTTGTTGTTCAAGTCTGATAAAGGTAATAGGTGTGTGACAAAGCTACTAGCTGATGAAAGGATTAACTAAGGACATAAGATTTAAATTACAAAAAATGCGAATGCAATTGTTCGTGCAACATATTCAAACGATCAACAAAGTACATGATACACTACCAATAATAAAAATCAAAAGAAACTACTGCGGCCTCGCTTCTGGGGAGGCCTCCTCCTCCGAACACAGCCTGCGAAGCGATGTGTTGTCGTTTGATGAAAAGCGGGTGCGGCGTGTTGTCGTTTCAGATGAAGCGGGGTTCAGCGTGTTGTTGTTTGATCTAAAAGCGGGTGCGGCGTGTTGTCGTTTTCACGAAAAAGTGGGGTGCGGCGTGATGTCGTCTCGGCGAGAAGCGTGGTGCAAAGTGTTGTCGTCTCGGCTCGAAGCGTGGTGCAGTGTTGTCGTCTCGGTCGATAAAGCTACTAGGTGTGTGACAAAGATATTAGGCGATGAAAGGATTAACTAAGTACATAAGATTTAAATTACAAAAATCACGAATGCAATTGTTAGTGCAACATAGTTCAGCGAGTAACTAAGTACATAATATACTACCAATAATAAAAATCAAAAGAAACTCATCGACCTGCGCTGCAGGGAGGCCTCCTCCTCGAACACAGTCCCATGAGTACGTCAAGCTGCGTCGACGCTGGTGGGGGCCTCTCATGCCTAAATTTGGAGGCGTCGCGTACTCGAGGTGAGTAGGGTCGTCGGTGGTGGCGCTCTGACATATTGTGATGACCCACCTCATCCGGGACAAGGAACCTCGCTACTGGTCCTCGTAGTCCACCGGTGCAGGTCGTCACCCTCGTCCTCGTAGTCGTCGGGAGCGGCTTGGTCTTGTGGCATAAAAACTTTGCCCACGGAGACTGTTGCAAATGAAGAATTATTTAGAGCATTGTGTCTGCGATTGTAAGGCGTGAGCAGTGCATCTCAAGTACTCACCGAGGCGGCGTGCCCTCTCGCGACTTCTGGGGCGGTAGCGTGTGAAGATGTGCTCGCTTGCACCCTTCGCTTAAGCGCGCATACTGAGCTCGTCGGTAGGGACGCGGTATCCGGACAACTTCGAGGCGCGTGTCGGTCAGCCCGAAACCTCCGACGTAGGAGGTGACCTCTGTCTCGTCACCTCGACTCGGTGGTCACCGAGTATATAAGCCACGAAACTCCTGTTGTGATAGAGCATGACATCACCGCCAAGTAAATTACCAATTAGTTAGCAAAATAAATTACGAATCACTAAGATTATATCGAATGTATGATAGCGTACCAAAGTGTCTTGCCAGGAGTCCATATGGGCGGGGTACATGTCTGCCACCGAAGCGTGTGTAGGAGGATCGGGTCGACACGCATACAAACGCAGCGAAGTTCGGGAGTGTACCGGTCATGTAAGCGCGATGCGTCGCCATGGTCGTCTGGCAGTTTCGGCGTGACGCGTCCTCGAGGGCTCCTCCCCTCCTCGGCCCAAGGCACCATCGTGCGTTCGGGGTCAGTGCGCCCTTCCTACTCGCCTGTGGGTAAGAAATAAATATAGCGTTATTAGATGGCGTTACGGTAATAATTATGAAAACATCGTCTGGGGAACTTACGCGTGGCGGGTGGGACGCGACGGTCGTCGTGCCAGGAACACTGTCGAGGCCAAAGCGCCTCATCACACGATGGACGGCGTAGCCCTCGGCGTGGATGTCGAACACGAGGAACCGACGGGTGAACCGTTACTCGCGTCCGTGTGCAAAGGTGGGCCGAGGCCACCCGTGACACGAGCTGGACCTCGGCGTCGCGTCAGACGGCATCCAGCGTCACGTGGTCCTCGGTGAGGTGGTCGAATCTTGGCCGTGAAATGCGGGTAGGCTACCGCACAACCTCAGGCGCCCAGGAAGGTCAGTAGTCACGATAGAACGTGAATAGATTAGTACTCGAGAAAAGTTAAACAAAAAGTACCAAAATCACGGTTGCAATATCTTACCCGTCGGCGGCACGGATGGTGCCACAGTCGGACCGTCGGCGTCGTCTGGCCATGCGTGCCTGTCAGTCGCAGGTCGATCTGGGGCGCCCGGATCTGGAACCCTCGTATGCCCACAATTTGTGCCGGTGGACATCCTCGAGAGTCGCTGGCCGGCGATCCGTGTACACCCCACGCAGAGTGCACGGTAGGTGGCGCACAGCACGGCCGATCCCCAAGAGTACTGTGGCACGGCGTCGAGGGGTGCGTCGGTGATCTCCCTCGCGAATTGCACCAGGTGCCTGTCCACGCTATCCCCATGGGACGTCGTGAACATGCACCAACCGAAGAGCCACAGCAGTCGCCTCTGGTGGCGGTGAGGCTCTGTCGTCCGTGGCTCGACGATCTACTCCTGTTGTAAAACAAAGCTCACTTGTTATTTTAAGCGATACGTACACAATTTAGTTTTAAATGCTACCGTACGCACACCAAACCGTCCAAGCCGGCTCAAGGTCGGTCCGTGCATGTGGTGAAGGCCTCATACCGTGGGGTAATAGCACACCGCGAACTGTCACGCTGTTCTTTGGCGCCGATCCTCGGGGGCGTCTGGGCACCACAACCTGCCGGGCGATCGGGAGGCCGAGGAGGTAGGAGGCGATCTGCAAAGTGATCGTCATCTCCCGACAGGAGATGGAAGGTGTCGTCGTCTCGACCTCCACCGATCCACCAGAGCGGTGATCAGCGATCGGTCGTACGGGAACCGGCGTCCCAAGAGCTCAACCATCCGGCGAGGGGCAGCAACCCTGAAGCGCGAAGCCTAACAAACAAAGACATGTCATTAATATCAGTCTTTGCAGTAGTCATCTTTGCTAGAACAAACATGTTTACAAATTTAAATACTGATATGTTACCTGGGGACCCAACGCGGATCGATCGTCCAGGACTGCTGCGCTGGCCTAGGTCGAAGGACGCTCAGCTCCACAGGGTCCCCTCCCTCCTCTGGGACAGCAGTGGCGAAGCGGGCACGGTGACCACGGTCGACGACCGGGTCCAACAACTCGAACGGCCAGTCGTCATCTCCCTGCTGGTGAGCCATCGCTGCAATTTACAAAAAAAGAAGTTAGAACCGAAACACATATGTAAACAAAAGAGTCCGTAAAACTGCACAAGCATCACAACAATATGTCGAAACAAATACGCACATAAAAAACGGAGAAGCTCATTACAAAATATCCTGAAACAGTTGCAACAATTTATCGAGACACAACACTCGCAACAGCTAGGTACAAAACAGAGTTCATACAACACACGTTACATCGATGAAATATAAATTTGATATATGACATATGATAATGCAAACTGCTTGTCATCCGGTGCGATGGCGTCGTGCAGCAGTCGGGTGGCCATCTCCTCCTTCGTCTTCTTCGTTTTGTGCTTGGCAGTTCTTGAACGTATGTCCTCGTTGGTTGCACAATGAGCATTTCTTCACGCGTTTGCCAGCTTCTGACTCATCCATGTCATTTCTTATACGCCTTGTTTTTCGACGCCCTGCTTTCCCTCTTCTCGCATCAAGATCGGGGACCCAGAACCTTTCATCAACACTAGGAGTTGTGGTGAAAGAACCCACAACCCCATAGCTATAAAGCTCTTCGCTCCAAGTTGCCATGACCCTTTGCTTCATAAAATATTCAGATAGGTATGTACCAAAGTTGCATTCCAAATAAAGCACATGCGGCTATGACATAAGAACATGGCACATGCAAAAGGTATGGCTTGTTGCACGAACATTTGCACTCGGCCTGAAGATGCACTCTGGGTGAAAACCCTCTGGTTGGTTCCACGCCTTCCTTTATCCTGCGGATCATCTCGAAGTGCGGTGTCAGGTGCACCAACTTTGATAGCTCGTGTTTGGCATATACAGAGTCTTCTCATCCATGTATTTAGTGATCATCGAAGAGTACAAGAACTTCTCATCTCTCATTACTATGTCGAATTTGCATGCTGTCCACAAAGTACTTGATTGTACCCCTCAAAGACTCCTCGACAATTCCTACCAAGGAAGACATCTCATCCTCGCATTACCCAGTTGTAAACTTCGCAAAGTTAGTGGTCATCACACCAGATCCGCACCATGTATGTCATATAACGATGACCACTTCTCTTCGGTTCGTGCTTGATCTAGTCCGAGAAACATTTGATTGGCCTTTGCCTCCGACGACGGTTAGTCGCCTCATCCTCTGTTGGCAGGGGGAAAAGAGGCTCCGCTTGCTCCTGTGTTCCACTGCCACTAGTGTTGTTAAATCGCTCCTTGTGTTTCCTTGTCGTCATCAAGATTTTTCCACGAGTTCGGAACTTGCTCTCACGGTTGCGATTACATAGTCTTTTGAACATGTTCATCGGTTGCTTGTTCTGAATTGCTTATAGAAGTTTGCACCCAAATGCCTCATGCACCATTGACTCGCAAGTCGGGCCATCGGAATGGCTCCTCTTCCCTGTTTGCGGTGGTTGATAGCACTAAGCAAGCGGCAAGATGTCATCTATGCAAAGACGCACATCTGGGCGAGTTTTGACCACCCGATCTTCAAGTTTAAGTAGGAACCACAGACCAACTCTCGTAGTTCTCGCTTTCTCTGAAGGCAAAGGCAACAGCGAATCTGGTTGTTCCCATCGGCGCCCACAGTTGTCGATGTTGCCCTCTGTATTTCCGGTCAAGAATGTGCCGCCCACGCACAACAATGGACAGCGATGATAGAACGCCTTAATGCAAGCTCGAATGCGAAGAACACCTCCTCGATGCATTTTAGTTGGCCCTGGATTGACGGACAATCTTGATAATCATAGTAGGTCGAGATTTCTTCCACGAATGCAAGCCGAAAGCGGTCTTGGGTAGGTTATGGTGCGAGTCTTCAAACTTCCCAAACCTCATTTATAATGCCTACATTTTCGTCCTCCCGCCTTCCCATAGCTAATTGTGTATTGATATCTCTTCTCGATCGCTTCGGATAATAGCACGGGGCTCAAAACTCGGGTTCTCCACTATCTCTGCGTACATGATGTTCGCGACATACCGGATGATGAGTTCTGTAAGCCATCTTTGTTTCCTCAGATCATGCATGTGTCTTTGCTCAACCTTGAACATAGCCGATGGATGCCCCATTTGGGCTTGTCACGAGTGCACTCTCCACGGACACCCATGGATCTCACACACCACGTCGTAGCAGGTTGGGGTTGATTTCTTAACCACGAAAGTCCTTTTTAATGATAGAGCTCAATCTTTCACGGCATCTGCCGCAAACCTCTTTTGTCGGGTAGATCTTGTTAAGCCTAACCTCATTATCGATATCGCTAAAGCATGTGGTTGCTTTCATTGACAACTTGACCTATCAAATTGTTGTGTACTCCACTCTACCGCACAGCGCTCCGTACCTCCATCTTCCTCATCCGACTCATCGTCGTCCTCCTTTTACCTTCCTCTTGAACTCACGGTCTTCTTCTTCCATCCTAGCTGTTATTTCATCAATTTGCTCACCTTCGTCTACTAGTCCCCGCTTCTTGGCCAACATTTTCATCATCCTCTCGAAACTCAACATGTTCACTGCTTTGGCAAATGATGTCATCGTTGCATTGCTGAACATGCTGCTCATGTCTAGATCCCCCAATTTCGGTGTCACCGAAACTAAGCTCATTTTGAGGCTGACTGCACTCACCGGCGTCCAACTGCTGCTGGGGGGCAACAACCCTCTCATATGCTCGCACTAAAAGCACCCGATTCCATCCCCTTTGCTCTGCCGCCCTCACATATGATCTCCACGACGAGGTTCCCTTCAGCTCAACTAGCTCCCAGTAAATAGGGTCGTTTCGCATACTACATAGGCAAAATACCTTCAACTCACACTTCTCTTGTTCCATCCGAAAAGTATAATACAACCATTTCAACACGGAAGCAAATGTGCGCTCCTCGACCCTACTCAAGCTTCTGTCCACATACTGCATGTTACTAAAATCTGCACCCTCCAAACCATGCATTACAACCCTATCTCCATAATAGATTCTAAATGGAACTCGTTCTGCCATATCTGTGAATCCATTCATTAACCCACGAATTAGTTATTTCCCGTAGAAAATACTATGACGTAACATAACTATACCTACATGCTACGAAAATATATATCTAACCGTAAAAAACATCTACATTCCTAACTATATTACCATCAATTTTCTAAACTAGAACTAGCTGTCACCTATCAATTTACCTAAAATTCTCTATTCGTAACCTATCAATTTACCTATATCTATCCATAACCTATCAATTTACCTACATTTATCCCTTACATTTATCTGTAACCTACATCTAAAACTATTTCTAATCTACCACTATTTACTGCTACAGTGCCCTAGATCTAAAACTATTTCTAACATATCATAATTTACTGCTAACAAAAGTAAACAACAGAAATTTACCTCGAAACAGTGGCGCAGAATCTCCCCCTCTTTCTTCTTCCTCCCTCTCCCTCTTTTCCCCTCTTCCTCTTCCTCCCTCTCCCTCTCTTTTTCTCAAATCGCCTAGAATGCTCACGATGAAAGGCGAAGCCCTTTATAAACGTTCTTGTCGCTGAGCGACGCAGGCGACAGGCCCCACGCCACCCCTGTCGCCCGACCATCAGTCGATTTGCGGCGACACGCATCCTTTCGCCCTTTCGCCGGGCGACACGCACCGTTTCGGCTCCTTTCACCCTTTCGCCGAGCGACACAAAGCCACGTCACCGCCCGGCCTCCTTTCGCCCGTGGATTTTTCTATTTAGGCCCCTGTCGCCCGTTGGACGGGCGACAGGTGTATATTTCTGAAATTTTTTTTCGGTGGTATATTTTTGAAATTTCGAATAAAAAATGTATTATTAAAAAAAAATTCCAGATAGTACGCCTCACCATCTACCACCAACTAAGCTAGGCTCACTAGTCACTACTCCCTCCGTCCAGAATTGATCAACACCTAAGCATTTGTCACCAAGACCAAGGAGTACTTAAACTCCCCATATTCCATTTACTCGCTATTAATCCCCTTAGTAATCCGTCGCATGCTGAATTGATCACGTGCAAGGCATTTACTTGCCTCCTTTGATTGGTGGGAGTATGAGAGGAGAGATTGTAAAGCGTTCATGCATGCAGGGTATTTACTCTCAAGGCTTAGGCGCTGATCAATCCTGGATTTTAAGTTTAAGCTTATATGATGATCAATTCTGGACGGAGGGAGTATTTTGATACTCCGAAGAAGGAGCAGTTTGGTCATTTGTACTAACTCCATTAACCCCACATGTGTTCAGAAAAACCTCATATCTCACCTCTCTATCGGCGCTGTAGCAGTTTTCACTTAAAATTGTGATGGCAAGCACGCACCAATGTGAAAATATGAGATCTACGTATTTAAATTGTGGATTGGCCACCGGAGGTATCGCCTGGAGCCTGAATTTCGTCACCGGTTATCACACAAATTTCGTCACCGGTAGTCACACAGGTTGTTCAACTGTCCATTGCCACCGAGAATCCCAGCAGATGACAGCTCGAACTTGCGTGGAAAGGTCGGATCACCTAAAAGACATCGTGCGGACACCAACGAAGAAACCTCGTTGGCAGTACAAGTTGTTGTCTGGACTCTGGGGTAAGAAAAGAAGAAAGTGCCGACAGCCCGCCCGACGATCTGAGACCTCCTACGGCGGTGGGAGCTGATCAGTAGAGTACTCCATCCATTCACCCTTATCAGTTTTTAACTAACACATGGTTACCAAGACAATCGTTTGTTTTTAGCTAATATGATCAGATTGCTCATGGTAACTACTACATCTATTTATGAATATATGTCATTCTATCTAGGGTTGAAGATGGAAACTGAATTTCTGATAAAGATAAAAATGAAAACGGAAGTTTTTTTTTAAGAAGCGAAAATGGAAAATGTCGATATGGAAATTTCGTGGAAACGAAAACGGGAGAGCCAGTTCCAACGGAAATGGAAAAGGAAATTCTGTATAAATGAAACCAAAAATTCCTTTTCTAATTTAAATAATACCATAAATATATTGATTTATAGAAAATAACAAATAGAGTTCAATAATTCTACAAAAAATTTCAAAAATATTTTATAACATATTGAACTTAGAAAAATATTTCCAGCTAGATTTTGGTTTTTTCTCAAATAAATTATTTATTAAAATTAAAATAAAATATGAATTAAATGCTCAATTAAAGAATTTTCAAATTTTTAGTATGTTACAACCGGAATATACATAGATAGAATTTTTCACTTTTGTTTCTGTATCCGCTCCATTCTGCATCTATTTTCGTCACTGTCCATTTCCAGGGTTTTTGATTTCATATCCGTTAGTGGTAAAAAAATGTTGAAACGAAAATGGAACAACTATTTATCGATCGTTTTCGTTCTGTTTTCATCTCTAATTCTAGCTTTCAAATTTTGTTTCTAAAGACATGCCATTCTATAATTTTGAGACAATTTTTAACTATTTTTTTCTTCGTATACCCCTATCA
Source organism: Guadua angustifolia (assembly GCA_036346375.1). Taxonomy (NCBI): domain Eukaryota; kingdom Viridiplantae; phylum Streptophyta; class Magnoliopsida; order Poales; family Poaceae; genus Guadua; species Guadua angustifolia. Next base: position 17,323,836 of record CM070504.1, on the reverse strand, counting down.
TTCATTATTTATAATGTTATTTATTATTGTGAAATAGAGTAACACATCATCCAAGAACAATAAGTGAGCTAATGAGAGAGGGTGATTTGATCATTTCTTTGTGACTTGACTGAAGTGCAAAATCCTAAAATATTTTCTATTTTGACACAGAGGAAGTAATTCAACTGTGCATAGGCCCGCATCACGCCCGTTTTTAGCCAATACAATCAGATTGCTCTCGGTAACTAATTCAATTGTGTATAGGCCCATATCACGTGCTGCGGGAAAGAGAGGACGGGCAGTAGCCCTGTTGGTTCGTGAGCCGGAGGGCGCTCAGTCGGTTGCTAGTTCGATCCTTTTTAGATCGACTCGTAGACCTTTCTAAAAAATAAAATTAAGATGGGCACGTACACATATGTGCGTTCAGTATACTATACTAAGATAGTATACATGTGTGTATGGAAAGTTTTATGTGTGTGGTATATGTCCTTGTATAAAAGAAGAATGTGCGGCGGGGAGAAGAGATGGACAAAAACAACGAGAGCAAAATAGGAATGCCTTAAGAGCCTACGCGTACTTCCATGCTTTTGCAATCTGCTACAGGTTGCGTTGCATTGCATTATGAATTTATACGTGGCCAACTGCCCAACTCTGGTAAGGCCAGCGCTCGACCCGGTTCCCTTTGAGAATTGAGAGCCAACTCTGGCCTGGCTCTTGTTAGCCCAATAGAGATATATCGGGTATTTTTTGGATCATCAGTGGCAGGCCAAATTTCTGGGCCGGGGCGACGAAACGGCCTATGACCTGATCCTCCACAGTGTTCTCTTGGCATAGAAAGAAAGAACCAAAAAAAAAAAAAAAAAAACCCAAACAGGTTTAACGTGACAGCACTTGATTGGGGTAGACGGGTAGTTGACCGTCTCAAAAGTAAGCGTGCAATTAGATTGCATGGATACCGGTGGATTGATAGATTTGTTCGGATCGAATTTGGATAGTTATTGATTCGGTATCGATTTCAGATAGTTGGTTTCGGATTCAGTATCAGATTAGGAGGTCACTATCTATCGGATCGGATTACTTCAATTATATTCTCGGATAATTCAGGATAACTCTATTTGGGCATTTGGATATTTACCTACCATATTCTAGCACTTCAATTGAGTCCAATCAAATAGCCTAAGTTATGCCTTCCCTCCATAGCTCCGCCTTCTTGCTGTCGTCCTATCCATCGTCCAGCCATCCAGTGCCATTGCAAATAGAGCTTGACATGTAAGAATATGCTTCCACTTGTCTACGTGAATACCTAGTATTTTTCTACAAAATATAAAAGAATATTTGATACCTTTGCAACTTCGTTGAACTATCGATAAAATGACTTATTAAATTATGAAAATCATGTTGCATGTTGAACTCATATGATGATTAATCATGTTATATATATGCTATATGAATTATCTATTTTCACGCGATATCCAACAAAGAATATATGGTATTATATCGATTCTGCTCTGTATTTGGTTTGAATTCGTGGCCGATGTTATCTGCACTGTATTTGTATTCTACACTATCCGTATCTAGATATAAATTTGATAAAAAAATGGTTTAAAATATATAAAAAAGATATCCAACCGAATTCTCTACTCAAAATACAAAACCGGAGCGGCTCGCATCAGAAACCATCGGATATGCGACACGCATGGCTCTCGAATCTCGTCATCTGAAGCTGCGGCTTCTTCGTCTCTTCTTGGGTTAACGTCTGGGGCCTGGGCCGCCGGCCGAGGAAGCTATGCCGTCCTTACTGGATCTGCACACAACTTTCGGCCGAACCACACGGGCCCATGCATAATACTCCAGAAAGGCGTACTAGACCCGCGCCGGGTTGTGCGATTCTAGCTACGGGTTGGGGTGGCCTGTGGAAGGTCGATGTAGCGTGGTACGCGGAACGAAAGGGACGGCCTTGTTATCTTTGCTTGCCAATCCGGCGAACCTCTCTTCTCTATTCATCGATGGGGATGGCTGGTCGGTTCCTGGGATCCTTGAGAGATTTGTTGTATACACTTGTATGTATTAATCTACCTCCATTCTGTCAATGTGGTTCTTCTCGATCTCACACTGACACACTTGCTTTACCACCGAAATCGGCACATATTCATACAGTCTCACTTTACTGCTGGCCAGTCTCCAACCGCGCGTGCATGTGAATCACTTTAAAAACAAGCGAGAATCGATATATTATCATGCAAACACTTAGTTTACGTCGCTGTCCTGAGAGTAGCGATCAAATCAGGGCTAGGAGGGTTTCTTTTCTTTTTTTGTTTTTTGAAGAGAAGGCTAGGAGGATTGGACGTGGAGATCTAGATGAACCTGGGCACAGACCGTCGGGTACTGGCTAAAGACGCGCACAGCTTTATTCTTCCGTTTCTTTCCACAGCAGTGACCAGCTAGCCCTGCACCTTTGGCTTTGGCCAATCTGCCCCCCCACACATGGTGATCGCAGTATCGCACAAAACAAATTCGTTGTTTTCTTCCCCTGTGCAGCAACAGCGGATTAATTCACCCTCCTTGATGAATATTCCCTTCCAACTTTTAGAGAACTACAACCGGCGGACGCTATACAGTCAGAATCAATTATGATGGTACAGCCCTAGCTGCTTCTCCCCTCCTATTCTCTCTCTCTCTCCTTCGTTCCTTTTTCTCATCTCCCATGTCTTCTTTTTCGGTTGTTGCCATCGTCGTATTGGTCGTAGCTTCATGTGTTCTCTTCGCTATCCTTGCCCCACCTATTATTCTTTTAGCCATCGGTTTCCTCTCCTCCACCAGTCATCCTGCCCAACCTAATATTCTCTCAGCCATCGCCTCATCATCTAACCTTTCGTTGCCACCAATTGAGAAAGTTAATCTTGTAACCGGCGGGCACGCAAGGCAAGGAAGTTGTGTTCGCTGCGGCAAACAAACGTGACAAAGTTGAACTCCGAATTAGTGTCTGAGTATGTAGAAAAATCTTCTATATAAGGAGGCTTGTTCTTGAGTTTGTAAGCATAACAAGAATTGAATTGGTATCAGAGCCTGAGTTTTTGGTTAGAGCTAGATTCTTGATCCGTTGCCCGAGATGATGCCGCGCTCTACGTGAAGTGGTGTTATCAGTGATGAGGCGATGTCGGGTGTGATGGCGAAGGAGAGTTCCGCTGTCTTGCTGCATTATCCGATGCTCACGAAGATCAGTTATGCAGCACGAGCATCAAGATGAAGGTGTACATGAGAGCCCAAGACTGTAGGACGCGACCGTGGATGACAACGTTGATGTGACAGATGGCCTTGGCAGCCATCTATGGAGGCATCTCAGAGGAAACACTCTTTCTACTGGCCAAAAAGGAAACAGCCAAAGTTGCATAGGAGGCGTTGATGATGATATGCATCCTGGCTTCGATCGTGTAAAGGAGGCAAAGGTATAGACCCTCAAAGTTGAGTTCAAGGGGCTACGCATGATAGAGACAGAGTCAGTTGATGATTTCGCCATCCGATTGACAACAATTGTCAACAAAATCAAATGACTTGGCAACAAGATGAACGGAAGCTATGTGGTAAGAACATTCCTTCGTGCAGTCCCTTGTAGGTTACTGCAAATTGTCTTCACCATTGAGCCGTTTGGTGACTCAAGGTGATGACGATCGGGGAGGTGATTGGGCACTTGAAGGCTCATGAGGAACGGATTAGGGGATCCGGCTGGGGTGAAGATGAGCACCTACTCTGACACGCGTCGAGTGGAAGGCTTGATCGTCGAGGTGTGGCGACAAGGGCTCTTTTAGTGACTCTAAAGGCGATGGTTGATGAGACCACAAGAATAAAAAATTTGATAAGGTAAAAATGAGGTGCTATAATTGTAACAATTATGGGTATTTGCTTCAGAGTGCCATGAACTAAAGGAGGTGAAAAAAAGCGCTTCTTGCCGAAGCTCTAAGTGATGATGAACCGGAACTATTTTGACGCAGTGCCAAGTAAGAGAGTTGAGTCCAGGATGTTAAAGTGGTGTGTTCATCGTCCAAATTAAGTTGAGTCCGTCAAAATTGACTCTAGGATGTTGAGGATATGCATTTACCGTCTAAAGTCATGTCTGTTGAAGATGAGATCAAGACATTGATGAGGTGTGTTTTGATTTAAGTAAGACGGGTTCGGGATATTGAGGAGATGCGTTCTCTATTCTGTATCGAATAAATGTTAGGTAAATCATAGTTGAGACTGATTATCTCAACAAATTAGTGTTATGTTATAAGATTAAGGAGGCGATTGATACAGTTAACCTTGTAACGGATGGGCATGCAAGGCAAGGAAGCCGTGTTGGCTGTGGCAAACAAATGTGACAAAGTTGAACTCCGAATTAGTGTATGAGTCTGCATAAAAATAAGCTATATTAGCAGGCTTGTACTTGAGTTTGTAAGCATAACAAAAATTGAATCAATGTAAACAATTAAAAGCTGTGTAGCTCAGTTGTTCGTGTGCTTTGCTTGAATTAGAAGGTCCTGTGTTCGAGTTCTCTAGTCAGCACTTTTAGTTGATTTTTTGCATCGTTTTTTTATGATTCCAACACCAACTGTCGAGCCACTGCCATCCAAGCCTTCCTTTCCACCGAGGGGAGGGGAGCGAACTCGTTAACAGCAGCAGCGGCCCCTGTCGGCATGAGCAGGAGAGTGAGAAGGGAGCACCAGATCCCGAATAGTGGGAGACTACGCTTCGTTAGATACAGTCACCGTCCCTCGCTAGTCCCTCCCTTCTACCCATCGCGTAGTCATGAGATCAGATCTGGCCACTGCGTGTGGGGGACGAGTGAGGGGCTCCAACCGCGCTTCGACATTATGCTGCCTGTTGCTTGTGGGAGAGAGGATAGAGATGGAGAAGTGTGAGAGCTGTGGGAGACATAAAGACACATAGGGAGAGAGGTGTGATAGTCAATGTCGTTTGCACTCGTGGGATGCTAGTGATCGAATGATAGTATGCTATATTGTCGAATCGTAAAAAAAAACCGTATACTATTCTCTAGATTTTCACCGGCTTTTTAATCTCTTTTCAGGTGTAGATAGATGGATGGATTGGACCCGGAATTTAAAGCTTGATAAAAAGCATAATGTTCATGGAAATCATATAAAATTCTATATTATTGGATAAGTGCGCGCCGGCGTGCGCCTGACCGTTCAACCGCGTTAGCCCTTTTTTTTTTGTAGTTTCTACTATGCACGGAAAAATAATTATGTACTGTGTTACACAGGCAACACTTAGCTCAGCTGACAAAAACCTTAAGGCACAAGCGTGAGGTCACGGCTTCGAATTGAGTGGAGCAAGGCATTGTAGCAACTACACCTTTTCCTTTTTGAAAAACATAGAAGATAATAAACTTTGCTGATTTGATTGAGCTATTAAATCATATTGTAAATTTTTGAAACTTTTTGAGAATAGTCTTCAAAGCATGCCTAACCTACCATAAAAAAATCGGATCATGATTAAGATTATATGGTTTTAAAATTCTGTCAATGCTATTAATGTATTTAAAACAACTTCTCTAATTTAATTGAGCTAATAAATTTGCAAATTCTTGAAATTTTTTAAAAGGGTCCTAAGAGCATGCCTACACTACTGTAAAAAAAATTCAAATTATGATCAAACTTTTATGATTTTTTAAAAATTCTGACAATGCTACCGACACACTTAAAGCAAGTTCACTGATTTAATTAAGGTACTAAATTTGTAAATTCTTTAAAATTTGTTAGAAGAGTCTCGAGGGCATGCCTGAACTACAATAAAAAATTTGGATCATGATCAAGCGTTTGTGATATTTAAAAATTATGATAGTTTCCTTTTTTTAGGTGTGCTAAAAAGATTTTCTTTCTCTGTTGGAATCTCTGCCTGTGTCGACGGTTTCTTTCACCGGTAGCAACGCACAAACCCATTACGCGTTAGTTAAAATCGATACTCTCACCGGATCGACGGTGCTCCAACCGTGCAGTGGTGTCGTCTGTCCATTTCAGTTTTTTCCCTGTTAGTAGAGCTTGTTCTGGCCGGGCTGGGCTTGAGCACAGGAATTTCACATGGGAACATCAGAAACAGCATGTTGGCCTGCGCAAATTGCGCAGCTAGCTTCATTATGCTCTTGTTATTTGATTTAAGTGCTTCCCCACCCTGCAACTCCTAAGAATCAAACCTGTTGGTGGCTTTCCCATCCCAACCTTCCATCACCGGGAAGTCATCTTTATATTCTCGTGTTTTCTCCCTGATGTTGTATACAGATCTCAGAGCTTCAATCATATTTGTAGAACCATAGCGTTTGAGAAGGGGTGTGAGTCAAATTAAATAGATTGAAAATAAACAAACCACACGAACATACATGAAAGTCATTCTACTTTAAACAAATACCCGCGTTTGAATTCCAATCAGAGTTTCATCGCTTATTACTTCTCAACTCTTCTCTTTTTCCTCGCGAAGATTTGTAGTGTGCACAAGGAGATCACGTCCCAGAAACTGCACGCTCCTCTTTCTGTGTCCGGCGGTACAAATTGTTTCAGCAAGTGTCAAGGAAAATTCTAGCATGAGGATCCTGCTCTTCTCAAACTATGTAGATTCCAGTGACTTTGTGTTTAAATCATCGATGCTTGAGTGTCTGAAGGTGTCCACCTACTTGAACGAAAGAATTGCCAAGTGGTAGCTGTGGTACTCATGTTGAACACAACTTGCTACTCGCCCTCTTCACTCTTCAGGATGGCCACGTCTTAAAGGCACAATCAACATCTCGATATGTTTCTCGCTTCTTAAGCACTTCCCAAAAGCGATCTTAATATTAATAGCATATAGTAGTAAATTTCCATGATCATAAAATATTCACACGTCATTATTTGTGCTGTATATCCCGAGCTTTCCCTGAACATCGGCGACCGCCGCCGCCTCGTTATCATCTCCGGCTAGTAGCGTAATCCTAGGTGCCAACCTCTTCAATCTCATCTTCGACATGGTCACCTCGTTTACATCCTACATGACCTATCGTCTTCCTCGTTGGATCTGTGCTGGCCATCACCTTGTCGAGGCCTTCTTCTGGATCTCTTCTGCTCCATGTGACCACATCAACGCCTGCCTTCATTTGCTTCCCATGTTGTTTGGCACTTTTTTTCTTCTTCTCTATGATCTACTTCTGGTGCAACGCGCGACCGTAACTTTCTGTTGTCACCAACGACTCCGCCACCGTACGACGTCGTTCTTTAGTGCGTTCTGCTGGCGAGCGACCTCAGCCCTTTCAACCCCGGCAACGACCACCAGAGTTTACAGTACGGAATAAAGATCGGAAATCACCCTCCACTGGTTTCGAAAATCATCAAAAATCGCTAGAAATCAAACTATTTTGAAGTCAAATCCTTTAAACTTGGTGATATTTTTTTTGAAAATTAACCAATTTTGTCGATTTTCACTAATTTTCGACTGGTTTTCTTCAAAAAAATTGGCAAACTATGCAAAATAATTTGGAAACCGATTTTCTAAAGATTTTGGAGTGATTTTGTCTATTTTCGAGCTGTTTTCACCAATTTTGGACTGGCTTTCCACGCACAATTTTTTCCAAATTTTTTGAACATTTTTTAAATTGGACTGGTTTATTAACCGATATAGTTTATCGAGTTGGTTTGATACAGTCGAAAATCGTGATTTTTAAATGATATTTGTTGGATTTTTGAAACCTGACGACGACCCTTTTGTCATCGCAGCCTCCTCATCAACTCGCTCTGTTTTCCTAGCCCCGTACGTGTATGCTCTCGCTTGTGGCACCAAAATTTTCGATCGTTTTCCTAGCAACGTGCGTGCAAGCATGACCACGTCCATGCAGCATGCATTGGCTTCACACCATGTAAACAATGAAACATTCAACGAATTGGAATATGACACACGACGCGGCAAGCTGCCAAGCTAAACACGAATACCTTTTTTCCTAGAGAGCGCTAGCTGGACACGAATACTATCATTATTGTTTCCACTAGGAATCCAAGGTGTAGATCCTTCTCTTTTTTATTTCGATTAACTTTGTAATTTATAGCTCTCGAGATCGAACGTGGTGGCTGCTTCCTTTTTAATCGTTTTAATGATATAATAATATATAACCAAATCGTTAATTTTCCTTTGATTTTTATTCTAATTTGCATATTGTTGATTGTGTATGACATGAATTTTTTCTTTAGTTTTAGGTTAGAGTCGTATGCAAATCCAACTTGTATTTTTTTATTTCATTTTTATTCCAAATTAAAGCTATTTAGAGATTTTACTTTAGCTTTTGATGGAAATCATATTACTAATTCATTTTATTTTTTATTGCTAATATTAGTTTTACGTTATAATTAGTTTACAAATCTAACTAGTAATTTTTATTTTGTTTTTATTCTAAATTTTAGTTTTACTTTGAAGTTCATATGAAATGATAATTGCTAATTTTACTTTATTTTTTATTATGAACTTTAGTTATTTTTGTATTATACTTGAATAGACAGTGGCTCTTAAGGGAATGACTAGAGAACGATATACCATTGCAATGATATAAAAATATGCTTCATACAGTTTCAACAAGTTTTAAGAGAATGTTAAAAAATTTCATGTTTCAGTTAGTTTTGCACATTCTCGAAGTTTTTCGAATATTACAAGCCAAAGTTTCAAATTTTAGAACTCAAGTTTCACTAAGTTTCAACCAATGACTTTTCAACAAGTTTTAGCAAGTTTCAACTAAAAGATTTAAGAAGATTCAACCAAAAATTCACAAGTTTCAACAACTTTCAACCAAAAGTTTCAACAAGTTTCAATAGGTTTCAACCAAATTTCAAGAAGTTTCAGTTAGTTTTGGTGAGTACACCTGGCTACGATGGTGCTACAACACCGCTGAGGGGTGCCCTATACCGTCCGCCTCCATGGAGTCGATCGACGTTGCTCACCATTGAATCCGTGCTTGAGCTCGACGTCGAGCCTCTCTCTCTTCCCCGGCTCCGGATCGAGTTTTGCGCCATGTCATTGAGCTGTTGAGTTTCATTGCCATCAAATCTGGCCACATATCCGTCTCCACTTACCCAATCACCCACTACCATGACCACTAGTAGTGGTTTGCTCGCTCAGATATCGCTCCCATGTACATCTGACCTCTACATCCGCTCACCATTGCGTTGCCTCAGCTGATTTTACAGCCGACGCGCCGCCTCTCCCATCAGCAGCACCCTGTTGTCATAGCTACTTCCTTCTGCATCGCATAGCATGCCCATGCCAACCAACCCTGCGGCCTCGATCGTGGTGGTGCTCATGATTAGGCTCATGATTAGATTGGGTGTTGGGATGAAAGAGAGTAGGGAGGTAGAGAGCGGAAGACAGCAAACATAGAGAGATGGAGATTGCTACAAGGAAAAATAAGTGGAAGGGGGTGGTTTAGAGGGATGGATAAGGATTGAAAATGTTTTGCTAGCAAAGGGTCTATGTGCGTGAGTATGAGTTGCTTTACGATTTATGTGAGGTGGAACAAAGAACGAGGTCTTGTCCTGTTGAAAGTTATTCAAACCGTACCAATATGGAATAGTATTTCTATGTTCGCCGCGGGTAGGCTGAGCCGCTGAGCACAGCTTGTTTGGGCAATTGGACGTGAAATTGTTGCCCAAGCCCGGCCTTATGCCGCGCCGCCTATACGTCTCTGTGTAACTATGATGTCAGTGTCCATAGGTAGGCTAGTATATAGCCATGGCGACCGTACAAGCGCGTTTGTACCGAGACGACAGACGCAAACCACGCCGGCCCGGGCGTCGGAACAGCATGCCACCAGCACTGTCGTTTCATCGGCCAGCACGCACGTACGGCCGGCCGGTAATGTTGCATCGATTGAGCCATCGAGAGTGGTCACCTGCATGCGGCGAGAGCTGGGCTTGCCGTAGGATCGGTGGAGCCATGTGTGTGTATGTGCATGCATGGGAAGGTGGTTGAGCAGGAGCAGCAGCCGCTGATCGATCGACTATAGCTAGAAGCATCTGATTGGCTCGATTTGACTTACGTTGTACAGGTTGTCACGTTTTCAGAGGTTGTTGAGCGATGTTGGCAGTATAACGAACACCCGCGGCTAGTAGTGTGCGTGTTCTTTTCTCGTCCAACACACGTATTACACGACAATTTTGCAATTCCTGCCACAACGGTTTTTTTGTCAGACAAGTGTGAGATTAAAAAAAAAGGTGCTTCGTTTGTTCGAAAAAAGGAAAAGTTCAAGTGGTTCAGTGTTTTAGCAGATTTAAGATTTAACTGCATTGACTCTTCGACCTCGAGTGTTATAACCGAGCACTTTGGAATTGGAGATATGATAATTGCAGCTGGACAATTAACAAAACCCTCACAATAAAGGACCCCACTGCAAAACTTTTATATGGAAAAGGACCAGTAGACTTTAAAATCTCGACTCGGGGATGGGAATTGAAGCAGCACTACTCCGCATGTACGCCTTCCATGCATGAAACTATCTTACAATACTCCATTAAGCTAGATTGAAGCAACAAAAAAAAAAAAATCAGCTCTGGCTACTTGGGGTACTCCTGTAGCTAATTAGGGTTTTTGAATGGCCAAGTCTTGTTGCATTGCATCCTCATAGCCTCTTACTCCTTTTCCTATATTCTGGACTTTTCTGTGCTAGAAACACCAGGAATACTCATCACTCAGTCCCTCTGTACCTCCACCAGCAGATTGCCTTCATTTTTTTTTCTGCTGAGCACAATGCTAAATGAGTTCAACCTTAAAGGCTAAGCTATCTTTAATTACTCTCTCTCTCTCTCTCTCTCAAACATTCTACCCAACCCCACAAAGCAAAAACTAGAAATATAAAGCCACCATACGAATAAAAGGAGAGGATAAATTCATGCTTTTCTCCTCCCTTTCTCTTTCCTAGCTTCTCTCTCCCCCTCGCTCACTGCTGTCTTCTCTCCTGCAGCTGCTGGATGTGATTCTCCACCACCTCCTAGCTAGCCAGAGGACTCCACCACCTCTTCCTTCCTTTCTTCCCAGCTCCAGCTTGCTTCCTTTTTCGTTCCAAACACAAATCCACAACACAGAAAAGTGCAAATTATAAAGAAAAGATCGGAATTCAAAGCAGCGGAAAAGCTGGAAGAGTTAAGGGAGAGAGAGGAAGTATATCTCTTCACCACTAACTGGCCTCCATGGTGTTCCGTTCAGTGCCGGCCTACCTAGATCCACCTAATTGGAATAACCAGGTACTCCATGATCTTAATTCTCTCTTTCCCCCCCTCTGTGTGGAGCTCTCTAGCTAGCTATTCCATGATCCACCCATATACACACAACTTCTTCATGGAAATAAAAACAGTTTTGACACGAAGAGAAGCCAGGAAGATATTCTCCTCTTGAATATTCACAGACAATTCTCTCCTCCTTTTCCTCTCCTCTTCTGATATGTAATATGCTTGTGTGTGTGTGTAATATGTGTGTAACAGCAAGGCCAGCAGCCGAGGGCGAGCGGCGGTGGCGGCGGAGGCGATGCACCGCAGCTGCCCATGGGCCCGAACGCGGCTACAGCTTCGGCGGTCGAGCTTGGTGGCTTGCAGAGCAGCTCGTCGGCCAGCGCGGCCGTGGCGCAGCACGTGCGGCCGAACTCGATGGCGGAGCGCGCCCGACTGGCGCGGGTGCCACAGCCGGAGCCGGCGCTCAACTGCCCGCGCTGCGACTCCACCAACACCAAGTTCTGCTACTACAATAACTATTCCCTCTCCCAGCCCCGTCACTTCTGCAAGACGTGCCGCCGCTACTGGACGCGCGGCGGCGCCCTCCGCAACGTCCCCGTCGGCGGCGGGTGCCGCCGCAACAAGCGCTCGTCCAAGTCATCCTCCGCCGCCGCGGCCTCGTCCTCCTCCAAGCCATCGTCGTCGGCCAGGCAGCTCCCCGTTGGCCCGTCGCCTATGCTGTCCACCGCAGCGTCCGGCGCAGGACCCACCGGTGCGATCATCCCGCCGGGCCTCAGCTCCATGTCGCACCATCTACCATTCTTAGGGCCGATGCACCCGCCGGGTCCTAACTTAGGGCTAGCCTTCTCCGCGGGCCTCCCGCCGCTCGGCATGCAGCACGTGGACGCGGTGGATCAGTTCCCGGTGGCAAGCGGCGGCAGCGCCACCATTGGCGCATCACTGGAGCAGTGGAGAATGCAGCAGCAGCCTCAGCAGCAGTTCCCGTTCTTGGGGGGAGGGGTGCTGGAACTTCCGCCGCCGCCGCCGATGTACCAAATGGGACTGGAAGCTACTCGATCTGGCACCGGCGCAGCGGCGTCGTTCACGTTAGGGCAGACCAGTGCTACCACCGCAAGGCACGAAGGGTCAATGAAGTTGGAAGATAGCAAAGGGCAGGAGATGAGCTTCCATAGGCAGTACATGGAGGCTCTACGGCAAGGAGAGGGCGTCTGGGGTGGAAGTGGTGGCAGCGGCAGCGACGGCGGCGGCAACAGCGGAAATGGGAGTAGCAGTTGGACCATGAACATTCCTGGATTCCATTCTTCGTAGACCGGCGGCGATGGCGGCGGCCTGTTGTAGTGTACTGCTTCTTCTAGGTCAATTGTCTGAACAAAGCGAAGGTTTTCTAGCTGGCTAGAGGCGTGGTTTGAGTAGATGAAAGGAGGAGGGAAAGGAGGAGTCCAAGTTTAATTCTTCATCGACTGGTATAGAAGTGATGCTAGCTCATGATGGTCTCAGGTAGGGGGGTTTAAGTTAAAGTTGCTCCTTGCTGGTTAACACTTTTTGTTTTCCTGCATTTGGTTTTGAACTCAAAGGCGTGCTTATGCTGTGTCCATAGTGTCACTTTTCAACCTTTCGACACTATTGTTTACAGGGATTAATTAATTAATCAGACTTGGTGCATGAGGGTATATATGATCAAATATATTTGACTTGGAGATTGGAGAGTGGTAAAACTGTTTCATTAGTTGATTTAGTTCTGTGAAACTTGCATGCATGAAATTAATGTATGGTTTGTTGCCAAATAATGCTACACGTTCCCATATATATAGATATATATATTCTAGCTAGCTTCCGATTGTTTTTACCTAAGCACATTACAGTGGAAGCAGTGCAATCACAGCTGTAAGCTCTTAATCGTATGCATTTAATTGGTATTAATCGGTGTAATACACACATATATATATATACTAGCTATGTGCCCGTGCGTTGCAACGAAAACTCAATTAATTTGTGATAAAAAATTTATTTGCAAAGAACAATAACAATGGCAAAAGTGGGTAATTAAAAAGCAGTGACAAAGGTGGGTAATTAAAGAGAAGTGATAAATGTGGGGTAATTTTGATGAAGTAACGCGGGCAAAGGTGGGTAATTTTGACGAAGTAAAGTGGGAAGAAACTCTCACTATATATGTGTGTGTGTGTATCCGTGGTCATTTCATTAGTGAACCTACATTTAGTTATTTAATTTACTACTAGAAACTGAATCTTCGTGTGCACATACATTATTGGTGAATTTTTTCATTTCTAGTTGCCTCTGAATCGATTATATTAATTGATATCAAGTCAGGAGTACACAACATTTGCACGTGTTGTATGCATTATGATTACATGGTTGTGATCCTATGCAATTCAAAATACAATATAGCATATATGGTTTTCCGAATCAGTCACCATTATACTGAAACAATAACGATAAAAGGCCCTTTAACAACATGAACTATATCTTTTTAAAAAAATATACGATAGCCTGTGACTACCATATGGAAACATCTCCCTATTCTAGCCTCTAGGCCTTGAGGCAATGAAATGAAAGGTAATTCTTTGCTCTTCTATTTTTTTTAACAAAAATTATAATATATGCAAATCCAAAAGGATAGTAGGAGTTGAAGTTTGATCTAGATACCACTGTACCAGATTATTAATTAGTGCAAAGGCAATTTAAGATTTCTGTACTTCCTTACTAGCATAGAAGCACCCTTTTCTGACAAACTAAGAAATACATAGGAAGAAATGACACCCTTTTTCTAGCTTCTTGGACAAATTTCCTTTTGCACTCTTTTCTTTTGATTAAGTTATTTAGACTTCCTGGCATTGGATCTCTTACATTTTCAGAGAGCACGACCTTTTCTCCCCTTTTTATGCTCCATCCACTTAATTATGTGTGCGTGTGCATAGATTAATCAGTCAAATAACTTCTTAACATGTTCTCTTAAAAAAATTATTGACACACGTATATACCAGATAGGGATGGCAATTGGGTACGGCGGGAACGGGTAGTGCTCGTCCATATCATACACGCCAGCTAAAATCTCCCCACAGGTATACCCACAAAGGGTGTTGGAAAACCTCGCCATACCAGTCGCCCGCGGGTACCTGATATCTACGGGTATATTATATCTGAGAAATATGTAATATAGCTCACAAATCTAAGAGTTCAACACAAATCACAAGCAATAAATCAGGATTTAGGATAGAGAATAGAAGAAAAACGAAGTTGGTGGTGGAAAATTGTGGGCTGAGAGAAGTGGAACTGCGGGATGCCTCTAGGATTTTTCAAACCAACTTGTCAATACTTATTGTCGGGTAATTGGTAGAACGGGCTCGGGTAAAGCTCCTCCATACCTGTTCCTATTTGCCTATCAAGTAAAGATTTGCCCCTACGAACATGTTTATGAGTAATAAAGAAAGAATATATCCATCTCTATTAAGATTTTTATCCACAGATTTGCGGATGTTATCGGATAAGATTGCCATCCCTAGTACCATATTTATATCTTTGTGCACCTGTACTAAAAAAAACCTAAAATACTCATGGGGTACACCAAAATAGTGGGTTCACAAATATTTCCCCTTAGGTAAAATGTACATAAAAATCAGTGTTCTTGTGCATCAGTGCATGCAAGCTTTTGATCAGTTTTTGCAGTGCTAGTGTACAGGATGATGTAACCTCGGCGTGCAGGTCACAAGTGTGATCCGTAGCACCATATGATTAGAATATGATTGGAAATGATGGATTTTCCTTATTGGAGTTGATCATGAATATAGTATATATAACTACGCATATACAGGTAACCAAGTGCGGACCTTTCTAGTAGCTATACTCACACCGTCACACGTACATATATAGTTGTTTTTCTTAGTTGTATGCCTCATCTGTTATGGAGCAGTCTCTCCATACTCTCCTAAAAATTAAGAGGAATGCCAGTTTTGAAGCAATCAAAACTGGCGACGGACCGGCAGATCATTCGCCACCCGCCAATAAACAACAGTGCTCTAAAACCTACGTCATTTCTTAAATCGTCCTTTATCTAACTTCTGGAATGTTTTTTCTTTTGCAAATCTAGTCTCCGGATACATTTGCAAATTTGATCTATTCTTCTACCGTAAAAGATGATATCTGTTCCATATCATGCTTAAAGAGCATGGAAGGTGGCCGTGCCCTAAGAGCTTGGTCGACTGTGGGACTGGTCACCGTAAAAGGATGGCTTTCACACTACCTCGGCACAGTAGTGAGGAGCCATGTGCGTTGCCGTAGTTCCTCCCACGCTTGCTAGCCCTGCCGCAGTGTCGACCATTTTCCATACTCCCCAGACGCTGTAGGAGGCAGGTGTCGCTTGCCGCGTCTTCTGCGGTGAGAGAGTGAGCTAAATTTTAAATGTATGCGTGGAGTGGATGCTAGATTTTTTTTTAAAAAAAAGTTACCTAGGGCTAGTGATGATTTCAGAGCTCTCGGGAGATCGTATATTCGTACCAGCACAATGCCCTGTATTTGGGTATGCACGGCCTCTTAATTATGGCCATCTACGTCTTAATTGCGATATGCAAATACGAACCGTGGATAAGGATGCCCATCTGAAGCCTCGTCTGCTGCTCTTTGGAGCGCACAGTACTACTGAAAGCTCAGTGTGTGCGCGCGCTAGAGTGGCCATAGCTAAGGCAGCTGGTGTGATATATATGGCGCTGCTCCCCCAACTTTTCTATAGGCTACGCCGCTGTTTGGCCTTGCGAGAAAGAGTATCTTTTGACCAGCCTGCACACACCACATCCATCTTCATGTCTATCGATTGATCGGCCTATGCAGACTCTGGCGCATGTGTCCTTATCTTCTTTATTTAAGTCGATCTACATACCCATCGAGCCATGCTGTACAGTGCTAGCTCGCTAGTGCTTTCTTCTGCTTCACTTCACGAATCAGATCTGTTGTACAATTTACAAATGGGCGTTCAAGCCTAAACTGCTAGCTCTGTTGTCAAAGCCGTTAAGTTTACTGTCAAGTCTTTATGGCTTTGAATACAAGGTTGTTGCAAGAAGGTCATAGCGCTGCTAGGTGGCCAGTAAAAGATTCTTCACAGGATAGCGCGCAGGCGTGCACACGCACGTACGTACACAGGAATTAGCGTCCATTTATTCTCTTGTTCTTCCCTGCTTCTCTCGATCGTTAGCTCGATCGATCTATCCCACTTTGATGGCCATCCCACGAGCACGTACGCGTGCCGCGAAGAGCCTTCGCTGACACTACTTAAGCAAACAAAGGGCCCGCCGGCAGCACACCCACCAATAATCCACCATGCATATGCACGTGATGCAGCTTAGGTCTATTTTGTCTGGGTTTTTTCCACCTTAAAAGCCAAAAAGGCAAAAAGTATAAACAAAGGGATGGCTTTTTAACTAGGCTAGTTTTTTCAGAAGTCATAAGCTTCTATATAACTAAAAACGAACAGACATTGAAGAGATATATTTTTGCTTATTGAGGGTTGGTTTTAGACCAATACGTACTATTGAGTTGGGTAAAATTGCCCACTTCTACCAATCTATATATAGGGAAATGTTCCATACTCCTAAGAGTACGTACTCCCACTCTAAATATACCGCTTAAATGATGTTGATATACCTTTTTATCCTTTTTTAAGTATACTATAGTACTGATTATAAGATACTTCAAAGAGAGTTCCATAAAAAATTTCATTATGGTCCACTCTTTATAGCATAATTTAATTTATTTATATACTCATTTTACATATGGAAAATGGCATATAGAAAAAATAAAGGGCTCCGATGAAAATTTTCAACCATGTCATATTGGAGTATCTTAATTTTTATTGAAGTACATCAAAAGTGATAAAGAAGCATAACACGTTCGTTTAAGTGGTATATTGGAGATGAGAGTATGTACTCCCGAGAGTACGAAAAAGGCTTCATATATGTATGTATCTACACTATTCTACAGCTGCGTGTAGAATAGGCTATTCTACTCCCTAGCCAGTTAAAGCGTACCGATCGAGCCACGTATCCTAGTACTCAGCGCGACGGAACTGTCCTAGCTAACTGTCAATTACATGGCAAATCAATTAGTAAATGTGTTTCCTTATTTGTACATGAATCTTTTTCTTTATTTTAGCCATAACTTTTTATTAGCCACTCTGATTCACAAAAGGTTTCACTAGTAGTTTACTGATGACGAGAGGAATAGAATGATATAAGTCTCACAAATAAACATTGCATAAATCAGATTTTACTGCCAAAATGAACATCAATTACTATTGTATGATAGTAATGTATATATATACATATATATATGTATATGTATATGTACACATACATATACACATATATGTACATATATATATACACGTATATATATTAATTCAAATGAAACACATATCTTTGAAAAATATACTCGAATTCAAAGATTTGAATGAATTTAGATCACATGCTTTGCTAATATATATATATATAAAATCAGCACATACCTACAATCAAACAAACTATCATAAAAAAGGAAACTCTAGTTTGAATTCCAGTTCAAACTTATTTGAACTAGTTAGTAAACTGGTTAAACTCCACATCCTAAAAATTTCAAAAATTGTCACATACAAATACATAGAAAAATTACCCATTTTGGATCATGGTGACCTAGGTAATTGTAATATATATTTATATATGGCAACATATCCAGTGAAAACCCTCTTACCTTGAAAACTCTATGAAACCCACGTGTACAAGTTTTGAAAAATTCTCAAAAAATTACCAAACGTAGGGGAGGTAAACTTCTAAAATCCTACAAAATTTGGAGACTAAAATCAATCGATTTGAAAGATATAAAAAAGACAAACAGTAAAATAAATAGTACTAAACAAAGAAAATCACCATTTAGACTGAATTTGTCTTTTTCATATCATTTAAATGCAATTGAGTTTGGTCTTCAAAATTTGCAGGATTGTAGAAACTCATCTCCCCTATGAATGATAATTTTTTAAGAATTTTTTAAAAATTTATACACATGTATTTCATAGAGTTTTCACAGAAGAGGGTTTTCATTGATATCTTGCCTACACACATATACATATACATATATGTATGTATGTATATGCATACACATATATATACACATATGTATATGTAAAATACACACACACACATATATATACACAGAGAGAGAGGTGCTTCTATGTTTTTTTATAGTTGCACAAATATTAAAGCATAAATGAAGGGTAGATAGTGATTACTTACCCCTTCGCTTGCTTCAAGATTTGTGCAACTTGTATTAGAGGAAAAGCATTGATGCACTGCTCATATATATATATATATATATATATATAGGAATCCCGTTTTGTACTCCCAGGAGTACATACTCCTATAAAAATTAAAGAAGTTAAAAAAATTTAAAAAGATTAGAGCAGTACTTGTAAAGGCCAGTAAAAAAAATTGTTCGGCAGTTTCAACACTCAACGTGATGGCGCCCAGTAAAAAAAGTTGTTCGGCAGTTTCAACACTCAACGTGATGGCGCTGCATGCATGCGGCGTGGTGACGGTTGGAGAGAGTACATACACTGGTAGTATACATTCATTTTCATATATATATATATATATATATATATATATATATATATATATAGGAAAATGGTTCTTTACTCGAGAGTACGTACTCACTTCTAGTATACCACTCAGATGATATTTTTATACCTCTTTATCCGATTGAGTATACTCTACTACTGATTATAAGATACTCCAAAGTGAGTTTTATGAAAAATTTCATGAAAATCCACTCTTTATAGCATAATTTGTTTATATATTACTTTCACATATGTAAAAGGGTATATAGCAAAAAAAAAAGGGTTTCGATGATTTTTTCAATCATGTCGCATTGGAGTATCTTAAAATTATTATTGGAGTATGCCGAAAGTGACAAAAAAGTATAACACTTTCATTTAAGTGGTATATTAGAGGTGGGAGTACGTACTCCTGAGAGTACATAAAAGGATTCCTATATATATGTATACACACACACATGGTGTCCGGGCTCCATGCATGATCCAAAATGGGTATTTTCCTATGTATTTTCATGCAATATTTTTTAAATTTTTTAGAATGCTGAGTTTAACTAGTTTACTAACAAGTTCAACAAGTTTGAACTGAAATTCAAACTAGAGTTTCCCTTTTGATGATAATTTGGGTGTAGGTATGTGTTGATTTTATATATACTAGTCATGTGCCATGTATTGCAACGGAAACTCAATTTGTGACAAAAAAAATTATTTGCAAAGAGAGGTTTCCCATGGGCATGAAGCCGTAGACAAGCAGCTTCTCATCTTTGTTGCAGTAATAGGTGAGAAGCGGCACGATGAACTTGTGCTGAAGCTCACCAATGTCAGCAATACGGTCACAGAACTTTGTCTCAGATAGAGTCACATCCTTGAGCCGCTTCACCGCCATGGTTGCCCTAGATTCAAGCACTACCTGGTATGTCTTCCCAAACGCGCCTTTCCCAAGCACCTCAGCGGACGCACGCAATAGGTCCTCCAAGTTGAACGGTGCCACGGGTGGCGCTGACCTGAAGAAAATCAGTTTCTTCCCTGATGTCGACTGACCGACAGGGGCATGAGGAAGGCCCACGGTGGCCATCGGCGCTATATGGCCATGGCGTTGGTCATCTCGGGAGGTTTCCGGTCGCCCGTGACAACGACAGGCGTCGGAGATGGAGGCAGCATCTACAGAGACTGCGTCTTCGTGCGCCCTAACCTGCGACAGAGGCAAATGAGAAGGAGCAGGAGAAGCGCGGCTCCCAAGGGGAGCCTATAGCGATTTTGGCAACGGCGCCGCCAGAGAGCTTCTTGCTTTTCTTGACACTTTCTACTCCATTTTTGCCTTTACAGTTGTTCCCGCCATTGGTCGCCAGCGTCGGTAACAATGGCTGCCCCGCCGGAGCAGGGGAAGGCAAGCCCTCAATAGGACAAGGCCCCAATGGCCCATCGCATAACCCTGTCCCTAGGAACGTCGAACGTGGCTTGGACCGGAGCGAGGCCGGGATGGATCCATTCACCTGGTTAAACAACACGTTGACCTGCTGTAGCTGAGGCAGGTTAAGGTCCGGAATCTGATCTACGAAGCGGTTGTTCACAAGGAGCAGAACCTTAAGGCGCGTGTGGTTGCCAAGCGTCAGTGGGATGGCCCTCGACAGTTCATCCCTACCAAGCGCGGGGTGGACGAGGCTCGTGGGAGTTAGGTTTGGGGCATTGGATTCTTTGTGAGCAACAAAGAAAATGGAGGGTGTGGATGAAAATGGACTATAGAGGAGAACGGATGACCGCCACCAACTCCTAATTAGAAGTAGTAGAGAAATCAGCAAAGCATGTGAGCTAAACTCATTCAAAATATTTGAATTCGAGTATATTTTTTCAAAGATATGTGTTTCATTTGAATTGTTATAGATGAGTATATGTCCTAAATCTGAAATTTTTGAAAATATACTTGAATATGGCTTGAATTCGCGTATTTGAAATCATGGTGCCTAAACACCTTGGTGCTCCATTTCGGCTTCCTATATATATATATAACTGAAAGAAGCTATATTTATTAATTAGTTGGCCACGCTACTGATTGGCTTAGTCAAAACATAAAGCGGGCGTATGTGGATGGTACAGACGCTCTTCTCTGTAGTTACTATATATGCGATTGATAATAAGCACTAGCAAAGAATCAAGATATAGATGACGGATTTGGTGCAGTGAATGGCAAACTGCACAAGACATACGGATCCTTGCCTAATTTGGACCGTCGATCACGCGATCCGACGGTCCGGTCGAAGGGCAAACAATCTCCCTCTGTGAAGTTACCCGCCACGCACTGCAGACACATACAGTGATACGTACAGCCGATTCTGTTCCTTGTGATGTGCATGTGAAGGGGATATACGGGTAGGAGAGCAATGTAAATATCATGAGCTGTAGCTAGCTTACCCGTAGACCCTGCCTATTTTATTTATTCTGATTCACCTTTCTTTCGTTTCGCTTTTCCTCTTTAATTTATACCTCTGGCCACCCCCACCAAGTTTTGTTCCTTGGACTGGTACTTGTTGCAGGTCGCGCGAGCTGTGCCTGTGTTAATTGTTATGCTGTTTATCATCCGTGTGCATATGCATGGTGCTATTCCCAGGGTTTTACTTTTCGTTGAAAACAGCTCAAATTTCACTGTACCGTGTCGGAAAAACATTTTTGTTCGGTTTACCACTTAAGTTCAAATTTAAATTCAAAAAAATAAAAAATTTGAAAAAATTATCCAAAAGTTTCCTAAAATTAGTTTGGAATTTTACAATATTTTTTGCAATTTTTCTTTTTTTTACATTTTTTAATTTTTAATCTGTCACTGATTTTTAAGAAAACCGATCAAAACTCATCACTTTTCAAGCAATTTTCGTTCGAATTTCGTTCCGCTGTTAGACCAAATTTCAAATTCGTTCGACTTTCGAAACTATTTCATTTTTTGTGAATTTCATTCAGTTTTTCATGAATTGTGGTACTATCGGTTCGTCGAAAATCGATATCGAAACGGTATTGTTAACCTTGGCTATCCCCGCTCTCGGACAAGTTCAGAGAGTTAAATGCAAAAACAAGCACACACGATGGTTTTGAATCTTTTGATTAAAGATTTACACGTAGATAGTCACTACCAGATACACTGTAGCTGGAACATTATATGGCTGAAGGGATCATCAAAGTTCAACTATTCTGTGGGGGTACAGAATTAAAGGCTACTCTTACGTTTTTTTAATTTTTTTTTGTGACGAATATACAGTTCTTACAGTTGACTGTCCCTTTTTTTGACTCGTCGTCAGCTGACTATATTAATCAAGCTAATGCTTAAGCATTTATATATATATATATATATATATATATATATATATATATATATATATATATATATATATATATATATACATACATTTTGCTTTTCCACAGAGAGTACTTTTCCTCTATCCACCCTAATATATGCACCAAAAATCTCCTTCCTCAAAATGAAGCGCTAAGATGTTTTATCACACCACTTCATCAAATCTAATGGTCCAAATCATTAGGTTCATCCATCCTTTCTAATCTAATCGCACAAATCGCACCTAACTTTTCCTCTACCGCCGTTGTTCCTCCCCGTCCTTTCGCACAAATCGCGCCGCAAGACTCCGCTCGCCTTCGCCGCCGTCGGCGCCGCGCTTGGCGCCCGTCTTCGGCGCCAGCGCCCGTCGCTTTGCTTCGGGCGCGAAGGCCCGCTCGCCGCCGCAAGCCTCGCCAAGGCCTGCTGAAGCCTAGCCACTGAAGCCCCGCGCTGGCAAAGCCCTAACGCCGCGCTCCGCGCCAGCCAAAGCTCGTCGCCACCTGCGAAGCCCCGTCGCCCGCCGCTAGCCCCGCAGCCGCCACGCTCGCCGGCGCCAAGGTGAGCATCCCCGCAACGTGTACTTTGCATTGGTTCATCTCCGATCTGAGGTTATGCAACTGATATGTCATCAAAAGACAAATATGTTTCTGAATCAATCATATTCCACTTACGATAGGGGAAACAGTAGGGAATGCTCTTTTATGATAGCTTTGACATGTTTGCATCAACCAATCTCGTGTGCAATGTGAAATAGCCCTGAAGTGGTGATTGCATCAATCTTCTGCTGGTTTTATTAATTGGCAACACACACCCTGAGGTAGCATGGATAGATAGTAAAGCTTCCTCTACCCCTGCTATCTCTTCCTCAGTCAGCACAAATACCCTATGTTGTTAAACAACATCACATAAGCAATTTTCCCTCTATGATATGCCATTAATTTTAAGTGAGACATTTGGCAAGTACTGCTTGGTGATCTTAAAAACATGCTTCGTTAAGCAGCACTGTGTTTATTCAATGCTGTGATTTGATAGTTAATGCAAAGTGATTTGATAGGTAATGCAAAGATTGACATTTTTATGGTTTATTCAATGCATGATGATTCACTGCATACTATTTTTCGATTTTACACATACACCATATGTGCTGACATGTCTTATTTAAAATCGGCGGCCATTTTTAGATGATTGGGATGTCTTAGTTACAATTCTTACCTGTGATATCCGCAAAAAGGGAACATATGAAATTAAACAATCTATGTTTCTAAAAAGGTTTTGTATTTCTCGTTCAAAGTTAATAAGCTTATATCACTTTGTATCTTGTTCCTGTAATGTCTGCAAAAAGGGAACAACTGAAATTAAACTATCCCATGAAATGTAAGAGTGTAAACTGTAAACATAACTTAAATACCATTTGATGAAAACAAAACTTTATACTTGAAAATGTTAAAAAAAGAAGCTTCTGTTGATTTTTGTGTCGTAGCTTGAACTTTAATCAGGCTATCCTTATTTCCTTTTTTTTAAAAAAATCTTCCTTTCCTTATTAGAACAAAAGAAGCAAGGATAAGCCATTTTCTCTAGCATCTGCCCTCAGTGCTATTTTTTTTACATATGTAATATGTTTCTACCTGATAATGCTTCTTCAAATGCTTGTGATTCTAGAGAATTGTTGGTGCAGAACAAGGTACAACATCAGAATCCTTTGAAACTCCTGAGTGAAGAGAAAAGGCCTTTCCAACAGGGTAATGTGATATTTTATTTCATCACGATATTTTTCCTGCTATGTTGGCACTAAATCAAATTAAATTTTGCCTTCCAAACTACCCTCTGGGGCCATAAAAAATTTCAGTCACTTGTAAATGTGTGTGATATCTTTTATTTTGTGTTATGCTGGCACTAAATCAAACTAAAATATTTTCTTCGAACTATAAAATTGCTCGATTACTTGGGAATGTGTATAATATCTTACCATCGATTATCTCGTGACCAAGACATCTGGTCTACTTCTCTTAGACAAGTGCCTCGCTATGTTCAATCAAATAGTTATTTCCTTTCACCTTGTAGATCCTGCTCGATATGTATTGAATTAATACTTTTGTTATGCGATATAAGTCCAACACTTCTGTGTTGAGGAATTGTTTCTTCTTTTTTAACAATAGCAACCAAGCCTTTTGTCCCAAACAAGTTGGGGTAGGCTAGGAATGAAACCAATCAAAGTCAATGCAAAAAGTAAACATAAAGAGCATTCCACAAAGAATAGGCATCATAAAATCAGCAAAAAGTAAACATAAAGATGTAAATTTCCTAGGGTCTTCATACCTAGGATCCCTTTATCTCCTTCCGACGATATTTTACTTCCTTTCAAGTTCAAGAGGAAACAGTTCCCAATACGCCCAAGTTTTGCAATGACCATAAATAAATCGCAAGGACAAACCATCCCAAATGTTGGGATTTACCTTCCAGAATCTGTGTTCTCACATGGACAGCTTTATGTTGCATTGTCAAGGGGTGTCTCAAGGCAAACAACAAGAATTTTGGCTAAACCAAAAATAGATTTAGATCCCACAGGGAAAAGCACCAAGAATATTGTGTATCAGGACGTCCTGGACTGGTGATACTTGGTAAGTAATAATCCCAACAAATATTTTGTATCTTAATAAGTGCTTCATGTTTATTTGTCATCGCGCATTTCGTGTTTATTGTATAATCCATGCGGCTACATGCATTTCCTCTTACTTGCAGCATGGAACAGCTCTGCTCACTTGGCAGTTTATTTGTTGTTCTTATCATTCTTTTTACATTTTATCCCACTCATCTTTGTTTTGCTGTCCAGCTAAATTATTCTTTCTTTCTTTGCAGTGCTACTATTAACTTGCGATCTATGATAACAGGCTTCACTTACCTCAACAGCCAGACAGATTGCAAAACATGTTTTACGCATTCACTAATGCAACAAGAAATAGATCACACGACAGATCTATCATGTTAATTAGTATCATGGACTTCTTTTAGCACCTTAGTTTTACCTTATTAAAATAACGACAGATCTATCATGTTAATTAGTATCATGAACGCTTCAGGCTTATTATTCTTTCGGTTCACTCTAAAATATTGATCATATAAATGATAACAGATTCTTATACACATTAATCTTCCAAGATTTAGCTTTTTAGATAATAAGATTTCCTATTTATAATGCACTCGCTTATAAATTAGTTATGTTTGTTTTGTATAGCGGTATAGATAACTCTCTGCTTCTGACTCGCAATGCATTTGGTATTTAGTTTGCTGTCTGCTTTGGATCGGTGCATTGTACATTAATCATCAGCTTTTACATGGCATCACAAATATTTCTTCCTCGGAAGAATGGTGTTATTCAAATAGAAAATTCTGAAGAAACCCGCCAAGATGTAAAACATGGCACAATTGACAGGCTGGAATTTTCAAGTTCAGTAGAACCAAATATAAGTCACCACAGTGGGAATTGTATGACCTGTACCCTTAACTTATCTGTTTTATCTGCTGCTGCTACATTTTGATTTAAATGATGTTTCACAACTATTACTCATGATTGATTTCCTTCGTCATGTTTCTAAAAGACATGTACTCACAAGCCACAACTCTTAGAATCATGGATTTCAAAACTCACATAAAAGCAGTGATTCTTATACGATTTTTAATGAAATTTCCATTCTCCTACACTGAATAAAAAATTTTATGGGCAAGGTGTTCAATTATTTCTATAGCTAGATATTATGCATGAGCTGTAGTTGCTAGCTGAATTTGATTAATTAATGCCATCCTTGTTCAGTATTTGACTGGAGTAAGCATGGTTTGCCAGAGTTACATTCTGAATCTTTTGAGAACATGTTCTACGTTCTCTGTTGAGTTATTAATTATCCCAGTGTTTTGGCAAGAAAATTTTCTTTTGGGTAATCATGAGCCACCATATAAATGGTTTGGCTTCCAATTCACTTTTATATTACTCGATTATTCTAATTTCATGACTTCGGAAACTGATTCTTATTCCTGCCTTTCTTTTTCTTAGTTGGTAACCTATGTGGACAGGTTAGAAAGAGGCACCCCTGGGGGTGATGCAAAGGCGACTAAGGTGCAAAACAATCCTATAAATGAAGCATTTGAGTTGGTTTTCTTGAATTGCCTTTATTTTGAACCTCTTCATATTCTGCTCATACGAAGGAGATTGACAAGAGGCTTGCAGAGATACTAGGTCCAAAGACGTGTGACAATGTAAAACCGGTGAAAAGAAGAAGGAAAAACCAGCAAAAGTTGAGGTTGGTGGGCTGAAATACCCTTCAAATTTAAAAGCAGAAAATTAGCTTGGTACCATCGTAAAGATGTATAAATTGTATGAGGCGACAAGTGGGCCCTAGGACCACATGTCGCTGACACATCGATAGTATTTTCCAACTTGAATGATCTTTACAATGGTATGGAGCAATTCGCCCCAATTTAAAATAGGATGATTTAATTATTGCATCATTTAGCTATGGTTTCTGTGCAGGAGAAAAAAGTTGCACTAGCCACCGCTGCCCCGCCATCTAAGGAGGAATTGAATCAGACGCTATATTTCCTCACCAGAGGAAAACTTTAAGGTACCATAGGCTGTGTGAGTGAAATTGATCCATATCTCAAATTTGCAGCTACTCTTCTCGAGATATCCACAAGTTATGGTTATTATTCTTGTAAGCACCTATATTGGCTCTTTGTTTGGTTGTCAATTGTAAGAAATTAACTTAAGTAGTCTTGATTTCCTTTTATGAGCTAGGTTCATACAGAAATATTCTTCAAATGATGGGAACATATGGAGGGCGATAACACAAAGGAAATTTTAGAGAAACATTTCAAGTCAACTGGTGGGAAAGTTATGACTCGTTTCCCGCCAGAACCTAATGGATATCTTCATATTGGTCATGCCAAGGTTTTGATAGTCTTCTCCATGAAATGCATTTCCATATATATATATATACCGCTTTCATGAAATTTGAAGATTGTGCTTACACGCCACCTTATGCAGCTATGTTTATTGATTTTGGACCGCTAAAGAGAGAAATGGTCATTGTTACCGAGGTAATAAGATTTTCACTTGGAACCGCTTTCCCCGGTACCTTACCATTTTTATGAGCTTTCCAGTCATGTCAATGTTGCTTTAAGGGCATTTTTGTATCAACTGTGCGTTGGAAGAGTTCCATTTCATCTAATTTGTTTTCTCTACTCATTTCTGTACGGACCATAGACCAAATGTTGTAGGCACTAGGTTATGCTTCATCTATTTATTATACATTTCCCTTTTTAATTGAGACTTTTGATTAATTTTGCTTGATCTATATAAGTGGCTGAAGAACTTTAGGAATTTGTCACTTTAGTGCTTTTATATTCTCACTCATGACATGATGACAATATAAACTGATACATATCTGAACAACAGGTTTGATTACACAAATCCAGAAGCTGAAAAGAAAGAATATATAGACCACATTCAGGAAATCGTCCAGTGGATGGGATGGGAACCCTACATAGTTACTGATACAAGCGATTATTTCCAAGCTTTATATGAGCATGCAGTTGAATTAATACGGAAAGGGCTAGCTTACGTGGACCACCAGGTTTTTTTCCTCTTCTTTTTATTACGAACTTATGCATAGACCCGTGTTACAAAGGGGAAAAGAACATTTATATGGAGTCCTTGATAAATAAAATGTGTACATTCGACCGTACATGCTTGCCGATCGCAGAAGAAATCAATGAATACAGGGAAAAGAAGATGAATAGTCCATGGAGGATAGGCCCATTGAAGAGTCATTGAAATTATTTGAAGACATGCGCTGTGGGTTGATTGTCGAGGTGCAAGAACTCTCCGAATGAAACAGACATGCGAATGATAACAAAAACTTGTCTGACTTGATAGCATATAGAATAAAAGTAAGTAACAAAACTCAATTGAATGTCTATTTCTCATAAATTTAGAAAGAACTCAATCTTAGGTTCTCGTACAGTTTACACCTCATCCACATGTTGGCGATAAGTGGTGTATCTATCCAAGCTATGACTATGCTCATTGTATGGTGGATTCTCTTGAAAACATTACACATTCGGTAATTTTCCTTTTTCCAAATAGTTATGATTTGGTTGAACCATGACATGGCATGGACTAAGTGTGGTTACTTATCAGTTGTGCACACTTGAGTTTAGTAAAAGGACTTCAATTTCCTCATGATGTATTGCCAATTGCAATGTCACATTTCTCCCCTTTGCATCTTAGTGTTTCTCTTCAAAGTGTTGTTTAATTTTTACACTGAGTAAGCTCTTATCTACTCTGATGTTTTTTTGGAGAGCATACCGTGATGTTTAGTTGGGTGGAACATTTATCTTACAATGTTATGGTAGCTGATCAATTTCGTACTTCTAATTGTTTTCTCCTACCAGAGTAAGCTCAGAGTATATATTTCACCTTTCATTTATGGCACACGCTATAGTTCTTTTGGGCGACATTTTACGAAGGTGGAAAAGCTTGTTGAGGTATACTTCAAATCCAGAAATTATGTTCAGATATCATGAAAAATTAAGGAGTTGTATATAAAGGACTTTATTATATTGGGTTTAGCCTGTTAATTCTCCACATCTTATTAGGGAGATAATGAGATTTCTAGGTGCTATCACAGACCAAAAATTAGATGTGGTTTTTTTTCCTCTATTGACAGCACCTTTACTTTCTTTCTAATCAATAGTTTACTCTGGCACTGAACTTTTTTTCTACTTGCTTTGCATGTGGCTTCCCTACTCATTAAATAAAGGAATCGAGGGGCTTGAGGGAACGGTTTATTCAAAAGGATTTTTTGTTCGAATATCCGAATTCGAAAGGTATGTTTTAATTATGATGGAAACCAACACCCATCCCCTTATGATTTATCATGTTCAATGTCACACTTTTGCCGAGATGCGTATCGATTTATAAGTTGGGTGGACTTTGGGTGCTCAACTCCTACCGGGTGAATGAGGTATACTTGATCTTCTGGAATCATTAAAAAAGATGATGTGAGAATTCTTATTCTGCTTTTTCACAAATGCCTCTACTTGCCCTTGGCTCTTAACACAGATTCCACCTACAAGTACTTTGAGGTCATCCTCGTGGATGTAGCTCACAGTGCCATCCATAACGACCAAGGATCAACTGCTCGCAAGCCTGTGCACAAGCACCGTGAGCTCCATGGTCTCACCTCTGTTGGCAAGAAGTACCGTGGCTGCGTGGCAAGGGTCACCTCCACCACAAGGCCAGCCATCGCGAGAGCCACCGAAGCGCAACCAGACTATCTCCTCCGCCGCTACCGTTAAGCTTATTATATGCTTTCATGTTCTGTCATTGTGGAATCTGCTTATGCGCATAACGATGGTATTTGTTTGCACTGTCAAATTTTGCTACCTTTGTTCTGAGACCCCCTGAACTCCCTACTAGAAGTTCACTTTGGATCAATGTCAAGAACTATTTGCTATTTACCTGTGTTATCAGACGATGAATGGTTTAGTAATCTAATGTTGTGTGCGCTGGTGATAGTCTGAAATCGATCTCCTTGTGATCTTTACCTCTATGAAGGAATTTTGAATGCATTGGAGTCTGTATATGGTATTGATGTTTGTTGAATGTTCATATTGCTACGTCCGTCTGCTGTTAACTCGCAAGTATTGCCATTCTCCTGACTCATACCTGACCTGAGCAACATGAACACATAGTGATTAGTTTCCACATTTGTACCTAATTAATTGCAGCTAATTAAGTGTGTGCATGCTTTTTCGAGGCCTCTCCTTCACCCCTCACGCTCTTGCATGCAAGGAAAACTTCAGCTGCCAAATTTTTGCTCAACTGGCTTTGCACACGAAGAGCCAAGAATGATTTGCATGCATGCAGTGCTAATTAATTGTGCATGACCAACGAACCATCTCTTCACTTGCATGGTCGTGCGGAGTAATTAGCGCACGGAGTATGAACCATTTCGTGTGCATGCAACGAAACTGAGTACTAATTAGCCATGCATGAGGAGTCCTAGGCTAATTAAGTGTGTGCCATGCATGAGGAGTCCTGGGCTAATTAGCCATGCAACGAAGCTGGCGTACAATGCTATTTCCCACCCTGGCGTACATGCATGAGTCCTGTGCTGGGAAACATCAAGCGAAAGGCTTCAAGACCCATCAAGCGAAACGTCACTCGGGCGGGGCCTCGCGCGTGGCGGCGTGAGAAGTCCTGGCGCGTGAGGAGTCCTGGCGCGTGACGCTTCGCGAGTCATTCATCACCGCCCCACCATCTGCTGCAGGCCAAGCGCCCCAAGGAGTCAAGGACGCCAGGACGGGCGACGCTCACGCCGTCACGCGCCGAGCTGCCGACGCCGCAACACGACGCGCACGCGAGGCGATCAGCATCAGGCCAGGTGGGACAAGACGATGAGATGACAAATCCGGCGATGCCCACGCCCAACTCTGCAATTCATAGATGTTACACCACGTATACAACTTAATTGTACACTTCTAGCAATAGCGAGTAATGTGACTTTTCTTCCACTACTAGCACCCTTTACCATAACAGAGGCCCCAAGTGTTCTATGGGCGCCTCGCCTCCTGAATCGAGAAATTAGCAAAGGAACGGACGCCTTCGCGACCGCGCTGCAGCTTCTCTGGTTCGTCGTCTCTTCTCTCCCCCCTGTTCGGATCGTTCCTCCCTCTTGCGTTCGCGTTCGGGCGATCTATGCTTCTCCGTTGCTGTGGATGGGTCCGTAGGATCGGAACTTTTGAAGTCGCGGCGTTTTTTTTGGGTTCATCCGTGGATTTGCCTAGGTTTCCGTGCGCTGGTGATTTACGTCGGTTTAGTAGTGCATTCCTCTGGGATTTTTTTGAAAAATTATTCCAATGACGCGTCGTGTCGTGATTTTTGATACAATGATGAATGATCAAATCGTGTTTAGCCAGGACAAACATGATCAGTGAATAAATGCAGCAGCCCTATTTTGTTGGCATCTCCATTTGAATGGTTTTCCGCCCTAATAGTACAGATTTGTTGTTTGGGCAGTGCATGCACCCTGTAATTTTTGAGTCTAGCTTATTTAAAATGGTGTAATTTGGTTCATCCATCCGATCCAATCTAACATTATTTTTACGAAACAAAAAATTTGGTTAATCTGCTGTCTGGGCGATTTGCCGTGATCGGACGGAGATGCAGTCACCACAGAGTAAATATTAATCTTCCCTAATCTCTTTTCCCTATTAATCTTAAACTATTTAATCTTTGATACATTTATTATTATTTTCAGCGCCATGCGTTATCATGTCATGTAGAAAGTATCCATCCGGTAGCGAAAAAAGAAAAAGAAAAAAAACGTGCGGATGACTTCATAGAAACGCATCGAATATTAATTTCTTCAATGATGTGTGCTTATAATGGTGACTTTTTTCTATAGAACAATCCATTAATATCAACTAATATTTACTAATCTGCATAGTGCATACTATAAGGAATCAACTATTTTAACTTATGTATTTATATAATGCTGATCCAATATGGCAGCAGCAATTTACATCTGTTTCTATGGCCATTTATTCTTTTCATTTTCCGTTTGCTCAGTACCAATAGCTACATCTCTAAAATATGGCAGCAGCAATAGCTACATCTGTTTCTATGGCCCTTTATTCTTTTCATTTTCCGTTTGTTCAGTACCAATAGCTACATCTCGTGAATACAAATACTTCAATTTCATTAATAGAGTATTGGTGGCAACTCTATGGACATAGAGGGGGAGGAAGGAAACACTGGTGTTGGTAATCTTTGCGAAGCGTTAAGCCGATCTCTGTAAGTGCATTTGACAGTTGCCTCGGTTCCAATTCGGAGCAAAAAGAGATACAAACAAAAATTAGAACGCCACAATATAACAAACTAAAGAAGGCGCACATAGCTCAAGTTGTGCCGCGAGGTACTTATTTCTGCTTGTTAATTTTCCCTTTTCTTTTACTACATATGCTATTTAATTATTAAATTATTATTCATTACAGATTATATTTGCACCAAAGAAGATATTGAGATTATTGAATATATGAAATCAGCACCGGAAAAACAAATTCTGGTCGACATCGACAGTGCATTTGTAGACAGATATCATATGGAATGCCTTTTCCATGGTGACATGCAATTGAATGGCGATGTAAGTATATCTATATAGAGTAATAGATATTTAAACATGGCTCTACATAATATAATTGTATTTTTTTACACAGGTTATAAGTGCGTATATTAATTGTATCATGGGTGAAAAACATCTACTTCATAGAGTTGGTGGAAAGGTCTTCTTGGAGGATACATTTATTTTCAGTATTCTTAAGCGTGATGGTGGCCTTAAGTTGGACCAAATAAATTATAAGGAAGATACCTTTCAGACAAGGGTTGATAATTATTTATACCATGACATGGTGAACTTAAATCCCTACGTATATATATAATAATACCAGTGGACAATACTTACTAACAAATGTTTGATGCAGGTCTTTATTCCAATAAACATAGAAAACTTTCATTGGTACCTGGCAGTACTCAATGCCCCTAAGTGTGAGGTACATGTACTCGATTCAATGGGCAAAATGGACCGCACAGACCTCACTATTACCGTGAGTAGCTATTACTTTTACATTATTATTATTGCTACTATTAGCGTTATTATTATTGTTGTTGTTGTTAAATCTTCGATGATATATATTTATCTCAACAGTTAAGAGGCCTAGATAAACATATAAAAGTCACTGCAAAACATAAAGAGCTTAAACAACACAAGTGGTGGAATGTTGACGTTACAACATGGCCTGTTATAGAGAAAATTCTAAAGCCAATGCAAAAAGATGGGTATGTTTCAACATGTGCTTGTGTAAAAATGATTGTCTTCCTTTCATTACATAAAAATAGTTCAATGGATTACATATAAATAGTTCAATGAAAATTTTTAATCACGTAGGACATCCTGCGGTCTGTGGATGATAAACTACATGGAGTACTGGACAGGATCGCAGCTTTCTGATAGTTTCACTTAGGTATTCGAATATGAGTTTATTGCATGTTTAAGTATATAACATATGAACATATATGTTTCACTACTTTGCAGGATGATATAACAAATTTCAGGTTTAAGCTTCCTGCAATCTTGTGGGCCTCAAAGCTAAACACGAAGAAAGGATGTCAAGAACCTGAAAAAACAAATGAAGAAGAAAGTCAACATGATGTTGAATTTATTGATGCTCAAAGCGAGAACCTAAACCATCAAACACATCACATCAAACTAAATCAGATACATCTCTATGTGTCCTTTCCACTGGAATAACACCAGCGAGCAGGCCACATGAATTAATGGGTGCACTTTGCAAATATATTATCTCAATTGACCATGCAGAATCTTTAGAGTAAGTCATTTTTTGTGCAATAAATTATGCATAGTATAAATATATCAACTTTGATCTTGCAATAGCTAACCGAATATACATTTTCATAGGAAAGAGTGGGTTCGAAGCACCAAGCCTTACCCAATTTCTATAACTCTCAGAAAACTTCAAGAAACACTGCATGTCAACAAGCCAATGGACAGTGCTTCTTTCAACATGGCTGTGCGATACTCGCATGCAACGATCTTTTGTTGTTCCAAAATGAAAAATTGCACTACATGGACCTGCAGTTTTGTGTAAGTTATTTCATTTATATGTGGTAACCCTATTTTATGTGTTTCTTATAACATTATATGTATGTATATCTGACAAAACAGTCGTTGTCTGACTTCGATCGAGAACCATGCCGGTGTTCTAAGCTTGATGTCCAACAATTGGCAAAATTATTTAAATGTTGGCCTAACATGGAGTATGATATTTCACATTGCAACAAGGTAAACTATATTTCTTTGTCAATCTTTTCGCAAAAAATGTTTGAATCATTCATTATGTTTTCCTTATATAAATTGTTTGCAAATTCTATTACCTTATTCTTTCCTCGGTCACTTCACATTGTTCATACTACACATGAAAGATAGAAGTGTATCTATATTGGACCCACAGCCTATACCGACCTGGTTTAAGGCTCAGCATCCTACCATGTACTATATTCACAAAATACATAAGATTGCCAATAAC
This sequence comes from Guadua angustifolia, assembly GCA_036346375.1. Classification (NCBI taxonomy): domain Eukaryota; kingdom Viridiplantae; phylum Streptophyta; class Magnoliopsida; order Poales; family Poaceae; genus Guadua; species Guadua angustifolia. The sequence continues at coordinate 17,289,566 of CM070504.1, read as the reverse complement.
GTGAAGCTAGCCATAGAAGTAGCCAACCCTATATGGAATGACGATATTTATGTATGGGGTCGCATATTACCGACATGTGTTCCAAAAACAGAAGACTGGTAACTTGCTCATAAATTACACTTAACAAGTTTGTTTGTCTACATACATGTAAATATGTGTCCTTTTGTAGGGACATCACTGGATATTTTATAATCAACTTCATGCGCTCTTGGGATGGTATAAAATTACCATCAATTTGCACTGTGAGTACTATTATTTATTTATTTATTATACTTTGTCTTACCGTAGCACAATTAATGTTTTCTGATGATGGTCCATAATAATGCATGTATAGGATTGGAAGCTGTTGAGGGCGAAGTTTCTCGTGGACCTACTGAACTACAATAAGAATGAATCGAAAGACAACATTGCTGAAATTATACGGGAAATCCTTAATCATATCAGAGATTAGATTATTTTTGATGATAAACAATTGCGATGTTACTTTATGCACTTGTTTATGTAATCAACGATATAATAACTCTCTGTATCTTTCTTTTGTGCTTCTATCATAATCACATCTTACTACACTTGATTACCAAAACATATAACACCTTTTGCTTATTTGAATTTTATTACTAAATATATCGCCGTAGCGTTAGCACGGACATTATATTAGTATATATATAGAGGTCCTTTTTTCTGTTAATGGACCAACACATAGAGTTACGTCCACATTTGGATTAGAATTTCAATTTGAATACATACAGCTTGAACTCAAAATGTCAATATATATTTACGGATTTTCTCATAGCTAGCTTTACTTGCTTTTTCATACAATCATACAGAGACTGTGTCCGAAATCTCGACGCGATAATCTCTTTGTTGGAAATTAATCCCAATAATCGGGCACCAGGATTTATATCCAGGATTCATAAAATTGATGATTTTTGACTGTATCAAGATGACTCGGCAACAAAAACCGCTCGGTAAACCGTGGAGTTCAAATACAAATTTAAAATTTTGAAAAAAATAGCAAAAAGTGTGAATTTTTTTTAAAATTTTTTGTGTGAGGTCCTGAGGCAATTTTAATGATTTTATAAAATTTTAAGATGATTAGCAGATCTATGTATTTTAAAAATTTACAAGCGATAATCTTGTCATAATATATATTCTTTAGTTTTTTATTTTCTAGGATAGAAAATGAAGTAAAATATTTTTAAACTTTTTTGTGATGTTATAACATTATTATAATGATGTTCTAAAATTTTTAGATGATGATCGAGACATATGTGTTTTTAATAATTCTGAAAGTGCTACTATCATTGTATATACTCTTCTATTTTTGATTTTATCTAGGCACTAAATGAAGTCTAATATTTTTGAAAATTTTAGTACATGATTCTTTGGTATTATTTATGGTTATATTAAAATTTCATAATATAATAAATCATTTCAATTTTTATAAAAATCTGAAGTTGTCTTTGTTCCTTTTCATTAATTGCTATTCTGGATTTTTGAAAGCACTAAATGATTTCAAAAATTATTTAAATTTCTCTGATGTGTTTTAAACATTAATTGGGAATTTGTTTTAATTTTTTTAATTCTCCTTCGGTGTACTAAAAATAAAAAAAATAGCTCAAAAATTGAAAAAAAATCGCCCAAAAATCGAAAATGATCAAAAATTGAAGAAAACCGATCGAAAATTGGTGAAAACAGCTCAAAAATTAGTAAAATTGCTCAATTTTCTTTTTTACTATTGTTTGACCACTGAGTTCAAAAATTTTGAATTCAAACTTCTTCGGTTTCTACCAATTTTCTCTTAATTTTTACTGATTTTTGAAAATAAAAATCGTTAGAAAATTGATTTTTTATTTTGTTAACTCTGTTTATAACACCAGCCAATGCCGCTGATATTAAATATCAAAACAATTAAGAAACAATGTTATTTCAAGATTTTGAAAACATCCTAATTTGAGAAAATACAAGAACAAAAAAAGGAGAAAAACCTTACCTTAATATTCACCAAGAAACTGGATTCGTGGTGGGGTCGATGATTTTCCTGTAACCCAGGAAATGGAACCTTGCATACATAGCGACATATATTACACTACGAATGTTAAGTATGCCAATATTGGAAATTAGTAATGTACATATGCATGAGAACTCCAAAAATGGTAATGTAAGCTACCAATCCAAGCCATTTGGTTATCAGAGCACATATAATAGTAGAGATAATTGCTGTTTACATACTTTTCTGTCGAATATCCAAATATATGATATGGGCATGCGCCATAAAGTCGAAAACCACGTCATGCACATATTTACCGGTACCAGGATATTCCGTATATCTCTAGCCCGAGTCTGCGGGATAAGGTATACGCGGAATGGATATCCCTTGCAGGGAAAGCTCCGATCCTACTTCCGATATGAGGAGGCCCACTCGAATATGCCCAACAGCTATGAAAGTTCAGATACTATACGGGGATCACAACGGCAGAAGGACTCCTCATCCACCACGACTCGATACTCCAGCCTACCATATAAGGACCAGGGAGGACGTCGCCAAGGGAGAGGGAGGGGGAAGCAGGAATAAGTCCACAAGCCTGAAGAAGCCATTGCGACGCTTAGCAATTTAGCGTAGCCATACACAAGCTGTAGTCTAGCCATCCCCTAGATTCGTAGTTCTTCCTTGTAATCAGGGATACCCCCATCAATTTGTAATTTCTTCGTCGATCTCAATTATCGCCGAACCTGTCTACATTGCGTGTTCCCTCTTGCATGTTTGACCCTGCATATCTCGAAGGTACCCAAATATTAGTGTGTTGTCGATCACTAACCTTCAACAGTTGGCGTGCCAGGTAAGGGCCTTTAGCTATTTTTGCAGGTTAAGCATGTCTTCAACACGCGTCAACGCTGGAATTCTCGACATCAGCCAAGCCTCGCCAATGGGCTCAGAGATCATCTTTGGAACCATGTTGTACCGATGGGGTCCAGCCAGTAGCCTCGAGCATATCGGTTTCATCGAGTCCTATTCTGAGGACCCAAGTCGAGAGGTGTGCTTCATCGAGTTTGACCCTCTGGAGCCCAGCATTCTCAAGTGCGTAGACACAGAGAGCGATAGCGAAAGCAGCAGCGATGACCTCAGCAGTCAGCAGCAATCGTGCAGATCGCCACGTGTTTATAGCCAGAGCCAGCAAAGGCACAATTGCCGGAAGTTCCCAAGAGAGGGACCCTAGAACTAGGAAGGTCACATTCCTCCGGGTACACCCCAAGATCTTGCAGCCATAACCGGCGCAGCGCATGCAGCCACGGATATTGTCGCTCCCGGCATGGCAAACCATCGTCGTGACCCGACAGGGATTGTGGCCAAATTGTCAAAGCACCTCAACCTAGGCAATCCTTCGACACCTCACCCATAGGCGCCAGGACTCCAAGGGCAGCAAGCCCTTTGGCAGCATAACCACAATAGTGCGCCCGGCCACGTTCCAAGAATAGCATCCCAGTAGAGCCACCCCAGCGACGTCTTCTGCACCCCTGAGGCCAACGTCCACTACGCTCACATGCTATTGAAGTCTCTCCCACCGTTGGACCCGACCAACCCTATGACGCCGGTGTTCGACCAGATGAAGACGTTGCTCGATGCAATGCAAGCTCAGACTGCTCGAGCGGCTAACTCAGGGTTCGGATAGCCAAGCTGATAGGGCACCCAGAGCCAGCTGCCGGGGCCATCCTGTGACAGTCGCCAAGCAGCGACATCAACGGTGGCCAATTCCAGTCATCGTGTTTCTAGGACAGTCCGCTCGAACCCCGCTAGGGATATCCTGGAGACCTCCGAGATCGAATCTCGCATGATCGTCGAGACTTGTGCGATGTCACGAGATCGGAGAGAAGAGCAAGATCGCGTAGAGCATGAAAGGCAAGATAATGAATCCTCATCCTCAAGAAGTCGATCCCCGACATGACATACGCGCCGTGGTAGATCTTCGCCTTCAAGGGACCGCTCGCCGCCATGACACAGATTCCCTCCTCGGTAAGATACACGCAGAGGACAGCGCCATATAACCCCAAAAGACATCGATGAGGGGTGCAAGGCATTCACTCCTGCACTGCGCGCGGTCAGGTGGCCGGACAAGTTCAAGCCCCGTCCGGTTGAGAAGTATTCGGGGAAGATCAACCCTATTGAATGGCTGCAGATCTATACCACGGTTATGAGAGCAGCCGAAGGCAACGAGAAGGTGATGGCCAACTACCTACTCACCACTCTCGATGAGGCAGCTAGGTCTTGGCTACTAAACCTCCCACCTCAGTCGATATCGTCATGGGCCGAGTTGCGGGCATAGTTCATCGCCAACTTTCAAGGCACGTATGAATGCCCCGGGACACGTAGTCTTTTGCATCGGTTGGTGCAGAAGCCAGGAGAATCGCTACACAGCTTCATTCAACGATTTAGCGACAAAAGGAACCTGATCCCCGATATCTCGGATGAGGCAGTGATTGTTGCCTTCGAGAATGGGGTGAAGGATGGAGATCTGAAGGGAAAGATCGCCACCCAGAAGATCATAACCACCAAGAAGCTCTTTGAGTTGACGAATAAGTACATCATCCACGCCGAAGCCCGAGACCATCTAGATAACCCGAAGCTTGGCAGCGACAAGGCTGAGTTATCCAAGCAAGGGGCGAAGAGGAACAAGAACCGTGGGGAGAAGCACAAGGGCGACTCCACTGTGGATGCGGTCGAGAGGGGCAAGACGCGTAACCTAGGCGACAACAAAGGTCGAAGCCGTGGAGGAAGCAAGTACTACCCCGCCCATCACTCGGACAAGCACGACTTCGACGAGTACCAGGTAATCAGCAAGAAAGTCTAGAAGAAGCTCAAGGCCGCCCTTGCTGAGCGAGGCATCGAGCAGGCTAGAGACAAGCTTGAGGACAATGAGCCCCAGTATCGAGGAGCTGAGCATATGCTGGCACACATCTTCAGGGGGTCTGCCCATATGAGTCCAAGAGGCAGTACAAGGCAGTCGAGAGAGAGGTCAATCTGACCACGCCGACTCTCCCTCGATTCCTTAAGTGGTCGGAGATGCCGATCACGTTTGACCAGACGGATCATCCGACTTCGATCCCACATCCAGGGCGATACCCTGTGGTGGTCGAGCCCACCATCGTAAACATCAAGGTCGCTCGAACCTTAGTCGATGGAGGAAGCTCGTTGAACCTCATCTTCGCGACAACACTGGATAACATGGGTATTCCCTAGACCGAGATAAAAGCCAGAGCCAAGCCATTTCACGACATAACTCCGCGCTCATCGGCTACCTCGCTAGGTCAGATCGAGTTACCAGTCACATTCGGCACGCTAGACAACTTCCGTACTAAGAAGATCCTCTTCGATGTAGCGGACTTTGAAACCGTGTACAATGTGATCCTGGGCCGCCCAATACTGGCCATGTTCATGGCGGTAGTGCATTACGCGTACCAGACAGTCAAGATGCCGGTGCCAAAGGGAGACCTCACAATCAAGGGTGACCAGCGCGCGGCGGTCAGGTGCGACAAAAAGAGCCTAGAGATGGTTGAGCATCTCGACCGATTGGCAGCCAGAGCCGACAATGAGAGAGCTAAGCACCAGAAACCTGAAGGAAGTAATCAGGCTTCCATGTCCGATAGAGCCACCAATGACCAAGTCAATGATGGCAAGAAGGGCAAGAAGATCTGTGAAGAGGTCAAGACGGTGCCTCTCGACCCGATAGAGCCATCCAAGATGGTCAACGTAGGCGCCGACCTTGACCCTAAATAGGAACTCGAGCTCATCACTTTCCTTCGGGCAAACCGTGACGTGTTCGCATGGCAGCCGTCCGATATGCCCAAAGTCCCTAGGGAGGTGATCAAGCATCGACTAGCTGTGGAGCCAAGTGCTAAGCCCGTGGTGCAAAAGCAGCGCAGATTCGCAGAGGATCGGAAGCAAGCCATACAAGTGGAGGTTGGCAAACTCCTGAAGGCTGGCTTCATCCGAGAGGTCCGTCACCCAACATCCACGTATCCGCTCAAGGATGTACTGTGCAACCGAGAGGCAACAGGGTGAATCGCGCAATGGACGGTCGAGCTCAACGAGTTCAAGTTAATTTTGCGCCCAGGACCAGCGTCAAATCAGGTGTTCTGGTGGACTTACTCGCAGAATAGACCCACGTTGAGGGAAAAGAAGCTAGGACGCCCAATGATCATTGGACGTTGTTCTTCGATGGCTCGCTCACACTTCAAGGCTCGGGGGTTGGCATTGTGCTTAAATCCCCGACAGGTGAGAAACTTAAATATGTCATCCAACTCGATTTCTAAGCTTTGAACAATGTTGCAGAATACGAGGGACTGGTCAACGGGCTTAGGATAGCCGCCGCATTAGGAATCAGGTGATTACTCGTGAAAGGGGACTCACAGCTAGTCGTAAACCAAGTGCAGAAAGAATATCAGTGCTTGGATGACAACATGGCAGTGTACTTGAACGAGGTACGCAAGCTGGAGCACAAGTTCAAAGGACTCAAGGTAAGGTACATCCGGTGAAGGGATAACGCTGCTGCTGACGAACTTGCCAGGCTCGCTTCGTCCCATTCGCCTGCACCCTTGGGAGTCTTCGTTGAGAAACTCCCCAAACCATCTGTCTCCATCCCATGAGAAGTAGATGCTGCCCAACTCGACCAGCAGCCTGGTCGAGTCAGCGAGGCAAAACTTGCAGACACGGAAGCTGCACTACTCGAACGTGAGCCGACCTGGATGACACCATTTCGGGCCTATCTCGAAGGTTGGGAGATCCCTGACGATGATGCCTCAGCCGAGAAAATTGCACGTAAGTCTAAGCTATACGCATTGGTAGACGGCAAGCTCTATCGGAAAGGGAGTAACGGAATCTTGATGAAGTGCATCTCTCAGGAAGAGGGCAATAAATGTTGCTCGATGTTCATGGAGGCATATGTGGCAACCATACGTCCTATCGCACTCTAGTTGGAAAGGTTTTCTATAAGGGTTCTACTGGCCAATTGCCCTCTAGGACGCTTGTGAGCTAGTGAAAAAGTACGAAAACTACCAATTCTACGGTAAGCAAACCACTCGACCAGCCTAAGACCTATAAACTATTCCTCTGTCTTGTCCCTTCTTCGTCTGGGGCTTGGACATCTTGGGATCGTTCCCGAGAGCCCAAGGAGGTTATAAGTTCCTATTCGTGACGATTGACACGTTCACCAAGTGGATCAAGGCCGAACTCGTTAGGAACATCACCTCAGAGGCAGCCAAGAAGTTCATGAGGAGCATTGTTACTCGATTTGGCATCCCGAATCGAGTAATTACCGATAACGGTAGCCAGTTCAAAAGTAGTGCTTTTACAATCTTCTGCGAAGAACTGGGAATCAAACTCTGCTTCGCCTCTATCGCTCATCCTCAAAGTAACGGTCAGGTCGAGCATGCTAATGGCATGATTTTGCAGGTAATTAAGACCCGCGTATTCGATAGGCTAAAAGCTTACTCGACTTGATGGGCAAAAGAACTTCCCTCGGTGCTATAGGCCGTTCGAACGTTGACTAGTCGAGCCACCGGTGAGACTCCATTTTCTTGGTCTACGGAGCGAAAGTAGTGCTCCTGACTGAATTAATGTTCAAATCACCTCGAGTGGAAAACTACTTTGAAAAGAAACAAGAGCAAGAATGAGCAAGCGACATAAATCTACTCGAAGAGTACAAAGATCGAGTGTCCATTCGAGCAGCTAAGTATCAACAGGCCTTGCGTAGATAGCACAGCACAAAAATCCAAGGAAGAGAACTCGATGTTGGGGATCTAGTACTCCGAAAGGTACAGAAGCAAGATAATCGCAACAAATTATCGCCCAAGTGGGAAGGTCCCTGTGGGATATATACATCCCGGGTATCTATAAAGCAGGCCTGCGAGGCCCAGTTGGATAATGCTGGGTCGGGCCAACCGCAGGGAAATAGAAGCTATCAGGGTTGCGCCAAACGTATGAGACGAGGAATCCCTGAAGATAGCAATTGAGACGGATTAGGCAGGATACAATTGTAATCTAAACAATTGCCAAAACGGATAGGTGTAGGAGATATAATTCCTACTTTGTATCCGACTAGAACTCTTTTTGTAACCGCCCTCCTTTGCTATATAAAGGGAGGGATGGGAGAACATCAACACACAATATCATCAGCAAAATAGCTAGCCACATATAATTTCAGAGCACAGGACTACGCTATTATCTCCTCCGCGAGAGCCCGAATCTGTATACATCCAGTGTCTTGTGCTACCATCGAGTTTGGATCCAGCGCCTAGCCCCCTTTTGATTATTGCCGACAACAAACGTCGACAATTGGCGCGCCAGGTAGGGGCTGCGCTAAGATCAATCTCAGCGGGCTCGATGGCGATCTTCAACGATATCATGGCCACTTATGCTCCGGCCCAGGCGTTCCGCTTCAGAAGTCTGGATTTCATCGCCGACGATTTTGGCAAACTCATCCTTTCGGATTCGGATCAGATCCAATCTGGAAGTAATTCTGCCGCTTGCCTAGCCGAACACCCACTCGGATTGGGGTCAGGCATGGCCTTCTATCCCCGAACGGTAAGCCACAAGTCTGTTCCTCGATTCGAGCGAAGACCGGCTAAAGGCGAGCCCCGAGTGGTGAAGAATGCTAAAGAACCACTCGGATCTAAATGTCAGCCCAACTTGTCTTACTGTTCTTCTGATTCAGAAAGTAGGGTGGAAGATTTTCAAGATTTCCGCGGCATCTTCGTGATCGAAGATCCGCGAACCGACTCCTAGCAGCAGAAGGATGCTGCGAATGCCGTAGAGGCAGAGCGCCTTCATCAAGAAACCCATGCAAAGTCTCTCCAGGCCAGAGGCCGCAATGTTAATGAAGGCATTTTGCAGATGAAGATGGGGAACTAATCGGTTTTTCATACTCCTCAGCAGAATATCGTTGCATCAAAGACGCTCCTCGACACATTGGGACCAATGCTTGGTTCCGACAGCCCAGCCGCGCCGATCGTGGCCCAAGTCCAGGCCATGGTGACGGCAGCAGTGATCCAACAACATCAGGAAGAATCAGGGGAGAAAGAGCACTCCGCACCAAGATAGTCACTCGGATCGCCAAAGAAGAAATGTACCGATCCGGGCCATGCGTGGCCGACTAGAGCTTCGACGAGGAGAAGACACCCGACGAAGCATCAGCCGTGACCTCCGTGTATACCTGAATGCCAGGCGGCGAGATCGGGAGGATGAAGAGCACCGCAGGCGCAAAGATGACTATGAACGTTTCGGCATCCACCACGACGGCCAGGACGACCGCAGAAGCCAACATCGCCACGATAAAGGCGATAGTGAGGACCGTCGAGTTAGATCACCTTCTCAACGCTCCCCGCGACGCCGCAGTGATGGACCTATCGAGGGGATTCGAGCGTTCACTCCCCGACTTCGCCGAGTGGTCTGGCCTGAAGATTTCAATCCCAAAGGCATTACCATGTTTGACGGAGAAAGAGATACAAAAGCTTAGTTGCAAGTTTATTCCCTTGCAATCATGGTAGCCGGGGGCGATCATAACGTATTGGCCAACTATCTGCCGGTCATGCTCGCCCCTTCGGCTCAAGCCTGGCTCACCGGACTTCCAGCAAATTCCATAGATTCCTGGGGAGATCTTTGTGAGCAGTTCATTACCAGCTTCCAGGGCACTTATGAGCGACCTGGGACTCAATGGGACCTATATCAGCTTCACCAGAGAAGGAGCGAAACACTCCGGGAGTTTATCCAGCGCTTCATGCAGAAGAAGAATACGATCAGGGATATCTCGAAAGCTGCAGTCATTGCGGCATTTCAGAAGGGTGTCAACAACCTAGATCTAATTAAGAAGATGTCCAGGAAACCGCCGACTACGGTAAGGGAGATGTTTGAATTGGCAGATCGCTATGCAACCGCCTCGGATGCTTTGGCCGAACGCCAAGACGATCGCCCACGGCATAAAGATAAGAAGGATTATGCCGAGTCCTCTAGGCAGCGGGATAAGAAGCGGAAGCCTGAAGAACTGGTGGCGGCTACCGAGCGAAGTCGGCATCACGCGCCACGCACGGATGATTATGATGCAGTAATGGATGCAACCTGCCCTTTCCATCCCAAGGGGAAACACGCTGCGAAAGATTGCTTCACTCTAAGAAGATTCGCCAAGGAGTCTAGAAAACGACCGGCCAAGGGCGAAGCAAAAGACGAAGAAAAGAAAAGGCAAGATTCCCCTGAAGATGACGAAGGCGAGTACCAAAAGACAGAGCGTGAGCTCAACTATATATTTGGAGGCTCGGCTGCATATGAGTCCAAGCAGAAGCAAAAGCTTACCGCTCGGTTGATGGGGGGAGTGGACTCAACGTTCTCTTCTCCAAAACCTTCGACGACATGAAGATTCCCCACTCAGAGCTAAAGCGGGGCTCATCACCGTTTCATGGGGTAATCCCTGGGACCTCTTCGGTTCCACTCGGGCAAATCATTTTGTTGGTCACGTTCAGGACCAGAGAAAATTACCGGACAGAATATCTCAACTTTGAGGTGGCTGACCTCGAGATGGCGTACCATGCCATCTTGGGAAGGCCAGGCCTGGCCAGGTTCATGGCCGTGCCCCATTACACTTATCTCGTCTTGAAGATGCCAGGGCCGAAAGGCATTATCTCCGTCCGCAGTGACGTCAGGCAGTCGTTCGCATGCAACAGAGAAAGCTGCGAGATGGCCAAAATTCAAGAAGCGGCAGCCGACAGGGAAAAGATCCGACAGGCAGCCGCACACTAGCAAGATGAAGGAGAAGTCCCGACCATGAAATAAGCCAAGACAAGCATGAAGCCTGACGAGGGGACTAAGAAGGTAATCCTTGACCCGTCCAACTTGGCTCAAACGGCCTTGATTGGGACAGGACTCAACCCCAAATAGGAAGACGCGCCCATCACCTTTCTTCGGGCCAACCGGGATATTTTTGCATGGAAACCTTCCGACATGCCCGGTGTCCCTAGGGAGGTGATCGAGCATTCTCTCAATGTGGATGAAAAGGCGAAGCCCATCAAGCAACAGCTCCGACGATTTGCTCAGGATCGCCAGGAGGCCATCAGGGAAGAAATCACTAAGCTTTTAGCAGCAGGCTTTATAAAAGAAGTGTATCATCCCGACTGGCTAGTGAACCCAATTCTTATTCGCAAAAAGAATAAAAGCTAGCGCATGTGCGTTGATTATACCGATCTTAACAAAATATGCCCAAAAGATCCTTTCGGGCTGCCCCGCATTGACCAGGTGGTAGATTCAACGGCAGGCTACGAACTCCTTAGCTTTCTGGATGCCTACTCAGGGTATCACCAGATCAGGCTAAAAGAAGAAGACTGCATCAAAACTTTGTTCATCACTCCGTTTGGGGCATTTTGCTACGTTACAATGCCGTTCGGTCTGAAAAACGCTGGTGCAACCTATCAACGTGCAATACAACGGTGTTTTCGCACCCAAATCGGACGCAATGTGGAGGCATATGTCGATGATGTCGTCGTCAAATATCGTGCGAAGGAGGACCTCATATCCGACTTGGCCGAGACATTTGAAAGCCTAAGGGCTTACAAGATGAAGCTCAACCCTGAAAAGTGTGTCTTTGAAGTTCCCTTAGGAAAACTGCTCGGATTCATTGTGTCACAGCGAGGCATCGAAGCAAACTCGAAAAAAATCAATGCTATCCTGAAAATGAAGCCTCCGACTAGCCAAAAAGACGTCCAGAAGCTCACAGGCTGCATGGTGGCACTCGGCAGGTTCATTTCCCGCTTGGGCTCGCGGGGAATGCCTTTTTTCAAACTTCTGAAGAAGTAGGGCAATTTTCAATGGACCGCTGAGGCACAACAAGATTTCGAGGAACTCAAGGTATTTTTATCCTCACCGCTGGTGCTGGTTTCGCCAATACCCGAAGAACCCCTTTTGCTTTACATTGCCGCAATGACTCATGTAGTCAGCGCTGCAATTGTCGTAGAGCGGGAAGAGGCAGGGCATCTCCAGAAGATTTAGCGGCCAGTTTATTTCATCAGCGAGGTGCTAAGAGAATCCAAGGCACGATATCCGCAGGTACAGAAACTGTTGTATGCCGTATTTCTTACTTCTCGCAAACTCAAGCATTATTTTCAAGAGCATTCAATTTCGGTGGTCACCTCTTTTCCGATTGGGGATATACTTCATAAACGGGAAGCCACTGGGAGAATTGCAAAATGGGTGGTCGAGCTTGGAGCTTTTGAAATCTCCTTCAGGCCGCGAATGACAGTAAAATCTCAAGTACTCGCCGACTTCACCGCCGAGTGGGTGGAATTGCAGATCCCCATGACTACCGAAGAACTCGAATATTGGACAATGTATTTTGATGGCTCCCTCATGCTCAGCGGCGCGGGGGCTGGTGTGGTGCTCATCTCTCCGATGGGCGAACGCTTGAAATACATTCTTCAGCTCCATTTTTCAGCGTCAAACTACGCCGCCGAGTATGAAGCACTCATCCACGAACGAACTTCGTATCGCGATATCTCTCAGTGTTCGACGATTGACAATCCGTGGCGACTCCATGTTGGTGATCAACCAAGTGCGTAAAGATCGTCAGACATCGGAGACAATATGGTCGATATTGTCAAGAAGTGAGGAAACTCAAGACAAGTTCGACGGCCGAGCTCATCCACGTGTTCGCCGCGATAATGAAGCAACAGACGAGCTTGCGCTTCGAGCAACCAATCTCGCACGGCCACGCGCTAACGCCAGCCGCTTCGAAGCGCCACCTTCTAAGACGGCTAAGAGCTACGCCGCGCTTCGAAGCGCCAACTCGAAGCACGCCACGCGCCAACGCCAGCTTCGAAGCGCCACCTTCGCAGACGGCTAAGAGTCACGTCGCGCTTCGAAGCGCCAATCTTCGCACGGCCACGAAGTTTACGCCGCGCTTCGAAGCGCCATTTTGACGGCCACGAAGTTTACGCCGCGCCACATTTAGCGCCACTTTCGCACGACGCCACGAAGCCACGCCGCGCTTCGAAGCGCCAACTTCGCATGGCTATGAGCTACGCCGCGCTTCGAAGCGCCATTCGCGCTTCGAAGCGCCAATTCGTGACGGCTTAAGAGCTACGCCGCGCTTCGAAGGTCAACTTCGCACGGCTAAGAGCTATGCTCGCGCCGAAAAGCAACAAGACGCCACGAAGTTTACGCCGCGCTTCGAAGCGCCAACTTCGCACGGCTAAGAGCTACGCCGCGCTTCGAAGCGCCAACTCTAAGACGCCACGAGTTTACGCCGCGCTTCGAAGCGCCAACCTAAGACGCTAAGAGCCACGCCGCACTTCGAAGCGCCAACTTTGGCACGCTAAGAGCCACGCTAACGCTTCGAAGCGCCAACTTCGCACGGCTAAGAGTTCACGCGCTTCGAAGCGCCAACTTCGACGGCCACGAGCCTACGCCGCGCTTCGAAGCGCCAACTTCGCACGGCTAAGAGCCACGCCGCGCCACGAGCAAGGACGGCACGATCGTCAGAACACATGGAGCATAAAGCGCTAAAGTTTTTACTCAATTATGTCATTATTATTATTATTATTGACTTGCTACCAATTGCTACTCAATTAAGCAAAGAAGTCGGGGCTACACCTAATAGTGTTGCACATGTGCAACCCCGCCAGGATCATATACTTTCCTTATTTCTTATGATTGCGACTAAGTCCAAGCGCTTTGATTCCGAGTTGTGAAGCTCGACCCCATGAACGGCGAACTTTAGTCACCCAAATCGCGGTTCGGGAAAAAGGGCTATGAGCCGATTCCGACGCCGGGCTAGACTAGTCGGGCAGAGTGCTTAAACAAAAAGAGTCAAAACCACTTGATGAATTCAAAATCAATAAGGAAAAGGAGTAAAAACTCAAATTATATATAAACCAATGGATATCACATCCGAGTGAGTTATTTTTACACGGCTTAAGTTATGCATATACATGATTTCGGGCTACTAAATTTGGGACGCGATGCGCGTGGGCCAACGCTTCAACGCATTTACATCAAGAACTTCGGCGATGAATGAGACAAGCGCTGAATTCCGCCTTTGAGCGGTAAAGCGTTTGACTTCGTGATATCGTTGGAGATACGGTATGCCCCATGATGAGCCACCAACAGATGTCGCGACAATGGATATAATTCAAACGCGTGGAGCTCTATTGAGTTCTTCACGATCTCTTTGCCTACAATGGGCACTCTACCGAAAGGAAAACAAGTCAGAAACTACATCAAGAGTCGAAGCACTCGGCGTGAAGCATGACTCGGTGGTCATGCGACCAGAAGGCGCAACTCGATCGCAAAGCACTCTGGGCTATGTGGAGCATATGGACCCGGGTATCTACATGGCAGTCGTGAGGACCACCCAAGGGGGATGGGCCAAGCCGATCGCATGAAGATGGGTATTGCCCAGAGGCAGCCGCCATGTGCAAAGAAGGAAACCCCAAGATGGAAACCAACCCCGCTTAGGAGAATACAATTGTAATCCTAGCCGTTATCATGTATAACGGATATGAAAGAGATACAATCCCCACCTCAGATCCGAGTGGGATTCCATATTGTAACCGCCTCTTCTCGCTATATAAAGGAGGACGGGCACCATAGAACAAGATAGAACATCTTATCGGCAATCAGTTAGCCACATATAATTCCAGAGCACAGGAGTAGGGTATTATCTCCACCGCGAGAGCCCGAACCTGTATAATTTCCCGTGTCTTGTGCTACCATCGAAGTTTCGATCCACGCTTAGCCCCTTTTCATTATTGTCAGAATAAACCTCGGCGGTTAGGCGCTGTGGTCTGGCTGCGCTTAGGATCAATCTCAAAGAAGCTCGATGGCGATCTTCGATGTTTTTGAGGTGGCTACCGGAGTCTCACCGCTTTTCATGTGACAAGGGTTTTCGCGGTGGCTGCCTTCCGCGATCGTGGCGTATACATGCGAATAATAGCGCGACGCCCCGCCAGAGAATTTTAGTTGAGACAACAAGAAGAAATTTTCTAGCGCTTGATTTGTTTCATTGCACCAACCGAGGATTCAAAGTACAAAGCTTGGAGATTCTTTCCGCGATAGGGCTGTGCAAGATGATTAAAGAAGTGCATGCATGACTAGAAGTCTTGGCCGATGCATGCGTGACTAGAAGATTTTGCTCGCGGTGGTCAAGCTTTCTCTCCGTGGTCGGCGGTGCTGATTTTGTTTCTTCTTGCGCCTAGAAGGCCCCGTGTTTTTTTTCCTTGGTTAATCGTGATGCATGCATGTTGAGGCTTGGAGGCGGTGACTACAAGTTGAGCCGCAGACTTTTATTCCCTTTGCGCCAATTAATCTTGCTCAGACGGCACGCATGCATGGCGTGAAGAAAAATCCGAAGCTACCAGATAGTTATCAGACTTCTTGCGGCGTACCGAAAGAAAAATTGTCCCGATCCGTCGGTTCTTCATCTCCGAGTTGGTTCTATGAAGCGCTTTGCTTATCTACACGCGTGAAGCGCTTCTTCATCTCGAAGTCTGGTTCTTCCGGGCGATCCTGTGAAGCGCTTCTAGGCCGCCATCTCGAAGTCGGCTTTTCGCTCGATCCAGCGTTCGAAGGCCATCTCGCCCCGCCAAGACAGAAATTATTTTGGTGTCAGTATTAAGCCCGACATATAATGCATGGAGGCAATAAACCCGGCGCCTCCGATCGATTCGCTCGACATTTCGAACTCGGGGCCGTACCGACACTCGATCGCTTTTGTCGGGTTGCCACAACAACTCAGAGCTTTCACACGGCTAGTGATGTGTTTCCACTAATCAAGCAACTCAAGCCTCTATTAGGACTAAGTCGCCAAGAGCCACGCCGCGCTTCGAAGCGCCAACTTTGGCACGCCACGAGCCACGCCGCGCTTCGAAGCGCCAACTCGCACGCTAAGAGCCACGCCGCGCTTCGAAGCGCCAACTTCGCAAGACGCTAAGAGCCACGCGCGCTTCGAAGCGCCAATCTTCGACGCCACGAAGTTTACGCCGCGCTTCGAAGCGCCAACTCGCAGACGTTACGCGCTAACGCCGCTTCGAAGCGCCACCTTCGCATGGCTAAGAGCTACGCCGCGCTTCGAAGCGCCAATCTTCGCACGGCCACGAAGTTTACGTCGCGCTTCGAAGCGCCATCTTCAAGACGCCACGAAGTTTACGCCTGCGTGCACGAAGCGCCACCTTCGACGCCACGAAGCCACGCCGCGCGGCGCGCATTTGCGCCAAGCGCCAACCTCGCATGGCTATGAGCTACGCCGCGCTTCGAAGCGCCATTCGCGCTTCGAAGCGCCAACTTCGCACGGCTAAGAGCTACGCCGCGCTTCGAAGCGCCAATCTTCGCACGACTAAGAGCCGCGCCGCTTCGAAGCGCCAATTCGCACGGCCACGAAGTTTACGCCGCGCTTCGAAGCGCCAACTTCAGACGCTAAGAGCTACGCCGCACTTCGAAGCGCCAACTCAAGACGGCCACGAGTTTACGCCGCGCTTCGAAGCGCCAACCTCAAGACGGCTAAGAGCTACGCCGCGCTTCGAAGCGCCAACTTCGACACGCTAAGAGCCACGCCGCGCTTCGAAGCGCCAACTTTAAGACGGCCAAGAGTTCACGCCGCGCTTCGAAGCGCCAACTCGCACGGCCACGAGCCTACGCCGCTTCCTCGAAGCGCCAACTTCGCACGGCTAAGAGCCACGCCGCGCCACGAGCAAGGACGGCACGATCGTCAGAACACATGGAGCATAAAGCAACTAAGTCGCTTTTTACTCAATTATGTCATTATTATTATTATTATTGACTTGCTACTCAATTGCTACTCAATTAAGCAAGAAGTCGGGGCTACACCTAATAGTGTTGCACATGTGCAACCCCGCCAGGATCATATACTTTCCTTATTTCCTTATGATTGCATTAAGTCCAAGCGCTTTGATTCCGAGTTGTGAAGCTCAACCCCATGAACGGCGAACTTTAGTCACCCAAATCGCGGTTCGGGAAAAAGGACTATGAGCCGATTCGACGCCGGGCTAGACTAGTCAGCAGAGTGCTTAAACAAAAAGAGTCAAAACCACTTGATGAATTCAAAATCAATAAGGAAAAGGAGTAAAAACTCAAATTATATATAAACCAATGGATATCACATCCGAGTGAGTTATTTTTACACGCTTAAGTTATGCATATACATGATTTCGTGGCTACTAAATTTGACGCGATGCGTAGGGCTAACGCTCAACGATTTACATCAAGAACTTCGGCGATGAATGAGACAATACTGAATTCCGCTTTGAGCGGTAAAGCGTTTTGACTTCGTGATATCGTTGGAGATACGGTATGCCCCATGATGAGCCACCACCAGATGTCGCGACAATGGATATAATTCAAACGCTGGAGCTCTATTGAGTTCTTCACGATCTTTGCCTACAATGGGCACTCTACCGAAAGGAAAACAAGTCAGAAACTACATCAAGAGTCGAAGCACTCGGCGTGAAGCATGACTCGCTTGGTCATGCATCAGAAGGCAAGAACTCGATCGCAGCACTCTGGGCTATCTTGTGGAGCATATGGACCCGGTATCTACATGGCAGTGCCGTGAGGACCACCCAAGGGGATGGGCCAAGCCGATCGCATGAAGATGGGTATTGCCCAGAGGCAAGCCGCCATGCGCAAAGAAGGAAACCCCAAGATGGAAACCAACCCCGCTTAGGAGAATACAATTGAATCCTAGCCGTTATCATGTATAACGGATATGAAAGAGATACAATCCCCACCTCGATCCGAGTGGGATTCCATATTGTAACCGCCTCTCTCGCTATATAAAGGAGGACGGGCACCATAGAACAAGACAGTAACATCTTATCGGCAATCGCTAGCCACATATAATTCCAGAGCATGAGTAGGGTATTATCTCCACCGCGAGAGCCCGAACCTGTATAATTTCCCGTGTCTTGTGCTACCATCGAGTTTCCGATCCAGCGCTTAGCCCCCTTTTCATTATTGTCGGTAACAAACCTCGACAGCTAGGCTCCAGTCGGGCAACTGTACCGGCTGGAGTGTTTGTCGAAGAGCTCCACAAACCTTCAATAGGCCAACAACAGGAGCCGAGCAAACCAGAAGAAACAACGGCTAAAGAAGAAGTCTTAGTCATCAGTCCTGACTGGACAGCTCCTTTCCTAAATTATTTGTTAAAGGATGAGCTCCCCGAAGATCACGTGGAGGCAGAACGCATCACACGCCGGTGCAAGAGCTACATGGTAGTTGGCGAGGAACTCTTCCGAAAGAGCACTTCCGGAGTCCTAGGCGCTACATATCGGAGCAAGAAGGGAGAAACCTCCTCAGTGAAATCCACTCGGGAGTTTGTGGGCATCACGCCGCATCAAGTACCTTGGTGGGCAAAGCTTATCGTCAAGGTTTCTTCCGCCGATCATTGCTTCGACGCTGAGGACATTGTTCGCGACTGCAAGGGTTGCCGCTTCTTCGCCACAAATACACGGTTTGCGCAGAACCGCAAACCATCCCTATCACCGCCGTCATGTCCGGGGCTCGACATGGTCGGTCCTCTGAAGAAGGCTCAAGGTGGTTTCACTCATTTCTTCATCGCCATTGATAAATTCACCAAGTGGATTAAGGCAAAGCCTGTCGCCACAATCACGGCGGCCAAGGCCAAGGAGTTCTTCCAAGAAATCGTGGTAAGATTTGGTGTACCAAACAGGATCATCACGGACAATGGAACGCAATTCCGCGGGGAGGAATTTCAAGACTGGTGCGATGAGCTCGGTATCAAAATCTGCTTCGCCTCTATGGCTCATCCAAAGAGCAACAGACAGGTGGAGCGGGCGAATGGCATGGTGTTACAAGGGTTAAAATCAAGGATTTTTTATCGTCTCAAGCCATATGCTACACGATGGGTAAAAGAATTGCCCTTGGTGCTCTGGGGGCTGAGAACTACTCCCAGCAGGGCTACCGGGCAGTCACCTTTTTTCCTAGTATATAGCTCAGAAGCAGTCTTACCCACCGAGTTGACATTCGGATCCCCTCGGGTTCGGAATTACAGGGAGGCCGAGTCAGAGGAGAACAGGATAGAAGATATTGACCGATTGCAGGAGGCCAGGGAAGTCGCGGCAATCCAGTCGGCCAAGTACCTCCAGGGCCTGCGCCGCTACCACGACCGAAATGTTCAGGGCCGCACTTTCTCTAAGGGAGATCTGGTTCTAATAAAGAATCAAATGTGCGAGCACAAGCTCTCTTCAAGCTGGGAAGGCCCCTACATCGTCGACGAGGTGACGCGCCCGGGGGCTTACAGACTTAAGCGGGAAGATGGCGCTATCATCAGCAACTCATGGAACATAGAGCAGCTACGTCGTTTTTACTCTTAAAAATACTGTACATTAGCTATGCTGTTCATGAATAAAGTTTTTTCATCTTGACTTGCTACACTTAATAGTGTTGCGCAAGCGCAACCCTTCTTGTGAGTCATTTACTGTTTCTTCTCCCTAGTGGTCATGACCAAGTCCGAGTGCGCTGATTCTAAATCGTGAAACTCTGATCCTATGAGCAACGAACTCTAGCTACTCAAAAGCGCGTGCCTGGGAAAAAGGCCATGTGCCGACTCTTGACGCCAGGGGGCTAGGTTAGTTGGGCAGAGTGCTTAAGCGAAAAAGGATGAGAGCCACTCGGGCAAATGCCATGATCAAAAGGGAAGAAAGTTTATTACAATCACTTAGGTCCGAACATTACATAAGATTTTGTAGGAACCTAAATTTACGCCGACGCTGGCCCCATCAGTTTAATAAGGGCGCCCTCGCTCAAAAGCTTCGGACTCCTTCGAGCGCAAGCGCCGACGGCGGTAATGTCAAGGGCCACGGCTTCTTCTTCGCAAGTTCGCCAAAGACGCGGTCAGATTCGCCCAAAGCTCGGCTAGAGGGTCCTCCTCCTCATCAAAGCGGTGGAGCCTCATCTTCAAAATCAAAGATCGGCCTCCACCGGGAGATGGTGGGGCCTCATCGCCGGACAAAGAAGATTAGGATGAAGAAGCCATCGGAGGTTCGAGAAAAAGGTTGGAGATTGCGGAGAAAAATTCTAGGACGAGTGTGATCGCTCAAGCAGCGGTGACATACTTATATACCCAAGGCGCGGAAACCGAATCTGCTCGTAATGAATGCAAGTGCGGAAGCCGAGGCGGCCTCACTGCACTCGGTTACGAGAAGATGCACGGCCAAGGGATACCAAGTCAGGCGCGGTGCATACAAACATTAAATCCGAGAAGCTACTAAAGACACAATGAAACAATTAAAAGCCAAACATGGCCCAATCGCCTGACGATTTTTTCCCAAGGCGCAGAAGAATAATTACAGATCAAGTTTTAAACAAATAGAAGTCTACGCGGTGCCAAAATCCAAGTTCTCAACTAAGGCAGAGGCGGTATCCCTAACCTCGTCAACCAGGGCAAGCGCTTGATCATCGTCAACGGTGCAGGCGAAGCCCTCCTTGATGGCTTCGAGTTCCACTCGTGGATACAGGGACTTTACAATAGCCGATGCTTGACAGGCGCTTGTGATCGCTGTTTCCTTTAAGTGTTCCACTAGCTTCTCGGGCCCCTCTTCCGGCCGTTGGATCGTGGCGTCCGCGTCATAAGGAACATCGTTGGCCCAGCTTCGTCAGGACTCAACATCCACAGCATTCTTTCGGAGCCCCCCTAAAGTTTATCGACCCGCACCTCAGTAAACTTGATCTTCTCATCAAGAGCACGGTACTGAGCCTGCGAGTTGACTCGATGCACTACAAAACCAGTTGGCTCAGCCCGAGGACTCTAAAAGACACAAAAAGGAACAAAGAACGAGTCAGGAGTAAACCTTCCAAGCTCTTTCTTCATCTTCTCTGTCTCGGTTTCGGCGTCCTTTTGACTTCTTCAGCTTCTCAACTTGCTTGTTGGCGGACTCAAGTTTTCCCCCAAGATCTACAGCAGCAAAGACCGAAGTCAAGGCAGGGAGTGTGAGTTAAGGGTCAAGATGTGATCCAAGGCGGTCGGACAAAGGAGTTACCGTTAAGGGAGCACGTCAGATTCAGTTTCTCTGCCTCGAAGGCTGAGACCTGGGCCCGGAGCTTTTCCAGTTCCTCTCGATTCTTGACTCGGGCCCGGACGAGTTCCTCCTGCAGTTCAACGTGGACTCGCTCGACCTCGGCCTCATAGTCCTTCCTCATCTTGGTCTTCGGGAGTATCTCTCGAAGAAGGGCGTTCCGGTCTTGAGCACGCTCCGCCAGGCGCTGAAGATGGCAAAACGAACGAGGAGGGCACACTGTGTGTCAGAGACCATAACAAGACGACATATAAAACAGCTCGGCATAAGCAACTTACATTACCAAGACGAAAACAATTGTAAGCGGCGTCGCAGAACGATGCCCATTCCTTAGCCTCATCTTCGTCATCGTAGGATATCCCGTCACCATGTTTGTTGAAGAAGGCAACCCGACCCGAGAATTTGGGCGAGGGGCCGAGGGAGTTCCTCTGGCAGAGGCGAATGTCGAGAGGGCTGGGGGAGTTCTTCCGGCAGAGGCAAAGGGCCAGCGGCAGGATCAGGAGGCATAGTTTGGTCAGTCAGCCCAGGAGGAGTCTGCGGCCTGGGCTGTTCGGGTCTGAGCCAACCTCGGTGTCCGGGGCCATAGAAGCAGTCGGCAACGGTTCTTCCGACTGCTCCGGAACTACACCTTGGGTGATGTGCTCGGCCTCGGCTAGTGCCTTGATTCCTGGTTCGTTTGAGGCGGCTTCAGTAACTGCCCCCAGGGGCTGCTGATGAGGCGCGTCTACAGGAACCTCATTGACAAGCTCTCTAGAAAAAGAAACAGTCAGGGCATGACCCGAAAGAATAAAGGAAGGCGAACAAGGAGACCAACCTGCCGGATCTCGTTATTTTAAACCCCGAGCCATTTCGAGCAGAAGTTCCGCTAGCAGTGGAGCCAATCTGCGCGCTTGGTGCGGGGGACGAAGGGTTTTTGGCCGGGTGCGAAGGCAGAAGCGCGGCATTAGTCGAGTGCCGGGTTGGGGGCTTAAGGGCCTTTAGGTTCACGGACTGGCTTGAAGACGAGGAAGTCATTGGAAGAGGGCGTGCGGCTGCTGAGTCCCGAACCTTAGGGCCTCCAGTTGCGCGCACGTTTGCCACCAACTGCTCCCTCTTTTTCTTGGATTCATGGACGACTGGACATTTACCCTTTCCCAAGGGGTCTTCAACTTCACTCGCCTTGCTCTTCTTGGCACTTTGAGTCGGGCGAGGTGCGAAAGCAGTATTGCTTAACGCCTTGTGTATAGGAACTCGCAACGACGCATCAAAAAGAAAGCGCCACACTCGCAGTATAGACAAGACACATGCTCAATCACAGCCAAGCAAGAATCAGAAGGCCCAATCTTGGGAAATAAGAAGGCATCTTGAAGGGTTTTGGGCATCCGTCATTGACGATCTGGACGCCTGGAGCAAAGAAGTCGGCCACACGACTAAGGAGCTCTTTCCTTGGAATCGGCTCAGGAACCTCCCGAGTGGGATCGGTCGGTCCTTCTTGTTCATATCCTAGATGAACTCGCTCCTTGAGGGGCTGAACTCGGTGGGAGCCAAAGCTTAGAACGATGGCCACTCCGGTGAGTCCGTTCTCCTTTAGTTCAACTATCATCCCCATAAGATCTACCACCTGGTCCATCCTGTCACCCGAGGGAAGCGATGTCCAATTGATCGAGGGCTTGGGTGGCGCTCCGGAAAAAGCAGGCAGGGAAGGCTTAGGGTTGGAACAATAGAACCATTCCTGGTGCTAGCCCTTATTCGAGGTTTTGAAGGGAATGGCAAAATAGGCTCTCTTCAAGCCGTCCCTCAGCTGGAATCCGGTGCCTTCAACTGCTTTGGGGGAATTCTTGCTAGGGAAAGGCTTGAGGAGGAAAAGTTGGCGAAAAAGATTGAAATGTGGGCGAATGCCAAGAAAAGCCTCGCAGAGGTGAACAAAAATGTCAGTTTGAAGGATGGAATTAGGATTAAGATGAGTCAATTCAATTTCAAAGAATTCAAGAAGATCGCGAAAAAAGGCGCAGGCGGGAAGGCCAAATCCGCGCAAAAAGAAAGATTTGAAGACAACCACTTCTTCAGTGCGAAGCGTGGGGTAGGATTCACCTGCAGCAGGTCGAGCAGAAAGCATCACCAATGGGGGGAAAATGCCGGCGCAGACTAGTCCCTCCAATCGCTTATCCGTCGTCACAGAGGTGGCCCAATCCTTGGCCAAGGCGGATAAAGGAGCGTTTGTGGGGGAAGGAGAAGACATTTTCGGGTGAAACAAGCTTGCGATTGCGTTGGATTAGGGAGGCAAAAAATGCTAACCCTAGCGGCGGGAGTTGCAAGAGAAGTGCTGAAAATGCGGAGATGAAGGGGCAAATGAGAATAGTGTGTAGAAAGCCATTTCATTCGCACCCAGTCTCATATTTATAGGGAGCAATGTTAACTTTCGCTTTGAGCGGGAAAACGCTTCGCCTTCCGCATACCTTGGGGTTGCCCTAGGGTGCGCTTCAAGATGGGCCTGTGGTCGTGCGCAGTGAATCACTGTACATAAGCACAATTGGGCCAGGATTAATTTGGGAAACGGTATGCCTCATGATACACCAAAAGCCAATGACCGCGTTAAACGGGATTTGGGTACCTTCCAAATTGCAACATCCTCTTATGATATGCCTCATATCAGGTCGCATGCTGAATACCGTTTAAAACAGGATCAGATATCATAAAAATAGTCCAAAATAAAAATTCCAAAGGTACGCCTCATGATAGGATAAAAGCTGTGCGCCCTGGTGTACAGGTACCACTCCGCTAAAAGCCAATTTAAATGGGGAAATTCTTCATGCTGAGTTGAGTGCTGGCCCAAGAAATAGGGTTGGGAACCACTCGGAATAATTACACGTGAAATTCTATCGAGTCCTTCACGGTCTCCTTGCCAACTACAAATCACTCGGCTGCATAAGAGACCAGTCGGGAAGTCTCGGAAGTAAGCGGGCAATCCGACCACAAAGCACTCAGGGGCTACTGTGGGATATATACATCTCGGGTATCTATAAAGCAGGCCTGCGAAGCCCAGTTGGACAATGCTGGGTCGGGCCAACCGCATGGAAATAGAAGCTATCAGGGTTGCGCCAAACGTATGAGACGAGGAAACCCTGAAGATAGCAACTGAGACGAATTAGGCAGAATACGATTGTAATCTAAACCGTTGCCAAAACGGATAGGTGCTGGAGATATAATCCCTACTTTGTATCCGACTAGAACTCTATTTGTAACCGTCCTCCTCTGCTATATAAAGGGAGGGACGGGAGAACATCAACACACAATATCATCAGCAAAATAGCTAGCCACATATAATTCCAGAGCACAGGACTAGGGTATTATCTCCTCCACGAGAGCCCGAACATGTATACATCCGGTGTCTTGTGCTACCATCGAGTTTGGATCCAGCGCCTAGCCCCCTTTTGATTATTGCCGACAACAAACGTCGACAGTCCCTACGTTGTAGTCGAAGCTACTTGGCCAGGATCGGTGCGGCTATCTACAGCAGACAACGTGATACTTGAGAACTCGTGGAACGTCGATCAGCTAAGGAAATTCCATACGTGAAAGAAAAATGTCGCATAGACAAAGATCAAACAGAACAGAAAACACCAGGTAAGTAAATGTCATTTTATTTACATTACTAACAAAAAGTTCCTATTACATTTTACAGATGAGATGCCCTAAGGCACCCTACAGCTACTTGCCGTCGAAGGTGTCTCACCTCCTCTTTTCTTCGCTCATAGGCAAGCAGCTGATGGTTCCCAGAATGGGCCAGCGACCTCGCCTGTGTGGGCTAGAAGAGGAGGCGAGTGGGCACTGACCGGTTGGTGGGAACAGACCCACCCCCTGTACCACCAAATACCCGTGGCCACCATCGTGATGGGTTGGAAGGCGAGTAAGCATCGGACTGATGAAACTGTCTTGAGCATCACCTCCGCCGCTGGCGCCGGCGGCCTCGCCTCTTTCTCCTCTGGTGTTCGAGGAGGCGGCGACCCTCGCAGAGGAAGCGGAGGCCGCATGGTCTTGTAGGGAAGCGACGCGCAGCTTGCTTGTCACCTCCTCCTCTTCTTCGGGCCACACCTCCCTCTCGATGGCCGTCCAGTCGATCTTCTCCTCCTCCTCCTTGGGACAAACCTCCTTCTCGACTGCGTCCCAGTCAATCTCATCATTCCCGCCCTCGAAAAGGACGATGATGGTGGGCGGAGAGGGCCCCGTGGCAGGAGGCGTAGTAGAGATACCATGGGAAACCTCCTGAGCAGGAGGCCCCTCAAGGATCTCTAAAGAGGGAGAAGGAGGCGGTGCGGAGGCCATGAAGGTGTTTCGCAAAAGATGAAGATGTTACAAGGCCAAAGTAAGAAGAAGGCGATGCCAAGTAACCGCGAACTCCAGCCTATTTATAGGCCGGGGAGTGAGTCAGGCCAGACGTCGCGAACCAATGGGAGTCTGCAAAGACCAAAGGACGCGACGGCTATAGTAGTCGTCAGTAATTAAAGCAGTGCTAAGCCTTATCAGTGCGTACAACCAAAGGACGTTGGACATGATGCTTACGCCCAATTGTCTCCTCGATGGCGTAATCGAGCAGGAAGTCAGGGGCCACGCCATGTTCCCGCTAAGCATGAAACTCCACTAGGTACGCCCGGGGACTCGACCACCATGGTGTATGGCCGAGGGTTATTGTTTGAAGACATTTATGTCTACTCGTCGCAACCAACTATAGAGTAAGAGGTCAAAGATTGGTGTTACTCAAGCTCTCACCTCTGCTTGCCCCGTCCTCGATTCGAAACACTCATCGAGTAAGGGACCAGGAGTAACGATAGATGCGCAAGACTAATGTTCCGCTGACACCTCTATCCAGCTATCAAGTAGAGGTCGAGAGCAGAATCGCAGCATGATGTCGGCTATACTCTACTCCCCACCCGATAGTCTCATCGAGTAGGGAGTCGGGGGTGAAAGTTCAAACTCTATTAATTTGGTTTTTGTGTTAATGACAAATCTAATATTGAGACTAACTCTTTTGATAATTATAATATTGATTAGTGTCAATTGTTAATTAATGACAAATCTTTTTATGAGACTAACTCTTTTGTTGAGCTTAACTCTTATTAGTCTCCTTTGGATGAAAAAGATGGAAATATCAAAGGTATGCATTCGAGCTCATAGTATATATCTTGTTGCATTCCTTGGATACAATACTCACGATCATATCGATAAATCCAAATGTGAGACTAACTCTTTTATTGAGTATATCCTTGATTAGTCTCATTGAAAATTGGAAAACCCAAGTTATGCACTCTTATTCATTTTATAATATCTTAATGCATATTTTGGATTCAAGTTAAAGGATGAACTCTACCATTATTTAGACCTCAAGATATGCATAATGTTTTCAATTTCATATATACATGAATGCACACATTAAGGGGGAGTTCATACTTTATCTTGATGTTTCAATAGTATTGATCTAATTCATCTTTCTATATCAAGGATCATTACTTTGAAACAATCCTTTGAGTATATTTAACTTGTGTAGTTATAATATACTCATGGCAATATAGGATAAACTCCAAAGCAATCTCAAAAATTGAATATGCGCATATTGATTCAAGTTCAATTATTTATATACACATATTTAATGGAGTTTATTCTATTGTTAATGGTATTAAGAGTATTGATCCCTTTCCACCACTCTATATAAATTGGATCATTACTTTTAAATTCCATCAAAATGAGTATATGAAACTTGTGTAGTTAATATATACTCATGACAATTTAAATTCAATTTAAATTGTGTTCGGTTGCCATTAAATTAACAAAGAACTAATCATGAGTTGATGGTTCATTTTGTTGATCCTAGAGCAATCAAAAGCTCTTGAGTATAATGAAGCATTAGTTGTATTAGTATACTCAAGACACAATTAATCTTTCAATCAATTGTCTTTAGGTTGTGGTCAATCATCGAAGTAAAAGATCAAAGGATCTTGAAGGCATCTATTATGTGTTAATGGAGTGTATTGATGATTGAGACAACCATGTGTTTTGGACTAACACTTTCAATAAGTTTGAAATAGGTAAAGTCCATGGTTGAGATGGATAAATAGGACAAGTACGTCATCATGTATGATGAGCGTCAAAAGAGGATCCCGAAGCTAAGACAAGGGGAGTTCATCATGTGTTGATGAACAAGATGAAGATCCCGACTTGAAGAGAAGATGATCAGTCATAATGAAAGCTCTAAATTGTTGTGAGAGGCAAAGGTATAACTAGATAGGGCTAAAGATGTGTTCCTAGTCTTTTACCGGTCTTGATGTTTGGATGGGAGACCGGGTTGCTAGTGTAGGTTACCGTACTATTAAGAGGGGTCGAGTCTTATAGTTTGAGCTTCATCATGTGTTGATGAACTCAATCCGGTTCACTCTAACTCACTCTCTTGTTTGGATTTTGCATGAGCTAAGTATTTGCATGTGTTGCAAATAAGGGAGCTCATGCTTACTTCTTATTGAATCTTAATCGATTTGGTTTTTAAATAGAGCTATGGATTTGCATGTGTTGCAAAAAGGAGATAGCTTATATAATTTGATTTATGTGGTTTTTGCATGAAGGTAAGTTTTGCATGTGTTGCAAAAGGTGAGAGCTCATGCATTGGAGCTTTAGCTTGTGATTTGATTATGTATTGATCATCACAAGGCTAAGAAAAGTTTATGATTTGTGTTTGCAAATGTGGTTTGGAAATAAGCTAGAGGATATGGGTCTCAATCCTAGAGCATGTTTTAGGATTTGCAAATCTATTTTGCAAAGTGTCGGGATCATATGTTGATCCTTACATGGCTAGAGGATTGATATTATAGCTTTTCGGGTTATTTGCAAACGTGTTTTGAAAAATTATTTTGATCATGAGTTGATCATCACATGGCTCAATATTTGATCTTATTGACTCTTGCTAGCTTGTAGTCATGCCCTTGATCAAGTCTTTGTGAGGGATTTCGAAAAATCAGATTTTAGACTTGAATGACTACATTAGAGTTTAGTTTTGGTGATATTTAAAAATATCTATGGTTGATTAAATTTTAAAAATGGGTGGAGATTGTAGCCCTCATGATAAGCTTCGTATAGAGTCCAAAATCACCTAAATCGGAATTCGGAGTAAAAAGTTATGACCGTTTTAGTGGCTGAGACAGAGGTAGCATCGCCCCTACATGGGCGGTAGCACTGCTCGACGGTGCTACCGGCCCTATATGGGCAGTAGCACTAGCTCGGGCGGTGCTACCGCTCCAAGGGGTGGTGTAAAAAGTCTAGAACACATGTTTTTAGCCCGAGAAAAGGAAAAAAGGTCCGGTGCTACCGCCCGAAGCCCGGTAGTACCGAATTTTCTGAGTAATTGCTAGTTTTTCTAGCCGTTGGACTAGAGGCCAATGCTACCGGCCCTAGTAGGGTGGTACCACCGGGTTTACTACACATTTTGCCCATTTTTGCCCTCCAACAGCTAGTTTTCTTTGGGGATGCTATAAAAGGAGTCTTGGGGCTGACATTTGAGTTTTGCTCGAGCATTTGGTTGTTTGTAGGAGTTGTGTGCATGTGTTGCTCTCTTCTATTTAGTTTTTGAGCTAAGAGTGAGTACTAATTGTGTGTGTTGCAATTAGGAGAGGATTGAGAGCCTCTTGTACATGTGTTGCACTTGAGGGAAGCCTTGTGCATGTGTTGCACTTGGTGATCACCGAAGTGCATGTGTTACACTAGGTGAAGTTCAAGCGGGAAGACTCAACTTGTTACTCTTGGTGTTTGCCGACACCTAGACGGCGTGGAGGCGTCGTGCGCGGTGAGCTTCTCGACGAAGGTTGTGAGAAGTCCCGGCAAGTTGTGAAGGTCGGTACTCACCTACCCGGAGCGAGAAAGAGCAACCACTAGTGGAATCGAGGTGGGTGCTCAATTCGTGGAGCCAGTTCAAAGTGGTTTGGGTTAGCCTCAACGTGGATTAGGGGAGAGCGACAAGTCTCCGAACACCACGGTAAAACATCGGTGTGTCTCTTTATGTTTGCTTGCAATTCTCTATTTACATTGTTGCAATTTACATTCCTATAATTAAATTGCTTGATTGTCTTTAGGATTGTATATTCTTGAGTAGAGACATAATTAACTAGTGCACTTAGTGAGCCAGTTGACTTATGCTTTCATTGTCAAAATCTTAGTTTATCGCTTCCGTATTTATTATCATTTATGTTTTGACATAAGGGTACTTAGGCGAGATTTTAACTATTTGTAGAAGAAATTTTTTTATAGCCGCCTATTCACCCCCCTCTAGTCGGCATCCTCGAACTTACAGGGGGCTGCAGGTAACTCGATACATGGTACATAGGTAATCCGATACCTTGTCTAAATTTTTGCCCTTTGTCAGCTTTCTTTTGATCGATACGGCTATTGAGTAGAGCACACTGTAAGCGAGAATTATTATTATCAATTTAAATAAACGTGAATTCCTTTGTTCATATTTACTCGACTTCATGCTTAACCAGTCAGTGAACGAATCCAAAGCGCGGCCATGCCTAAACCCGACGATGAGCAATTCTATCCTGCGCACAAACGAGCACCAGATTGTCAGACATCTAACACTCAGTAGCCGACGGGAGACGAGGCCTCTAGTCAGTTCTACATGCGCTGCCCGATAAAGCTCGAGTTTGCTACGCAATCTAAGCCATACGGTCGATAAAGGCTGGCAAAGAATCGCGTAATTCTTAGTGTTGTCCATACACCACAAAGGTTATGCATAGCCTCTTCGGGCGCAAGCTCGGGGGGCTCAGAAATTTAACAAGAATTTCTCTTAAGTCGTGTGTGCAGGAATAGTCAAAGTGGGAGCGTAGGCCTACAAGTGCTAATCGAATCTGCATCCACTCGTGTCTCCTTTGTTTCATCGGTAAGGAACCAAATGGCAAGACACGTATGGACAAGCAAGACAGTTAGCACTTTCATCAAAGAAGATTGAAGAATCGGCACATGGTCCATTACATCAAGAAGCTTAAGGGCTTCACTCGGGCTTGCTATCAAGGGACAATTCCAATCCGTCCATGAACCTCTCGGCCTGATCTCTGAAGGACTCGACAATGTCAGCAATTTTGCCATCCTCGCAGGCAAAACCATCCTCCAGGCATGCGAGGTCCAAGTTTGGATAATGGGAATTGATCATGCCAAGCAAAGACGACGATACAAGACGAGCCAAGGTGGTCATGTGGTGGAGAGTCCTCGATTACAGAGCGGCTAACGCCGTGCCTGCTACAGCCTTCTCTCCCTCGACCACCTTCAAGTCCACCTCTGCCTTGGCCAGGTCAATCTTGGTCTTGGCACACATGGTGTCCAGAGAGGAGTTCTTGGCCTTTAGCGTCTCTGCCTCTGCCATTAGCTTTTGTTCCCTTGCCTCAGACTGAGCTAGAGCTCCCCTCAGCTTCTTCACTTCTGCATCGGCCTTGGTCCGGGCGGCTTCCAGCTCTGCTTGGAGTCCTGCCAACTCGGCATCTTTCATCCGAGTAATTTGCTTGTGGGAAGCTACGAGTCATGTGTTTTGCTTCTTGGCTTGCTCGCAGAATGCTTTAACACGCCGCAGGGTCTTCGAAGCACGCTGCCAGAAGGTATTTGGAAGAAGTTAAGAAGGCGACAGAAGGAAAAACAGGCCCAAAGCTGAAGAGCGGCTAAGCATGTTCGCGTATGTACCTGTAGGTTTGGCTCCAGGATCGACTAGTATTCGAGGGGCGCTGGAGGAGGCGGATGAAGTGAAGTCGTGGCCGTAGCCGGTGTCTCGAAGGCCAGAATGATCACACCTGCGCTCAACGAAGGCAGGGCGTCGGTCGACGTGGATGCTGCCACGTCCGCTGGAGGCAAGGAGCTATCCAGGGCAGTTATAACCGTACCAAGAGCGGCGAGGTGCTAGCCGGAGCCAGTTCTATCGTGCTCAGTGATGGTAAGGAGCCAGCAGTAGCACCCTCGACTACGCCACTAGACGCGCCCTTCCTGCAAGAGGCTCCCATGTGACGTCTTTCAAAGGAGATAGAGGCGCAGGAGAGTAACTAAATAGGTAAACCCTACCTCGTGGATTTCCACTTTACCTGCACGCCCTCTTGCGAGCTAGATGCTTTCTTTGGGACCAGCTTGGCCCCAGTGACTACCCTCTTGATCAGCCCAACTGGTCGGAGTGGCGGCGCCGGCGAGTCGATAACCAGAGTAGCAGCCTGTTCACACAAGAAGATTATGAGCAGCGACTCGAGTTACAAGTAAGGTAATTGATTAGTCACTCCACCTCTTCAACTATCCCAGTTGATGGAGGATCTTCTTGGGGAGACGACTGCGGAGCAGCAGCCAGACATTGCACGTTTGCAACCCAGGTGTCTCGCTATTCCTCCAAGAGCTGTTGAATCACATCAGCTGCAATCTCAAAGCACCTGAGTGATCGATTGAATGTCACCTGGTCAGAAGCCCTCCACGACACTTCAAAGATGGCTGGGGCGATGGCGACACCGACCTCCTCGATCGAGGAGAATCCACTGCCTCTTGCTCCTGAGGTGCTTCGACCTTGCTAGGAGCTATGACAAGCGCCGCATCCTCCGTGGACGACCTGGCACTGACGGGAGCTGAGCCCAATGCATGCCCACCATTTCGAGTTGGCTTGTCGTCTAGGTCAGTCACTCCCTTGAGTAGCTCACTGTGCTCGTCGCGCTCAAACTCCTGAAAAGGTAAAAAGAGTTAAGCCACGATGTATGCCCTAGTACGGCAGTAGTGGTAAGTACTCGATTCATACCTCTGGTCGAGGATTGGCTAGAGAGTAAGCCTCTATACTGCAGGGGCCAGGATACGACCCGTGGAAGATTTTGCTCAATCGAGCAAAAATATTTGCATCCGATAAAGCTGTTAGTTAGTAAAGCGGTTTGTCAGCCACCAACTATAACAAAGAAAAAGAGCAATAAAAGAGATCAGTGTCATTTACCTTCAGAGCTGTCTCTGGTCACATCATCGACCCCAAAGTACTCCCAGGCCAGATAATTCTGGTATGTCAGCGGACTTGATTGCCGCGTCAAGAAGTCTCGGGCGACATGCCACCCAGAGAGACCTGCCTTTCTTAGCTCCTCGATTTTTTCGACGTAGCGCACGTTCCGTGCTGTCGATGGAGGGACTTTCGTCCAGAGGTCGGTAGAAACCGAGAATAAAGGTTCATAAGACAAAGGAAAATTAACTATGTCCGGTGAGGTGATATATAACCACTGCTTCTTCCAATCCGATTGCTATGAAGAAGTCACCGGCATAGAGATATATACACTAGCAGCGTCGCTACGAAGATGGAAGCCAGTGCCCCCAATGAGATCAGTTTTTGCCGACCTCTTCAGATGATAGAAGTGGTGAAACAGATTGAGGCTGGGCTTAATCCCCAGAAAGGCCTCACATAGATGGGCAAAAATGATGAGCATAGTAATAGAATTGAGGCTCAGGTGAAAAAGCTGGATTCCGTAGAAGTCCAAAACGGTCAGCAGAAAAGCAGAAGGAGGAAAGCTAAGGCCGTAGTAGAAGAAAGATTCGAAAACTACAATTTCATCCTCATCTTTAGGAGTCGGATAGTCCTCACTAACAGAAGGCCTCCAATGGAAGAACGCTCGAGGAGGGATGAGACCGCCCTTTTCCAGTTCCGTGAGATGCTTCTCCGTCATAATGGATGTCTGCCATACTTGCCGATAAGTCTCGTCATTGAAGACCAGCCCCTCAACAGGCGTTGCTGTAGCCTCCTTCTTCGGCTGCATAGTAACCTTTGGGTTGGCAGAGGAACCAGTAGCCATTAGCGCAAAATGAGGAAGTGGAAATTTCTCAAGGTGCAGAGACGCAAGGGCTCAAAGAGACAAGACGGAGGCTTCGAGAGAAGGACTGAGGACGAAGGTATGAAAAGGCTACAGTTCCAAATCTGAAGATTTATAAGCCAAGAGATGTCCAGGCACAACGGTTCGTTTCCCACCGAATGGCACGTCGATTGCCAAAAAAAGTGGAATGATGGCACCGTATTCGCCGCGACGTGAGCAATAAATGCCCCAACTGCTCAATGTTCAGAATTTCTGATGACGGTTCCAACTCTGCTCAAAGTTGGATTGACTGGCCAACACCAAGCAGCGTAAGGCTACCCTAAGCATTCGAGCTAGGCTTGCAGTAGGGCGCACGACCCCGCACAACCTACTCGATACTTAGCGATTCCTAACTCGCTAGAAGTGCTCGACTAGGGGCAGGCGAGGCATTACTTGACCAAACCGAGTTTGGCAGTAATCGACCAAGCACTCAGATGGATCCTCTGCTGAGCGAAGTTCGGGGGCTACTGTCGAATATCCAAATATGGGATATGGACATACGCCATAAAGTCGAAAATCACACCATATACATCTTTATCGGTACCAAGATATTTTGTATATCTCTAGCCCGAACCAGCGGGATAAGGTATACGCAGAAAGGATATCCTCATGCAGGGAAAGCTCCGATCATACTACTGATACGAGGAAACCTAGTCGAACACACCCGGCGGTTATAGGAATTCTGGTACGATACGGGGATCAAAACGGTAGAAGGACCCCTCATCGACTACGATTCGGTACTCCAACCCGCTATAAGAGGACTAGAGAGGACGTCGTCCAGGACAAGCCAATTGGAAGTGAGAACAAGCCAGAAGAAGCTAATCGCAACCCGCAGTAGACCAGCATAGAGCGCAAGCTTCTAGCCGTCATCATCTACATGCCATACTTAGCCATCCCCTAGATTCGTACTTCTTCCTTGTAATCAGGAATACCCTCATTAGTATGTAATCCTTTGATTGATCTCCATCATCACCAACATAGGAGTAGGGTATTACTCGATGACGAGGCCCGAACCTGTCTATATCGTGTATTCTTGATTGCGTGCTTGATCCTGCATATCTCGAAGGTACCCGAATATAAGTATGTTGTCGATCACTAACCTTCGACACAAAGACTTATTTGTGTTGGTTCTTACTGGAACCGATTGCATTAATAAACACCTTGAAAGACTTATTTGTGTCGGTTCTTACTGGAACCGACTGCATTAATAAACATTATTTGTACTAAACATGAACATCCGTTCTTAACACTATTTGTACTAAATGTAATAAACATTATTTGTGTCGATTCTTAATAGAACTAGTTGCAATACTATATCTGTGTCAGTTCTTGAAAGAATCAATTGCAATGATACATGCATATCTCTGTCGGTTCTTCAAAGAAACGGTTGTACTAAACGTGAATATCTCTATCAATTTTTAAACGAACCGATTGCAATAAACGTGAAAATCTCCGTTGGTTCTTAAAATAACCGATTGCAATAAAGTGAATATCTTTGTCAGTTCATTGATTCAACCGATTGCAATATTAATATCTGTGTCGGTTATTTGTAAGAATTGATTGCAATATTATTGCATGCACTTGTTTCCTCCAATCATGCATACCGCTTAAGATCACATTTTATAAAAAAAATTATTGATATCACCATTTAAGATCAACTAAATACCCAAATTTTTTCAAGCCTCTTTCCATTGCAATTCTAGCATAGGTCAGACCCCAAACCTTCAAATCTTTAATTATTTATAATACAAAAATTTCAAACATGTACATAGAATTAATTGTCTACATTGATGTCCCTTTATTTACAATACAATCCTTTTTAATGATATATACATATGTAATTTATTCCATGTGTGTCATCGTCACCGCTAAGACATGCCCTATCTATAAATAGAGATATTTCATCGACTTGGTTATACTCTTCTTCATCCATCGAAACAATGGAATTTGGTATGTTCCATAATCGAGCTCCTATTTTTCTTTGGTCATCCCATAGTAGGAGTTCATTGTAGTTGAGGATCCTCCTTTAGAGTGATCATTAGACAAAGCATCTATGCTCACACCACTACTTTAAACAGTACTATTTGTTGGATTTGAGCTCTCACATGCTCACTCAGCTCACTCTGAACTGCTCTCTCAGCTTACTCTGAACTCTCACACGAATACAACGAAGAAGCACACATGGAGAGGTTTTGCGGCACCGTAACTGTGCCCTTTTCTCTTGTTTTATTTCTTGACTTAATTAGCAATTCATACATGACTTATATAATGCACACACACGACGCTCCCAGCCACGATCTGCGCACAAACGTAACAACCCACGCGCCTCCGTGCGAAGTTAGCCTTGACAACTCAGCCACGCACTCCTCTATAGCCACACGCGTCCCTCGCAAACTCCGCTCCTGAGGACTCGGCTCCACTGCACGCAAGACATGCTGATCACTCCATGCAACGTGCTGCATGCAAACTCCACTAATCAACTACACTAATGCAGGTTCTAAGAAACTAACACATGCATGCACACCTCGTTTTACTGTCAACTAAAACAAATATGTATGCAACCTATCTTCTAGCTACGACGCACAACTCCATAAAAACTTATACAACAAGATTAATTCCTAACAATCACCCCCTTAATCTTGTTGTTTTTTATTTTGAGCACCTGCTTAATGATCTTCAAAGCAGTGCTGGCTCCTCATCCGCATCAGTGAGAAGTGCCTCCTCCTTCTTC
The DNA here is from genome assembly GCA_036346375.1 of Guadua angustifolia. Taxonomy (NCBI): domain Eukaryota; kingdom Viridiplantae; phylum Streptophyta; class Magnoliopsida; order Poales; family Poaceae; genus Guadua; species Guadua angustifolia. The sequence continues at coordinate 17,253,902 of CM070504.1, read as the reverse complement.
GGTTTCTGGCACTCCCGAGCTAAGTGCCCATATTCTTGGCAATTGTAACAACGCACCTTCGACTTGTCAAAGGTACTCTTCTTCTTCCCAGAGCTCGAACTGCCTTCCTTGTTCTTGTACTTGGACTCCCATTGGGCACGAGTGAGAAGAAGATGTCCGTCCTCATTATCAGTGTCGTGAATGCGCACACGCTCCTCATACGCCTTGAGAAGCTCGACCACTTCTTCCATTGTCATTGTCTTCATGTCCTCAAATTGCTCAATGGTTGAGACAATCTACAGGTACTTGTTCGGAATAGCTCAGAGAAGTTTTTGCACGATGTAGCTCTCCTCCATCTTGTCGCCAAAGCCACGAATTTGATTGATGAGAGTTCTCAATCTCATGGCGAAGTCATCTACCGACTCCGTGTCCTTCATGCGCAAACCCTCGAACACACTTTTGAGGGTCTATGCACGCGCCTCCTTGACATGGTTGGCACCAATGTACATGCTTTTCAGTGCCTCCCATGCTTCTTTCGCCATCTTCTCGGCCAACATGAAGAGCATCTCGTCGGGGATCCCTTGGTAGATGGCCGCCAATGCCATCTGGTCCAAGCGAGTGTTAGTGACATCGGGCTCCACAGCTTCCCACACACCTTGTGCCTTCATGTATACCTTCACCTTGATTGCCCAAGTAGCATAATTGCTCTTGGAGAGCATCGGATATTGCAAGGTCACAGCTCTCTCCTTGCTCGTTGGCACCAATGGCGACTCACGGACGCTGCCGCTAGCATCATCGTCGGTGTGCGCCCTAGGACCTTGTTCGTTGCTACTGCCATCGCCACCGTTGTTGTTCGCCATAGCTGCAGGATCTGAATGTAGCTCTGATACCAAGTGTTGGATTTGAGCTCTCACGTGCTCACTCAACTCACTCCGAACTGCTCTCTCAGCTCACTTTGAACTCTCACATGAACATAGCGAAGAAGCACAGACGGAGAGGTTTTGTGGCACCGCAACTGTGCCCTTTTCTCTTGTTTTACTTCTTGACTTAATTAGTAGTTCATACATGACTTATATAACGCATGCACACAATAATTAGTAGTTCATACATGACTTATATAACGCATGCACACGACACTCCCAGCCACGATCTGCGCACGAACGTAACAACCCATGCGCCTCTGCGCGAAGTTAGCCCTGATGACTCAGCCACGCACTCCTCTATAGCCACACGTGTCCCTCGCGAACTCCACTCCTGAGGACTCGGCTCCACTGCATGCGAGACAGGCTGATCACTCCATGCAACGTGCTGCATGCAAACTCCACTAATCAACTACACTAATGCAGGTTCTAAGAAACTAACACATGCATGCACACCTCGTTTAACTGTCAACTAAAACAAATATGTATGCAACCTATTTTCTAGCTATGACGCACAACTCCATAAAAACTTATACAACAAGATTAATTCCTAACACTATTTGTATATTGACTTTCAGTATAAAAGGTGTAGCTATTAATATCGTACCCCTACCATATCTGTACATTAATCTTGATCCATCAGTCACCCATTTGACATTCTCATTGATGGAGACCTTTGCCTTTTCTTTAAACTATGTGAGGAATCGATCGTTGTGTTCTCGCGTGGTGGAATGCTGCTCGATGTATATATGAACTTCTGCATTGTGCTGCAAGACTGTCAAATGCACTTTGTAATACATATCAAACCATGGACTCGTTAGTTTAGACCCAATGGTTCGTTTGCCAGCAAGTCTACCCTCATGATGAAATACAGGAACACCTATTGCTTGTCTTTTACCTAGATAGTCCACGCAGAACTCAATAACCTCTTCAGTCCCGTAACCTTCAACAATACTACCCTCAAGCTTAGACCGATTCCTCACATATGACTTTAATATACTAATGTACCTCTCGAACGGATATATGTAACGTAGGAATGCAGGTCCATATATTTTAATCTCTCTAACAAGGTGAACAACAAGATAGACCATGATGTAGAAGAATGACGGGGGAAATGTATCTCAAGCTAACATAGAGTCTGTACCACCTCACTCTACAAGTTGTATAGTGCATTGGGATTAATAACCTTGCAAGAAATCACATTAAAGAAATAACATAACTTTGTGATTGCCAGCCTGATATCCTCTGGTAGAATATTTTTGATTGCAATAGGGAGTATTTTGGTCAACAAGACATGACAGTCGTGGGGCTTTATACCAAGAAACTTCAAATCATCTATGGACCCATGCTTCTTAATGTTCGCGGAGTAGCCCGACATAACTTTAATACCTTAGAGACACTTGCACAGATCATATTTCTCCTTCTTGGACAAGGTGTAGTGTGCAATAGGGATGTATAGACTTTTCCATTCTTCTCTATCACTGCAAGCTTGGGCCTAATTCTCATGTAGATCATGTCGCGGCGAGCACTATCCTTGGTCTTCCCAGGTATGTTCAACAGAATGTTAACCAAATTGTCACAAACATTCTTCTCAACGTGCATGACATCAATACAATGCCGGACATCTAACTTCTTCCAGTTTGGTAAGTTTCAAAATATCGACCTCTTCTTTCAAATGGTCCTAGATGAATAGATTTTTCGCTCTTTCCATACTGAACATCGATATTCTCCATGCATGAATATAGTTGCCTTCCACTCCTAGGCTGCGGGCCCGAACGAACTTCCCTCTTCCTATAAAATTTGCCATCCATCTTATGTATCGATGGCCTCGAGATAGAAACATACGGTGACCCATGTATATAGTTTTCTTGTAATTCAGCAACTACAAGCTCTTAGTCTCCTTTTCACAAGTAGGATATACTTTGGCGCCCTTCGTATTGTAGCCCACTAAATTACCAAGGGCCAAAAAATCATTTTTGGTGCAAAATATCATAGTCCGTAGGGTGAAGTTTTCTCTTTTGTATGCATCCCACACCGTGACCCCTCATGCCATGATTTTACCAAATCCTCAATCAGTGGTGCTAGGTACACATCAATATCATTTTTCAGTTGTTTGGGTCTCGAGATTAGTAATGATATCATAATATACTTCCTCTTTATGCACAACCAAGTAGGAAGATTGTAGATACATAATAGAACTAGCCAAGTACTGGAACGACTGTTCATATTACTGAACATATTCATTCCATCGATACTCAATCTAAATCTTATGTTTCTCATCTCAACACCAAATTCCTCATATTTCCAATCAATGTTTCTCTATTGAGCCAAATCAGTAGGGTGTCTCAGCTTGCTATCTTCTTTTCGATATTCATAATGCCAATATAACAATTTTGCCTCTTTGGGATTTGTAAACAACCACTTCAAACGGGAAAGAATGGGCAAGTACCATAATACCTTGGCTAGTGTCTCTTTAATAACCTCTTCACCATCGTCGCCCTGGTTCTTACACTTCTTGTCATTATGCTTCTCCTTTTGTTTATACTGAGGTACACCACAAACTAGACAAACGTGTAATTCCTTATACGCGTTACGATACAAGATGCAATCATTTGGATATACATGTATACTTTCTATTTTCATTCCTATAGGACATAGTAGCTTCTTCGTTTCATAAATGTTAGTTGGCAATTCGTTTCCCTTCGGAAGCATATTCGATACAAGAACTAAAAGTGTATTGAAACTTGTATATGTCTAATGGTGTTTTGTCTTCAGTTTGAACAATGCAAGGACTGAACCCAACTAGGTGTATTCCACTTTGCAACCCAAGAACAACGGTTTGGCATCATCTTTCATCAAGCTTTTAAAATTTTCAAACTCTCTTTCCATGTAATTTTCCTCCATATCTCACAACATTTGCTCTAAATTATCCTCTTCAAACATATCATGCTGCAACTCATGATCGGGTTCTAACATGTCTTTGTTGCATACTAGACGAGTACCACATGTATCCCCGTGATGGATCCAACATGTGTAATTCCTCACGAAGCCATGTCGAATCAAGTAGTCTTCAATTTGAGCTAAGTTGTGAAATCTTCTGAGATTGGTGCAATCAAAGCAAGTATAATATATGAAGTTTGCACCCCTCTTCACCATGTCTTCTTATGCAATTTTTTAAGATTCCTTAACACCACTCTGAAATTTAACACTCACACAGTTTTTCTGAGACATCCATTCTTCATGTTCTATTTGCAATTAAACTATGCATAATAAATTAAGAAAAAATTGTAGCGACAGCTAGGTATTTTAAATAATGAGAATTATTTAATTCCTTGGTAAATAGAGAGCGGGTTCCAACATATATAATTTTACTCCCAATACCTTCTTCCCTATTTAAGAGTTTTCAGTTCCCTACTTAGGAGACATACATTCAAAACATAAAAAATGATATCGAATTAGCTAATGTAGTAAGCTTGAAATCCTTTTGACTTCAATAAAAGAAAATAAGGGTGGAAACATTAATAATTGAATGATCTTAAAGAAACGTTTATTTGTTGACTAGCTATGTACGTACCAACAATGACTTCTAATATCTAATTAGGTTAGGTCCTAATCATATGCCAGGATATATGGCTCGAGCAATTTTTAAGCTGTTGTACAACTCTAAATAAAATTTCGGTAGCATCTCCTACTGTTTTCCAAATACACGTCTCAACAACAAGTCAAGAGGTGTGTGTATCCGGAGAACACCAGGGAGATGGTACCGAAACTTTATCCCATGTTGTACAACAGCTTAAGAACTTGTTTGAACCACATATCCTCGAACTGTCCAAGAAAACGTGAACAATTCGAGAGTGCTTGCCTATAAATATACTATTAGAGCATATTCATAAACAAGCACCATTGAATGGGAGATGTAAGTTATGCAACATAAATTCTAACATTCATCATATTATAGCAATAATAATTCCAGATTAATATGAGCATACTAGAAAAATAAATGGATGTGTGCTTGTCAAATAAAGGGTGTAAAATTTAATAGGATACACACAATTCTAGTGCAACCTAAACTCTCTTTGTGTCATATCGAATTAGCTAGTGCAAAATTTAAGGGGTTTGAAGGAATGTTCACCTTTTAAAGAAAACAAAAAATAATGGAAAATTAAGGGGACATCTTGTAATGACCCCCTATTATTGTATAAAATACGAAAATGAGAATCTCATGTGCATACAGTACTAGTCCATGATCTAGTACGCACATTTACAACAATTGAAATCACAAACATACGTCATTTTATTTAAAGCGGAAGCTATTTATACATTTCAGAGTATATATATAGTAGCAGAAGAAGCAAAGTCTCGTAGTGTCCATCCAACCCTCAAGCAACTAACAAAACATAAATCCCTAGAAAGATCGTTTATTTGAAATTCCCGCAACCTGCAACGAAAAATATTCTTCGGAGCTTCATTTTATTTTTCACCTAAAAAACATAATAAGCAAAGTTGAACACTTTCATACTCAACAAGTTTTAAGGTGGTATTTGCAACATACAGTAATGCAGGCTATGTCAAAGGAAGCTTTTACGGTTAATTTGCATAAAGCGACATTGAATTCATAAATCAAGTTGTAATTTAGAAACGGAATTTGTAAAAAGCATATTTAATTGATATGAAAGTAACAGGTGGAGCATAAGAAATAACTCACAGTCCTCCATGACATGAGCTTCGAGATGATAATTACCTGCCAACACTATTCTTTGCCAAAACAAGGCATAATAGATGAAACCAGCCATTTTGAAAATAATAAAACAACTAACTATGTGATGATGTTACCGAGTGTCCTTGACCGGGGGCACAACTAATCGATTAGATTTACACTCTGTAGAGATGTACAGCTTTACACACAAGTCATGACATTTTGTTTTTACCACATGTTTCATTCTCCTTTGGCTTGTGGCCAGAATGTTCATGACGAAAACCTTTAAAATTAACTTTGTACCAGCCCAGTGACGATAAACCCTCGCTATGGTGGCAGAAACATATATATAAAACATGGTGTCATTCTCACAAAAACAGTCAGGCACTGTTTCTCCCCATAGCAAGGCATACACCATTCTATCGACATGCATTTACCCACACTTCGGTGTGGAAGTCCCTTCTGAGCAAACCAAATCGGAGTGCCCGTACTACTCCAGCCTTCCAGAGCACAAAGTTAATCTAGATAATTTAATTGGTTTAAAGCTGTTCCATACCACCACTTGTGGTTGTATGTGCTTCTTGGCTTGTAAGCAACTCATAGCATGGTCCTTAATTCAACACAGGCAATAATCTCCCCCTACATTACGTGCAAATCCATCTGCACAACTAACTATTACCAATTATCGCCCGCATCAAAACCATAGTTTTATTTTGAGTTTTTAGCCAAAATACCAACCACCATCAATGTCATATCCAACATTTTTAAATTCTCAAGAATCTGATTATTCTAATTTTTACTACTATAGCATGGCTAAGCATGGATAATAATCGCATATACCCACGTTGACATCATATATTGTCTAACCCTATTATGTGGTTATCAAGGTTTACATATCATACTTATCAACGAAGTTCCATATGAGAAAAGCTAATGTGCTCTCAAGAGCACGGATCCTTCCGTGCTTCGCGATGAGTTTGCAAAATTCGTGACAAAAATGTTCAATCAGAACCATTCATCTTCTTCATCTTGTTGAAATGTAGCTATAGACCAAATTTCGTATTTTTTTGAATTTGTTTACTATTTGTTTTGCATTTTCTAAAATCAGGCTTTTTGGATGGTCCAAATTATATGGTGTTTTTTAGAGCGGCGACAGTTATTTTTTCTCTAAAATAACAGTAGAGAAGAGTTCAGCCCTAAGGTATAAATAATCTAATGAGGCGCATCACATGCACATCACAATCGGTTCTGATGAGTACATAACAATCAGTTCTAACCTGTGAACCGATTATGATTCTTATTAATACCCTCTCCGAAATCATATATCGCAATCATTTTTTTTCTAAAAAGTTAAGAACCAATTCAATCATTCTATAACAGTGCATGCAAATCAGTCTAGACCAATGCTAGAAAGGTATTCGTATGGTCCAGGTACATGGCGCTGGTGGCTTTTGCCTGCCTACCTGGTCCTTTCCAACTGTGATGACAAAACAAATTTAACGACGCATGCATCATGAACACATATGCATGCCCTAGCTATCAAAAGGCGAGCGGCAAAAAGACAAGGCCAAAGCCGAGTGTTGCAAGGACAGGGTAAAGGGAGGAGCCAGAAGCGAGGCTTGATTGCTTGAAGAGGACCATGTATACTTGCAATAGCTGTGTGCGTGCTGTGCTGGCTTGCCAGGGTTGGCCAATGGCTTGCTGGTCGCTTTGCTTCATCAGGGAATCTGCGAGAGGGGCACTACTGCTACCTCATCTATCGATCATCACCTAGCAGCAGCAGCAGCTGAAGAGGCTTTCCCGAGTAGCGAGGCACTAATACACACTCATGATCTCGTCCTCTCTCTCATGCATCCTTACAAAAGAAAAAAAGATGCCATGGGTGAGGTCAAGAGTGCGAATAAAGGTCACCCATGCGACGCCCATATGATATGTTTTAGTACAACAACATAATGTGAGCAGTGATCGAGTAGTGAAAAGGCGTACAGTACAGGGCCTACCTAGCTACGTGACAATATATAAGTTTCTGTGTGTGTAGCACTGTAGTGTAGTCAGCCTCACCAGCGTAGGTCGTCAAGGATTGGTTTGGTACGGATACAGACACCAAAACTAATTAGAGACGACACAGCGTACGTATGTGCATGTTCATTCACCACTGCGCGCTAGACCTGTAAATTGGGTCGTGCCGTCAGACCAAGCCTATTGTGCTTCGGGCCGCTTCAGGACGGTCCAGTACGGCACGGCCGCATCATCGGGCCGGGTCGGATTGGCCCAAAATGGTTTTTTCCTGGTCTGGCCTGGCACTAAAGTCCGTCGGGCCATCATCGGGCCATGCCGGCCCAAGCACGGTCCTGGCCTGCTCTAGATCGATTGAAACAGTCGCACTTGCCCCCCTCTCTCTGTCCCATCACTATCTGGTCATAAACTAATTAACCAACTACTTTTAGCCAGTAATTAATCACTATCTAGTGTGACGCCAGCTGTGGCCAGTAATTAGTAGCGGGAGTGTATGATTGGGAATATCCAATTAGTTGGGCCGTTGTCGGGCCGTGCTAGCCCAAGCACGGCACGATCAATCGGGTCATGTCGGGTGGCCCAGCGTGCTGCAATTCAAGGCCCAGCCTAGCCCGGCATTTGGGCTGTGCTGGCCCAGCCCATAATGTTTTGGGCCGTGTCGTGCTTTGGGCCGTCAATTTCGTGCCGTTCTCGGGCTAGCCCGTTTGAGCCCGGTCCAATTTATAGGTCTACTGCGTGCTGGTACGTATGCAGCTCGTATTGCAAATTTGCAATGCATGCTTGTGAATTGCAGAAGCTATATGGGCTCCTAAAAACCGAATAAAAAACCAGTTCGATTCTAAAAATTGATTCTCATAATTCACCCCACCTATAAACAATAGAATCTGCAAATATAAAAATCTTACCAAAAATTGTAAATAATTACTCACCAAATATCATCATAAAATACAGAATCTAGAATCAATTTCTTTACTGCCACAGTTCAAAATCGGCTTTCAAAGAATCTACGATAAAAACAAAGTGGCCCAAAATCTCATTGACCGGTAACTCTAGAATGAACGTATCGATCTAGGCTAGCTAAAAGCGCATTTCGTGCATGCTAAGCGTACGCAGATAGCTAGAGAGAGATGGCACGGGGACAACGCTATCGAACCGGCCAACTTTTTCGTACATTGACCAGCTGCCGTCTGCAGGTAGGTCGACGGCGCCACACAGGATGAGAAGCAGAGGGAATTCCACCGGTTTCTCGTGTTTTCAGTCGATAGATATTCGTACCATGGCATGACGACAACGACGGCCGGTGGTACGAACAGAGCTACCATCCATCGATCAGTTGGACATTATGCGCAGCTCGCGGCCACGGTATAGTGTCGATCGAGATAAATCCATCGAGAGAGAAATCTCCAAGGAATCTTGAAACCTTTCTTACCACGATTATTCTGGCGACGAAAAGTCTACCGGCAATTCCGCTCTCAAATACATGCAAAATGCAGGGGCACAAGAGCTGCATAGTCTATACTTTGGAGTCCGGCACGATTTCGAAAGCCGTGAGGGGTCTGCTCGTAGATTCGGCGACGTGCAGGCTCTGAGAGGCCGGTATTTCCTGTAGTCTTTTATCTCAAATACATGCAAAATGCAGGGGCACAAGAGCTGCATAATACATTATTTATATTGCTTTCGTCAGTGGCGAAACTAAATTTTTTTTTATTGAGAGTGCACACTTCACACGTACAACTCTGTAGTCTTTTACAATTACCTCGTAATATCATAAATCCACACATATATTTGAAATTTGCTAAAAGCACAATAAAAATAGTTCTAAGATTTTAAAAATCCTAAACCACCAAAATTAGAACCAATTTAATAAACAAATTTAGCACATTAAAGAGGTGATCTTATGCAACTTTTCAAAATTTTGGGGTGTAAGGGCACCTGGTACCGGCCATGGCTTTCGTATTGCATAATTTGGAGTTTAGACCCATTTTGAATCTAGCTAACCAATATTATTCGATCGAATTGCCTTTTCTTGGGCTCTCTAACTATTTAAGGAGAACGACTGGTCTGCAAGATGGATAGTAGATCAATTACAGCGAGCATGAGTAACTAGTGAGCAATAAATATGATCTATGGTAGCCAAACACTACCAACTGTACCCACATACATACCACTCGATCTCTGGCCGGCTCCCATATTACTCCCCAAAAATAACACCTAAACCCTTGACCATCTTGTTCGAGATGATATGGGTATGTTTGCTTGGTGGGATGAAGTTGAATCGGATGAGATAGTCGTGTAATATTTGATTCCATTGTTTTGGGTAAAAAATAGAATGGTTCAGCATCTATAGAGAATATTTCATAAATTTGTATACAACTATCCAGGATGAAATTGCTCCATTCAAGCAACCAAACACATGTGTAACTTTTTTGAACCATCTCATACATGTACTATTTAGTACATGCAACCAAACACACCCATAAGGATCCATCATGGACATACGTACTATCGACTCACCACCACAGCCATTGACACCAGCAACCACGCCCATCATACCCACCACGCTACATATCAATCGAGATCATTAATTAACAGTCACACACATAGAACCCAACACCACACCCTCTTGCAACGTACACCTGTTGTACCACCCAGCTCCACTAATCCCCTCCACAGCTCCTCTCCTCCCCTGCTGGCCTCCTGCCTCTCTCTCATGCCCTCGGGCCTTCATAGCTCTGGCTCGTAGTGCCATCACCCATCGCCTGGCACAGCATTGGCCCAAGATTGAGCTTCCCTATGGTGTGCAACCTCCTCCTGTCCGTCGGGTCGTGCCTCCATGTGATGCCACCCTGGCTTCCACACGTGGCTACTGACCCGCCAGCATTGCTAGGGTTTCTTCTCGGGTTTCTCAGGAGCTTGCTGCTTGTCCCTTCAGGTGCACACCTCTCTCATTCGATTTCTATTGCATTTGGTGCCTAGTGGTGTGGGGATGTGAACATTAGTTGCTAGTTCGGCCTTGTGGACTGGTGATTCTGGGCTGAGTGCTAAGAAAAAGGCCTATCTTCATCATCTAATCTCCTTCCTCTCTCGGTCTCTTTGCTGCAAAGTGCAGACGTAGCTTATAGCCATGGCTGGCCACCATGCCTGGGGTGGGGATTATGGTGCCGGTGGAGGGTAGCCTCGATCCTAATAAAGCCCCATTGTATTTGCTCATGATTACTGCCCAATGGTCAAAGATCAAGGATAGGTCAAAAAATTGGATTAAGAGTGCCCAAATGCATGATATCGATTAGCAGCAGATAACTGATAGAATGACCGACAGACACATAATATATTGCAATCATTTTAGAAATCTAAGCAAAAAAGTAATTACTAACATAAAGTCAAGTTCCAATGCAAATATTACTCCTCCGTCCTGCAATATAAGTCCAAGCCTGCCATACACATAGACCAAGGAAACACTAAATCTAAAAGCAATTTAATGTCACTAATCGGCAACCCAGGCATTCGCATAGGCTATCTTCTTAGATGAAGTCACTTTGGTCTGTTAATTTAGATTGTACATAATAGCCACTATAACTTGGTTGTGTTAGATGGATGTTAAATCTTTTTCTTTTCTCATTTAATATGAAATTTCTCTCATAGTTTATAATTAGTATAGATACTAGATCTTATTATGAATTTTAATATTTTTGAAATTTAGCTTTTTAATTAGCAAACAAATCAAATATGTAATCATTCTTTAGTTTAGTCCTAATGTGCATATTTTTTGATCTACTTTGGGTTGATTTTTAATTAATTTTAGGCTTCAAATAAAAATCTATTTTCTATTTTTATTTATTATTATTCCAAATTTTATATATAGGGTTCACTTTCTAGTTTGTGTGGAAATGAACTTGCTAATTTTTTATTGTGAAATTTACTTAATTTGTCTTGTGCTTGACAAAGACTCACTCCGTATAAAAATATAGTGCATATTTTTTAAGTGGTCTTGTCCATAAATATATGTCGTATTTCATATGCTAACAAAAAATTAATATGAACTTCCCTCTATACCCCTAATAAATATCTAGCTTTACTTTATATCCTCTACATGCTTGCATTGAATATAATGCTTATTGTGGACCTGGCGACTGCACCCTTCAGCCCAGTGAAGGACCAGCACCAGAGCATCGCACATCACGCAAACTCAGGCAACCAACCTTCAGCATGCCCCTTAGGAGGAAAACCTCCATGCCGAAGGGCATGTTAACCCCCTTTGGTAGACCACTAAGGGGTCAAACCCCCATGCCAAAGGGGGTGTTAACCACCTTTGGCACGTTGCTGAAGGGTCAAGACTCTCCGACAAAGGGGGGGAACAGGCCCCTTCGGCTAGATCTTGAGGACTGGACAAAGGCCATGCGCCAAGATGGGACAATCGAGTGGGAGTTGCCTCTTTGGGATAGAGTAGGGTGAGCCGAGCCAAAGCCCATATGGGTACAACCATCATGAGGTCTACAGCCTAGCTAGAGCAGGGACAAAATACCATGGGCCCTTACTAACCTAGGGGCCCTGTAGGGACTTGTTTGTAATATTACTTTGGACCAGCAAAGGTCCTATAAATAGCACATGTATCTGCCTTGTAACAGGGAGGAAAAGGGACATTAGATGATTTGCCCCATTGTAGTTGGTGCAATTGATGATTTGCCCCATATGTCTCACTAACATGTGGCCCTAGGGCTCGTATATTAGTGAGATATCACGGGACAAATTATCAACGACGCAAGTAAATGAGGGAAAACCATCATTTTTTTTTCAAAAAAGAGCACTAAAGAAAGTGCTATATATTTACTTGTCTTCCCTTGAGTCTCCGAACCCAACCCTCTTTAGGGACCCCCATTATGTTTGTTTGGTCTCGTAACCACAACATTTGGTGCTATCTGTGGGGAAAGGCAAAGTAAGATGGCACCGCCAAGGAAAAGGGTAGCCCTGGCACATGCCACAGCAATCGAGGAGGCTGCCACACTCGCGAGTCATGGAGTGCCAAGGACCAGGCGCACAAAGATTAGGGGCATTCTTGTCATTTTCAATGTCACCGTGACCATTTGGGACCTCTTAGGGAGTGGTCTTAACCACTTTGTACATCTTGAGGAGTGGTCGTGACCTTTGATGGAGTGATCTACACCACTGTGAGAGTGGTCTTTACCTCCAAGGACACTTGGAGAGTGATCATGGCCTCTGATGAAGTGGTCTAGACCACTGTGGGTGTGGTTTTGACCTCTGGGGACCACTTGAGGAGTGGTCGTAACCTCTGTTGGAGTGGTCTAGACCACTATGTGAGTAGTCCTAACCTCCATGTGAGTGGTCTTAATCTCTATGGGAGTGGTCCTAATCTCTATGGAAGTAGTCGTGACCTCAATAGGATGGTCGTGACCTCTATAACAGTGGTCCTGACCTCCATGAGAGTGGTCTTGAGTGGTCATCACCTCTATAGGAGTAGTCCTCACCCCTATAGAAGTGGTATAGACCTCTGTATGAGTGGTCATGACCTCTTGGAGAGTGATCATTAACCTCTAAGGTCCTCTTGGAAAGTGGTCCTAGCCATTGAGGGAGTGGTCTAGACCTTTAAGGATCTCTTGGAAAGGGAGTGGTCGTGACCTCTAAGAGAGTGGCTATGACCACTGTAAGAGTGGTCTGGAGTGGTCTTGCACTACTACAGAATATGTCATCACAGACGGTTTTATGAACCGTTTGTAAGTAAGTGTCAGTGATGACAAAGAGTCATTGCAGACGGTTTTCCAACTGTCTGTGAAAAAACTCATCACAAACGGTTCTAGGCTAGAACCGTCTGTGATATGGACTCATATCACACCGTTCTAGCTGGTAGTTTAAAAACATTAAATTAGGGAGGGCTTTCCAGAATGTCACCCATCCTAATACTACTCTCGCCTAAGAACGCACGCTTAACTTCAAAATTCTGATTGGATCCGAATATTTTTAACGCCACACAAGAACTTCCTAAGAGGTCACCCATCCTATTACTACTCTCGTCCAAGCACGCTTAACTTCAAAGTTCTTATAAGATCCAATACTTTAGTGGTAGTATGATCACATCTGATATATAATGCATCCCTCCTCCCTTTAACACTGTGAAGCACCCGAACACCGATTTCTAATTATTTCAAATTAGTAAACTATAGAGGTAATTAGCAAAATTTAAAACTTTTAAATTTATTTTCCATACTTTTGACTATTAATGATGCTTGCAATATATGTGCCATTGCTATTAATGAAACTTATAAAACACCATAACTTTTGACTCGTACCTTCGATTTTGGTGTTTTTGTGCTTTTCGGAATCATCACATGATAAGCTCTCCGATTATATTCTTTTGGGCACCAATTCTAGTTTGCAAATACGAAATCCTAGCACGTTTGTTAAAATAGCCATAACTTTTAACTTGTAACTCCGATCGAGGCGTTCTTTGGCTCGTCGGAAAGATAACAAAAAGAAACACCCAAATTTCATAAGTGTGCAAAAATCAAATGGTCGGATCCTAATGGTTTGTGTGAGTGTGTGGGCGGCGATAGAATTTCAAAAAAACGTCGTTTAGGGCCTCAAAATGGCCTTCGAAGTTTTGAATCTATTTTGGTCGGTCTTTTCAATTATTGCAAATGGAATATTAGTTCCAATTATTTCAAATAAAATATTATTTAATTTCAATTCTTTCAAATTAGAAGGCAGGAGAGGTAATTAGAAATATTTATTATTTTGTGATGGTTTCAAATTAAATTCGTCTGTGATATGTGAATAGAATGGTCACAGTCAAGAGTGGTCATGGACAAGAGTGACTTTGAGTGGTCACAGTCAAGAGTGGTCATAGACAAGAGTGGTCCTGGACCAAGGTGGTCATAGACTAAGTGATCCAAGGTGGGATCTTTTGATGCTTGACCAGTCAATGATACTTGTTGGATTTCTTGTGCACGTTGTTATGAGATTACTAATGCATGTTATCTGGAACAATACTATGTGATGGTTTGGTTGCCTGTGTTGGTTACAGGACTTCGATGTTAGGTCATGGTGAGGCGAAGGAGACTAGGACTAGGTTAGAAGAGCTAAGGTCCAAAATAGTCAAGAGACATGGGAAGATGACTGAGGCTGGGAAGTGGTTGCGAGTCAGAAAGACAAGGAGCCAAAGCGTGAAGCATTGGTGATGGACATGGCGGGCAATGGGAAGATGGTTCAGAATTAGGCTAAAGGAGGAGTTGAGGTCTAGAACTGTGAAGGAAGCCGAAGCTGTCATGGTGATGTGGACAAGGATACATGGCATGCAAAGTGATTTTGGCCTGTTTGCAAGCGAGGATGGTTCGAGGGAGTCCAGCCATGTGAGAGGTTTGGCAGCAAGTCATTGGGGCCACTGTCGAAGGTTAGATCTCAACAATAAACTTGTGATTACGGGTACCTTCGGATTAGCAAAGTCAAGCATGAAGACAATGGCACACGATGTATACAGGTTCAGACCCCCAAATAGAGTAATACCTTATGTCATGTGTGGATTATGTATGAACTTGGTGTATCGAGTACAGAGTAACGTGTCTAGCCCTAGTTACAATGAAGATTGGGTCTAGGCAATGGCTAAACTATAGTGGGAGGTTGACAAAGCAGGGTTCATCAACTCCTGGATGTTTTGCGTCTTCTAAAAACTCTCTGCAAAGGTCTTCTCTCTCGAAAGCTCTCTCTAAAGGTCTCTCCCTAGGTCCTCCCTCATTGAAGATGCCTACCCCTAGCCTTATATAGTCGGGTTAACCCTACCTCAGGTTGAGTTTAGCAGGTTTGGGATATCAGATCGTAGCTGGTGAGGAGTACATTGTCACGTGATCTTCGTAGCATATCCAAACTTCCCTGGATATCAGGTGAACTCAAGTTTCCTCGTAACAGGAAAGCGATCGAGTCCTTCCCAATATGGAATTATCTTCTCCGCGGATACCTAATCCCATAGAGTTGAGCCCGTGATATCCAGAGCTTCTATATATCGTTAGAACATACCCTTCATGTATCCTACACGTACACATACCCCATGTTTAGATATTCAACAACCACATGGAAGGTGACAAAGCATGGACGATGCTTTGAAAGTGCATCTAGGCCCCTAATTGTGTTTTGGATGATTAATGACAAACGATTAAGGGACTAATGGCTTATGTGAGTATATGAGCAGGTGATAGTCCCAAAAGGAACGCATCTACGGACAATGACGACCCTCAAAAGAGAAAAGAAGAATGGCGTCGACTTAAAGTAGATTTTTCATTTTAATTGAGTCGATAGAATCGCCGTACTATCAAGAGGGATGGAATGTAGGTGCCTTAGAAATAATCTCTATGCTCAGATGGACAACTTTCACAAAATGAGTTTTGGAAGTCACCAAGCACGGCACTCACTTTGTATTTTTATTGTGCTGATATTATCGGAATGTCCGATGTGAATATCGGATAGTCCGATAGTATCGGATTTTCCGGTGTGAGTGTGGTTGCTGGCTTTGGATCTCTCTGGAAAAGTCGGACTGTCCGATAGTTGATATCGGAATGTCCGATGTGGTCTAAAAATTTTTCTAAGTCCTTGAGCTTGGATCTCTCGGGAATTATCGGAATGTCCGATGTCATATATCGAACAGTCCGATATGGACTTAGAAGGATTTGGAAATCTGTCTCCTCGTTTAAAATCTCTCGGGAATTATCGGAATGTCCGATGTCATATATCGGACAGTCCGATATGGACTTAGAAGAATTTTGAAAACTTCTTCTTCATTGAAAACTCTCTGGAATTATCGGATTGTCCGATGTCTCATATCGGATAATCCGATATACACTTAGAAATTTTGGAAGAAACTGTGCTGTGTTGAAAACTCTCGGGTTTTATCGGAACATCCGATGTATGTTATCGGATAGTCCGATATGTGTTTTATTTCAAAAGAATTTGAATTTTTTAGTGGAGTCGACCTGGAGATTTTTACAGATTGGATAGTCCGATAACAGGCATCGGATAGTCCGATGTGGGTCCGACCTGTAGGCGAATCGGCTATATTTTGTGTCTTGGCTATAAATACCCCACCCACTCCCTCATTTACTGCTACCTACTAGTGTGCTGAGCATTTACTTCATCTTTGCTACTCTCTTGCTTTCACTTGCTCTCTCTTGTGTTCATCTTTGAGAAATTAGTTGAGAGTTGAAGCAAGTGTCCTTTTAGTGCCTTGTTTGCAAACCGTGAAAGTCCATTTGAGCACTAGAGTGATTTTTAAGAGCGGATCGACACTCCATTCATTACTCTTGGAGATTGAGGTCTCCTAGACGGCTAGGAGTCACCGGTGAGCTCCCGATCTTCGTGTGGGATGCCCCCGGAAGTTTGTGAAGGTTCGATTCCACCTCCGCAAGGAAAGGGATCAAGAAGTGAAACCGGCGAGTGCTTTGTGCAACACCGGGAGGAAAGAGGTCAAGTGAGACCCGGGCTTTGTGCCTCCTCAACGGAGACGTAGGATCTCCTCAAAGATCCGAACTTCGGGAAAAAATCAACCGTGCATCGGCTCTTTGGTGTGGTACTCTCTTGTTGCTTAGAGTAGATTTATTTTGAAGTAACTGCAGTATCTTGATTACTAGTATCTTGCCTAGCACTCACTTGTTGGTCACCTGCCCTAGATCTACCTTCACATGTGCCAGATCTGTTTTTCATCGCTCTGATCGGATAATCCGATCGCACATATCGGATATTCCGATATATATCGGATAGTCCGATATTAAGGTCGGATAGTCCGGTAATTCCGCTGCGATTTAGGTTTAAATTTTTATAAACGCTTATTCACCCCCCCCTCTAGGCGACTTATTCGATCCTATATGCTTCAAGTGGATAGATGTGATGCTAATTAAAGCCCTGCTCAAGCGCAGGAGGATCGTTAGAGTGTTCGCAGGTGGAGTAGTAGCGGTTAAGTTAGTTTGGTGTATGAGAGTGAATCCCAACCCTTGATGAGGTTTCTTGAGGGCTAAAAAGGTCATCTATAAATGGAGGGGTGGAGGGGTGGAGGGATGTCTCCATACCCTAGTTGGAACCAAGTTTTGAACTAAGTCTTAGGGAAGGATTCTTTGGTTTCTTTATACTCTGTTGATCTTTGTCCACCTGGTAGTGTGGTTGTAACATCCCAAAAAAATTGAAAGCAAAAAATATAAGAATTTAATTGAAATTATGATTTTAATATGAATTTCCATTTTCTCTGTGTCTTTCTTGGGATTTGTGGTTTTGAGGAATGTTTTTAAAACCAAAACCACTATTTTCAAAACTTTGAATTCCGAAATCTCATAAGAACAAAATTAGAAAAATTATATTTAAATCCAAATATGACTTCAGAAGCTTTTTTAGAAAAATATTTAAAGTATTAAAAGCCTTAACAAAATTTACTTGTACTATTGAATTCTTCTTTTTCCAAAGTATAAAAGCCAAAATATATAAAGGCAAAATCTAAAGAAAAATTCACCTAAAATCAAGAGCACCTCCAGAGCCTTCCCAAAGTGTTTCAAAGTTGTATGAACACATTTAATGTTGATAAGAAAGCAAAAACAATGAATAAAGACTATAACCAACAATCTTGTTAGATTTATTAAAAATAGTACGGACCCTCTTATCTTCTAAAACTTTTATCACATCATATACAAAACTAGAGTAGCTTGTAGGAAAAGTTTAAAAAATAAATAACCTTATTTGTTGCAATTAGAAAATACAAAATAGAAATAAATTAAAAACAACACGATAAATGTTAGAATTTTATAAAAATAAATATAATTGATAATCATGTAAAAATTTTATAATAACACCAAGAAACTTATAGTATCATGAAGAAATATTCTAGAAAAAGAATTTAACTTAATTTAAAGCCTTAGAGAAATAAAATACAAAGAATAATTAATTGGAACAACGGTCTTGTTAGAATTTAATAAAATTTTACAAATAAGATCGTGACCTAAAATTTTTACCAGTGGATAAGACCTACCTCAAAAACATACAAAGAATTTTCAAAAACTGTAGACAACAAATGTTGTCCAATTTCTCCTTGTTTCTTCCTTGTTTCTCTTACCTCTAGGTCCCTATCTGGCCCAAGAAAGGAAATTGGTTTCTTCCTTGTTTCTCTTACCTCTGGGGCCCACCACTGCTCAACCTTTGTTAACATGGCAATCATCATTAAGGACCACAAGGTGAATGCAGAGCTAAAAGAAGTCAAAACTAAGATTATAGAAGTAAAATAAAGGTTTCTAGTATTTAAGTTGACATGGTTACTGATAATATATCAAGATACACCTTTTTCACAACAACATGATCACTTTTGTAGGGATTAAAAGATATAACTGGAAGTCAATCGGTTATTGGTGTCAAACAAATAGGCACTATGCCAGAATTGTGGAACTTTAAGGAGAATCAAAAAGTCTCTATTGCAGAAGCTATGGCACATATGATAGCAAATATGTAAAAGCTCTAAGATCTTCTTGTGTTGACATATCAAATAATGTTGATTCTTAATGTATGCTTGTTGATATTTATGGTATCATAACTTGTTAATGTATTGTCACTTGACATTATCATTAATACATGAAATGTTAGTTTGCTATGAATATGATTACTGGATACCCATATACTAGAAGAACACTTACTATTATTGGACTTGTTTGTCACGCATATTAAGGACCTCGAGCAACCACATTGAAGACGAAGTGATATGGGAACGAGAAGATTATCTCGGATAGACTTCCTCGACTTCTTTCAGGTTCCTCCATAGAATCTCAGGGACGAGATTCCTGTAAGAGGGTAGATTGTAACATCCAAAAATTAAAAATAGATAAAATAAAATTTAAAAATGAAAAAAAATAAAATTTGAGTTTGAAATGTGATTTATTTTTTAATTTTCACCTTTTCTAAAATTTTCTTGGATTTTGTTCTTTAAGAAAATCAATTTTCTTGATTGAAAAATCTATTTTTCAAATAAAGAAGACCAAAATCATATAAGAGAAAAATCAAGATAAAATATATTTAAATGCAAGGATAACTCTAGAACCTTCCCAAAGAATTTTAGAAACATTTAAAAACATTAAAAACCTTAATAAAATCATTTACATTGATTGATATCCACTTTTTCAAAATATGAAAGCCAAATTATATAAAGATAAAATCAGAAGAAAATCTAAATAAATCCTAAAATGCCTCCAAAGTAACCCTAAAATTTTTAGGGAGTGTGAACATATTTAAGGCATCAGATAAATCAAAAGCAATTTGTGGATCGACTAACAATTGTATGTAGGTTAGAATTTAGTAAAAATATTTGAATGATATTATCAATTGAAATTTTTTATATAATAATCCTTAATGTCTTGTAAAACGACATAAAATTTTTAGAAAAATTAAATCTCATTTAAAGTCTCTCAAAAATAAAAAAAAACTAAAGAACAAAATAACTAACCAGATCATGTTAGAAATTAACAAAAATTTCTAGAGCTAACCATCTTCTAAAAATTTTATGATGACCTTAAAATATCCATGGTATCACCCAAATAAATTGAAAAATAGACTCTATAATCATCCTCAGAAAAATCAAGAACAAAGAGTAACAAATTGTAATAGTCACATTTTCATAATTTTAAAAAATTACATGAGTCAATTCATGTGCTTAAATTTTTACAGCAGGGTAAAGACTATCTCGAGATCACTCAAAAAAATTTCAAAAATATTAGACAAGATTTCAAAGCTCAATTAATGTGATGAACCCTATTTGCCCAGAGGGAAAGAATTCCAATGACTTCTCCTTGTTTATTTGTTGGTTTAGTTGAAAAAGAGACCCCCGATGATATATGCTTCGCTGTAGAATATTGGAATTTCTATGATACGATCTTCTAAGGTTTATACCTTATTAGTTGCCTCAAGGTTGGATGGGCACACTACAAAACTTTTGTTTCTTTCCGCTACAACATATTCTACATTGTAAGACTACATTGTATAAATAACTTCTACAATAATAACATTGTGTATAAATGTGCTACCAATGTTGTAAATATGCTTTATAGCCACTGATTATGAGACTAGTACTGCATGCATATAGCCTTTATGGTATTATGTACCAAAAAGGAGGGTCGTCACAATATTGTCAATATGCCACTAGCAAATAAAATGTTATCCAACGAATAAACTGCCTACCGATATGGCATCACCAGGGCAGGGTTTAAAATCTCGTTTTCAGTTGACATCTCAGGGGTGGGTGATCCAAATTTTTACTGAGATCTTAGAATTTCAGACAAATCTAAAAAAAATACAAAATCCACAATTCAAATCTAGTTTTTTTTCAACCGATATTTTTGAAATTTCGCTGAGAAATACAGAAATCTTGCCGAGATTATGAGATTTCAGTAAAATTGAACTGAACTAAAAATGGTCTAAAACATGTTAAAAAATTTTAAATTTTTTTGTAGGTGGTTCTAATACATCACTAATATTCCCATAAAAATTCAAATGATGATCAACCTTGAGGAATTTTTAAAAATTCTGAAATTGTTATTGTTCTGACAAAAGACTGACCGGCAAATATGAACCAAATTAAAGATGGAACAAACCACATTATAAAATTTTGAAATATTTCCAATGGTCCTGATGAATCAATAATGTTGTAACAAAATTTTTAGATGATGATCAAACATTAAAAATTTTAAAAAATTCTAAAAGTGCTACTGTCCTGATAAAAGCCTTATCGGCAAACTTCAATTGAATGAAAAATGGTTCAAACCACATTATAAAATTTTGAAATATTTTTGGAAGTTTTTGATGAATCATAAATGTTTCTATAAAATTTTTAGATGATGATCAGGCTTCAATGATTTTCAAAAATTCTAACAGTGCTGCATCCTGATAAAAGACTAATAATCAATTCATATATTTGCTTGAGCAATGAAAAAAGGTTTAGATATTTTGAAACTTTTATAGAAGGGTTATAAAAAAATTATTAAGCTCTCATAAAAAAATTGGATCGTGATCATACACCATTGAATTTATAAAATTCCTACAAAGGTACTGTACTATTTATGTTTTTTCGGTTTTTTATTTTTGTGATATAACAAGTGAAGTTCAATGCATTTATAGATTTAATTAAGCAACAAAAAGTTTAAAATTTTTCAAAATTTTGGAGAAGGGTTCTATGGCAATGCTTAAGTTTTCATTAAAAATTATGGATCATGATCACACTTGTGCAAATATATAAAATTATGATAAGGTTACTATTTCAGTTATTTTTATTTTGTTTTTCAATTTTTTTAAAGATAACAAATGAAGTTCAATTATTTCAAAAAAATTTGTATAATACTACACTACTAAAGATAGTACCATAAATTTTTATAGCATGATCAAGCATATACAATTTTATAAAAATTTAACAATATTTCTATCAAAATTATAAAAAGTCTCAAAATTTTAGTTTTTCAACAAATTTTCATACAAGATGACTTTCTTAAGGGTTATTAGGCCAAATACGGTAAAAAAAAGTTAAAAAACTGGTCAAATTACGTGAAATATCGTCGAAATTTCTGAGATTATTATAGCATTTCTAAATTTTGTCAAAAAATTTTAGCCGCCTAGAATTTTGGATCCCGTCCCCAGCCGAAATCCAAACTCTCAGACGAGATTTCTGAAATTTTGGTGGATTATGAAACCTTGTACTAGAGCCATATCTGGACGACCCATGCTATCCATCATCTCTCCATAGCTAGCACCGCCTAGTGTGCAAAAAATCATCACCGTCTAGCAGCCTCCCCAGCCTGGAATCTTTTTCGGGAACACCCAAAAACAGAAACCAAATTATCATAATTTTTAAAAATCACAAAAGTTTGATCATAATCCAATTTTTTTACATTACTTTAGGCATGCTCTCAGAACCCTTCTCACAAATTTTAAAGAATTTACACATTTAGTAGCTCAATTAAATCAGTGAAGTTGCTTTAAGTGCACCAGTAGCATTGTCAGAATTTTAAAAATTGCAAAAGTCTTTTCATAATTTGAATTTTTTTTGGTATTGTAGGTATGCTCTCAAGACCCTTCTCAAATTTTTTCAAGAATTTACAAATTTGGTAGCTCAATTAAATCTGTGATGCTACTTGAAGTGTATTAGTAGCATTTCCAGATTTTTTAAACATCGCACATGTTTGATCATGATCCAAATTTTTTATGGTATGTTAGGCACACACTGAGTACCACTAAAATATTTTCAAGAATTCAGGACATGATTAAATACCTAAATTTAATCAGTGAAGTTCACGCAAAAAATCAAGAACAAAATTTTTAAAAATGCAAAAGTTTGGTCATGTTTTGAATTTTTTTTATGGTAGCATAGGAATACTCTCAGGACCCTTCACACAATTTTCAAGAATTTACAAATTTAGTTGCTCAATTAAATCAATGATGCTGCTTTAAATGTATTAGCAACATTGCTAGATTTTTTTTAAATCGCACATACTTGATCATGGTCCAAATTTTTTATGGTATGTTAGGCACGCTCTGAGTACCCATTATGAAAAGTTTCAAAAATTTACGACACCTAAATTTAATAATTGAAATTCACACAAAAAATTCAAGACAAAACGCTTATGATGGGATTCGAACCCGGCTCCCTTACGCACGGCATGTAGCACGTAGTTCATGCAAAAAAATGGCAAAATATCCTGTGCAATTAAATGTTTGGTGAAACCACCATACAACCCTACTAAAAAAGTTTCAAAAAATTCTGAAAAAAATCATGAATGTACGTTCCTGTTCATGATCAAGTTTATCTTTTTTATTACTCTTAGCACAGGACGAATTTGATCATGAAATTTTATATGTAGATGGGGTAAGCTGAGATGTACATCCATGATTTTTTTCAGAATTTTTTGAACTTTTTTAGTAGAGCTACACGGTGGTTTCATCAAACATTTAATTGCACAGAATATTTACCCAAAAAAATGGAGGAAAAACGCTTCCGACAGGATTCATGCAAAAAAAATGGCAAAATATTCTGTGCAATTAAATGTTTAGTGAAACCACTGTGTAACCCTACTAAAAAAGTTTCAAAAAAATCTGAAAAAAATCATGAATGTACCTGTTCCTGTTCATGATCAAATTTGTCTTTTTTATTACTCTTAGCACAGGACGAATTTGATCATAAAATTTTATATGTAGATGAGGTAAACTGAGAGGTACGAGTTACACGATGATTTCATCAAATATTTGCTTGCACAGGATATTTACCCAAAAAAAATTGCACACGATGTGTACCCCAAAAAATGGAAGAAAAACGCTTCCGACAGGATTCGAAGCTGCGTCCTTATGCACGGCACGGCAAGCAAGCGCTCTGCCAATTAAACTACACAGGGTTTGTGGAACTTGATGCTTGCTAACTATTTGAGGACAGGTAGCACACACTGTATAAACTAAGGAAAAGCAGCGACGTGGCGACACCAGCGGCCATGCGCCGTACTTACCCGACAATTTAGAGATTTATATGATATCCTCCTTTCCGTCCATCACGGCTAGGGATGGCAATGGGGACCCGTTCCCCGATCCCCGGCGGGGAATTCCTCTATTAGGGGACGGGTATGGGAAGAAATCGTCCCCGCGGGGATGGAAACGGGGAAAATTATTCCCCCGTTGGGGATGGCGGGGATGGGGACGGGGAGTTTTTTTCCCCGTGGGGATCCGGTTGGGGATCTAAATTTAGTTTAGTCCAATTTAGTTATTAGATTGCAAACATATTCTCTAGCCCATCATATTCATATTTACATAAATGGGACAACATAATCTTCAATGAATGCATGCATTCTTTTTTTCCTTGTCTATTGATATGATTTTAGAGTTAAAATGGCTATAAGCTCTTCTCTTGTGTGAAATTTTCGCGGGGATGGGTCCCCGACGGGGTCCCGATACCCGAACGGGGATGGGGACGGGGGGATTTTCTCCCGAGACGGGAACGGGACGGGACGGGAAAATTTTGGATCATGAGGACGGGACGGGAGGCACTCCCCGACGGGGAATGGCCCCGTTGCCACCCCTAATCACGGCACCAATCTCTGTAGCCATGTGGGGATCTAGGTTCACCCTAAAATTTGAAAAACAGTAGGAGATAATCTCTTCATTGATTTACATTTGTTTATTGAATTGATTTCAATTTTTGTAGTTTGGAATTTATAAGACCTTAGAACTATTTGTATTATATTTTTAGCAAATTTCGAATATATGTATTAGATTTACGATGTTACAATACCATTGTATAACATTATAGAGTTGTGTGTGTGAAATATACATCTCATAGAACCGAGCGTAGCTTGGTTGGCTCGAGCTGCTGTTGAGCGCTCGGCCCACCCGCGTTCGACTTGGATCGAACGCGTGCTCACTGGGACACACGTATGTGAACGTTCAACGAGAATGGGTTCCTTAGCATGTGTAGGAGGCATGCACGCGCGTCTATTGTGTGAGTATGATGTGTGTGAATTACAAGCATCGTCATGCACCCTAAAAAACGAAATGTGCATCCTGCTAAAAATTTTCTAGTTCAGCCAAATATCTCCACTCTCCAGTGGTGGAGGTCGAAACCTTAATTTTCCGCTGCAGCCATTGCGCGCTTGAAGCCAGGCCCAGCTGAAACCCCGTCTTCAAGGACCAATTCCAGACTCTCCAACCCACCCGAAGGTTGTCAGATCTCCTGCCTTGGTACGCACAAGGTGACCGTCTCTTCCACGAGGAACAGCAAAAGCCGCCGTCCCTCGTCCTCATCTCCTCCACACATTACTCTCCCGCTGAGGATAGCTAAGACGCAGACGAAAGGCTGTAAGATGGAAGGGCCCGGGCATGGACCAGTACAGCGGCTACACATGACAGGAACGGTCAAGCTCTAATAGTTATATGGCTTTTGGTTAAGCACTGATCTAAAGCCTGCTTGGTTGCATCAGCTAGCTAGGTGGATGAGTCAGAGAGAAAGCGAGCATATGCGTTTGCAGACAATGCATGACTGCAGCGGTTAGGGTGCCGGTCGGCCGGGCAGGGGTGCATGGTGCGAGCGCGGCACGTCACATGCGTGGAGGGTGCGCGGGCGAGCCCCTTTTCCCCGCGATCGATGGCAATGGCGACCACATGACATGAGGCGCTGATTGAACAAATCAAGGCGGTGGCCCCCAACGCCTCTTCTGGCACTAACAGGCTCTCATCGATGAGATTAGATCTCAATTCAGAACGTTGACGATGCTAGCGATAGGATGTAAAATGTAGTAAACCACGTACTCGAGCGCCTGGCCGGATCACACACCGCACGCACAGGCACAGTGGCCTGATCACCCGATTGATCTGGCCCACCTGCGCGCAGCACCTAAGCATGCCATAGATTAAAGGCGACGCGATGCTACAGGGTACTATCCCCGACACGACTGGGGGCACATCTTGACCATGGATTAAACGAGAGTTCATCTGCTTGTGTTCAATATATTTTTTTCTAGGAAAAAGTGACGTATTATTCTCCCTTGAACTTTTTCCCCCATAAATTTCTATTACAGGATCACACGACCCTTGAGGCCGGTTTTAAGAGTGGTTTTGTCTATAGTTATCAATACCGTACAGGTACAAGCCGGTATTGCTGGGTATATACTATTTTGACATCTAAACCGGTACAAAGTAGCATTATATATCATAGCGGTTTCGATCCTGATCAATACCGGTCAATAATAGTCATATTGGTAGAATTAATAATATAGTCTATTGAACTATATGTTATATTTGATAGTACTACTATGTATTTAAAGTAATATTAGTGAAATTTGGTGTTCACTCAACTAAAGATGTGTATACATATAAATATATATTATTATATTAAACCTGAAACGGTACGTAAGTACAGACCGATACCAAAATGTATCATTCCAAGAGTCAAACTGATATAGCTCCCGATACGGTACTGACAAATATGTTTTTGCTACAGTGACCTTACATGTAACCCGGTTTTGAAGTTATGACTGCCACATCACAACTGGCTCCCTATCTCATCCTCCTCCGCCACCTCCTCACTCTCCTCATGCATTTACCCAAATGACAAGATGTATCCATACATGTATATGTGCATAAGGGGATATTTCGTGGTTCACTGATATGTTAATTAGCATTCACGTGTGATGCCAACTGGCAAAATTGGGTTACATGGCGGTTCTAGTGGTAAAACCACTTCAAAACCATTCGCAGATGGAAATACCTATTCTACGTTTTTTTAGGCGAATCACTAAACTATCCGTGGAAAATCCCAATTTTTGGCCTAAAATAATGTTTTAATGTCACTTATGCATTTTCTAAATTTTCTGAATTTTTAGGATTTTTCTTAAATTTATTTGGATGTATTCGTTAATTTTGAATATGGTCTATTATGAAAATTATTTAAATAATAGGAAATTTTTAAAAAAAATTACCAAAAATATTTTATTTGAGTTTCTCACCTTGACCCCCATGCTATGTTTCTCACCTCACGCCGCGCCTTTTGCCCTAGTCGCTATCAGCCGAGACGCGCTTCGTTCGTCTGAGGGAGCTCGCCATGGTTGTTGAGGTGCGCTGCCGCTTCTTTTCATATGGATCTCCATCGCTAGTCACTTTCCACCGTTACTAAGGTTGCCGTTGTGTTTCCTACACCGAGCCGCCCCAAATCCACTAGTTAACGTCGTCGAAAGTCCTCTTGAACGTCATCGAGAGGTCTTCTCTAAGTTCAATGAGACCACACCGTCCCGCGCCACCGACCTTCATCCATCCTCTTTGTCGTCCGATCTGTAGCAAGCGGGTGAGATCGTGCTGCGTAGTCTTCGTCTTCCACCATGAACCATAGCCATTCGATTCCAAGCAAGCGCACCAGATCGTGCCGTGTGTCGCTGCTTATGATTTGCCCCGTGTCACAGTTGCGTTGTGCTGCGTGTATCACTTGCGTTAGTGTGATGTCGCTGCACGCGTCAGTGGTTGCATCAGTTGATCCATGGCATCGTAGATCGAATTCACGGTGGATCGAGTCCATGCGCCAGTCACACGTCAGCATGTGATTGGCTCAGTTTTGTGCTAACACAATAATTAAGGTTTTCAATATAAAGATAATTCATTAAATTATGATTTTTCTATTTTCTGTATTTTTCTATTTTTCAAATCTTTCGAGAGTCCTTTCTTTCTCATACGAGCTCCGATTGAGGCGACTCAAATTTCTAAAA
Organism: Guadua angustifolia; assembly: GCA_036346375.1. Taxonomy (NCBI): domain Eukaryota; kingdom Viridiplantae; phylum Streptophyta; class Magnoliopsida; order Poales; family Poaceae; genus Guadua; species Guadua angustifolia. The sequence continues at coordinate 17,226,051 of CM070504.1, read as the reverse complement.
AAAATTAAAATTGAGAAATATTTAATAGTGAATTTTATTTGATTTTTAGAATTTGTTTACTCTTTGGTTTTGGTATTTATTATAATTCTTTCTCGATTCATATAGATGTTGAAGTGCTCGCAACATCCAAGCGTGAACCATTAACTCAGGAGTAAGGTCCAGAGTATGAACAAGAACTTTTCTAAGACAAGTTCTATTTTGATCATGTTAAGCCTATGTTTTAATGGTTATATTGTTTTAAACTATTGCATGCTAATTCAAATTATAACTAATGTCAATTTAGTTTGGGATCTAACTATTCAACCTAGTTTGAGTATACCTACCTTATCATTTATATACCATGATTATTTATCACCCTAGGATAGTTCATTACTATTTGGTTGCTATTAGAGATCAACATGAGATGGTTAGATCGTACGTAGTTTTGCTTAGCCATGCCATGTATGAGACACGTTTTTTGAAATATCAATGTTAATCTTGACTAATAAAATATAGAACATGTTTATGGAATTAGTGTGTCATATGTTGTCACACGATGATACTGAGTTGTGGTAACACGTGTTGTTCTACAATAAAATTGAATTGTTAATAGCATATGTTGTATGGTAATCAATTAGGGTGGTAATGATTTAGATTGGGGCAAGTAGCAAGGGACAGAATGCCAAGGTGGGTCTGTGTGGCAGTTGGGTTGTAGAAGTCTTGCCTTAGTCAACCTAAGGACTTAATCTTGCAAGTATTTGACCTGAGTCAGACATGCAATCACATATCTGGGATGGGACGGACCTAGCTAAATAATTTGTGATATCTTAGCTTTGGTACTATTAGTGATGGTGTGAGTCCCGACTATATAGGTAAACTTACATGGTGCAAGAGGAGCCCTGATTGTGGTAACTAGTCCCTTCAATGTTAAAACCTTAGCAGGTAGTATTGGGTTAGGACAGAACCTTGTAAAGTCTTTTTCATGATCTTTCTACCGACACACCAAAGGAAGTTTGTTAATAGCTTGGCAACAAGAGATGTTCATGTTATGTGGGTAAAGTGCATAATCTCTGCAGAGTATAAAATCTATTTGAATAGCCGTGCTCATGATATTGAACAATACTCAAGAATTACAATCAAGAAATAAGTTTTATAAAATGAAACTTAGATGGAAAAGTTGGGTGCTGGTAGAAGTTTGGAATATATTAAGGTTGGATGCCATGTTTACTTGAGAAATGCTGAAAGTTACTATATATTGTTATTTATTTTACCGTTATTTCAATCTAGTTAGTGTATTTTTTATAAATGTTGCTTTATTTCAAAATAGCTTTATTAGCCTTTCCTTTGGTACAAGCCATACATATAGAATGCTAGAGTTGTATTATGTGCACAACTTGTTAAGTGCTTTACGTACTCACCCTTGCCACAACAACATCACAAGTTGAGGAGTCTATATCAGATTTGGAGGAAAAATATCTAGAAGAGATGATGTGTAGGATGCGAGTCTTGTCAGTTACCTGTGGTATACTGATGAGTTGTCTACATTTTCTTTTTGCTACAGTTTATTTACTATAGTTTAGCCTTGCAAGGTGTATTCATATAAGATCGACCATAAGGTTAGTCAATAGGTTATACTTACTAAATGATGTCTTTTGTTATATTCCACTATGTATGATTGTCATATTCATCTATGTTAAGCCCGTGTATACTAGCATGATCCTAGATATCATTCCTCACTTCATTTGGTGTTAAATGGAGCCTCTTTTTTGCCTAAATTATGAAGAAAATTTGATCTTTTCCCATGATTGATCAAAGATTATGAATGTAGAGGAGGTGCTGCCCAAATTTCAAAATTTTGGTCATTTTACTCAAACCAAGGTAACTAAGGTTAGTAACATCATTCCTCACATCATTTGGTGTTAAATGGAGCCTTTTTTTGCTTGAATTATAAAAAATTTGATCTTTTCCCATGATTGATGAAAGATTAATATGAATGTAGAGATCTAGCTTGATCTTTTCAAATAGGATACAAAAACTTGTTGTGTAAGCTTAGAATTTGCTTGGATTATAATGTAGCTCGCCTTTAATGTGTGGATCTAGCTTAAATTTAGGTTTTAGTTCCATCGGTCGATGAAGAATGAGGTTTGGTTGCACGAGTCTGGGGAGAATGGTGCATGGAAATCATGGAGTTTGGGATCTTCAAATGGCAATGGTTATGTGGAAAAGAAGAAATTTAAATTCATTTGCGAATTAAAATAATATCAGAAATATGAATGGCTTTATAGAAAATATAAAATAAGTTCAATATTTGAGAAAAGTTTTCAAAAATACTTTGGAATATTTTAAACTTAGAAAATTACTTCTAGTATAATTTTGGTTTTAATTTCCATCAAGAAATTATTTTTGAAAACATCATTAATTAAGTGCTAGAGATTTAGAAAAAATAAAAATAAATGATTGAATAATAATTTAGAAATTTTTAGGTGTTACAATTTCAACAGAATTTGCAAACAAAGTCGTCGTGAATTTTGTTCGAATTTTGAATCCGCACTCGATCGACCAATTCTTTTTGTAGGTTGCAAAAACTTGTTGTGTGGGTTTATATTTTGCTTGGATTATTATTTAGCTCGGATTGAAGGTGTGGATCTAGCTAATATTTAGGTTTTGGTTCAACAATTCATTATCCGAAAATGAGGTAATGATTATCTTGATGTAACATAATGTAGATGGACCGGCGATGGATGTACATGGATCGACGCTCCCGGAGTTCTTGCGTGGTTTGCAAGATTTTCTTCGGCGGCCGATGCACACACGACGTCAGCTACATATGTCTGTCCATGCATAGACTGCAAGAATGAGAAGGAGTGGCCAAAATCCAGCCACCTTCACTTTCATTTGCTCACAAGAGGTTTCATGTCAAACTATACCTTTGGACCAAGCACGGTGAAGAAGAGATTATACAGAAGACGGTGAAGAAGAAGAGGAACAACAATATCCCGGACGGTTGGTCAACATGGTTCTTTCGAAGATACATTGGGGAGTGTGGTGATGATGACCTAGACCAGATCTTTGCGTGATGGAGAGGAGAATACATCGATGAAAGACATTACGAAAAGTTCCAATACTATGGAGGACCACGGAACACTTTGTTGTACCCAAAGCGTCGACAGGCCATAAAAAGTTGCGTACCACACTAGGCGATGCAATGGAAGGCGACCAATGGATTGTCCGATAAGGATTGACGAGTTGTTATGCCTCATAAAGAAGTTACTTCCGAGGGGAACACATCGCCGAAACTACGTGACGATGCCAAACAAGTTGTCCGCCCTTTGGGGTTGGAGGCTGAAGATACATGCATGCCGTAATGATTGTATCCTTTATCGCAATGAGTATGAGGATTCGGAAGCTTGTCCGTGTGCAAAACTTGCGGTATAAGACCAGCGTGATGACCTGTGAGGTAGAGGGGGCAAGAAGAAGAAGAGACCTCTGCTAAGGTGGTGTGGTATTTCCTGTAATCCCGGTTGAAGCGTTTATTTGCGAACAAAGCGCATGCCCAGATGATCTTACCGCACAAGGAAGACCATAAGGACGACGGAAGGCTAAGGCACGTTCTTGATGGCTCCTCAAAGGAGGAAAGTCGATAGAACATACCGGACTTTCTTTGAGGATGCAAGGAACATAAGGTTTGGGTTGAGTACGGATGGGATGAACCTGTTCGGCGATATGAGCAAGAATACAAAGACTTGGCCCGTAACTCTATGTATCTACAACCTTCCTCCTTGGCGTGTATGAAGCGGAAGTACATTATGATGCCATTGCTTATCCAAGGCCCAAGCAACTGGAAACGACATTGATGTGTACCTCAAACCGTTGGTTGAAGATCTGTTAACACTTGTGGAACGATGGTGTACGTGTATGGGATGAGTACAAAAGAGAGCACTTCACTTCGTGCATTGCTATTCGTAACCATCAACGATCGCCTGCACTTGGTAATCTATCGGGCCTATCTATCAAAGGATATAAAGCCGCATTCACCGCTTAGAGGATACGGACAGACAAGTACCTAAAAACTCTCAAAGGTTGTGTACATGGGCCACCGTAGGTTCCTCCATATGAAGGACCCGTTCACGGAGGAAGGGTGAGAATTTTGATGGGATGAAGAGAAACGTAGAAGCCCATGCATCGCATGGGGACGCTTGTATTTTCTTTGGTAAAGGATCCGAAAGTAGTATTTGGAAAAGGTCCTCGTAGCAAACCCGTCCGGTGAACAAGGTCACACGAAGGCCATTTGGAAGAAGAAGTCAATATTTTGGGACTTACCTTCATCGAAAGACTTAGAGGTCCGCCACTCATCGGACTTCATGCATATCACGAAGAATGTCTGCGTGAACTCGCTAGGTTTCGTGAGATATGTACAGTAAGTCAAAAGATACACTTCAAGCACGAAAGGACCTCTGACTATTGGGACTCAGAACGACCTACATCCGGAAAAGAGAGAGAAAGGACAACATTACCTCCACCCCATGAGCTACACTTTGAGCAAGGAAGAGAAAAAACATGATTAAGTTCTTAAACAAAGGTGAAGGTCCCTTGTGGATACTCCTCGAACATAAGGAGACTCATAAACATGAAAGAGAATAAAATCGTACACATAAAATCCCATGATTGTCATGTGTTGATGACCTGATTGTTCTAATGGCGGTGCGAGGTATTACGCCAGATTGGGTACGAGGGACAATCATAAAGTCGTGTTCGTTCTTCAACGCGGTGTCGCAGAAGGTCATCGAGCGAATAAGTTATCTAGTCGCATGATGACATGGTCAGCGATCCGTTAGCCTTGAGATGATCTTCCTCCATCCTTCTTTGATATTATGGTCCATCTCATGGTCCACATTGTTAAAGAGATAGAAATTCTCGGACTGTGTTCCTCCACAACATGTTCCCTTTCGAGAGGTACATGGGTATCCTAAAGAAGTATGTTCAGAATCGGTCTCGCCAGATATGCGTGATTCGCAGGTGTCAAAGACAGAGGAGGTGATCGAGTTTTGTGTTAGTTACATGGATGATCTGAATCCGATTGGCGCCCTGTATCACGCCATGAGGGGGAGGCTACGGGAAAAGGGACTTTAGGGAGAAAAGAATCCTATAGCGATGATCTACTTGCATTTAAACAAGCACATTTCACGGTATTGAAACAAGCAATCGTAGTGGCTCGTGATATCTATGATCACGAGATGAGTCTACGCGCCAATACCCAGAGAAGTCGATAAGTGGATCGCAGAGAGCAAATGGATCATTTCAGCTTGGTTACAAAAGCAATTGTTGGGCAAGCGCATGACGATGAACAATTGAAACTCTTGGCTCGAGGACCGCCCACAACAATCATATCATTTCAAGGGTATGAGATAAATGGGTACACATTTTACACGACAACCCGGGATAACAAGAGCACCAACCAAAACAATGGCGTCCGTATAGATGCCTTGGACAAAAATGGAAAGATGGACACCTACTATGGTTTCATAGAGGAGATCTGGGAGCTGGAGTACGGGCCATTAAAAGTCCCTCTGTTTCGGTGCCAATGGGTCAAACTAACAGCCGTGGATATCGATAAGTACGGTATGACAACTGTTGACCTCAAGCAAGTGGCCTATAGGGACGAACCATTCGTGCTCGCTAATGATGTGACACAGGTATTCTATGTGATGGACATGGACAGCAAACCGAAAAAGCAGAAGGAGAAGACTAGCAGTAGCGATCAGCCAAGGCGCCACGTGGTTCTTCCAGGTAAAAGAAGGATTGTCGGAGTTGAGGGCGTCACGGACGAAGAAGAGTATAATCAGTTCGACGAGCTGCCTCCTTTCACGGTGGACGAGACATTAGTGTCTTGAATGATCTGAGAGGAATCTCCCCACGACGCCGCGATCATAATGAAGGATCACTTGTAAAAGCAAAGTATGTTAGCAAATAAGGATTGCTTTTGGTGTAATAGACTACTAACATACTAGTTTCTCATTCCTCTAGTGGTTTTCTGTATTTTCTTTCAAATTGTACTAATATTTCACTAACAATATTGTTTAAAGTCCTCTGTACTAATATAACAAGGTGACAGTTTGCAATGGAATTATAAGAGTGCAAATATTACTTTATTTCTTACAATTTTCTATAATGTTAATTTATATTACATGGTTGGAAAAAATATTGTAAAGAATAACTTTAAACAAAGACATATTTAAAAATTATTTAATGAAACAAGACTTAAACAAGAGATTCAAAAAAGAAATCTAAAAAAAGGCTAATTGAATCTAAAATAGTAAAAGCATTTTTAAAAATTATTTAATGAAATAATAGTTAAACAAGACATTTAAAAAAGAAATCTTACAAAAAAGGCTAAATGAATCTAAAGTGGTAAAAGCATTTTTAAAAATTATTTAATGAAACAATAGTTAAACAAGAGATTCAAAAAAGAAATCTTAAAAAAAGACTAAATGAATCTAAAGTGGTAAAAGCATTTTTAAAATTATTTCATGAAACAAGAGTTAAACAACAAATAAAAGAAAAAGAAATAAAAGAAGAGCTAGGGGGCACGAGCAGGGCTCGAACCCGAGACCTCACGGTCGATCGGGAGAGCCCTCGAACTCAAGCGCCACGCGCTAGCCAAGGGGGAGGAAGATTTCTTGTCGATTTGTATGGGCGCTAAATTATTTTGAGTGTTTTGACATCAGTCCCGGTTGGTGTTTTCAACCGGGACTGATAGTGCCTAGGGCTCCTCCCCGCCGAGGTGAATGATCAAGATCCGGTTGGAGTATCCAACAAGGATCGATAGATATCGATCCGGTTGGATAAACCAACCGGGACTGATTCAAAAAAAGAAATCTTAAAATAAAGACTAAATGAATCTAAAGTGGTAAAAGCATTTTTAAAAATTATTTCATGAAACAGTAGTAAATAAAAGAAAAGGAAAAAAAAAGAAGAGCTAGGGGGCACGAGCGGGGCTCGAACCCGAGACCTCACGGTCGATCGGGAGAGCCCTCGAACTCAAGCGCCACGCGCTAGCCAAGGGGGAGGAAGATTTCTTGTCGATTAGTATGGGCGCTAAATTGTTTTGAGCATTTTAACATCAGTCCCGGTTGGTGTTTTCAACCGGGACTGATAGTGCCTAGGGCTCCCTCCCCGCGCCGAGGCTGACCCATCAGTCCCGGTTGGTGTATTCAACCGGGACTGATGTCTCACATCAGTACCGGTTGGTGTATCCAACCGGGACTGATGGTGCGCCTATAAACCCATCCCGCCGCCTCCTCATCCCCAATTTTTCTACTCCCGCCATTGTTCCCCAATCTCCTCCTCCTCCCGCTCGTTTGCAAAGACCTCCGACGACCGGGACGCCTCAGCGACCCACTGCTGCCGTCCTCCGTCCTCAACGACCCCACCGCCTGCCCTCGCCTCCAAGCCTTGCCTCCGCTTGGCTGTTCCCCTCCTTCGCCAACCCTAGGGTTTGTGCCCTCCTCATTGGTGCCCGAGTGATTGGTTTTGGTTGCGTTCTTTGCGTTTGAGATGTCGGTGGTTGGGGACCTTGCAGAGTGGGATTATTGTTCGATGAAGATTGGGGCGTATTGAGACCATTTGTGACAACAACAATTTTCCAAAGATACTTGACATTTAGTTGTTAGATCAATTGTGTCTAGTGATTACGATATATATATTTGTCTTATGAATCTTTCTTGCTCATGCATAATAATCATTGCGTGAGTTACGGAAGTAAGTTCTAGTAAGTTGTATGCTCCTTTTGCATTTCGGATAGGCTCACCCCTGTGTTTGCTTTATATTTCTGTCACCTAGAATCATTTCCTTGTGTCGGCGAGATTGTTTGCATATATATATATTAGGCAAATCTTCAAATACTTATTCATGAGCTTGTATATCTTGTGACATTAGACCATGTCTCTGTTCAGTGCTTAAATGACATTGTGAGATTTCTATGTATGCGTGAGATTTCTATGTATATGTGAAGTTTGAAATATATATGTATCATGTGAAATGAATATGTATCATGTGAATTATTCTAATTTCTGGTGAATTTTGAAATTTCTATTTTTATTGATCAGGTTCTATGTATATGTGAGATTTCTATGTATGTGTGAGATTTCTATGTATATGTGAAGTTTGAAATGTATATGTACCATGTCAAATGAATATGTATCATGTGAATTATTCTAAGTTGTCAAGTCTTTGGAAAAGTTGTTTCATTTTCACTAAAGTAATGTTGTCACAAATTGGTCAATGATCTTTGTCCCTCTTGACGAGGACGGTCTTTAAGGCAACTTGTTATCGAGAACAATACAAAATTGACAACTTGAGCACTATGCTAGTTGTGATGTCCCTTTTACTTGTCATTATTAGGCAAATCTTCAAATACTTATGTATGTGTGAGATTTATATGTATATGTGAAGTTTGAAATATATATGTATATGTGAGATTTCTATGTATATGTGAAGTTTGAAATGTATATGTATCATGTCAAATGAATATGTATCATGTGAATTATTCTAATTTCTCGTGAATTTTGAAATTTCTATTTTTATTGATCAGTTCTATGTATATGTGAGATTTCTATGTATGTGTGAGATTTCTATGTATATGTGAAGTTTGAAATGTATATGTACCATGTCAAATGAATATGTATCATGTGAATTATTCTAAGTTGTCAAGTCTTTGGAAAAGTTGTTTCATTTTCACTAAAGTAATGTTGTCACAAATTGGTCAATGATCTTTGTCCCTCGACGAGGACGGTCTTTAAGGCAACCCGTTATCGAGAACAATACAAAATTGACAACTTGAGCACTATGCTAGTTGTGATGTCCCTTTACTTGTCATTATTAGGCAAATCTTCAAATACTTATGTATGTGTGAGATTTATATGTATATGTGAAGTTTGAAATATATATGTATATGTGAGATTTCTATGTATGTGTGAGATTTCTATGTATATGTGAAGTTTGAAATGTATATGTATCATGTCAAATGAATATGTATCATGTGAATTATTCTAATTTCGGTGAATTTTGAAATTTCTATTTCTATTGATCGGTTCTATGTATATGTGAGATTTCTATGTATGTGTGAGATTTCTATGTATATGTGAAGTTTGAAATGTATATGTATCATGTCAAATGAATATGTATCATGTGAATTATTCTAAGTTGATTCATTATATCTGAGAATTACAAAAAGAAAATTCGACAAGTTTAAAGATCTTAAACTTGTCCAATTTTTCTTTTGTAACTCGATATATATAATTGATCTAATTATACAAAATAATATGAAAAAATTCATATATTCTTAAGAATATATTTGCTTAATCCAATGAAAAAATCATGAATCATTCTTATAGAACACTAAAATTTTTTTAAAAAAATAAGACTGCAAGATCAATGAAGCATGGGTGGAAGCTTCGATGCGTCATTGGCACGGAAGAAGACAATGAGGAGACATGCTTGCTTGAAATGGACTTGGGACTTAGCATGTCTCTCATGTCTTCTTCAGCGTACCCAGCTTCCATAGACGCCTCGTGCTCCTCTTCTTCATTGATCATGAGGCTTATTTTGTTAAATCATTTTAGTGTGGAATAAGAATGATTCATTATTTTTATTGATAGAAGCATAATATATTCTTAAGAAAATATGAATTTTTTCATATTATGTTTTCATTTCGAGATGTATATGTATCATATGAATTTTTTCTAATGTATAAGTATCATTTTAAAGTTACATGTGCACATGTTTGTAGCATGAGGTCACAACATCGATCACTTGATTTCCTCTCAACTCTAGCAAAATTACCATCATATAGTATTTGGCCGATTTACATTAGGAACATCTTGGCACCGCCCATCCTCTCTCTAGTCTCTTTCCCACCGTCTTCCACGCCGTTTTAGAGTAGTACCATCGACTTTACATGAAATGTGATCTATTTTCGTTAATTTTCAGTGCTTCTTCTAGCCTAAGAAAGCGACGATGGAATGACGAAGAATTTATGAGAAGTTTGATTGCGGGATGTGATGATCATGAGGCGGCGGAGCTTGCACCCGCCACCGAGGCCAATGATGTTGTAGAGCACGATGAGGCTGCAGAGCACGATGAGGCAGCGAGGTAACAATCACCACGTTCATGATTGTCGGTGCCACTACCATGCTAAGCCAACATCGACCCGTTCATGATTGTACCATGCTTTCAGATCGGTCAACCAGCGGGCAATCACGTCGCGAGGTCCAAGCAAGAAGAAGAAGGCAAGACATGTTATCACGAAGTCGCCGAGGACGGCCGACCTCTTGCACCCTCGGGCGCTTGGGCGTTCAATTCACATGCGGCGTCACGTTAGGGACCACGTGGCAATTAGCATAGCAAATGGGATCAGTCCTCAAGATACGAAGAACATGCTTTGGAGCGATGTGAAGGAGACATTCACCTTCCCCAAGGGACCGAAGAGAAGGTGAAGAGTTACACTCTCAAGAAGATGGCGGTGCATTCCGGACTTATAAAAAGAAGTGAACACGGAGTATATCAAGAAGAATCGAACGCCTCGACTTCAACAAGCACCCAAAGTTGCAAGATCAGCGGGATGCGTTTATGAACTACAAGACTTGGACGAAGGTCAAAGTTTGAGTGAGAAGAATAAGTTGAATGCACGAAGAAGAATTATCACCACCGACTTCGGCCCGGTGGTTACCGCCATGCAATACCAAAATGGGAGAAGAGGGAACGGGACTCGCTAGCGAAGGGTATCGCACCATAGCAGCGGATTGGCTGACAGAGCAAAGCATTGGTTCTATGCTCACGGCGCCCTTGATGATAACGGCAATCTTGTGTTTGGGGAGGTGCTAAGAGATGTGGCGAAGGCTTATGCACATCCATCGAGGAGACTTCCAGGGGTAGCTTTGTGCCAAACAGGGAGAACGATGAGCTAACAAGGGCCTTGCAAAATCCGAGCACCACGGACGCGTACAGGCGTCGGCGTTGTCCCGTGGAAGGTTGGTTTCGGCCAGACGCCGAGACCTATAGGAGTCGGGCGAGGAGCAAGGCTCGACAGACACAACGACTTAGTGCGCTTGAAGAACGCTGAATCAAACAAATGAGAGAATGCAAGAAGAGATCCGAAGAGAGGTGCGGCTAGCCTTGAGCCAACAGCACGAGGCGGGCCAAGAACCTCAAGTAATCCAGACATCATTAGCCCCGGCAGCGTGAAACCTGCGCTTCTTGGTGAAATTTGTAGCGGACTTGGACAAGTATCCGTAGGCGACATCGAGCAATGGACACCTTGTGAGCTGCATATCCAAGCGCCAGAACCTTACCTTCAAGGCGCCGATGGTATGGCTCACCCATTAGAGCGGGCAACTTATCCATGGCCAACAGATACCGTTAGGATACTCCAAGGTCTCGGTGGAGGAGGTCTGCCTGTGGTACGAGGACCTTGACCTCGAAATTCTCGGAGGTGACGGGACTCTGAAGCTAGGAGAGGCGAAGACACAATTTCATCCTGTGGGCGTAAGCGGTACATAATTTTTCGAGATAACATGGACTTGTCCTCTCCGCGAAGAAGCCCGAGAAGAAACCCGTCTCCTCCCAAGAACTCGTCGACTCCTACACCACCTCCTCGCGCATATAAGCCCGACAAGAAGCCCATCTCCTACACCATCTCCTGCACATATAAGCCCCGAAGAAGCCTCTGTCTCCTCCCAAGAAGGCGCCGACTCCTACACCACCTCCCGCGCACATAAGCGCCACAAGAACCCGTCTCCTCCCAAGAAGGCGCCACCAAGGAATGAAGCCAGCTCGGCAAGAGCTCCCAAGAAGACGGGTCCTCCACCCAATCCAAGAAGTCGGGTGAACTTCCGCGTACCAGATGATATGAACGATGAGGAGATCAAGAAGGTGGTAAAAGGAGAGGTAACTAAATTTCTTAAACCCAAGTCACCAGAGAAAAAGGTTCAACTCGCATGTAAGAATTTTATAAAGGCTTAATGACTATTAAAAATTTGAAGGATAAAAGGAAATGCCTCATAAATCAAACTACGAAAGACATTGAGTAAGGAATGCCCCAAGAAGAAGATGTCACCGAGGGAAGAGTAAGGAGATGCAAAAATTCTTCAAGAAACCGGCCTTACGCAAATCAAATATTAGGCACGGAAAAGATTGAGGTTGCCCAAGTAAAATGGTTATTTAAAATGGGTGGGTCATTGGTGGGGCATGAGGAGCTGCCCAAATAACGACAAAGATCGGCAATTTCATGAATGGTACTTGGACGCAACCAAGCATGGTCTAGAGATGTTATTTGTCAAGTTTAAGCAACAAGATTTTTTCGCGGTGAAGGTCAATTTGTTGTCGATGGGACTACATGTATGATCTATACCAAGCAGACGCCCTCGGCGTGAGCTTGATGGGTTCTTTGGACTCTGTAAGTGTCTTAATTATTTACAAAAACTATCGTGCACTTCCTTGTACTATACTAACTTGCAAGCCTAACTAATTTCTTATGTAGCATGGAGATACAAAGATGCAGAAGGGATCGTATTTTTTACATAGGCTTCATGGACCCGAAGAGTTATCAACGAGACAACCGTTAGAGACCACCCAAGCGAAACAGAGACTAACGATTCAATGCGCTAATGGGTCAAAGATATAAGTCAAAGATATATCTAGCCTACTCATTTGAGTACGTGTTTTCGCACCACCTCATTCTACTCCTTTTCATAACACGATGTTAGAACTAATTAGTTATCTATGTTGACACATCTATGTATAGTTTTCCATTGGATTCTTCTTATGATCGAGCTAGATCGTAGCTCGATCACAATTATGGACTTCGCAAAGGAGACCGGTTGAAAAGTATCAAAACTTTATCGACATGCTCGATCGGTATTAATTCTTGTTCCTTTTATTATCGTATTAGCTCTATTTCCTTCAATTTGAAACAAATTCTAATCATGTACAATTAAGTAATCACATGTGTAGTGCATTCACACGGTTCCGTGCTAAAAGCGTGGGCGCATTCAAGGAGAAATTTGACATTACAATTGCCTCTCGTACGATATCATAATGCTAGCTTTTAGTTAGTTAACTTAATTTCCTTGCATCCATTTCACGCTTTCAACTTTTTCCATCGAGATCTTGACTCACCACGGGTAACAATTTATGCGGCTACTATGTATGCGTAGTTTATGCACACCCAAACCGAAGTCGCCCGATGGCGTGCTAAAAGGCGCTAGTGCAATTTTGTAAAATCCCAAAAAATTCAAAAATAGAAAAAATAAAAAATTTGAAATTTAAAAATGGAATTGAATAAAAATTTTAATTGTAATCAAGATTTTGATTCAAAACAATATCTTTTCCTCATTTTCTTGCATTGTAGTCTTAAGAAAAGTATAAGTTGCAATATTAAAATTCTTCTTCTAAATACAAATAAGCTATGCAAATGAGTTTGAAATGTAATCTTAATTTAAATTTTCATTCCCTGAATTTTCTAGAATTATTTGTTTTTCTTGAGTTTTGCTATTAAAAGAAAACCAATAAAGTGAAATGGTAAAATGGTAAAAGTAAAAAAATGGTAAAAACAAAATATCTGCAAAAATAGTATTAAAATATTAGAATCCTCCAGAACCCTAATGATGATTCTTGAGATTATCTGAATGCAATAAATTAAAGATAAGATATGATAATCATAGGATAAGATATCTGATCTAAAATTTGTCAGATTTGTGTAGAAATCTTCAGGGCTTATCTGAAGCCAAGATTTTTATTATGCTGACATAAGATCCTTATATACCTTTGGTAAAAATATAAAAAAATATAACTTATATTTGTAGCTTTTAAAAATTCAAAAACAGAAAGTTTCTCGATCGGTGCATTGGGATTGATCTACGGCAATCGTCTCCATTATTCAACACGAAGCTCTTTGAGGTCAAACAGGATTTTCTACCTACATCAATCCGCACTGCATCCAATTTCGACTGGCATCAAGCGACAAATATACTACAAGCCATACATAAGTTCGAAGCATGTGTGTTAATCACATTTGAGTGGTTTCTTTAATTCTGCAAATTAATATACCCTACTTACCTAGATTAGTCATTCTTAATTGATGATTAGAGACTAGATTAATCTAATCAGCACAATTAGGGGTTTTCTAATTACTCTTCACAGGTCAAGACAAAAAACAAAACACCACGCCCGGCCGAGCCCTCCACCAGCCGTGGACACATCGTGGCGCACCTGTGAACACCGTGTCACCCGAAGCTGTTGCAGGCTTGCCATGTTGCTGCGCCCAAAGCATGTTCACCCACCGCCGCTGCTCCGCTCGCATGAGCCACCACCGCGCAGCGCAACGCATCAGCCCCCCCCCCCGCGCTATCGTCGCTCCCCTGAACGAGCACTGCCGTCGAGCCGCACCCGCATGCACTGCTTTGCTCGCACTCGTGGCCGCCCGCGCCTGCTGCCGAAAATGACAAGGTGGCTAGGATTTCTACGCTAGCCGCTCGGTCGTCATGTGCTGGGCAGCCCAAATCCGGGAGCATGACGGACTGGTCACCCCATTTAGTTTTGGCCCGAAGGTCGGTTTTTTGGGGGCCATGGAAATTTTGCGGATTGACACCTAAAGTTTCAATAAAATTGAATTAATATATTGCGGCCATGACAATTTTATGTGCTGAACTCTAAAGTTTTCAGTAGTTTTGAAAAACTAACCAATAAATTTTGAAAATTTATATTAAGATCCTAGAAACTGAATAGTTAGGTATGTGTGCTTTCGTATTTTATTGAATCTTAGATATAGTACAAATTAGAAGCTTCATATCTCTGAGTTTACCTTTTTTCTAACATATTCACATATTTATATACGTTGAATTTATTTTATGTTATTTGGTAATTATGAAAATTACTTTATAATTAGCAAAAATTATAAAAAATTCTAGAAATTATAGATAATTATCTACTGAATAGATATAGATTAGTCTACACTAATTTAATAGCGAGCATGCAATATACTAGATATGGTAGCGTGCTACTGCACGCCGTGTTGTGTGGGCATGGGGGAAAAATCGACGAAAGAACGTAAACGCGATTTTCAACATATTTCTCACTCCGGAAAACAGCAGAAACCGAGCTACGGGGGAAAAAATAGAGAGTTAGAGTTGTAGAAATATCTCTTTCGACGAATTATTTGGGAAATATCGAAGACCGAGGTGGGAAAATAGTCTAGAGGAAAAGGGCGTAAAATTATTAGTGACGACAATTTTTTTGAGTCGCACACATATTTGATTGTGAAAACATTTTTCGGGCAAAAGCGGAGAAAGGACCTAGGCGTGATGACAACCTTCCTAGAGATGCACATATTTCGATGGCGAAAACATTTTTTCCGTGAAAAGCGAAGAAAGGACCTAGGCGTAGGGGCGAGGACCTATTTGTTACGCTTTTGGACACATTTCGCTATCTGAAAAATTAGAAAAGGGCATGCCCGTGATTTGAATTTATCGGGGCTTTTAAAAGTAAAGTAGCGCCGACGAGGGACCTAAAGCGATTTTTAAGAAAATCTTCCCTCACAAAAATCGCGAAGGACCTATTCGTAATTTCGAGGACCCATCCGTAATTTGGAGAAACGTAGGGGGCTTTTCGCAAAAAAAATAAGAGTGACGCGTGGACAGGGTCTCCTTACGCCATTTCCAGGCGGCATATAATGGTTGATATTAATTTTACAAGTAGTAAAAAAACTTTTCATGAATATGGGATATGTCGGACGTTGCAAAGAGAGAATTTGCTAAGCTCACACTGAATAGAGCAATTACCTCACTTGGATAATGGATGCCAATATCAACCTGGCTACTCGCGCTCTTAGAGCTGCTATCACCCAGCCCGAAGCTGGTGTTCCTGCTTTCCCTAAAGCCGCTAAGTGTGCTGCTCTACACTTCCTAAGGCACCATCTCCATGCGGATTTGAATGTCGAGTATTTGATAGAGGAGGACCCGCTAGCACTATAGAAATCACTAAAGGACACTCTAACCAGCAAAGATCTGCCCTACTGCCAGAAGCACAGTGCAAATATACCCTCATTGTTCTTCCATAACTTCAAAATCGTGACAGCTTACAACTCCGTCATGCACAAGCTTGTCTCCAAGCTGCGCTTCTATAACCAAAAATTGAGTATACCAAGACGATAGGCAAGATAGTGCTCACCTTTTACCCCAAGATGAGAATACTGTAACAATAATACCGGTATGCAAGTACTAGAAATACTCTAGGCTCACATTGTTAGAATCAGAGAAACATGATGAAGTCCTGATAAAGAATCATTGTATTATTCCCAATAGGACACAGACAATGCTCGAAGAAAATACCAGTTGCTCAACAGACTAGTAACCGCCATGGTCACGAAAACGGCAAATGGCATCAATGGGGGAAATGGAAGAAAATTGGAGTACAAAAGGGCAAAGGCAAGTCCTTAGGATGGATGCAACGACCATTGGTCGTGCACCTGCCACATCCTGAAGCATCTGGTGGACCTTTCCATGCAATCCACCGGTTGAGCCAATAAGACCCAAGGGAACAAAGTTGAGGCACACTTCACCACTCAACCTGCCATTGACAAGGATGCTAAAAAGAGTGATGATATATTTCTTGATCCCATGGAAGAGGACATAAACTCCCCCACAGATCAAGACGATCTTCTTGAGGAGTTGAGGTTAAGCTCAAGGAGTTCTAGAATGACATCCATGACTTATATGGAGACTTGCAGTAGTCTAATAAATACTCATTTGTTTTCCTAGTTGATACCACATTTTCCTTATGAGTCTCCTTATCAGTTAAGTCTTAGATAAAGATTGGTCTACGCTTTCATTGAGCGATTATCATTTAAGTTGAATAAATTGTTATTTTCTAGGATATTTGATTGATTCATTTATTGTGTTATAATTGTTCTATAATTTTCACAATATATTCATGATTCAATAATTGTATTAATGTAAATCATTCTTGAAGTATAGAACATTGTATAATTCAATAGCGAAGGAAGAAATCTGTCTTGTAGATAGTTGCATCACAAATTCAATCATTAGGGAAACTAAATATTTTTAGGCTCTAACTAAGAAAACTAAAAATATTATGACCATCTGACGGGGGCTGGGCGCCCCTTGACCGGCCAGCACACGGTCAACGGCCCCCCCAAGCTCGGGAGGCCCCGACCATGACCTGGGCGTGTGCCGAGGCGCTCGCCTAGAGCGCGTTGGGCCCGAGCAGGGCTCCGCACGACCTCGGGCTCGGGTTGTCCCTCGTTCGTGCCGTAGTCCGCCCTTGGATTTCGGATCGTACATTTGACCGGCAGTTGCCAAGACGCGGATCGTGGGGATGAAGCAGGCGCTTGCAACAAGTACGGAGCGGTTGCTGCCAGCCCTCTACGTGCACGAAGGCCACCACCCGGGAATATCTCCCGTCCGTTGGGAGCAGGGGGGATATAAAGCTAAGGATGTCTGTGGAGAGAGAGAGAACTTCGGCGCTAGACATTGCCATTGTTGAGCTTGAGTTGTAAGACACGCCAACACTCGATAGTAACAAAGATCATCGCCAAAGGCGGCCCGAATAGAGCTATTACCTTCTCGGGGCTCGAACCGGTATAAACCCACGTCTCTCGCTCGTTGTCGTCTTGCTCGCCCTCGGACATCGAACCCTTTCCTCCGTTTGAGCAAAGGCACAGCTCGGGTCCCGGTCTCACTAACCCCTCGTTTCATTTCTGCGGTTGGTGATCCCGATCGTCGACAGCTGGCACCCACCGTGGGGCCCGGTAGCTTTGCTCATTCGCAGGAACGACATCAAGATCTTGGGAGCATGGCGCACTTCGTTGACGGACTTTCCTCGAGCGTGGGCTCGGGCGCGAACTCCGACTCCGCGCCCCTGTTTTCCCCCTCGCCGCCGCCGCTCGAGCGACACGTTTTGATGGCAGACAGTCATGGCGCGAGCGAAGATGCGGATGGACATGATCCACAGACCACTGAAGACGCTCCCCAGATGGTGTATGTCGCCATCAACCAAGCCATAACCGCCCTCGGCGGAGGATCGAGAGAGAAGGCGCGCGTCTCTGGGCCCCGAACTCCCTCCTTCAGGAGAGCGCCTCCGCACTATCGCCCGGGTCATGGCCGACCCCGATAGGGTGAGGTCGGAGCTTTTTGGCCGAGCCCTGGCAGAAGAGCTCGATCGGGCTGCGACCGAGGTCATGCCTCCGCAGCACCGAAGTCAGCACTCGGGGACCTGCTCCCAGAAGAGTGATGACAATTCATCACGCCGTCGCCAATGCGCCCGACGGACGCCTCCCCCGCGGGAGGCGCCCTCTCGCCAGCAGTGGTCTCGGGACGTGGCCTTGACGCCGCCACGCCACCGTCCTGCGGGCACCGCACCAAGCAGGATCAGGCTCGAGCCGAGCCACGCGAGCTCCGAGTCGACCGGCAGCAGGTCTGAGGGTCTTTCCCCAGACGTTCCACCCAGGCGCCGTAGGGTCCAGGACCGTCTGCGTTACCTACCAGGTGACTCCCGAGCCCGGCATCGTGGTCGTTCCCATCGAAGGTCGGGCCGCCAAGGCGGCCTCGACTCCGAATCCGGCAGCAGCGAGGACCTTGTCGACGACGACTACACCGTAGCGCGCCTATCCGCCCTACGGTACCGACGGCGTATTCAAGCGACCTTCGTCGCGTCTTGTTGGCCAGCTCGGTTCAAGCCGGCGTTGATAGAGCGCTTTGATGGGACTAAGAACCCCGACGAGTTCCTGTCTATTTACTCGACTGCCATCCTGGCGGCCGGAGGCGACGAACTCGTGATGGCAAACTACCTCCGGCCGTCTTTGGGCGGTGCCGCCTGAACTGGCTCTTCAACCAGAAGCCTGGTTCCTTCAAGTCGTGGTGCCAAGTCCAGAGCGCCCTCCGCTCCAACTTTCAGAGTTGTTACGAGCGACCGGGGAGGGAGAAGGACCTGGATCGCGTCATCCAGGGCAAGGGCAAGCCGCTTCGTGACTTTGTGTGGTGGTTCATCTGCACGAGAAACCTGATCCCGAGTATCTCCGACGAAGCCGTCATAAAGGCCTTCAAGTTTGGCGTGAAAGATGGAGAAATGGTTTCAGAACTTGGAGCTCAAGCACATTCCCAAGAAGGACAACTCCAGTGCCGATTCCCTCTCCAAGCTCACCTCCTCCGACGACGAGATTCCGCCCGATGTCATCCTGGAGATGTTGGCGGCCCCCTCGATCCCTGACCAGGAGGTCTGCCTCGCTATGGTCGAAGGTACACCTTCCTGGACTGAATCCATCCATAATTTCCTTGAAAGGGGCGACCTACCGCCCGACCCTACCGAGAGGAGCCGGATCAAGCGCCGGGCAAGCCTATACACGCTCGTCGAGGGGAAGCTCTACAGGCGAAATGTTTCCGGCGTCCTGACACGGTGCATCTCCACGGAGGAGGGTAAGTACCTGCTAAACGACATCCATTCAGGCCTTTGTGGAGCACATTCTTTGTACAGGACGATGGTCGGCAAGGCTTTCCGTATGGGATATTATTGGCCCTCGGCGCTTCAGGATGCTCGTGACATCGTCCGCACCTGTCGGGCGTGCCAGTTCCACGCCCGGAAGTCCCATCAACCCGCATACGCGCTCCAGACCATCCCGCTTGCCTGGCCTTTCTCGACGTGGGGGCTGGACATCCTCGGCCCTTTCCCTCGGGCGGCCGGGGGTAAGAAATTCTTGTTCGTCGTTGTTGATACCTTCACTAAGTGGATAGAAGCTGAACGGTCTCGACCATAAGCGCCGGGCGGCCGTTCGTTTCTTCCGCTGTTCGTGGTCACCAGGTACGGGGTTCCATGCAGAATTATCGCGACAACGGTTTTCGGTTTACGGTGAGTTGTTCGGAAGTTTTGTGAGGACCTCGGCATCAAAGTATGCTTCGCCTCTGGCTCACCCCGAACAACGGCGGCGGGAAGCGCCGCGAACCAAATCGTCCAGGCGTCAAGAAAGCGAGTTGCAGATGAGCTCGAGCGCTACTGGCAAGACACAGGTGGACGAACTTCCCACCGTCTTATGGTCTGTTCGTACCACGATCCACCGAACCACTGTGGTCCACTCCTTCCAGCTCGTGTTTGCATCTTGGCAAATCACGCCTCCGAGGTCACGCTAGGCTCTGCTAGGGTTAGCTTGGTCGACCAGGTCGACTTCGAGCACGAACGGTCTCTCGACCTTACCCTTGCAGAAGAAGTAAGGTGCCGTGCCCTGCTACGATTAACGCACTACCTACAGGCTCTTCGCAGACATGCGTCTCGGTCGGTACGACCTAGGAAGCTCCTTGTTGGGGACCTAGCCTTGAGACGGATTCAGGGCTCGTCCAACACCAACAAGTTGTCCCTGCGGTGGGAGGGCCCCTATAGAGTCATTTCAACAGATCGCACGGGCCTTACCGGCTAGCGCTGCCCGATGGCAGAGAGCTCTCTAGCTCGTGGAACATAGATCAACTGCGAAAGTTTTACGTGTAATCTCTATACCTTACTTCTTAATGAAAGTTGCCTTTTTGTTATCAGCCTTCTTTCCTTTGCTGACTATGCTCTGTGCTTGTTGTCCACGACCTTTTTTCGAAAGCACGACCTTCAGTTTGCACACTTGCTCTTGAGTCATGCGACGCGAACTTAGCGTTCACCCCAGAGGTCGGGCTAAAGCGTAAGCGAATCTCTTTCGGCTCCCCTCGCGCTGAGTTGAACCAATGACCTCGCAGATTTTGACCATTGAGCAATGCGCATGGTCGTGGGATGCCAGGCGTTCATCAGGTGTGACCATCTACTTAAGCGGACTCGCTTTGCGTCATTTTTCCCCTTGCGGACCTTCCTTCAACTCTGCGGTCGTGGTCGCTTGTTCGTGTCTCGTCTTGTGCCCAAGGCGGCCGTCGCTCGACCCAACGGGGGCTGGATAAGGCTATCCTATCGGCACACGACCAACATAGCGTGAGCGTGGCTAACGAGCAAAACAGGGAGGACTCCAAGTTGTGTTCGTTCGCCTGCGTCTGGGTCTTGCGTCCAAGGCCGGCGTTGCTCGACCTTGGACCCAACAAGGACATCCTCGACCATGAAATCAAACCAAGACAGAGGAACTTCTTTTTTCTCCAAAAGGAATTTAGCTCCATTAACATTTTGTTTTAAAGCGTTTCTTACAGGTCGGCCATCTCGCGGGCAAGTTTTTCCTGCTCGAGTTCGGCCACCTTTGCCCTCAGGGTCGCTATCTCACCTTGGTACTGGAGGGCTTGCTGGGAGGCGTCCACGGCTCGGCGCCTTTCATCTTTGAAAGTGCATCTAGGCACTTATGTTATTTTGGTGATTAATGACAAACACATATAATGACAATCTATATAATTGTATAAATGCTTAACTTAGTGCTTAACAAATGACAAATCTCTAATATGATTATATTGCTATGAGACTAACATGTTCTTGCCAAGTTGAGTATTAGTCTCATCTATTTAGAGGAAAATCAAGTGGATGGTTAAGCAAAGATAAGGTATGCAATTTTGGTATCTATTCTATATTTGTTATTGCATTCCTTTTGTGCAAATGCATAGTGAACTCCAAGTAGCATGTTGATTATATATATGCACATTGGTTCATGTCATATTTATTTGTGCATATATATTCACTTGAGTTCATTATGTGCTTTGTTTTTAGTATGCATGTATTAACTAGAGTTAAACTTCACATTGCTATAGATTGAATTGGTGCATACATGTTTTAGTTAAGTATCTTCTCATGCACTTCTCTTAGTGAAGTTTAATCTAGAGTTAGATCACATATTTACTCTTGTTCGAATATTAGTTGCACATGTACAATTCGTGTATATTCTTCATGTGCTTCATTTAAAGTAAAGATGTGATCCTTGCCATGATTTAATTGATTCATCATATTGGCAATTATCTCTCTAGTGCATATAGATCAATTACATATTCATCATGATGCACTTAGTGGAGAACATTTCTTATGTCAAGTGTTTCCATTTTATTGTGCTTCTTTATATGAAACACTTGTGGTACTTAATTGCTCAAAATATCAATTTATTCACATCTATTGAGCTTTTGGGACTAATGTCTTTCATGAGTGGTTTGGGAAGAATTAGGTCCGTGTGTGTATGATGACCAAGGTATCGTGAAGGATGATCGTTAAGCGAGGTCAACAAGGCGGCGGTGTCACCAAGAGTTGAGGACTAAGTCAAGATCGACTTGGCGTGGAGATCGTCGAGAGAGGATGATCAAGTCAAGGTTGATAGGACGAGAGTCTCATGAGGTGAATCGAGTCAAGTTGGACAAGGCGAAGACGTCATCAATCATTTGGTAAAAGACATCATGCACATTGCATCCACGGAGAAGACGGCATGCGGATTGAATGTAAGACTTAGATTTCTCGTTTGAATTTGAGTCTAAGGATTGCCGTACTATTAAGAGGGATGCTCCATTGAATGACTTTTAGATGTGTCAAGTGCTCAAATGATCCATCCTTGTGAAATTTAGAGAGAGAGTGGTATTGGTGGTACCGAAAAGTGAGAATTGTAGGTCTCTCTTGGATTCTTTGTGAAATCTGGATTTATCCTTTGAGATTTGGGTAGTGAGACCTTGTTAGTTGTGTAGCCCTTGTTCTTAGCTTTCAATAGAGTCCAAGATCACTTAAATCGGAGTCCGGAGTCAAAAGTTATGCCCGTTTTCGTCGGGCTGATCAGTTCTACTCGGACTATCCGAAGTTGGACTCGGACTATCCGAAGTGAGTTCGGACTATCCGAACATATTTTCGGATATTCCGAGCTGGGTCTCTCTGTTAGCCATGTCTAATGGGTTCGGACTATCCGAACTTGAGCTCGGACATTCGGGCTGAGTCGAGCGTTTTGAAAAAGCGGCTAGTTTTTGGAGCCTCTATTTAAACCCCCATCCATCCCCATTTGTGGGGGGCTGCAACCTT
Source organism: Guadua angustifolia (assembly GCA_036346375.1). NCBI lineage: Eukaryota > Viridiplantae > Streptophyta > Magnoliopsida > Poales > Poaceae > Guadua > Guadua angustifolia. The sequence continues at coordinate 17,203,074 of CM070504.1, read as the reverse complement.
GGTGATTAGAGGTGTCATACCCTTGTTCTTGAGCCCCCAAAACACCCCTCTACCCTTAGATCTAAGTGATCCCCTTTTGTGTGAAGGGTTGGGAAGAGTGTGAGGAGTGAGGTGTTAGGATTGAGTTGGATTTGAGTTTGAGCACTTGATTTCATCTCCAAGTTTGTTCTTTGTGAGTATTTGTTACTCTTGGAGGTTGAGGACTCCTAGACGGCTAGGAGGTCACCCTCGAGCCACCGGTTCTTCGTGTGGTTGGCCGTAGGAAGTTTGTGAAGGTTCGATTCCGCCTCCGCAAGGGAAGGAATCAAGAAGTGAAGCCGGCGAGTGCAAGGTGCAACACCGGGCGGCTAGCGGGTTGAAAGAGACCCCCGTGTCTTGTGTGGCCAAGGCGCCGTGAAGTGCAAGTGCAACACCGGAGGAAAAGGGTTGAAAGAGACCCGGCTCAAGTGTGACCGAGCCGCCTCAACGGAGACGAGGATCCTCAAGGATCCGAACTTGGTGAAAAATCTTAGTCTCCAAGTTTGATTCTTACTCTTGCTTTAATATTTGATTTTGAATCTTGAAATTGCCCGATCTACTTTTCTAGTGAGTTTTGGCTAGATATTTATTTGCCTCAAGTATTCTAGGCTAACTAATTTAATTTGGTGTGTTTAATATTCCCCAAATAGCCTAGATCTAGATTTGCAGTAGTGTGTGCTCTGGAACATTGGAATATCCGAATAGATTTTCGGATTATCCGAATCAGTTCGAATATCCGAATACAATCTCGGACTATCCAGAACTATTGGACGATCCGGAGTATTATTAGGACATTCGAAGGTTCTGTATTCATTGCAATTTAGTTTAAATTTATAATTAGCCTATTCACCCCCCTCTAGGCGACATCCCCTATCCTTTCAATTGGTATCAGAGCAAGGTCTCTCATTTTATTAGACTTAACCGTCTAGAGAGTTAAAGATGTCGACTAGAGGAGTAGAGCACTCAAATGATCTACTTGTATTAAATGGCTCAAATTATGCTTTATGAAAATCTCTTATGACTATTCATTTTAAATCCATGAGCCCCCAAATATGGTGGATTGTAGATGTTGGCTTTTTCGTCTCCATTGAGCGAAGTTGATCCAAGCGAAGGAGAGCGAAATGCCTACATCTCGACGCTCAAGCTACTAACATATTATTTTGGGTTGTGGCGATGAAATTTTGATAGCATATCTGCGAACTCAAGAGCGCTCATGAGATGTGGATAAAGCTTCAAGATCTATTTGAATCATCCACGTCTTCAAATGAGGAGTGCATTAAGGAAGAGATGTCGGGAGATGAAACCTCAAGCTCCATCTCAAGCTCAAGTGATGAAGAACCAACATCTCCATCAACCTCAACCTCCGCCTCAAGTGACGATGAAGATTCACTCACATCTCGAATCCGTTGCTTCATGGCGAAAGGTAAGAATGAGGTAAGTGATGATGATGATGATGATGAGCTCTCTTGTGAAGAATTTATGAATATGTTAAAGGAGCTAAATGAATGTCTTGGGAGGGAGAAAAAGAAATATAAAACTTTGAAGCTTGAACATGAATTACTTCAAAATGATTTTAATATGCTTCAAGAAAATCATGAATCCCTCCTTCTTAAAGAAATTCATAAGCCTAAGGTGGATATAGGAATTTCATGTAATTTAGTTGATGAAATGCAATGCTTAAATGTCAACTCTAATACTTCATCAAATAAATGCATATCCACTTCTAACGATGATTTACCTTGTTGCTCTAATAAAATTTCTTCTAGTTCCTCTATGTCTTTAGATGCTAATCTTGTAGAGGAAAATAAAGAGCTCAAGGCGCAAGTCATTAGATTAGAAAATGACTTGAAGAAGTGCGTAAAAGGAAAAGCCATTCTCGATGAGATCTTGAGCAAGCCAAGGCGCCTCAAGATAGCGAGACTCGGCTACAACTCGAGAGGAGAAGAGCAAGAAGAAGCACAATGCAAGAATGAAGACGATTGTGTGCCGGATGCAACAAGAAGGGCCACTTAAGCCTCCGTGTGCCCTAACAAAGTGGAGATCAAGCCACAACAATCAACAATGAGGCAAACCGACAAAGAGCAAGTCAAGAAAAGGAGGCGTTCAAAGCATACTTGCTACAATTGTCGGGAAAAGGGCATATCGGTAAGGATTGTCCCAAAGGTATCATTCTAAGCCTATTATTATTAATGATAATTATTTGCTTAGGAAGGACAAGAATGGTAATGCATTGGCCAAACTTGTCAAGTCCCCTATGCTCGCTCAAAATGATAATGCTCATTTGCATAGGAAGAGTAAATCTAGAAATGGGTTTGCTAAAATTGTTAGGACTCCTAAGCCTACTCAAGGCAATTCAAATATATTGCCTAGGAGAAATAACAATAGCAAAACATTTGCTAGATATACTAGATCTTCTAAGCCAATGCATAATTTTAATAATCATGTGCTTAGAAGAGATCAAACTAGAAATAGTTTTGCAAAGTATTATTGTCCTCCTAAACATTATTATAAAAATGCCAATCAATTGCCTAGGAGGAATAATTATCGCAAACATATTCCTAGTCATGTTAGTTCACCTAAGACTACTAATATTAGGAGCATTTGGGTTCCTAAATCTATTGTGACTAACATTGTTGGACCCAACAAGGATTGGGTACCAAAAACCACCTAAAAGATTTTTAGGTAACATGAGATGGATTGGATGCTTGGCTTCTTCAAGAATATAAGGACTTCATCAATTACAAGTTGGAACCAAGCATAAAGATAATCAAGTCCATCATGAGTCAATGCCATCTCGGGTAACAAATATTTAAATTGATTCTTATAACTTATAGCCTTGCGTAGGTTATATTGCATTATTCATGAAAATCAATTTAGATTACTTATTCATTTTCTTGCTCATGCTTATTAGTTGTGTTGATTGCAATTTTGAGCAAGTTTGGGTTAGTGGCACATTAAGGGGGAGTGTTAATTCATATCCATGTATATTACATCCCTACATGTGCCCATATTTATATAAGTGCTAATATATATTTTCAAAATCAAGCCATTTAGCCAAAACTCAAAATTTTGCATACTATTAGTATTCTTATGAAAAACTAGTTGCAAAATGTATACAAATGCTTTTGAAATATTTTTCAATGGTTTTGGCTTTACAAAATCTATTTCGAAAAGAAAATGAGTTTCATGCCCAAAACCTAGATAGTTGTATCTTGTTTTGGATTTAAACTTATGATTTTCATAAAATTATATGTAAAATGATTTTGAAAGTAATTCCAAAATGAAAAACCTAGAGTTGGTCATTCTTAGCAATTCTTGTGTTGAAAAGTTTTTCAAAAGACCAACCTAGCAAAAGTTATTTGATTTTGAAACTCATAGAAAAACTATATTTGACCCATAATGGTCATATTATAGCACTTAAGTGAGTTTTGCCAAATGAGTCAAGTTTCATGTTATGAGTTGACTCACAAGGGTATTGCAACTCATATAAGCTTATGGAAAGACTAAATACCCACTTAAGCTCATTTTGGCAAAACTAGAGAATTTCTTGAAACTTAAAGGTTTTATTGCCAAATTCATCTCTTTAAGAACCGAATGCCTTCTTTACTTTGAAATTACTCTAAATGGTGTGTTTGATGTTTATCTTGATCATTTGGAGCATTTCATATTGGTTTCATGAATTTTACCAAGGTTTATTGCAAAATGTCTTCTTTGAAGTTCACCAAAATGCTTTGTTTCTTGCCTTCTTTGAGAAGGGCGATTCGGATTGTCCGAGTTTTTGTCCGGATTGTCAGGCCGTTCGATATCGAACTAAAGTTCGGACTATCCGAACTGGGTATCTCGGGTGATTTAACCCTGCGAGGTCATTCCTTTCTCGCCTTCTTGCATAAAGTTGGATTTTGAGAATTGAATGGATTTGATTATGCTAATAGGCTTATAAACATCTCTCTAACTCATATGAAGCCATATAAGTGCACATTTCCATTCAAAACTCATTTGGTTCCATTTTGAGGATTTGGTGAAAATCTTAATTCTTTATGTGATTCAAATACATCTTTCACCATATCTCTCAAAATAAAATTGATTTATTGAAAATTTTTGTTGAAAAACCTTCTCTCACATATGGAGTTCATATCTGGAAATTCTCAAATTTATTTGAACTCATTTGCGAGATTGTTGACTTTTATTTGACTTAGTGTCAAAACTAAACCTCCAATGCTCTTAATGGCTTATTGTTGATTGGAGGGTGATATCTGAGAAATTCTTTTTGGAGAAGTCTCTTGGACATCCATGGACTATTTCTGCACAATCTCATGGCTATTTGACTTCATTTGATACTTTTTGGAATAACGTTGAAAATCATATGCATGCATATCCTTCACATGAGCCTCTTTGGTCAAAAAGTCAAAATTTTTGTTAAAAAGGCCCATATTTGTGAAAATCTTTATAAAAGTTCTCAAATATGTATTTCAAATGTTTTACAATGCTTTGAGTAAAAATTCCTATTTTAGAAATAAAATAGCAAATTTGGCCTCAAATTGATCTTATAGGATCTTGATTTTGGATTAAATGAAATATTTTCATATATTAAAATCTATTGAGTTTTTGAAAAAGTGGTCAATACAAAACTCATAGGGTTGGTCATTTCAAGCATTTCTTTAGTTCAAAGTTTTTCCAAACGACCAACCGTTCAAAAGTTATAGCTATTTGAATTTAGCCAAAATTCTTCATTTGACCCAAAATGACCCATTCTTGCATATTGTTGGTTTTGCTATTCGAGTTGGATTTCTTCGTGTTTCTTGGCTTAAAATAGTATTTCTAACTCATACAAAGCCATGAAAGTTCAAATCTCCATGAAATTCAAATCGGATTGCATTTTGAGTTTTCGTGCAAATTGAACTTCTATTTTTGCCTACAACGCGCAATCTGCCATATCTTTTGAACGAAATGTGCTTTTAAGGAAATTCTTTTTGAGAAACCTTCTAAATAGTCCAAAGTTCATTTCTGAAGTTTTTCAAATCAATTGGACTTAATTTGAAAAAGTTTTGACTTTTCTTCTCTTTGATTGAAAATCATACCTACAAATCAAAATTTGGCATATCTTTTGATTGGAGACTCCTTTTTAAAAAATTCTTTTTGGAAAAGTTTCTCAGGAGTCCAAAGTTTGTTTCTGCACAATTTCAAATATTTTTAACTTCATTTGAAAAAGTTATGGTTTTTTCTCACTTTGATCAAATGCTGAAAATTCAGACTTTTGAATGGTTTTGAGCTGATTTGTGATTTTTATATCTCCAAATCAGAGCATAATTTGAGGGGACCACCTTTGTAAGAATTGATCCTCTATAGTTGGACTTCATTGTCTAATTTTTTCAGAATTTATGAACCTTGTTTGAACCTTCTTTCAGTCCTGTCAAAAAGCTTAAATGGAATGTCAAAACTGAATTTTTCAGCACATTGCACTTTTGAAATCTTGCCTACCTTTAAGATGATTTGAGTATTTCCTTGTGATGAACACTAAGGTAACTCAATTCATAGCTCCATGATTAATCTAAAATTATTCGGGAGCTCATTTGCTGTTGTTTTCATCTTCAAGACCATTTCAAAGCGAGATTTCTTTTCCGAAACCTTCGGTTCAGCATTCACTATTTTCAAGTTTTCGGGTTTTCCTTTGCTCAAATGAATTTTCGGTATTCATAGCTCTCAAGATAATTTCAAGACGGATCTTTTTCACGTTGATGATTTTTGCATTTGAGCAATGGTTTAAAAGCTATAATCGATTTTGTGCTGCTATTTGCATCTCTTAAGATTTTGAGTGTTTTAAATTGGAATCTTGGCAAGCCTTTCATGATGAAAACTAAGTGAACTTATTCATTGCTCCAAGCTTCAAAGTGGAGCATATCTATTTAAGTTTTCATTCCTATGAAAGTGCATCTTTTGGCTAAGTTCTTCTGGAAATTGGATTTAATTGTAACTTAGCCTCAAAATGTTTTCTCTCTTACATAACTCAGAGTTTATTATGGAAAAGAGAAAATGTCCCTTGTAAGTTCAAGAGTGAGTGTGAATGTGTTTTACTCATTATCTCTCTTACAAGTGGATGTCAAGATTAAATTTGAATGAGTTTCAAATAATTTTTTGTTGAAAATTGGTATAATGAAATCTTCAATTGATATCTTGAATTTTTAAAATTGTGTGCAAAAGAGTATTGTCTTGTATATCATCTATATCATGCATGTTGTACTTAGACATTATCAAACTAACTTGGGTCAAGTTGAGAGATATTTGTTCCCGAAAATCGTGTGCTTGTCTATTGATGTTCAAGGTATTGGAAAAGGGGTCATCTTCGACGGTGGGATGAAGGAAATGGAGAGAAGCTCCATAGTCCGAGGGATCTAAGGCCGGACGCGGTGATCATGACCGATTCGAACATGCGATGGACAAGAATCGACAAAGGGACGTGTTTCTTTCTTGACCATATTCAATAATGTCTTTGCACACCATTATGCTAAATTGTGTCATTCTAAATGGTGTTGTACCATTCAATTAGTTTCATTAATTGGTATCTTTCGAGAGGTATCCTCAATCCTAAATTGTTTTGAAGTGTCATCTAACTTGCATTTGGCATTATCATGAATTAAAAGATACATATGGGTGACACATTGCAAAGAGGTATACCCTTGATAAATTTATGAAATTCTTGATCATGAAAGTGCATCTTAATTATACAATGTTGATTCATGATCTTGATTGCTAGAATTTAATTGGATCATAAGCATGTGCTTAAGATATATAAATTTGCTATATGATCTTAATGTTTAAAGAATGAATATTCTCCATGTGGAATCATATTCATGTGTCATGCTTAAGCACCATTTACATCTTGTGAATCATGACTACATTTAAATTGGTATCATTTCGAAAATCTATTACCCAAATCTTGGATATAATTGGCATCATATCTTGCCTAGATTTAGGGGAGCTCAATATTATTGTCCTATTCCTAGCTTCTTCTTTTTATTTTTATCTTGTTCTCCTAATCCTTTTATTGAGTGTGCAATCAAGGGGAGAATTTATTGAATGAACAATAAGGATCTCTTAAGCACCTTTTTGGGATTAATGACAAAAGGGGAGAATTTATGGATTTATCAATTGTCCCTAATCGATACAAAAAGGGATATTTTGTAAGTATGATCTCTTATTGTTTCTTCATGCTTGTTTTATTGTCATTTGGTGCAATTGATAATAAGTTTGTCATAAATCACCAAAAAGGGGGAGATTGAAAGTGCATCTAGGCACTTATGTTATTTTGGTGATTAATGACAAACACATATAATGACAATCTATATAATTGTGTAAATGCTTAACTTAGTGCTTAACAAATGACAAACCTCTAATATGATTATATTGCTATGAGACTAACATGTTCTTGCCAAGTTGAGTATTAGTCTCATCTATTTAGAGGAAAATCAAGTGGATGGTTAAGCAAAGATAAGGTATGCAATTTTGGTATCTATTCTATATTTGTTATTGCATTCCTTTTGTGCAAATGCATAGTGAACTCCAAGTAGCATGTTGATTATATATATGCACATTGGTTCATGTCATATTTATTTGTGCATATATATTCACTTGAGTTCATTATGTGCTTTGTTTTTAGTATGCATGTATTAACTAGAGTTAAACTTCACATTGCTATAGATTGAATTGGTGCATACATGTTTTAGTTGCGTATCTTCTCATGCACTTCTCTTAGTGAAGTTTAATCTAGAGTTAGATCACATATTTACTCTTGTTCCGAATATTAGTTGCACATGTACAATTCGTGTATATTCTTCATGTGCTTCATTTAAAGTAAAGACTGTGATCCTTGCCATGATTTAATTGATTCATCATATTGGCAATTATCTCTCTAGTGCATATAGATCAATTACATATTCATCATGATGCACTTAGTGGAGAACATTTCTTATGTCAAGTGTTTCCATTTTTATTGTGCTTCTTTATATGAAACACTTGTGGTACTTAATTGCTCAAAAATATCAATTTATTCACATCTACTGAGCTTTTGGGACTAATGTCTTTCATGAGTGGTTTGGGAAGAATTAGGTCCCGTGTGTGTATGATGACCAAGGTATCGTGAAGGATGATCGTTAAGCCGAGGTCAACAAGACGGCGGTGTCACCAAGAGTTGAGGACTAAGTCAAGATCGACTTGGCGTGGAGATCGTCAGAGAGGATGATCAAGTCAAGGTTGATAGGACGAGAGTCTCATGAGGTGAATCGAGTCAAGTTGGACAAAGCGAAGACGTCATCAATCATTTGGTAAAGACATCATGCACATTGCATCCACGGAGAAAGACGGCATGCGGATTGAATGTAAGACTTAGATTTCTCGTTTGAATTTGAGTCTAAGGATTGCCGTACTATTAAGAGGATGCTCCATTGAATGACTTTTAGATGTGTCAAGTGCTCAAATGATCCATCCTTGTGAAATTTAGAGAGAGAGTGGTATTGGTGGTACCGAAAAGTGAGAATTGTAGGTCTCTCTTGGATTCTTTGTGAAATCTGGATTTATCCTTTGAGATTTGGGTAGTGAGACCTTGTTAGTTGTGTAGCCCTTGTTCTTAGCTTTCAATAGAGTCCAAGATCACTTAAATCGGAGTCCGGAGTCAAAAGTTATGCCCGTTTTCGTCGGGCTGATCAGTTCTACTCGGACTATCCGAAGTTGGACTCGGACTATCGAAGTGAGTTCGGACTATCCGAACATATTTTCGGATATTCGAGCTGGGTCTCTCTGTTAGCCATGTCTAATGGGTTCGGACTATCCGAACTTGAGCTCGGACATTCGAACTGAGTCGAACGTTTTGAAAAACGGCTAGTTTTTGGAGCCTCTATTTAAACCCCATCCATCCCCATTTGTGGGGGCTGCAACCTTGGTGATTAGAGGTGTCATACCCTTGTTCTTGAGCCCCAAAACACCCTCTACCCTTAGATCTAAGTGATCCCTTTTGTGTGAAGGGTTGGGAAGAGTGTGAGGAGTGAGGTGTTAGGATTGAGTTGGATTTGAGTTTGAGCACTTGATTTCATCTCCAAGTTTGTTCTTTGTGAGTATTTGTTACTCTTGGAGGTTGAGGACTCCTAGGCGGCTAGGAGGTCACCTCTGAGCCACCGGTTCTTCGTGTGGTTGGCCGTAGGAAGTTTGTGAAGGTTCGATTCCGCCTCAAGGGAAGGAATCAAGAAGTGAAGCCGGCGAGTGCAAGGTGCAACAAGGCGGCTAAGCGGGTTGAAAGAGACCCCCGTGTCTTGTGTGACCGGGCCGCCGGCGAGTGCAAGTGCAACACCGGGAGGAAAAGGGTTGAAAGAGACCCCGGCTCAAGTGTGACCGAGCCGCCTCAACGGAGACGTAGGATCCCCTCAAGGATCCGAACTTCGGGTGAAAAATCTTCGTCTCCAAGTTTGATTCTTACTCTTGCTTTAATATTTGATTTTGAATCTTGAAATTGCCCGATCTACTTTTCTAGTGAGTTTTCGGCTAGATATTTATTTGCCTCAAGTATTCTAGGCTAACTAATTTAATTTGGTGTGTTTAATATTCCCCAAATAGCCTAGATCTAGATTTTTGTTGTGTGCTCTGGAACATTGGAATATCCGAATAGATTTTGGATTATCCGAATCAGTTCGAATATCCGAATACAATCTCGGACTATCCGAACTATTCGGACAGTCCGAGTATTATTCGGACATTAGAAGGTTCTCAGTATTCGCTGCAATTTAGTTTAAATTTATAATTAGCCTATTCACCCCCTCTAGGCGACATCCCCGTCCTTCAGGTCTTCAAGTTGGGCAGGCGCTCTTTGCCGCTTTTGACACGCCCAAGCTTCTCCTCAAGCAGAGAGCGCCTTCTCGAGAGAAGCCTTCCCGGCGCCTCGACCTTGGCCCGCTCGGCTTCAAGCGCCTTGGTGGCGCTCGAGCTTCCTTCAAGCTCGAGATTTTGGTCTCGGCTCGGGGACGCCTTGGCGTGGAGGATGCTTGCTCGCAGCGGCCTTCTCCAGCGCCTCGACCTTGGCACCTTTCGGCCTCGGCCGCCTCGTTAGCACGCCAAGCCTCTCTTGAGCTCGGGACCTTGGCCTCAAGCTCGGGGACACCTTCGCCGAGGATGGCGCTTGCTCGCGGCGGCCTTCTCCGGTCGCCGACCTTGGCTCGCTTCGGCATGAAGCGCCTTGGCCGATCCGCATGCGCTCGTACTCACGGCCTTGAAGCCATGCTCGCGCTCGGAGGTCTGATGCGCTTTCGAGCTTCGGCGCGTGGGCTACCTCCTGCGCCCTCATCGTTGGCGAAGATCGACAAGCTCCTCGGCTTTACGCTCGAGCTCACTTTGATCGACCTCGATGGTCTGATGAGCCTCGGCGCTCGGCCTCCAGCGCCTCCACCGCATTCAGAGGCCCCTCGGCTGTCGGCGTGCTCTTGAAGGCCTTGCGGCCCGGGGAGACATGGTCGATCGCCTTCTATGAAAGGGTGGACCGAATTAAGAAAGGAAGCAGGAACTCGGGCTAACAAGCTACGGGGTGCGCGGAGGGGCCCTTACCCCGCGAAAGTCGATTCTCCAGGCGTGAGCGGGTATATTCTTCATGATCGTCGATGCGGTCGCGGGAGATTTCCTCCTCCTCGTCGCCCACTGCTTCTGGGATGAGGTCGACCGCAGCCCCCACCGGCGCACTGGGGCCAGGATCTTTAGGCTCCGTGCCGGGCGCGACCTGGGATTCCGTCGCCCCCTCCAGAGGGCTCGGCTCGCCGGCAGGGGAGGGAGCGGCAACAACGCTGGCCCCTACCTCCGTGGTCAGGGCTCCGCTCGCCTCCGGCTCCGAGGGAGCGATGACCGGCTCCGTAGCGAGGCCTCCCGTGGTGTGGACGATCTCCGCGGCTGGGATGTTTGTGACCTCGGTGCAGCGCGGCGCTGGCTGCCTGGTCTGCGACGCCCAGCCGGCAGTGCCATCTTCGGTGGTGGTGGCGCCACGACACAGGCGCCCGGCGGCCGTGGTCGGGTGAGCTGGGCGACTCGCGGTGGTGACCGTGGCACCTGGTACCTTTCGCGTCGACCTCGGGAGGGTTGGCGGCGCATGGCGGCTCCGCCTCGCCGGTGTTGTAATCCTCACCGTCGCGGGCTGGTTTTCCTCCTCGTCCAGGTCGTCGACCCCTTGGTAGAACTTCGCCAGCGGGGCGGGCTTGGTGGCCCCGAGGGGGTTCGCGTCGGGCGCGATGGTCGGCGGCCAAAGACGAAGACATTCTCCTCCTCCTCGGACTCGGACTCGCCCTGGACAATAGCCATCGTCAAAACGGGCAAGTCTCGAGCGCGGGCGCTCAAGGTCTGCGATCAAGAACAGGCACTAAGCAGGAAAGACATGGAGGGGGCAGAGCGAACTAAAAAGCCATGAAACTCACCTGAGTCACCAGCCTCCGCCTTGACGAGGGCCGGCGTAGGTCTTGCCGCCCCGATGCTGCAGGGGCACTTCGCTTTCTCCCCCCGTTGGCCTGGGACCTCGGAGCCCGCACCGGGTCTTCGTCATCTGCGGCGGCAGACCTGGGAACCCGACCTTGGATGCCCTGGGCTGGCTGGGGGCTTGAAGTCCTGGCGGCGGCCGCCGCACTCTGTTGCTGCGAAGGGAAGGAGATGTCAGTTGATGAGCGGGCACAAGCTCGGGGGCTCGATCGTGGAGGGTCCTACTGTGGCGCGATCCCCACTCGGCGTGGGGTTTCTTCACCTCGGCAGCTTGCTCCGGTGGGGGTCTCTTCCTCCTTTCTTGCTCTTGCCCCGCCCGTGGTGGGAGCATCCTCTGGCCGTCTCCAACAACTCTGGTGGTCCTGCGAGCATGCGGCTTCGGGAAGGGCTCGTGGGCACACGACTCGGCGCTTAGTCGGACGGCTTACCTCGCCTTTCGGCGAACCGTTCTTCGGGGCAGGTCGCCGATGGCGTACTCGTCGCCCGGCTTCGAACATCTCGGTCATCTGGCGGCGACCAGGACTCCTTGGCGCTGCAAGAGAAAGCGACCATCGGGGAAGATCGAAGGGTGGACTCGAGCAAAACCTTGGGGCGAAGGCTTACAGGCGTGTCCTCGCTGGTCGGGTCGTTCGCCCTGGATCTCGTAAAGCGGGTGCATCCACCTCCAGAGAGGGACACACGACTCCATGAAAGTCGTTGGCAATCGCTTTGCCGGTGAGGCGCGCAGATGGCGCAGATGTGTATGAGGCGATGGCCTCCTCGTCGACCTCGAGGTCGTCGCCTCCGGGTCTCCTTCTTCCGGGAATAGGGGCCCCTCGTACACACAGCGTCCGACCTCGCCCCTCTTCAGGTAGAACCACCGCTCGGACCACGGGCCGAGGGAGTCCCGAGGTTGAAACTTGGGGAAGGACCACTTGAGCCCGACCCGCAGCCGGAAGTAAAGGCATCCGACCACGGGGTCCTTCCCGGAGCGGAAGAGGTCAAATCTGGGAAGAAGCGAGGGGTCGGAAGGATCCCTAGGAATCCCTCGCATAGATGGGAGAAGATGGTGAGAAGGAGAACGGAGTTTGGCACCAGATTGATGAGCTCGATGTCGCAGCTGGAGAGGACCCTCGCGACGAACTCGCTTTCCGGGGTCCGCAGGCCGAAGAGAGCGTAATGCTCGGTGCAGACGATCTCGTCGTCCCTGGGGCACGGCTCGGTCTCGCCGCCCGGCAACCGCCATGTTACCGGGTCAATCAGCCCCAGGGCCTCGAGCTCCTTCATCCTCGCCAGCGACAAAGTGCTCCTCCCCAGCTTGGCCATGGCGGGTCGCAGCGAATTTGGTTGAAGGGGGAAGAGGAGTCTTGCTCAGGAAGGAAAGCTAGAAGAAGGGTGCAAGGTCGAGAGTTTCCCTACGGTCGCTGTGGGTTCGGTTTTATAAGCCGCGCCGTCGGTCGATCCGGTTCGTGGCGTCTCAAAAGGCGTGCCGGCCTTGATTCGACAGGCGCAATTAAGGCCTGGGCTGCGGTTTCGAGATATAGCAGGTGTCCACCAACCGTTCACATCCGTACCAGAGTTCCGGAGATCAAGAGGCGCCAGGTGTCGTTTCGTCACGGCCCGGCGTTATGTTTTCCGCCCGACCTCGACCTCAAGCTCGATGGTTACAGAAATCAGTCCCCGACTGTAGAGGCTCAAGGTCGGTCCGTGTTCCAACCACGACCTTAAGCCTCGGGGGCTAGCTGACGGGGGCTGGGCGCCCCTTAACCGGCCAGCACATGGTCAACGGCCCCCCCAAGCTCGGGAGGCCCGGACCACGACATGGGCGTGTGCCGAGGCGCTCGGCCTAGAGTGCGTTGGGCCCGAGCAGGGCTCCGCACGACCTCGGGCTCGGGTCGGCCCTCGTTCGTGCCGTAGTCCACCCTTGGATTTCGGATCGTGCATTTAACCGGCGGTTGCCAAGACGCGGATCGTGGGGATGAAGCAGGCGCTTGCAACAAGTCCGGAGCGGTTGCTACCAGCCCTCTACGTGCACGAAAGCCACCACCCGAGAATATCTCCCGTCCGTTGGGAGCAGGGGGGATATAAAGCTAAGGATGTGCAGCCGGGAGAGAGAGAGAACTCGAGCGCTAGACATTGCCATTGTTGAGCTTGAGTTGTAAGACACGCCAACACTCGATAGTAACAAAGATTACTGCCGCAAGGCGACTGGAGTAGAGCTATTACCTTCTCAGGGGCTCGAACCAGTATAAACCCACGTCTCCTGCTCGTTGTCGTCTTGCTCCGGCCTCCGGCACATCGAACCCTTTCCTCCGTTTGAGCAAAGGCACAGCTCGGGTCCCGGTCTCACTAACCCCCCGTTTCATTTCTGCGGTTGGCGATCCCGATCGTCGACACCATCACTTGAAGCAGTGCCCTCATTGTTGGTACTTGAAGAGCCATCATAGTTCTCCCTATGGGTACTCACATAATAATAAAGGATGCTCTCTTGCATCTAGATTTCAGTCAAACTCTATTAAGCTTCAAAGATATTCACATGAATGGTTTCCATATAGAGACAAAAATTGAGGACAATATATAATACATACTCATGACTAAGTTTAACAGGTGCAATAAACACATGGTTGAGAAACTTTCTTCCTTCTCAGGATTATATTATGCATATATAAAACCTAAAGTTTATGGCATGATTAAAATAATACATAAAACCCAAAATCCTTTAAGATCTGACATGATTAATGGGTCATCCTGGGTAGAATATGATGAGAAAAATAATTAATAATTCTACTAGCCATAATATAAGAACTAAAAATTTACTTAGACCTGAAGATTTTGTCTGACCTACTTGTGTTGAAGGGAAGCTCATAATTAGACCCTTTTATATGAAAATTAGGGAAGAATTACTGAGTTTCCTAGAGAGAATTCAATATGATATTTTTGGACCAATCCAACCACTATCGGGCCTCTTTAAATACTTTATGATAATAATAGATGCTTCTACTAGATGATCCCATGTATGCCTCTTATCTACTAAGAATCATGCTTTTGCTAAATTAATTACCTATATTATTAAATTAAGAGCCTACTTTCCAGATGAAAGAATTAAGTCTATTCAAATGGACAATGTTGACGAGTTTACCTCTAGGACATTTGATGATTATTGTATGGCTCTGAGTATTATTGTAGAGCATTCAATACCTCATATACACAAACAAAATGGACTTGAAGATTCATTAATTAAAAAATAAAACTTATTGCTGTACCACTCTTGCAAAATTGTAGGCTACTCACCAGTTGTCTGGGCCATGAGTGCTACATGCTACTTCATTAATTCAACTCAAACTAACTACATTAATTGTAGTGTCACAGGCACTAGTCCTTAGACCCACACACTAAAGGGTCCGAACATAAAGTTCAAAGGATAATAAATCTACAACAAATAGGTAATAACCTGCCAGATACCTTCATTGATCATAAGGAAGTAACAAAATCTCAAATACTTGCAGTAAGCACACCAAATAGATTGGAAATACCCTAGATTGATATTGAATCCATTCTTACCCCTCATGGGAAGAAGAGGGGGAGACCATTGAGCGCACAGGACTTGATTCCATAGAGATGTCCACAAAAGCAAAGAACCAAACCAGATAAATAATTCCCTAAGACAGTGAAAGAAGCTCAATCTGATGTTGAAAAAATCTCCGAAGTGAGATATTCTGAGGATGGTAAACTCAACGAACATTTACACACACAATCTAACGCAAGGAAATTGGAACATCCAACTCCATCGTTGTGGAATATAACGAGAAGCTGGAAAATATTAATGATGAAATGTCCACAAATTATATGGATTTAGGAGAATTATATAAATGAAAGACTACAATTGTCAACATATATTTTACCTAAAAAATTGCTAAATCTCTTGATCTGGCAGAGTATGAGAAGCGCTCAAATTGGGTCAAATGGAAAGAAGCAATTGAGGCAGAATTGCACTCACTTAATAGAAGGAAAGTATCTAGTCCCATTGACCGAACACTTCCTAAAAAGTGTTCCCTATATGATACGAATGGGTTTTCATCTGGAAGAGAAATGAGAACAACCAGGTGGTGAGATACAAAGCGAGGCTTGTAACACAAGAGCTCACGCAAAGTCCCAGCATCATTTACGATGAAACCTACTCTTTAGTACTAAGTGGAATAACGTTTCGATGTTTAATATCAATAGTGGCTAATATGAACTTGACAATGCAGTTGATGGATGTAATGACCGCATATTTATATGGTCATTGGATATGGATATTTATATAAGAGTCCATGAAAGTGTTAAAATTCTGGATCATAATAAAACCAATCGCAACATGTATAGCGTCAAACTGCAAAGGTCATTGTATGGATTAAAACGGTTAGGGAGAATGTGGTACAATCAACTTAGTTAGTTTCTTCTAAAGAAGGGTTACTCCAATAATGATGATTGTCCTTGTGTGTTCATAAAGAAGTCTCAAAATTGATTATGTATCATTTTAGTCTATGTCGATGATCTGAATATCACTGAAACTATGGAGGACATAATGGAAACAAGTTCTTACCTTATGATGGAGTTTAAGATAAAAGATTTGGCTAAAATCAAATATTGCTTAGGCTAGCAGTTAGAGCATTTTTCAAAAGAATCTTTGTACACTAGTCAACATATACTAAGAAGGTATTGAAAAAATTTAACATGAATAAATCTCATTCTCTAAAGACCCCTATGGTAGTCAGAACCCTTGATGTGGATAAAGACTCATTCAGACTAAGAATGGAAAATGAGGAAATCTTAGGACTTGAACACTACTACAAAATGATACAACACTATCTCTTCATGTAAGTCAGTTCCCAACTTTTCAGAAAAAACTGATAATGATATATGATTCGGTGTGGGCAAGAAATATGATGCAAAATATCACTATTGGTCTGACCTTATAACTGATAATGATGAGCCAATAGTGATGACAATTGTCATCACTATCGGTTCTAAGGTTAGAACCGATAGTGATTACGATGGTCATCACTATTGCTTCTGAGGTCGGAACCGATAGTGATATTCTACTATTGGTTCTGGTCTCAAAACTAACACCAATGTTATTGGTATCACTATATGTAGAAGTAATTCTGTTTCAGCATGCTTTGCATCTGAATCCTATTAAAAGCCTAACCCTGCATAATATAAACCCTAAAATCCATAACATAGGTACATAAACTAAAGTAATAAGAAAGGCAACAGTAATCAAAACATTTCATCACTAGAACCTTCTTAAAATGATGAACATATGTCCTATTATCAGCAACATAAACCTAGACCTTTCTCGCATTAGTCGATTAAATATCAAATACCATGTAAACTATATGATTTAACCATTCCTAAACTCATGTTTTAATCCTATTATTCTAAATAATTTTAGTATCTTGAATTCAAAGTTATAAATACAAGAATACATAATTTTAGCCTCTTGAATTCGTAAGATAAAGAAAAGTGATAAGAAGTAGTAACATTGCTAATGATATAAGATCGACTAAAATCCGAGCATGTGAAATCATAAGAACCCAACCCTAAATTATACCTGTTTTCTATAGTTTGTTTCTATTTGGTTTTTTATCCAATTTCTATTTACTCTTATTGAAAACTTGTTATTTGTTATTTGTTGTTTTCTTCGTTCGCGACGTGTAAAATCCGACACTGTTAATCATGTCATCGACAATGTCGACTGTGACCTCAGCTTCGTCGTAAACAATAATGAGCAAGGTAAGCACTCCTTTTGACCATGTTAATCCCAATTTTACAAATGTTTTATAAATGTTTTATTGCATACGCTATGTTCACTAAACACTGCTACTTTGTGGGTATTGTTAGTTACATCTGTAATTGCATGAAACTTCCTTAATAAGTATGAATTTATGAACTTTGATAACCCTAGAATAAGATAGACAATACCTAATGCCAATCTGGGTTTACTCACTCTTGGTAGTCATGCTTAGCCATGCTTAATGAAGACAATAGCTTTTGTGAATTAAAAATGTTGGATATGACAAAAAGGGTTGGATATGACTATTTAATGTTGTTGGTATTTTGGTTAAAAATGAAAATAAAACTATGGTTTTGACGCAGATGATTACTAGCAATAGCCGGAGGTGCATGGAATTGCACGTACTGTAGGGGGAGATTATTGCCCGTGTCGGATTAAGGACCGAACTATAGGTTGTTTTTAGGCTAAGAAATACGTACAACCACTAGTGACAGTCTTAACCTATTAAGTTACTTAAAACTAGCTTTGCACATTGGTAGGTTGGAGTAGTACGGGTTGTTCCATTATGGATTGCTCGGAGAGGCACCCACACCGATGTGTTGGGAATCACGTTTGCTGATACAACGGTGTACGCCATGCTATGGGGAGAAGTGGGTCACTTTGGTGTATCACCATTGGTCATACTATGTACACATATCTTCTGCCGCCATAGTATAGGTTTGTCGTTATCGAGCTGGCGCAAAGTTAGGGTTAAGTAATGTAACAGTTATGTCATGACTCTCTACGGCACACCAAAGGAAGTGTGCTAATAGCTTGCACAAAGAGTCAGTCGTGTCTTGTGGGTAAAGCTGTACACCTCTGTAGAGTGTAAAACTAATTTATTAGCCCCGCCCACGATCATGGGCACTTGGTAAAGTCATTACATAGTTAGCTGTTTTTATTTTCATAAAATTTGGTTTTCTACCATGTGTTGGTGGGAAATGGTTTATGGTTATAGAATCTGGTTTCTACCATGTGTTGGTGGGAATTGATTTGTGAATATGATCATATCACCTAGGTTAGTGAATTTCCTTATTCGTACTTACATACTGTTATTTTCTGTATTAAATTGCTTTTATTTAAATTCCTATTACAATCTACTATTCAGTATTTACATTTTTAAATTGGTTTTATACAAATTAACCATAGAAGCCATTCCTTTGAAATGACCTGCATATATTATATGTTTTACAAAAGTCTTGTGGAGTACGAAAATACTCACCCTTGCTTATTTGTTGTTTTTAGGTGAAGTTAGCAAACTTTCAGATGGCATATATTTGGCGCAGGCTGCGGGAATATCGTTAACGAGTTTTGTAGGGATTATACCTTTTTAGTTGCCTAAGAGTCGAATGGCCACACTACAAGACTTTTGATTCTCTCTGTTGTATTTCACTCTATTTTTTAGACATTGTATAAAGTATCCTTGTCATGTGTAATAAAGAGTATGGATGTGATATTAATTGTTGTAAATGTACGTGCTAGCCACTGATTATAGTACTAGTATTCACTACTACAAAAAACCACATTACAGACGGTTCACAAAACACATCACAGACGGTTTTGTGAACCGTCTGTATCAAAGCGTCAGTGATGACAATAGGTCATCACAGACGGTTTCTGAACCGTCAGTAAAAATTAACATCATAGACGGTTCTAGTCTAGAACCGTCTGTGATAAGTCATTGCACACTGTTCTTACTGGTAATTTAAAAATACTAAATTAGGGGAGATTTCACCCATCTTAATACTACTAATACTACTCTCGTCTAATTACTACTCGTGTGGTCTTCCCAGACATTTTTAACACCACATGTGTGGTCTTCCCTGGAGGTCACCCATCCTATTACTACTCTCGTCTAAGCACGCTTAACTTCAGAGTTCTTATAAGATGCAGTATTTTAGTGGTGGTATGATAACATCTGACATATTATGCTTCCCTCATCCTTTTAACCCCGTAAAGTACCCAAACACCGATTTCCAATTATTTCAAATTATCAAACTATGGAGGTAATTAGCAAAATTTAAAGCTTTCAAATTTATTTTCCATACTTTTGACTATTAATGATGCTTGCAATATATATGCTATTACTATTCACGAAACTTGTAAAAACACCATAACTTTTGACTTCGTACCTTCGATTTTGGTGTTCTTGAGCTTTCGGAATCATCACACGATGAGCTCTCCGATTATATTCTTTTGGGCACCGATTCTAGTTTGCAAATAAGATCTCCGAGTACTTTTGTTAAAATGTTCATAACTTTTGACTCGTAACTCCGATCGGGGCGTTCTTTGGCTCGTTTGAAAGATAACGAAAAGTAGTACCCAAATTTCACAAAGTGCGCCAAAATCAGATGGTCAGATCCTGCTGGTTTGTGCGAGTGCGTCTTGTGACGAATTCCAAAAAAGGTCGTTTAGGGCCTCAAAATGGCCTCCAAATTTTGAATCTGTTTAATTAGTTTTTTAATTATTGCAAATGGAATATTAGTTCCAATTATTTCAAATATAATATTATTTAATTTCAATTCTTTCAAATTAGAAGGCAAGAGAGGTAATTATCAATATTTAAAATTTTCTATTTTTATTATTTGTGACGGTTTCAAATTAAAACCGCTCGTGATGTCAGTGAAGCGAAGTGGTGGAGGCTTTGAGATATCACGAAGGTTTTATATTACAGCCGTCGTGATGTAAGAAATATCACAGATGATTTCTAAATATAACAGTCTGTAATGACTACTGTAGATATTACAGACGGTTGTGTTATATAATCGTCTGTGATTTCCGCACGATTTTACTTAGAAACCGCGTAATGAGTATTGTAGATATTACAGACGGTTGTGTTATATAACCGTCAGTGATTTCCTGACAGTTTTACTTAGAAACCGTCTGTAATGAGTATCTTGTAGCTATCACGAGACGGTTATATTTAGAAACCGCTCGTGATATTTCTTGCATCACGATTTACCGTAATATAAAACCGTCGTGATATCTACTATGACGGTTTGAGTACATAACCATCTGTGATGTTCCATATCACAGACGGTTTTTCAAAACCGTCTGTGATCGTGCGTCTAATATAAGCCTTTCTGTAGTAGTGATTGTAAGCACACATATTCTCATTTTAGCATTTTATGCCAAAAATGAGGGTCGCTACATTTGGGTTAAGTTTGATGCATGCGCGACGGAGGTTGTCAAAGGTCTCTTATAAGTCTTCTATGTGCGCAGCTTCTAGAAGGTTTTCCACCACTACATCATCAATATATGCTTCGACATTTCTTCCAATTTGGGTAGCCAACACGTGGTATATTAATTTTGTGAAGGTGGTTTCCGCATTCTTTAGTCCAAAGGGCATCCAGACAAAGCAAAATGTTCCCGATGGCATGATGAAATTTGCTCTCTCGTCATCTTCCTTGGCCGTCCACACTTGGTGGTATCTAGAGTATGCTTCTAAGGAACTCATCATTTCGCATCTCCAAGTTGAATCCACTAGCTGGCTGATCCAAGAGAGAGGATGCACATACACTATCGCACGTTGGACTTCTTAACTAGGACTAGGTTAGATAGCTAGCCGCGGTGCATCACCTTTTGGATTACTTTGGTTTCTAGCAACTTGTTGATTTCAGCCTTGGATGCATGCTATCTTTCTACCGACATCTTGCGTAGTTTCTATTTGTTTGGCTTAGCCTCTAGCCTTATCGCTAATCGGTGTTTGATTATGCCCCTTTCTACTCCAAGATTCTTCAGGGTCCATGCGAATACATCGACATTGCACCGAAGGGTATCTAATGACCTTTTCTCTATTTCCTTATTCATATTTTCTCCGATGCATACTTGCCTGTTGGGTTGCCAGCTACAAGCATTACATTTTTTGTTTTGCCATTAGGTTTTGGCTCCAACTTCCATGAGGGGGCCACGGGGGTGGCATAGCTTTCTGCCCCCTCTATCCCAACCCCGGCCATGTTGTGCACCTTCTGGGTTGGGCCCGCGAGGAGGCTTCAATTTGTCTTGTCGTGTCTTGGTCCCTATGCATAGTAACTACCCTAGAGAGGCTTGGCAGCTTCATGCAAAGGTAATTATGGTGCAAGATAGCTCCAAAAGTGTTTAGAGCAGCTACCCTAAGGATTGCATTGTAAGTGTATGGGAGGTCGACGATGTCAAAGGTGATCACTTTGGTTCGCAACCTCTGTCCTCCTCCAAGGGTGACCTCCAGGGATACATGCCAGAGGGCCTTGATGGGCCCTCCTCCAAATCCTTGAAAGGGGATGCCCAGGGGGTCAAGATGCCCTCAGGGGATCCCCATTTGGTTGAAAGCATTTACAAACAATAGGTCGACTAAGCACCTACCATCTACCAATACTCGGTGGACTTCACACCCGTTAATACTTGGTGAGATGACGTGGGGGTCTTGATGAAGGAAATCGACCCCATGGGAAACTTCTGCTCAGAATGTGATATCTACTTTGGCCCAAGGGAAGGGGGCAGTATGCAGGATAGGCAGCCACATGACTCACCCTCCACACGTATGCTCAGGGCTGCCTCTCGGAGGCAAACCCCAAGGATGGCCCTCCTGTGATTGGGTTAATTATGCGATGTGGGGGGTTCCTGCCCAAGGCCCTAACATGGACAACACCATCTAAGGGCCTGGTACTAGTGCTGTGGAGGGGAGTGGAGCCAGGGTGGATGGAGTGGGTCAGCCATCACGGCCACATTTGTGCGCTACTCTTTCACGTATTGCTATGATTGAATGACATTCTCGAGTCATGTGACCGTTGGGGCCATGAACCTTGCACTAGGCTTTATCGTGGCCCACCCCCTTTCATGACCCTGATGCAGAGCTTGGCTTTGGCCTCTAGGATCCAAATTTTGCCTTTCATCGCTAATCTTGTATATAGACGTGATGGCCCTTATGGTCTCTTCTGGATCAATGGCACGCTCCATCCACCCTGGCACGCTCATGTAGGTGGTCATTTCCACATCTCTGTTCAGGCATATTCATTCATTTTATCAAAAAGCTTTTTGACTATCCTTATGGGCTTTCTGGCATATTGTACTCTGCAAGGGGCCCCCTTCACAAGCCTCTCATTGCAGTGTTGATAATCGTAGTTTCATTAACATGTTTCACTTGGCATCAGACCTGTGTGAAGCAGCGGAAAAGAGTGTGAAGAGCCTCGGAGGGCCCTTGCTTTATTGAGAAAAGTCAATCTGCATGAACTGGCTCAGAGTAATTGCCTTGAAAATTGTTGTACATCAGGTCTCTGACCTATGTACTCCCAAGCATAAACGGATCCCATGGGAAGAGTAAAGAACCATGAGAGAGCCCACCCCCAATCCTTTTGCCTTCGTGGAGTCATCACTTCTGACAGCATCAAATGCTATTTTGTACACTTGAAGGAACTCTCAAGGGTCCGTGTCCCCTCGATAGGTTCCTACAATAGGTATTTTAAAACCTTCGAACCAAGGGCTCCATTGCAATCCTAGGCTGAGGGGTGACTTTGCATCTATCCTTCGTGGCGGTGCTTGGGGGCCTGTGTAAACATCTGGAGCCATGTTTTGGTCCTCTCGGCCCATCAAGTTTTGGGCTTCTCGCTCAGGCAGGCCCATGGATTATTGTGCCATGGCCCATCGGGTGAGGTATGGTTCAGTGCTCAATGCATGCCAGAGGTCACGGATCTTCGACATGGCCCGTTGTAGATCTGACAGCTCGTGGTAACGTATCGGACAACCCAAGATGCGCCCACACGGCAGTAGCCACACCGAAGGTGGCTTTAACTGTAGGAGGCCAACCAGGCGGTGTCTCCTCTAGGTGAGTCGCGTCTTCTTCAAAGTTTTGTTCCCGAATTAAGTTCCCTGGTCTCCATGGGTGCCATAGGGTCGTCCATGGGGCAATAGGATCGGCTTCTGCACTCATAGTGCTCACCTACCTCGTCATGGAGTGTCAACCCCTGCTTCTGCCTTGTGACGGTTACGGTTCCAGTGTCGACTTGACCAGCGATTTCCTTCATCTTCGGAGCCATGGATGGCAAACAGACTTCAAGGTTGGACATGTTAGCCCTCACAAACGGCGCCAACTGTTGTGGTTATGTCCAAATAATAATGAGTCTGTTATTTTCTTGGGACCTCCCCTTCTCTTATGCTAATACATGGGGTATTTATAGCTTGTTATCTAGTGTTTGGTACATTTCACTCAGTGCCCCTAACACATGTCGCGCTTTTAAGGGTATAAGGATATTTTCCTATTTTCTATTTGTGTGTGGCTTTTTCGTGAGCCCAACTGTTGGGAGTTTTGACTGTGTTGGGTGACTAAGCATTGTTCACCATGAACCAGAATCTTGATGAGACAGATGCCGTCAGATCTGAATCCGACGGTGGGCCGCCGTAGACCACTGTAGGCATGCACACAACACAAAGCTATATATATGTAAGTGGCATCTTTCTACTCTTTGAAGCGATTAGAGCTTAAGTTTTTCGATCGGCTCCATTGGCCAAAACCGAACGACGATCGTCGAAGCAGTAGTTGTTAATTATTACTAGTTGTTAGAAACAGCGATGCCAAACCGGCTACACACTCGCGCAGACAGAGTGCTAATTAATTAACTGTCGTTTCCCCCATGTGTTTTGATTCTGAGTGATCGATCATTTGTCGCCTATCATATAACACTAATTAATCAATCAGCCATGAGGTCGTACCACATACATGAGCTTTAAGCTTTTTCTTAGGAGTAGCTTTTCTTTGACGAAGCAGCAGCAGCAGCAGCTTCTTTCTTAATGTCATAGGTTGTCGCCGGCCGGCCGGGTGCAATCAATCAGCTGATGGCAATAATGCGATGTGAGGCATATGCCGTTATATTGTGGAAACCTCAAATAATTCAACCTCGCGCTCGACATTTGCTGGTGGGTTCGAGTTGGAAAGGCACGTACGCATGCAGCTAGCTAGCTCTAGCTGATGACATGAACTGTGCATGGGGTGGTGTATATAGTATATATACGAAAGAAACATTTTTTCTTCTTCTCTATATTGTAGGCAGCATCAGTACTAGTCTATGTCCTAGTATAGGTGTACGCTGCTCCTCAATGCATGAGGAGCAAATAGAAAAGCTCTTCTGTACAATATACTTGCTGAGAAGGGTTTCACAGCTATGTATCTCTTGTTGATTAGCTTGTATCGAATGATGCCATATACTTACCGAGAAGGTTTTCACAGCTTTCACATCTTTCACATCATGTAAAATCCAAACACTACGAATCCATAATCTCTTGGCCCAGGGTGGCAACGACGTTGGTTAGCACCTTGATCTCAGCCAGTCACATCATGCTCTGACTTTCAGGTCTCAACAGCAACTTCGCATACTTTCCCGACCTGACTGCATATAATTGCGCGAAGAAGCAAGGACAGACAGGCAGTAGCTGACACTCTCTCTCTCTCTCTCTAACGTTGACGAAGGGAAAGGTAAGAGAGGCACACGTATGTGGCCCGAGTCATCGGCGTGGCCGCTTTCGGCCATCGCCATGCATGACAGTCAAGTGCCTTGAGACAGAAGGTAGTGTGGCCTAACTCACTGAGCGTGACGTCTCCCCTTGGTCTCAGCTTAGCCCGGGCACATCGATTGGTCTCGCGATTGCTGCTGCTTCCGATGCCATGCATGCTCCGGCCGGTGCGTGGGCACCGGACTGGACAGCGCACATGATGTGTAGACAGGTCTTGTCCCTGCAACAGCTGCCGTGCTGTCACAAACTAGTTACTACTCATATCTACACGGCACATCAACTCCGGTGATGTAGTGTGTATGCATGTAGGTATCTCTGTGTTGTGTATGCGTTGGGAAATGCAAGGGTCAGTCAGATGCACCAAGAACCCCGACAGACGCCAAAAATTGCAGCTGTTGTAGTGAAACACAATCTGTAGGTGTATTTTACACCGAGGTACTCTCTCCACCGTTATCAGATGAGACCACGTACGCAAGATATAAAAAGAAGAATGTCTTGTATAAAGGACTCAATCTGCTGAAGAGAGACTTGGCGGATGACCAGGACGCGTGGCCGCCCGGCGAGCAGTCGGCGACCAGGTCCCGACCCCGGGTGACCAGGTCCCGACCCCCGACGACCTGGACATGTGGCCACTCGGAGAGCAGTCAGGCGACCAGGCCACGTGGTCGTCCGATGAGCAGACGGGCCCATTGTCAGTCATCCATGCAGACAGGGCTGGGAGGCTTTCGCCCGAAGCCTCCGCCAGGATCGCGACGTATCATAGTCATTAAATGTGCATAGGAGCCATTAAACGCGCATGGAGCCGTTACAATGCGCCTGGGAGCCATTAAATAGGCGTGACTCTCTAACAGTATGATGACCTGTCCTTCCGACTGAGCCAGCTCCACCAACTCCCGTTCCATCTGCACCGCCCGGGGCAAACCGGGGAGATGCGTGTACCAGGCGTTTGTCACGCAGCGTCCGAACCCCTCCCCTCGGGCAATCCGAAGACAAGCGGTGTCAAGCAACGGCATAGACAAAGAGATTCAGAAGGACAATAGCGATAGGACTCGACACAATCAATGTAATTAATATAAGACACTCCCTCCACTTGCGCTAGCTGGTCCCGAGAGTATATAAGGGAGCTAGTGTGCATGGGGTCGGGAGGTCGATTGATGAGCTCACAACAGAGAAGAGATTCAAAACTCGAATGATCGAAAGATCGGGCGAACTAAGAACAAGCGGAATACTAGAGCAATAAGAGTTTGAGCAGGACGTAGGGCTGTTACCCGCATTGGGGGCCTGAACCTAGGTAAATCCCTGTGTGTTCTTGAGTTTCCTGTCTTGCTCATCTCGAAAAGAGAGTCGAGAGTGATACAACTGCGAAGACCCTCCTCTACCGAAACTCAGTTATACACTTGAACTAATACTGTCCGGCATAAATACGTCGACACAACCTGAAGAAACGGACAATGTTCCTCTGACAGGGAGGCTCTGAGCTGACGATAGGCAAGCAGATTCTTCGCCACAGAATTCCCGGGCGGATTCATTACAAGAACATACGGACATGATTGTACAAGATCTCATCATGTTGATTTCTGTGTTATGTGTGCATACGTGTAGGATCGAGATCGAAGTTCATAGGGGATGAATGACTTTAACACTTTTCCCTTTTGATATTCAACAATGTTTTTACCGTTTTCATCCAACGACTATAGAGAGTTAAAAAGATCAAGATTAATTTTGCAAGCTACGAAAACGAACATACGGAGGAAAAAAAACAGCCAGAACAGCAACTTCCTTGCCTTGCCGATCAACCGATGTGCTGTCTGACCAGTGGTCGGTCTGACCGGAAAGAGAATTGCAGTCTAACAACTCCTCTGCTGAGTCTTGACAAATCTGAAACAATGCAATTTCAAAACCAAAAAGTTATCCAACTTTTAATTTGCTGAATCAAACTTAACCAAATTTGAAACCTAGCTTCCTTTGGCTATCAAGAACTTATTTCAACCAACATTCTCAAGGATCGTTGTCAAGGTTTGAACTGCTATCCATTTTAAGGAAGAGAGGTTAAGAACCGGGCAAAAAGGAGAAAACGTGATATACTCATATATTCTTAGATCTAGCTTTTAAAGATGATCCAAGATGAGATCCTACATATCTTAGAAAACTAAATCATATAACAAATCAGTCTAAACATGCTAGAACAAGAAGACACTAAGTCCATCTCAAGAAAGCTAAGAAACTACTAGATCAATGCCCGTACGTTACTACGAAAAATAAAATTGGTAACAAAACATAAAGGTCAAGCAATAAAAGAAAATTGTGATACAAGATCAAACATCTATTTCTCCCGATTACAAAAGTTTTTATGGTTTTTTCTCCGGTATAAATTAAAACCAAATATATTGTACATAGCAATATATATTACCAATCTCAAAAATCAATCAATTATTTTTATCCCTTTTTGCAATTTATATTACCAGCTCGCGTTCCTCTTCCTCTCGCGCCTCTCTCGTCCTCATCATCCACCGCCTTCGCAGGAGCGACACGAGGGCTTCCCCTGAGCACGAGGTGCTGCTGTCGAAGCCACCGCCATTCCGGACCACTGGCCGCGCTCGGGGTGTCCGCCGTCTTCGCCACGGCATCCGCCACTACTACAAAAACCCTCATTCTTGCCGGTCTATCACTGCCGGTTCGGCTAGAACCGGCAGTGATAACACTTTTACTGCCGGTTCAAAAGCTAAACCGGCAATGATACTATTATTGCCGGTACTTCTTTAAAACCGGCAGTGATAAGTTATTATCACTGCCGGTTCTCAACAAGAACCGGCAGTGATAATTATCACCTTTGTTCGAATCGAATCGAACAAGCGATGATATTTTTGAAAAAATCATAACTTTTGCATACGAAGTCGGATGGAGACAAAATTTATCACTGCCCCTTAGTGATAAACGGGTTAGTCTGATTATCACTGCCGATTACATACTGCCGGTTCCAATACCCGGCAGTGATGCCAGTTTGGAACCGGCAGTGATGTAGTGTTCTGTAGTAGTGCGCCGTCATCCTTGCGCTCACGTTCTTCCTCCTGCCGAGCACGCATGGCGCGCTGTAGAGTCCGCCTTTCTCGCCGCCCACTTCGTCGCGCACGCATGGCCACGTGGTTAGTCGTCTCGGAGAAAGGGGCCACCGCCGCCACCCAGTCTTTGCACCTCCGCGTCTTCTAGATAGCCACCGCCCTTGGCGCCGCGCTCTTCTCCGCTTCGGCGGTGGTCCGTTGTGCCAACGGTTCACTGCCCTTCCCAGATGACCCTCTTGCCTTTGCCGGCCTACTCGTCTCCATGCCTCTGGCGTACCTAGCCATCACTGGCTTCACTGGCCATGACGTCGAAGCTCATGAAGATGAACCAGAAAACACCAGCACAGAGGCGCCCGCCACGCCGTGCACCAACGCGTCGTTTCTCTCTCTTGCGACGTTCAGCTGGATTAACCCGTTTATCTCTAAGGGGTATACCAATGACTCTCTCACCGCCGACGACGTCCCACCAGTGTCGCCGGGCAACCACGTCAAAGTGTCGTACACTTTGTTCACATCCAACTGCCCGACGTTGGGGTCACGGCGTCCGGTGGGCGTCGCACTCTGGCCATCCTTCTGACCGCAATTACTACTGACCGCGGCGCTCGGCCTCCTGCACCTCGCGACCATGTACGTCGGTCTGTCACTTATTGATCGGTTCGTCGAGTTCATTCGCCGCGGCGGCACGACATAGAAGATCTTGAATGAATTCTCTTATGGGCTGTTTGGTTGCCTTCTCAACTCAGCCAGGCTGTATGAGTGGAGCCAGGCTGGTGGGATCCAGGCTAAGTGGATGCAAAGAGATGTTGTTTGGTTGATTGCATGAGTGGTGCGGTGAGAAGAGATGGTGTTTGGTTGATTGCATGAGTGATCTGAGCTAAGAAGAGATCTTTGTTTGGTTGATTGCATGATGTGGTGCGATCGAGAAGAGATCTTTGTTTGGTTGAGCATTTGACAAACATGAGACTTGTCTTATTTATAAATTCAACATCTCTCGACAAGTTACTCTACAATTCTCGGGGATCGACTATAGGTATTCAACGGCTTTTACGGAAGACTTACATAGCCTACATTCCATAGTTTGGCTTAGCTTAGGACCCCGACAAGTTGGATCAGTAGTATATAACAGCGATTACGGGGTTATAGCTGGCTGGCCATTAGTTTCTACATGATAAATCACGATTCACCTTATTCTTTGTGTGATAAATCATCGGGATTCATAAAGCCAAATTAGTTTAACATTGTGCCATCTTAATTTATAAAATAAGCTGTTGTTACTTCCCACGAAAAGCAAGCAGGAAGAGCAAATAGACAAGTCCGAACCCAAAAAAGCAAACAGGAAGCTATTTCAGAAACTTAGGTGCATATAACGAAACTCAATCTATGAACAACAACCTCATTCCTGCCGACAATATCATCTATTCATCTAACATCTCCAATTTTGCCTCTAACAAGTACCAAAACAAACGCTTCCATCTAAGACATTCCACAGAAATTGGACAATTAACCAAAATAGTTTACAGCATGTCAAACAACAGAGACAATACCAACTGATTTTACAGCTCGCAACAGCTTTCCCTCAACCTCTATTTCTTCCTGGACAATAAGCCAAGCAAACTGGAACAAGCTGTTTAGAATCTTCACTACAATATCTGGACAAGTATCAACAATCAACGTGGTTATTTCCGATAGCAAACAGGGCATTTTACCATCATTACAGCATTGTCATGTTGGACAACACTGATATCATTGTTGGGCACCCAATCTTCGGAAGAGGAAGCCTTAACATTGTCATGTTGGACAACACTGATATCATTGTTGGGCACCCAATCTTCCTCTGTCGGAACCATCTCATCTTGCCCGTGTAGAAGAATCCAATTGTGTAAAATGCAACAAGACAAAACTAACTTCACTTGGGTCTTGTATGGGTGAAAAGGCTTGTTGTCTACAATGCAAAAACGATTCTTCAATGCCCCAAAAGCTCTCTCAACCGTGACACGAAGGCCTGAATGTCTTAAGTTAAACAACTCTTTTGGATTGGTAGGATAGTTCCTTCCGTCGTACTCATTTAAATGGTACCTAGTAGCCCGATAAGGTGGCAAAAACCCAGGTCGACATGCATATCCAGTATCTACCAAGTACCATTTCCCTATGAATTCAACAAAATAAATTAGTTTGATTTGCATTCTAATAGGTATTAATAACAAATGCACGTACTAGTTATGTTAAACATTACCTGGTGCAACCCGTAACCCATCATTTCGTTCTAATGCATCGGCAAGGATTGTCGCATCGTGTGCCGATCCCTCCCAACCAGCTAGTACATAGGTGAACCTTAGATCAAAATCGACAGCGGCTAGCACATTTTGGGTGGGATATGGCTTTCTACCCCTAAAAGCAGCAACATTTGCCTTTGGAACTCTTGCACGCACATGAGTACCGTCAATAGCACCCACACAGTCCTATATCAATCAAAGCGATTTTTACAAATCATATAAGCAAACAACACAAACTAAACCTAACAAAATGTCGCATGTATTACCTTAAAATAGGGATACCACCTCGAACTCGAGCTGATCTTTATAGGTGTCTCATTGGAGGGGGGCCTAATCATCTCACCTCGTAGCTCTCCAATAGCATATAACACTTCCTTGAAGTACCGACTCACTGTTTCTATGGATCGCCTAAATGTGTGATGGATAACTCTGAATCTTTGGTTATGCCCAACTACATGGAGGAACATTGCAACTTGCTCCTCTATACATGTGTGTATGCTATCACGCAGGAGATTCCTATCCCTAAATAGGTTGCATAGGCGGAAAAAAGGGGCTCTTCTCATGCGCAACATATTGACACACTCGATATCACTAGAGTTAAAAATTATATTTAGATTGGCTTGGCGTTCAATGTCTCTATTGCACATAGGACCATAGGTGATTGCAGGTCTAGTTAATCTAGCCAATCTAAGTCTATTAACAAAAAATGCATGCATGACCGTAACAAGTGCAACCGCCTGAATAATAAGCTTTCTTCGTCGGCTTCGCATATCCATCTAACAAATAATAGTTGACTATATGTTAATGAAAAATTATATTCCTGTACACCACATTCAAATAACTAGTACACAACTAATTATTAAGCTCTAGAAATTTAAATGACTATATACAGCACATTCAAATGACTATATATGTTAATGAAAGATTAACACCACATTCAAATGACTATGTTCATGAAAAATTAACACCACATACACATGACAAATTTCAGAAGTGTCACTGCTCATCACCAGTTCAAAATACATGTAACACCACATACACATGACTGTAATACTCCAAAGAGCTACAGGTGCTGCTCTTCCAAACCACATACACATGACTGTAAATCTTCCAAACCTACAATCAAAACATTGGTATGGTATTTAACTGAAACAAAGGAACATTCCTAAATCCTAATCTAAGTTTTCCAGTGAAGTGGCATTAGCGTTGTGGTTTCCTACTAATGGATTTTAAGGTGCTGACAAATTTCAGGACACAGATCAGGACACAACTCCATGCCGTCTAGAACCCTAAATCCATGAACATTAATTAAGCTCGTGCATGAGAATTTAAACAACCTACTTATACCAGCATCCGTCTAGAATCAAACAAGCAGATCAGGACACCACATACATGTACGTTACCAAATCGGGTGGAATCTGCTTCTCACCTTGCGGCCACCGAGAGAGGATGAAGAGCCGGCGGTCGGAACGGACAAGAATCGGCGGTCGGAGTGGAGAAGAGCCGGCGGTCGGAGCGGAGAAGAGCCGGCGGTGGAATCGGAGAAGAGCCGGCGGTCGGAGACGGAGATGAGCCGGCGGTCGGAGACGAGCGGAGGCGTGGGGGAGAGCCGTGCGAGAGGAGGTGGCGTGGGGGAGATGGGTGTGGGGGAGAGCCGTGCGAGAGGAGATGGGTGGGGGAGGCGGCGTCGGGAGAACCCTTCCGTGCGAGAGGAGGCGGCTGGGCGAGATTGGTGTGGAGGCGTGGGGGAAACCCTTCCGTGCGAGGCGGCTGGGCGAGATGCATCTGTGAGCCAGCCCGCGAGAACGCCCAAAAATTTTGTTTCATGGGGCTGGCTCGAGGGCATGGTTGCATCCATCGAGCTGGCCAGTACTGAGAAGCCAACCAAACAGTGGAGTTTTGCATCTACAGAGCCAATTCTCTCCTAATGCAGCCAACCAAACAGCCTATTAATTGATTCTGTGAAAACTGTACAGTATATATAGAGTACAAAAGGAATGATTGGCCGGCTATTAATTACCATCAATAATCAGGGATTTTCTATAATAATCAGTCATATTTAGAGAGATATGGTTGGCTGTAAATCAGGAAAGAATAATTAGCTATAATGACCGGCTATTGTTGGAGATATGACGTGGGGGAAGGGGCTAGGAAGAACGGATTGCTACCACCAACTACAAATTTATATTAGTAGAGATACAAGAAGGCAAACAAAACATGGGACAACGAGTTTGCTCTTTCGTTATACAACCACTCCACTTGGAGGACAAAATCCTAAGAACAACACTCATCCTAATTTACCACGTAGAGGCTCCAGTACAAAATATGCTCCTCTCCCTCTCTAAAGCCTCCTTAATTATATAGTTGAGGCTCATATGAAACACTAAAATCTGGATACAAAATGGATTACGTTTACTGGTGGCGGAACTAGAAGAATTTCTATAAAGTGCACACTTCACACGTACAACTCTATAGTCTTGTATAATAATTACGTAACATAAAAAATCCAACATATATATTTAAAATTTGCTAAAAGTACAATACAAATAGTTATAGAGACTTAAAAAACTTAAACCACCAAAATTGAAACCAGTTCAATCAACAAATTTGACTTACAACATTTCTCAAGTTTTTCGGGGTACCACCCTGACGTCTACTATCTCATGGGTAAATCCAATAGCCCAATACATAATGAGTTTTCATACACATGCATGTTTCCAAAAACGGTGTCTTCGATCTTGGCTCTAATATAACTCGAATCCATCGTCTTGTCCACTGCAGTTTCGCAAACCGCCACCACCGTGGCTTTGCAAACCACTCACTTTTTCAGTTTTGGGCAAGTGACCACTTTGTCTCTCAACCAACGTTTCCCAATTCATCCGCCTTGCTCATGCTTAGTCCATCTTCTATGTGACCCCAACAGCTTCCCACCAAGTCTCTTATTTGTCCAAACCATCCAACCATCCTCACTTGCAAATGGGCTCAAGTCATTTAATGTTCCATATGATCCGCTCGACCTTGACCATTTGTGTTTTCTATGGTCCTTATCCATCTTGCACCTTGGTTGAGTCCAACCATCTCACTTGGCTTTTATGACCACACTGGACATTAATTGTTCTAATCAAGCTCTAATCATCATCACCATTGACAATAGGTGACTCAAAGCTACCTACGTAATAATAGACCCAGCAAACTATTTTTGAACACAAGTTTCTTCTAATTTAATACAAGACAGTCCATAAATTACATCATGCGACATATATGCAACATTAACACAACCCTATATCTATTCCCAGAACAGCTCTTAACTTCTAGCATCAAAATCACCAAAGCAGGTCTAACCGCCAACGAGAGGCTGGTCAGACCGCCGGAAGTTGCATGGCGGTCAAACCGATGAACCGAAACAACCCCAAAAACACACTATCTAGAATTTCGCTTCAAATCCTATCTACTTTCAGCTTGATGCTCAAATTACCATGAGATTTGTACCAAAATATTCATAGTACATCACATGATAAACTATCTTTGCCTTTTCACACTCTTTCCCTTAGCCGGTCTGACTACACTCAAAAGGCCGGTTAGACGTGCAGGCGGTCTTGACCGATTTAAGACTGAATCCAAACTCATTTCCAGAACTTGATTTTTGGCAACTCAAAGCTTCATGTACTCGTCACAACATTGGAGGAACCTCCAAATGGTATCACAGTACGGGTGCCATGGAGGAAAAAGGACAGGTAAAGAAGCAGTCCATGTCAAAAGCCCTCCATATTCCATGCTCCAGCCATCCTCTAGAATAGTAGCATTTAGAACAGAAATTGAGCTGAACAAACACTTGCACTAATGCTTTACTGCAACTTTGTCAGGCATGTAAAATTATCAACCTAGGAAGCCACAAATTAGTCCTGTACTAGGTACCGGGTACAAGTACAACGACACCTCCCTAAAACTCGAGGATCCGACATTCAATCATTGACACGCTGTACGAACGACACACACACACACACACACAGAGGTTAACAGCACCATGGTCTCAAAACTCACTTGTCAACATTCTTATGGCCCTAATTCGCGCTGAGGGGACTTCCTGATTCCGATTGTACAAACAAAAACCACACATCTCCACTCTAGGACTTGCAGGCGATCTTCCACCTGCCAGCCTCGGCCGAAAACAAACCACTACCTAGACAAAATATGCTGATGAACAATCACCTCAACTATCAGGAACATGTGAGGAAGTAGGAAGCAGTGATTGCTCTACTTGCATCTCTGCTTGAGCTTGAACCAGAGACTGAGCCTGGGTTTGAGTCTGAGTCTGTGCCCTCGCCTCTGCTTGGGCTTGGGCTTGAATCTGCTGCTTTAGGAACCTATCCATTCGTTCAAGCAGCTGGATCGCCTTCCTCTTTCCTCTGTCTGTGCCACTTTCTGCTAGCTCCTCCAGCAAGGTCACGACGCCCTGCTCCTGTGCTTCTGCAAGATGCTGTTGCTGCTGTTCGCCATTACAGAGATGCACCAGGACAGCAGCTGCATTTTCCTTGTTCCTTGGGGATCCATTTCTGATAACACCAACCAGAATTGGCATGGCAGCGGCAGCACTGATAGCTGCTTTGCCCTCAGCATGGCTTGAGAGAATTGCTAAGATAGCAAGGGCCTCATCCACCATTCCACTTTCAGTTTCTGTTAGAAGTTTTAGTAGTATAGGGACCAATCCAGCTCTAACAGCTATACCCTTGTTGCCCTGATAGATACACAGATTAAATAGTGCCGTCGCTGCATCCTTTTTACCCCGTTGACTTCCATTACTCAGTAGCAGTACAAGAGCTGGAATTGCCCCAGAAGCCCCAATTGTCACCTTGTTCTCATCCACAAGTGATAGGCTGAACAGTGTGGCAGCTGAATTCTCCCGAGCCTCCATGCTGCCCCTCTTTAGCACATGTACAATTCCAGGAACAGCTCCAGAGGTAATTATTCTAGCCTTGTTCTCTTCATAAATAGAAAGATTCAGGACAGCAGTAACCACATGTTCCTGGGTGCTAACATCAGTTGTCGATAACAGGCTCACAAGAATAGGAATAGCCCCAGCATCTCCTATACAAGCACGATTTCCGGCACTACGCTTGGCAAGCTGACGAAGCATACCTGCAGCTCCACGTTGGTCTACAAGATTCTGGGATGATAATTTCTGAAGAAGCTCAATAACTTTACTATGCTCAGAAGCAGTACATGATGCTGGTGCATTACTAAGTAGAGCACTGCGTTTTGGCGACTCCATACCATTTGCTTCACACCATTGAGCTATGAGGCTGCGAAGGACATAATTTGGAGTTAAAGATTTATTGGGAAGTTTCTGCTGTGTCTTCGGACAGGTGTCATGTCCAGCCTCCAACCATCTTTCTATGCAACCTCGCTCATAAGTCTGTACATGCATTTTCAAGGAAAAATTGTGAATTGAAACGCAAATGGAAGCTCTACAGATTGATAGTAAACAAAACAATAACAACAACAAAAGTCAAGCAGAGACCTGCCCAGTGGCGACAATTACTGGGTCTTTAATTAATTCCAGTGATATTGGGCAACGGAAATCATCCGGAACAACAGGAGATGTTGACTTGTCTTTTGAGGAAAGGTCCTTTGTACTTGCTGGGGTGGCCATTAGAGGGTCTTGAGTCTGCACGAAATCCTTGATCTTTTCCAGCAGCGTTGATATCCTCTCAACAACTGCACCAGGATCCCCCCCAATAGCCATCTCACGCAAGATCAACGATTCTTGATTGATGTCAGATACGGTGATAAGATGCAACTTCTCAGATAACCTTCGAAGAATATCCACATTAGCGTTGGTGCTTGAATTATAGACAAACATCACATCATTGAAGAGATCGTCATCAGATGTATCTGATCGTTCTTTAGCTCTTTTGAACTGAGCATGCACCAGTTCGACCTGCACAATATTGTGTATGTTTTAGCTCCAGTTGTAAAACAAGACAAGGCAAACTGAAAAAGTAAAGCCTTATAGATGGCATTATTGTAAATAGAAAAAACACTCGGGAATCGAGAATATATTGGTCTACCTGTTCCCTTACTTCATCCGATACATCAAGCTCATCAATCGAGATACCAGCTAAGGCTTGTTCAAGCCTTGCAGTGATATCCTGGAAACTCTGGATTATTTTCTCTCTCTCAAGAACCTGCAAACAGGGGAACCACTTATTGTTGGAAAATGGTCATGATTGTGTATTTATTGTTTAAAGATGTAAGAGTGCAAAAGTAATTGCAAAAGCATAAAACAAAATTAACCGAGAAGCGGTCTGCTTTGGAGGATCTACAGTAATGAGCATCTACTGGTAGACAATATTTTTATGCTCATTAAGGTACAAGTGTCAAGAGACATGACGTGCACCCAACTACACAACCTTACTATTTTTTATTAAAGAACTCGTGCAAACATATAGAAGTGCTTGATTAGCCGTCATATACCTCATTGGAATAAAGTAACTGAGTGTCATTTGTATCTTAAAATCAATAACAGAGTGCAAATGGAACTCCAGAAACTACCCTGTCCCTAACCTTACCACTCGCCGAAAAGACCTATGACAGCGGTGCAGCTGCCAGCTGCTGCTGATCATAGTTCACAACAACTGTGTTCCCCTCACCACCAGTGATTGTGGTGCACGCCAGCCATGCTTGTTTCACCACTCCCGTGTACCACTGACATGAGCTAACTATATATGTCACCCTCAGTCCCTCACAGTCAGCTACCATCAACAGTTGTGCCACCTACATCACCAATGCCGGAATGCCCACAAGGCCACTACTGTGGTGAAAGTATTTCCCTTATCAGGCATCCCTGTTGTTATGAATGGGACAGCGACGGTGATGGAGATCGGAACGAGAGCAGGAGGGAGATTGGAAGAGCGCAAGTGTAACACAGATCAAAAACCCTAACTCTAAAAACTTTGCTCTAATACCATATTATGAGTATTTATTGAACATGAGGCCAATAGTCTGGTATATATACATGTACATGAGGGTACAAAAGGAAAACCTATATAAAGCAATATCTATATAAGGCTAGCAATCTCTTATACAAGGCAGCTAGCAATCTCTTATATAAGACAACTAGGATATTGTCTAACATCTGTAACCAGCAACTATGCGAAATTCACCGACTACAAACTCAACTGGCAATAACTATACCATCTTTGCCACCCATGCCGGTCATGCCCATATAGCAGGGTACATTTTAATTTAATTTGAAAAGTTGGTTTTTACTTTTCACGATCAGTATACAGATATATTGGGCCAAAAACTCAGTACAACATGCTCACAGCATGTTCACTGAATTAAGAAGATCCCCCACCCCAAGTGCCTTAAATAATTAGTCTGCAGGATAATCGTACATGAATGTCAAGACCAGATCAGGGACAGAACCAGGGTAGAGCAGCTCTAGCGACCGTCCTGTCCAAAGTCCACAGAAAAAGGAATACCCTAACCCACAACTTAAATACCATGGCTGAGTGTTTTCGGCAGTGCTCAGGCCCTGTTGGAGGTTTCCTTCGTTGAGCAAGAGATCATGGGCCTATCTTGCATCACAGCCCATCTGACCGAAGCAAAGACATGAAGATAACAACACCCCATACACCCACTTACCGAGTCTCACTCTGTGTTCCCCACACTCGCATGGTCACATCATAGTAAGAATTGGAGCCGCAGTCACTGAACCCAAGTCCTCTGGTTGTTCTCCTATCAAGGTATTTAATTACTTTCTCTTTCTAAGACACAACTTTTCCATACTTTTTTTCTGGCTCGCTACAATTGCTTGCTAAAAATCATCACTACAAAACTTAGATACATATTAGATGTAAAGAAATTGGATATTTTAAGTTTTGACATCATGTCGTGTACAACAAAGTTACGTGAGATACAGATACCCTGTTCACCATTTTAAATGCAATGACAATTCAAATATATTTAAATTACACATAAAAACCAAGTTGATCATACACCTTTAGTTGCCAACTTTGTTTATTAATATCTACTAGTTGGCAATCCGTGCATTTGTACAGGCTAGCTTCTACTAGTTGGCAATCCGTGCATTTGTACAGGCTAGCTTCTTAGATAAAGTATTTAGTCTTCATTTCAAAAGATAAAATAACTAAATAATAATTTTAGATTCTGAAAATAGTAATTATAAAATTTATTGAGCGTAGATTAAATTACAATCTAATTTAAATTTTGTCGGCGTATTTCGTCGACAGTTTTCTCCCTGGACAGAGCCCGGGGTTCGATAGAGGGGGTCTTCACAGGTAGACCGCCTACGGGCTCTCCCGAGGGATCCACACGGACAGAAATTCAAGAACACGCCGATTGTCGGCGTGCTTTCTGTGGGGCACCCTCTCGCCATGGTCGGGAGGGCCACGAGTCTTGGCGTGGCGACTGGCGGCGGCGGCGACCAAGCCCCGACGCCCGAGGCCGAGCCATGTGGTAGCAGCAGCGGTGCGGCGACCAAGCCCGACGCCAGTGGCCGAGCCATGTGGTAGCTTGGCAGCGGCGGCGACCAAGCCCGACGCTGAGCGGCCAAGACCGCGTGGCGACTGGAGAGCAGGCGGGTGAC
The DNA here is from genome assembly GCA_036346375.1 of Guadua angustifolia. Lineage (NCBI taxonomy): Eukaryota > Viridiplantae > Streptophyta > Magnoliopsida > Poales > Poaceae > Guadua > Guadua angustifolia. The sequence goes on along the minus strand of CM070504.1, from coordinate 17,164,341 downwards.
CAGGCCCCGACACCAGGCGGCCGGCAATGCTTCTCCAAATGAGTCCTCATATCCTCGGCACCCACTGCGCCGGGGCACGCGAGGCGATCGTCGGTGCCGCCGACTCCGCGTGGCGAGGTCTGCGTCTGTATGCCCTTTCCTTGCTCGCCTCTCGGCGGGCGCTTCCTTCGGGTGGTGGAAGCTTAGTGCGGTCCAGACGCAACCACGGCCGCGAGTACCGAAGGTACCGACCGATCGAACTCCCCACGGTGGGCGCGTCTGTCGGGCAAGTGATGTCCGCTGACCCAGGCGTGGCGGGGTGTCTCCCGCAAATTCCACCGGGGGTGGTCCAAGAGGAGACGGACGGCATGCAGGTTTTGGGCTAGAGTGGCTTCTTCCATGGCGACCAAGCCAAGAACCATGACTCTGTTACGCCGAGGACATTGCCGCCCCTCCAAGGAAGCGTGAGCGATCCCGCCCGACGGGAGCGCAAGGGGCAGCGTCGCGGCGCTGCTAACCTCCAAGCTCTTCTCGGCGAACGCGAACCCGCCATTACCAGAAGCGGGATCCTCTCCGATGGGCGACCGAGATCTGCTTTGGAGAGGCGAAGAAGCGCAACCGCTACCTCCCTACCTGGCGCGCCACTGTCGGCGTATTTCATCGACAATTTTCTCCCTAGGCGGAGTTCGGGGTTCGATAGAGGGGGTCTTCGTAGCTAGACCGCCTACGGGCTCTCCCGAGGGATCCACACGGACAGAAATTCAAGAACACGCCGATATTACCCGAGTTAATGACTCTCTGGGTCCTTTGTCGTTTCTCTGGGTTTGTCGTTTCCACGTTCCATACGGAGCTCCCTTATATAGGTTGGGTGGCTCGGGCAAGTGGGGAGATGACATCACACCGATTACACTTCATTTATTACCGTCGCTATAGCCTCATCCCCAGCCTCATTCTTTGCACCTGCTTTGACTCACTTGGTCCGCCCGGAGGCGACTTCATGCTGTGGGTTAGGTGCAAGGCGTCGAAGGATAAGCTATCGTCTTGCGTCGATGAAACCCACGCGTTCAATGGTTACGACATGATGTGTCGGGAGAAGACTTCGGTGAAGCTCCCGTTCTTCCGACATCGCCTCTATACGGCCAAACGGCGGACCCGAGTGCCTTCGACTCGTCGGCCGACCACGTGGCTTGGCCGCTGGCGTCGGGGCTGGTCGCCGCCTACTCACCAGTCGCCACGCTGCCGGTCGCTGGCGTCGGGACTGTCGCCCACTTTGCTTTCGCTAAGCTACCACGTGGCGATGCGCTGGCATCGGGCACGATCGCCACTTGCTTTCGCCAGTTTGCCTCGTTCGGCACTCATGGCCCTCCTGCAAGTGGCGGAGAGGTACCCGACATAAAGTCTGCGACAAATTTAAATGTTAATCAGCAATTATTGAGAACATGTCTAAGTTCTACAAATGACAGAAAGTGTTGTCTAATTGATGAATTGATATGTGCCAAGTCAATAGCACTTGTGTTGATGCAGCAGGGAAGAAACCAGAGCGTCATTGGGAGATATGATACTAAAGCTAGCTACTTTGCTTGCATGACTAATTAAGAAAAAGTGGGTGGCTTAATGTGGCATACAAATAGTTAATGTAGCAAGTTTTAAAACTATTTAATTCTACCAAAAATATTTAATTCTACCACATAATTCTAATTACCATATCTATGGTGAGATGTTTTTCTTTTTCTCCACACAAAAATTAGGTGATGCTTGCAGCATAAATTGACATTACAGTAAAGAAAAGTATCTAACCTTCATGCATAAAGAATTAAAAGAGAAAAAAAAACATGAGGCAGAAAAGCCTCAAATCAATTAATGCCCTAAAAACTTTTTTTGCATTTACAAATTTTTCGAATTGCACTTCTTAATTTATATTTATAGAAATCAAATTCCTGATTTCATTTAATTCAATTTATGATTTTTTGTAAAACTGAATTTATAATTTTCATTTAGTTCTAATTCTGAATGTTCATATTTTTTTTTTGGACCACAAATTGACTTGACATGGAATCCTTTTTTTTTAAAAAAAAAATTAAGTTTGGATTTCACATACAAATCTAAATGTTAATTTTTGATTAATATTAGGTATTTCGGGATTTTACTTTATAATTAGCATAAAATGAAATTGTAGGTTTCTTCTACTTTTAATTATGAATTTCATATTGTACTTGATATAATCTTTCTTTCTATTTAAATTTTGCCAATTTTCTCTAATTTTTATTCTAAATTTTAGGTTGTACTCGACATAGATCTTTCATTTAATCTAAACTTTGATTGCAAGAATATCTTTATACAAATCAAACTCATAATCTTATTTCAATTTTTATTCTGAATTTGCCTATTTGTGAAATTCTAAATCTGAAAAAAGGGACAAATTTGTAATTTATTTAGTCCTTACTGGAGATTCCCACGCAGTTTATAATTAGTATAGGTAGTTATTACGAATTTTATAATTTTTGGAATTTGTATACAAATCAAATATCTAATCATCCTTTAATTTTTATTTTGAATCTGCATGCTTTTAGATCGTACTTGGGGAGAAAATCTTTAGTTTAGACTGTAATTCACATATATAAAGTTTTCTTTTCATTTAATTAGTGTGCCAAAATTATGTTGTTTAAGGACTTTACTTTGATATTCATATGGAAATCAGCTAATTTTTTATTTTTATCTGAAATTTAGTTCATTTGCATTGTACTAAACTCTTTCTTTTAATTTGTTAATTTTCATTTAATAATTATTTTGAATTTTAGTTATTTACGGATGTTACTTTGGAAGTTGTATGGAAATCAAATTGCTAATTTTTCTTTATTTTTTATTCCAAATTTCAGTTATTTTGGTTGTACTTGACATGGATTCTTTCTTTTAATCTGAACCGTTGTAACTTAGGCCCACCAGATAGATGGTCAAATCGTTCTGGTTAACGTGTGAGCTTCCTCGGAGTACCTAATTAGTATAGGTATAAATAGAAAGATAGATAGATATGTAAAACTTAAATCCCAAATGCTCAATGCAAAATGACCTAAATCACACATTGTAAACAAGACTCAATTCCAACACAATTGGGTATGACCATTATTGCATTGCTTGACACCCCACCTTCTCTTTTCTCCCCTGCCATTACCAATTTCTCTGGTTCCACAACTGCCCAATACACAATCGGGCAGCACACTGAAAAGCAGTCTGAGTGACCCCTTAAGCGGTAAGCAGTAACCCCCCCACCTACCCCGCCCCGCGTGCAGCTTTTATATAAGCGGTCAGAGTGACCCAGCGGTCAGAATAAGCAGATTTGGCACTTAAGAGGTTAAGAGGCCACATAAGAACCTAAAAATAGGTGCAAATGTAATCAGTAATCACACACGAATTTTCTCCAATTTTCTTCTGTTAATTTAAGTAGCGGAAAACACTAAGGGCTTGGATGAGTTCAAAATAGTTGAATGCTGAGGTGCACTGAGTGCGGGGTCCTGTGTTCGATCCCCAGCCCACGCAAGGGTGAAAAATACCCTAGTTCAAAAAGAAGAAGAAAAGAAGAGGAAAACACTTCCGCTGACAGTTCATTCTAACAATCATAGGTATGTTATTGTTTTCTTCTTGATTTCATGCAAAGTACTTCATAACATTATGTGTATAAGATATTATCATTATTTTTTATAAATACGCAATCCTCTCGCAATGCCGCATATGTGCCCGCTTACTGCAAAAATTTTAAGCAGTGGGGATGATCACTCGCTTACCGTTTACGGCTTTTTAGAACATAGCAGTTGTGTCTAACAGTATCCAGCATCCACTACTTGCATAGCTTGTATACTTGCAACGATACATCAAAAAGTTTTAGCTTACTTTCCTAATGAATAAGTGTTGCACCCTGGATTGATTTATATCTCTAACCTGCGAAAAGTCTTCAAAGGTTTAAAAAATCCCAAAAAAATACCATATGTAGGGGAGGGAATGTTCACTAGCCATAAAAAATTTCAGGTTTTTTTTCATATCTTGCGAATGAGGTTGAGTTTGATCCTGAAATTTTGCATGGTTAGAGAACATCCTCTCCCCTACATATGGTATTTTTTTGGGAGTTTTTGAAAGCTTCAAAGACATGGTTTTCATGGGTTTTCATCTTTTAGGTTGTTCTCACCGGATACGCTCTCTATATCTCTCCATAACAGTTACTGTTAGTCCATGTCACAAATTAGAAGAACTGATTAAGTAAAAGGCTAATCTTGTTTAGGGCCTTATGCTACAGATCCATAAAACCGCATCTTGTTGGTGTGCTTCTTCGCAATTCCCATCCATTATAGTTTACTAGCATTGAGCAACATCGTTTTCACCTGCACCCAAAAAACACACACAACTGACAACTGCTATCAGCTTTTTTTTTAATCTGCAAAGAGGCAATTTGTGAGCAAGGCTAGTGTGATCCCAGGTTTGGAAATTAATCATTGTAGTAAATAGCAGCAGTGGTGCAATAATTGGTTAATATAGTAAATTCACAGTGAGCTTTGACTCCACATTTCATAGAAAATTGTAGTTACCAAGCTTATTACATATGACCTAGTAGGACCTCAAACTAACCATATTTGGAACTACAATAGTATTGGTTACATCAAAATTAGAAGGTATATAATTCAATTACTAAGCCTTGGTTTGTCCTAGTCTCACCCATCTATGTAAACAAAAACGATATAAGCTAAGGTATTGGACAGACTTGTTCAACACCACTAAACAATGTCAACTGCTCTGACCTGGCATTGATTTGACACCCAGGTATCCAAAAGCTGGTCCAACCTTAGCTAATTCTTAAGGTTAAGCTTGGTTTACACTAACAAAAGTAAGGAAAAAAAACTCTTACTCCTTCCTCTCTCTCTCTCTCTCTCTCTCTCTCTCTCAGAAAAGCAACGAGGCACAAAGAAGTGAGCAACGAGAAGTACTAATTCTGCAGCATAGCACACTAAAATACCGTCTGATTCGTCAAGCAAAATTCTCGGCTAAATACTTATCTAACGCAAAAGGCACTAAAAAGAAGCGAAAATTAAGATGCACCGCGTTAACAAGACAAATAAAAGTAACAAGCTCGAAGCGAAAAATCACACCAGGAAGATCTTGCTGCCGTTGCTGCCGAGCCGGAGCAGCTCCCTGGCGCCGGCGAGCGCCTCCCTGAGCTGCCGGAGCGCGGCCTCCGACGCCTGCGGCAGCGGCCGCGGCCCCTCCTTGGCCTCCTCCAGCATGGGAGCGAGCAGCCGGATCCGCCGCGACAGGTTGCAGAACTGCCTCCTGTACGCGTTCCTGAAGTCTGAGATCGCCGTGATCTCGTCCACCAGCTCCGCCAGCTGCTCCATCAAATCCCCCATCTCCTCCTCCCCCACGGCTGACTCTGAATCCGAGGGCGGCGGCGGAGAGACTGCCTCGTCTGCAGCGGCAGCGGCAGCGTCGGCGGCGACGTTGGTGTTGGCGTCTTCGCTAGGGTTGGGCTTCGCTTCCTCGTCCATGGCGTCGGTGCTGGGGCTCACAGGCTTTGGCCTGGGCGTAGTACGGCGGCCGGAGTCGCCGGACGACTGCACAGAGGGGTATTTGGCGTAGGCGAGAGTTCGGACTGTATTGTGATGGCTTCTGCTCCGCCTAGTATAGCTCCCTCCGCTCTGCCATGCGGGCCGCTGGTCCCACTGGTCAGCGCTGTGCTGATATAGGGGGCTACCCGAGCGGCTGCCTCCTCCCTCGGCGCCCGTTTGGCTCGGCTCCGGGTCGCGCCTAGCTTGTGCGCCGGAAGTGTAGACCCCTGGGAGTGAGAATCTTGAGAAGAGTTGGACGCTGAAGATAGGTACCGGTGCATGAAGTGGGTTTAGGATTGTATCGCTTTTCGTTGAGTAACTCGTTAGTTTGTTCGTTAGTCAGTTTAATTTTCGACGTAGAATTGCTAATTTGAAGGGTCCTCGTCAAACCTTTAGTAAGAATATACTTTTTTTATAACAAGTGGCAGTGTCCTCTATATTCTTCTCTACCTATGACAAGCAGCGTCATCTTCTTCATTCCCTCACTTTCCTTCTCATTGAAGGCCATTTCCATGTAATAAGCAGCAACACCAGCACTTCTTCATCCCCTTTTCTCCTTTGTTCCCTTCCCGTTAAATAGAAAATAGTTTTTCTATTTCAAATTTTTTTCTCTAACTTTTTGAAAACAAGTATTTTTAATCACTTTCGAAAGTTTTTTATGCAAAACCTTTCCATCAAAAAGTTTTTAAATTGAAAGTTTTCGGAGTTAAAACTTTTTATTTGAATTTTTTGAGTTAAAACTTTCTAATTTGAAATGTTTTCAAGTCGAAACTTTCCAAGTTGAATTTTAAATTGATACTTTTAGAACTAAAAGTTTTTTGAGTTGAAACATTTCGAACCGAAAGTTTTTAAATTGGAAGTTTTCTAAGTTAAAACTTTTCGATTTGAAATTTTTTTAGTTAAAACTATTCGTCTTGAAACTTTCTAATTTAAAATTTTCTATTTAAAATATTTCAAGTTGAAACTTTCTAATTTGATTTTTTTAGTTGAAACTTTCTAATTTGAGAATTTTTATTTAATTTTTTTTGAGTTAGAACTTTCTAATTTAAGATTTTTTATGTTGAAACTTTCTAATTTAAATTTTTTAGTTGAAACTTTCTAAGTTGAAAATTTCTAATTTGAAATTGTCCGAATTAAAATTTTTCGAGTAGAAATTTTTTGATTTAGATTTTTTAGATTTTAAGTTTTTTCAGTTGAAATTTCCTATTTAAAATTTCTAAAGTTAAAATATTCTAATTTTAATTTTTTTTACAGAGGGAAGAATGGAGGTAGTTGAAATGAGTAAGAAAGAGGAAAGATGAAAATGTGAAGATGGATATAAAAGATGATACTAGTACCCTAGGAGAATGTCTTTGGATGGATGGGAACTTCGAAAGCAAAACCCCGCTTCATGATATGGCTGCTTAGCTTAGGGTCTGTTTGTTTCAGCTAGAGATTATAGAAAGCAGATTTTAAAAGCTGGATTGTTAAAAGCTGATGACTGTTTGGTAACCCAAATTATAGTGTATTTGGATTGTTGTTTCTGCGTGGCAAAAGTCTGTGGTACCCTTGGCTTGTTTTGTTGCCTTATTTTGCTGGAAGGTGGAAGGGTATTATAATCTTTTGTACAAAAAAAAGCTGAGGAAAGCTCCTCCAAGGTGGATTGTGGGATTCTAACAATATGGACTCTGGATTGTTACAATCCAAATTAAAAGCCGTCTGTTTGTTAACCTTCTAGCTTTTAAAAGCTGCTTTCTATAATCTCTACTTGAAACAAACAGACCCTTAAATGCACTTTCTAATCAGAAGGGGCCGAGCAGTGGGCCCGGCGATTTGGGTCAAGAATTAAAATCTCATCGAAATTTTGCGAGATCTCAATTATCGGAGGGACGAATTTTGAAATGCTGACCAAAGTAAAATAAATAAATTGCTACAATAATATCGAAAATCTTGGTAGAGAAAATTCTGGATTTGAATTTTTGTTTTTGTGGTTTGTCTGGAATTTGTCCGAAATTTATAAATCTCTCCGAGATTTTGTTCTCTGGCCATGTTCGTGATTTCAATCTTGATTTGGGTGTTGAGTAGCAGCCGGTTTGCTGGTTTGCGACCGCGTTCAACATGCATGCAAGCAAGTGCCTTTCTTGGCTGCAACCATTATATAAGCAAAATAATAGTAGCAATTTTTTTGGGGTGAAATTTGTCTACTTCAGTAGTACTACTGTTAATTTTTCGTTGACAGAAACAGGACTTTGTTTTTTTATTTTTTCAAAAGGAACAGCATGAGTTCTGTCTTACATTAAGCAAGATGGAAATAAGTACAGGTATAGGAACATAGAACAGAAAGCGCGAGCTGCAAAGGTTCAGAGAAAACCACAGCCCGGCACAGGGACAAAGAGGTTATGGAGATTACAACGTAATGACTGACAACAAGAATAGCAAACAATTCCAGATTGTTAGGCCAGACTTGAGAGTAGTTGATTCGCCATGTCGCCACTTTGCGAAGAGGGCCAGGAAACGACATTGGCCGCGGTATGCCAAATGGAGAAAAGAGTATTTTGTCGAGCATTTTCCAATGCAGCTCGTCGACTCTAAGCATTTTCAAAAATATTGTCGAAGACCGCCTGCACTGTTTAATATGAGCTGTTGAATATCCTATTTTTTCACTCTTTCTATATATTCCAATAGGTGTGTATTAGAATCATCGATTTCTTGTTAGGTTGGAGAGCGATTGTAGTCCCACCATGTAAACACGCTGACATTTCATGGCTGGTGAATTTGTTACTGCCACAAGGGTCACATCAAGTAGAAGACTTACTTCACACCTGCCTCACAAATGGGCAATTTGATGAGATGGGTGGTTGTTTATGGCTCTGGTCCTTATAGCGTGTATAGCGAGCTATATGGCTAATTCCTAACCTATAATTTGTTAGCTGTTAGAATTCGATCCTGAACCAGTAATCATGTGAAAAATCTGCATCTTCATTCCACGCTAGCATGCCAGATGCTTTCGTTTGTGTGATCCATGACAGAGCCATAGAAATGCATTCTATACATTGATTTGGACGAATATTGTCTATTTGTTGTCCATTTCCAAATGATCCGGACGAAACAAGATTTTGTTATAGAATGGACTAGGTCATCAAATTTGAAGTTTGAACATAGAACCATAGAAGCAAGCTTTCTTTGGTCAAATTAATTGAGCGTGATAGAGACGATGATTTCTCATTGACGTCGGATGCTACATTCTGTGGACAAATAAGGTGCGAGAAAAAAAAAGAGATGTGCATGTATTAATTATAGTCATTGTCTGAACTATGCTTTTCTATTTGAGTTTGTCGAGAAATTGTTTGGAGATCGTAATCATCGACGAATTCGGCGGGACACTTTATGGGCTATTTTGTGTTCTCAACGACATTCGGAAGAGTCATACCCCCGTAAACTAATAACTAATTTAAACATATATAACCAACCATTCAGTACCGTTTGGTATACTTAGCAAATAGATTCATTTGAAATTGTACCGAACAATGTCCACTTATTTTGTATTTATCTCACAAGGATGATCTCCATCAAAGCAAAAGTGTCGGTTTTTTTAAGCATATAATATATTTTCATAGCTGCTTTAACAACATTAGTATGTTGTACAAGTTTCACTACGTGGATTTTTTCCTCCTAGGACGGAACAAGAGTTAAATCCTAATTAGAACGTAGAAATCTCACAGAAACAGTCCGGTACGAATATAAAAAATCGATACGTTGGAGTATTAGTAATTCTATTATAGGTGACATTTTAAGTAAAACTAGTAGTTTTGCATTGCAAAGTAACAGCGCGCCTTTCGGCCACTACTAATGCAGGTATAAAATCTACGCACCACTGATCTAATTCTGCATAGACAAAAGAACACTTAGGGGCTGTTTGGTTTGAGACCAAATTTACCAAATCAAACCTTACCAAAAATTAGCATGCCAAAAATTTGGTCATAAAATTGGTAGCCAACATTTGACCAACAATTGACAAGAAAATAAACTAGGGTTGCCAAATTTGGCCAATGGAGAAGAGAATCTAGCCAAAACTTGGTTGCAAACCAAATGCTTGCCAAATTTAGTCAACACTACCAAAATTTGGTAAGGCAAACATTGGCAACAATTAGAAACAATCCAAACAGCCCCTTATTTTCAGATTTTCCTACCTAAGAAGCTAAGCTGAAAGATGCTTCCATGCTTTTTTTGTTTAATAGTTGCACAAATATTAAAGCATGAATTAATAGTAGATAGTGATTAATTATCTTTTCGCTTATTTTAAGATTTATACACCTTGTATTAGAAGAAAAAATATTAAAATACTACTCGGCTAAACTGTACAACAAAAGGCATTGGATCACTGCTCGGCTAAGCCGCACAACAACAGCAGCCGAGCCGCGGAATTACAGCTCCGCGATTCGTCAGCGGCGGGGGCGGAAGCGGGAGGCCCCCTCGCGCGCATGCGACGACTCGCGTAGTCGCGTTCCTGCGGTCACATGAGCCCGCTCCGCCTTGGGGGGCCCACCTCCGCGCGCGCGCTGGTCCCACCATCTCCGCCGAAAGCACAGGCGTCGCGCGTCTGGAAGCTTCCCCACGCTGTTTCCTAGGCCGCGCCGCGCCTCATCCCGCGGGAGCGTGCTTTTCCTCTGCGCCGTCGGATCTGGGTTGCACGGTCGGGATATCCTGGACGTGGCTGCTGCCGGGCCCGGGACGCCCTCGGGGAACACATCAGCCCATGAGCGGGCTAGGCGGTCACGGGCTCACGGTAGCGACTAGCGATAGTGAGCCGATCGGAGAATTGGACAAACCGCTAGGCTGTGAGGCTCTGTTTGGTATGAATTTAGGTTTTTTTTTTTTTTTTTTGGAATTTTTTGCTGTGCCTGCCTGCTGCGGTCTTGTCGTCTTCATGGGTACGACCGTTCGATTTTGCCATTTGTAGCGTAGTTCCGACGGTGAAAGCAGAAAGCTTTGTAGACCTATCATCCAGCGTTTAAAATTTTATTTTCGATTTACATTTTCGAGCAAGGCGAAATCTAACATTTTAGCAAAATATCAAAATTTTGGATGAAATTAGGTCAAAGTTTAAAAATCAAAATTAAAATCTGAAATTTTTAAAATGAAATTTCGGTCGAAATTACCAAAATCTTAACAAAATTCAATCGATTAAAAATAGTCAAAACAATATTAAAAACTTTTAAAATTTTTATGGATGGTCATGACACATCGCTAATATTCCCATAAAAATTTCAAAAGATGATCACGTGTGAGGAATTTTTAAAAATTCTAACAGTGCTACTATCCTGATTAAAGACTGATTGGTAAATTTCAACTAAATTAAAAATAGTGCAAACTATATTAATTTTTTTAAAAATTTTTGGATGGTCCTAACACATTAATAATGATCCCATAAAATTTTTAGATGATGACCAAGCCTGAGAATTTTTCAAAAATTTAGACAATACTACTGAAGACTGATCGACAAATTTCAACCAAATGAAAAATGGCCCAAACAAACTTTCGAATTTTTTTGGATGGTCTAAACAAATCACTAATATTCCTATAATCTTTTTAAATAATGATAAAGTTTGAGAAATTTTCAAAAATTGTGAAAGTGTTACTATCCTGATAAAAGTCTTACGGTGCTATATATATTGTTTTCATATATTTGATTGAGCAATCAAAATAAGTTTACAAAATTTTGAAACTTTTAGAGAAAGATGTTGAGGCAATGCTTAAGCTCTCCTAAAAAGTTTGGATCATGATCACACTCAAAGGAATTTATAAAATTTAGACACAGTTACTGTCTCAATTATGTTCATTCTGTTTTTGAATTTTTAAATATAACAAGTGAAGTTCAATTCTTTTGAAAAAAAATTTTGTAAGACCTTAGACCATATTTTTCATATCATGATCAAGCTTGTAAAATTTTATAAAAATTTGATAGTGTTTCTTGTATTCTTATAAAACATTTCAGAAATTCGGTTTTTCAACAAATTTTCATGGAAAATGATATTCTTAAGGGTTATTGACACAAATCCGTTATGAAATTCTTAAGGGTTATTAACCCAAATCGACTCAAATGGTCGAAATTTCTAAAAATATTGTAGCAATTTTTTTTTCAAATTTTTTATCCGACCGAGATTTTTAGTCTTGTCCCTTGTCGAAATCTAAAACCTCGAACGAAATTTCGAGGAAATTTGAATTATAATACTATCAGGGTTTCAAAAATCGACGAAACCCACTCGAACATTGCGATTTTTGACATTACCGCTGCAGTTTGAGATTAAAAACCAGTTAGTAAACCGTTCTAATTAAAAAATAAAAAAATTACAAAAAAATTTATACGACATAAACCACTCGAAAACCGTTGAAAACCGCTCAAAAATCGGCTTGAATTGGTTGGTTGGTTTTCATTGAAAACCGATCGATTTTCAATGTTTTAAAAAAAAATCTAATTTTTTTTTAATTTCTAACCCTTCAGTTTCTAACGATTTTTGAGCGATTTTCGAGCAGTTTTTAACGATTTCTGAATTTTAAATGTCGAACGGCTTTTTTAAGTTTTGTGAACACGGGCTACGAACTACGATCTCCAAATAGAAATATTGGCCGGCTTGTTGTTTCACTGCCTGGAGAACTACTGGGCCCTGTACTTTGGGTCCATTTCTAAACTAACCAAAGTCAAGGCGCCCAGATCGGCACAAAACTCACGCAAAGCTGCACGTATCTCTCTTGCCGGCCCGTACGTACGTAACCTACCAGGTAAATAGGATCACTGCATGCCTGTAAGCCACAGACACCGCTTACATGCTCCTATCTAAAAGCTCGGGGCAAATTAATCGCAAGTTGGTACGGGCCAGCACTCGCTTGGCTGTCCGGCGGTGGTATTTTTATTCGGTGAGGCGCACTTTTCAGGCTGGAAAGGTTGCGGGTACCATTCCGTATGATGCAGCACAGGCCGTTCCGTGCTGCATTTTTATGTCCGGCCTGTGAGCCATCTGTGGAGTGGGCCTTGTCTTTGACCGTTCAAGTACAAACCAAGTTTACAGCTCATAGATTTGTTTACTTATTATAAGTAGAGTCCGAACTTCTTAAAAGATAGAGTTTCTACTGTACTTCTTTATTACTTTAGGTATATTCATATACTAATTATAAGATACTCTAATATGAAACATACTAAAATATTGCAAAAAAGTATAGTTTTTAGTTTATTTTGCAAATACCTTCATATACACAAATAAAAAATAGTATATCTAGAAAGACGTACATACCACCCCTTAAAAAATGTATATACTAGCTGGATGATATATACTTATGTTTTACGCGTACATACATACCTTGTGTTATGCAAGATACGACATATGAAGTAACTAGGAGTAAAAAAAAAGAATTCCTTATATATACACATATGAGATATAAATAATAAGAGGAAAAGGTGTCGGGTTTACGTCTTGTGTCAATCTCTATTCTAGCTACTTTTATATTTGTTAGTTTAAGTGCTTGATTATCGGCCAACAGTACTAACTCATTTGACGTGTTCTAAGTTATAAATAAAACTTTGACGTAAATCACACTTTTAATTACTTCAACAACCACGCTTTAGATCGGAATAACAAGTAGTGGTAGGATAAATTTTACTTGCTGTAGTTGCAATCCAGACGCTCCGTTTGTAGGAAGCCCGAACTCCTAATTGGGGCTGGAAGTCATTTGATAAGGAGGCGATTAACTTAATTCAATGTAGAAAAAAAAATACAATGGAGGAAAGTAGGTAGCTCACCGAGCTCACGTATGCAGTAATGCAGATCACATGGCACATCTGGCTCTGGTTGCAAGATGTGTTTAATTTAATAGTATTACGGGAGGTGATTATTAATCTACGTCATTGTCTTCTTTAGTTTTGATAGCCATAGACTGTTGTGGTGTGCCATGGTTTTCTTTAATGTAGTGCAAGACACACGAATCATGCTTCCATTAAACTGGTATATACGGCCAACATGCTGACATGACAATGCAAGTTTAAAACAAATTAGCAATGGCCATACCACATTTTCTAGCTCAACAATGGCTAATCCCTTTCTAGATAGCATATAAAGCATTTCCACTGTGCGGTAGAAGAAGAGATAATTTTTTTACTCGAGGTTACTCGGACTAGAGGTGGGCACTGAGTCAGGCCATTTCGGACCAGCACGAGGCACGTTTGGTCCAGCCCAACCCACGGCCCGGTACGTCATTGTTGCGAATGGACCGTGCGGCCGCGCCTGATCGCCCGAGCGATGGCAAACTTGCCAACCGAGCACGATAAGCGGTCGACCTGACACATCGATTTGGACCATGTCTGGTCGGCATGTCTCGTACAATGTTGGGTAGCACATTCGACAGCCGGCAGGGCACACGGCCAAGCATGCTGTAGGAGAACTGTCGGGTGGGGGTAACGAGGGAATTCGGCCCAGTGGGGGCGCCGGTGGGAGGTCAGCCAAGTGGGGGGCGCCAGGGGGAAGTGATGTCGTCGTCATCATTGCCACGAGCTCAGTTAGCTAGCTCGCATCACCGTTGACCGTGCCCCACCTCACCCCGCATCGCCGTCGCCCGTGCACGTTATGCCCTGCATCGTTGTGGCCCGCATCGCCATCCCACTCAGCCATGTGATCTAGGGGGAGGGGTGGCAGGGGGCTAGAGGCCGAGGGGCTGGCAGGAGATGACGAGGGGTGGCGGGGGAGTGGCGGGAGCCGAGGGGGGAACTCAAAAGAGAGGGTGCCAGTGGGGGAAGGGGAAAAGGGAGAAGGGGAAAAAGGTGAAAAAAAGGAAAGGAGAAAGGAAAAAAAGAGAGAAAATAAATAAAATTATGAAATTCAAAAAATTAAATAAAATTATGGATGCTTAAATATTTAGGACACTTAAATATTCTAACTTTTGAAAAAGTTGCCTCACTCGTATGGAAATCCTCCCCGACCATTGCTTGTCCCCCTCTGAATCTCTATAACACTCTTTTTGGCTCACTCTTACTCTCTCAGTCCCTCTCTTTCTTCTTGGTCGGCACCGCGCTTAGCTCTCTACGCTCCTCTCGCTGCTCACTTGCTCATCATGCTCTCTCTCTTCTCGGTCGACGGCGCTTGTCGCTCATTCCACTCCTGTCATCGCCTCACTCGCTCATCGCTGAGAAAGAGAGCAACGACAAGAGAGTTGAGAGAGACTGACGAGATAGATTAAGAGAGATGGACAAGAGAGAGGAAGAGCTTAGAGGGAGCAATGTGAGCGAGGGAGGGTTGAGAGAGACGGGCGAGAGAGAAAGTAGCTTCTTGTAATGTACAAGTCTTTTTACTACAGAGTGTCGTGTCCTCACGTAAGCACTACTATGTCATTATGTACGTCACTCTGTATCTTTTCAAGAACTGATAAAATTTAGTTCATTTTCCCAAATTTGTGTCCACTACCTTAAGCTCTGTGCATCATCTTTAGTTCCTTTCCTCACGTCGCAATAGTGCAAATGGGCTGGGCCTGAACTAGTACGGCACGAATCGGAAATGGGTTATGACTGGTCTCGCCGAAAATAAGCTAGGCCAATACGGCACGGTACAGCATGGCGGGTACGATGGACCGTTGCAGTCCAACACTATTTAAGCACGAAGCATTATGAGTCCGTGCTGGGCTGGGCACGACGCCCACCTCTGTCTCGGACTCACCAAGACCAGTTGACTAGAGAAACAGTTCTACCACTTGTCAAGAGTACGTGGTAATGAGCCGTAGAACAAACTGCATCATGGTCCGCTCGCTTGAAATCGGCTTAATTAAAGTGGAAATTATTGGATTGTCAAGATCAGTCCATGATGGCCTGATTCTATTTTTTTTTTCTCCCAATTTGCTTAGACGAGCTGTCCCCATTTTCTATGTGTCGCATGGAGCATCTGACTTTAGTGCCAAAAGAGAACCCAGGATACTACTTTCTTCTTTTCATAAAGGAAAATGCTACACTGGTCGTAGTTTTGTTCTGGAGCAGCAAACAAATTCAGCAGATGTCCCCAGTGCCCACTGGTGGATCATTTCGTCAGCGGATGCTTCGAAATTTCAGTAAACGAATTACATTTACCTCACAGTAAGCTGCTGAGAAGCAAAAAATTCCGTATGGCTTAAGGATGCTAGTATAGAATTGGTGGGGATCGAGTGAATCTACAATTTGGAGAGATCAATTGAGCCATCTTTCTCTACATTTTACTCGGTCACTATAAGAGATGCCATACCTCCCGGCGATTCAGTGGCAAGGGTCCCTCTCCATCATCGTCTTTTCGCGCGACCACTAGCTTCACCGGTTCATGACGAACACGATGCCTCACCTTTACTTCAAGTGTCTATCCGTCCCCACGCAAATTCTCGGCCCTTTTGAGAAGAGCTGGGGCCAGAAAGCTTCGAACCATCCATAAATTCTAGTATCTGTTGCGCAAAAAAAAGGGATAACGGATTAATAAGTTCAAACACATGAGAATGTTAGGTTCAAGGTATGCCAGCCGATTTAATCCTACAATTAGCAAGATAGATGAAAAAATATATGCTCGAAACCAATATAATGTAGCAATCGGCAAAGATCTAAATAACTATAAGAAGTTGATTAAATCAAAAATAACAAGAAGCCTAAACAACTGATTAAGACTGATTAGATGGTAAGGTTGTTTTTCCCAAAAAAAACGATACACAACAAGATTGGAGAAAACCAAACATAGCATAATCGAGAAAGATCAACATTTAGCGATGCACAACTTTATTGATCAAAATCGGATTATAAAAGATATTTTAAATTATAAAGCTACTCCTAATTGACAGGAAAAAGTAAATAAAAGCGTATATGAGTTGTTTGATTGATTGCGTTGTTTCTTTTGCTCGTCCTTGACATTCTTTTATAGTGCATCGGCCGATCGTATCCTCCTATAATATATTATCAATCATAATCTGTATTGGCTTTTTATAGATCAAAATTCTATCTTTGGATCAATATTAGCTATAATAATAACTTTTAACATAACTTTTCCCTTTTTAACCTATATCGGTCAGAAATATCCATCTCATCCTTCGCCCGGATAAATAAATCATACCTTTCCAAATTTGGATGCAAACAGTATCATCACTGATTCCTATGAATATTACTGGTTCAAACAATCAAGTGCGATGTAAGCGCAATCAGAGGCGAACCCAACAGGGTCAGCAGGGTTGGCGTATCCCCTGCCTTTGACTAAAGCGCGGGTACCCACTGGAACCCTTACCTTCGGATTATTTAATTTAAAGAAATTTATAGTGTACCATACTAAGTATATGATAGACAGTAAAAATCATATATAACTATTGATTTGTTGATAGTATTTCTATTACCCTACCGTCAAAAAAGTTCTTGATCGGAAAGAATGATCGGCCCATATTAAATTTAGTGTATCTAAAAAGCTCTTGATTTATGTTTTGTTTAATTACCTTATATCAGTATTATTTCATTACTATCTTCTAAGGCCCCGTTTGGTACGGTTCCAGATTCTAGTAGAAATGGAAACGGTTCCGGATTCTTGGTAGAAACGTTTCAGGTAGAATCAGAATTCGGAGGAACGGGTTGCTAGCCGATTCGACCACGGTGTGTAAAAATTAAAGCGATTAAGCTTTGAAGCGTTCCGAGTCCTATTCCGTTTGGTTGGATTTATTTGATTCTAGGAGAAAGCGGTCCGGTTCCAAGTTGCCAAGCGGGGCTAAATGTTAGTCTGGATTCGCTCTTGTGTCTTGCACTTTGTATTCCATGGGATGCTAACATGGTACGCAAGCAGGTCGTCGAAGCGAGTTGTGAATTGTGAGATACACTACTGAGAATCAATTTATTTTAAATCGGCCAATAACCAAGCGAAATTAGGGGTTTCGACGAAATTAGCCATTTTAAATCGACATCTTAAGCGAAAATAAATAGGCAAAAAAAACCGACGAAAAAAACCAAAGTTTTAAATCGTGGCAAAAAAAACTTATTGTCGTCGGTTTTAAATTAAAAAAAAAGCACGCAAACCAAGTATTTTAAATCGGCCGGACACTGGCCGATGAAAGCAATACCCAGTATTTTCGTCGGCCTACCATAGCCGACGAAAACAATACCCGATATTTTAAATCGGCCCTAGCCTAAACGAAAAAAAACACGAAAGCCAGTATTTTCGTTGGCGTACTGGCAAGCGAAAATCTTGGGGTTACGCCAAAAAATGTCTTGCATTTTCGATTCAAAGACGATCAATTTTTGTTGAGTCGCTTGATAGTATGTCAAGATCGTGAGCGAT
The DNA here is from genome assembly GCA_036346375.1 of Guadua angustifolia. NCBI lineage: Eukaryota > Viridiplantae > Streptophyta > Magnoliopsida > Poales > Poaceae > Guadua > Guadua angustifolia. The sequence continues at coordinate 17,146,493 of CM070504.1, read as the reverse complement.
TAGCACCCTCTGGTTTGTCAAAATTCCAACAACAGGACCTCGTAGAGTTGTTTGCCAGTGGACCTGCATAGGAATTAAATTGAGTATGGTGGCCAAGTGCAATTACAAAATTTTGGATGCATGAACACATTATTCGGAAATTGGTTGCATACTTGCATCACCAAAATAAGTATCATTCCTATTTGAATAATAAGGATCGAGCTAAAGTTCTAAGGAATGCAACCCTTCCGAGAATATATTTGGAACATTGATATATAATTTTTTGAACCCCATGATTGAGGATGGTCATCAACTTAATTTTGAAAATTTGGTTGGATATGAAACACTATAAAGTATAAACTGACCAATATTGATATTGTATGTCATCTCCAGAGATATATTCAATTGTGTTGGATATGAAACACTATAAAGTATAAACTGACCAATATTGATAAGCAATGAACCTATCAGCAAAGTTTACCTGAAGGAGCTGTGCCATAAGTTGTGAATCACCTCGAATATGTTGTTGGAAAGCTAGAGGATTCACAGAAGATCCATCGATTTAACCTTATAAAATCTTGAGATGCCACGAAATTTTCAGCATGGACAATAAACTCGAGGAAGCATTGGTACTTTGGTCACATCAAGATTCATAACTTAGTTAAGCTAAGAAAAGATAATACTTTGGTGGCATCAAGATAGATGACATTAGTTAAGCAAATTAAAGATACATCATCTCGTTCAATATTATGCTACCTCTGACTTCTAATTTGTGTTCAATATACACCTAAAAAGAAAATTGACAAGTGACCACTTAATTCAAACACCACAAGGAACATATGCTGCTTTGGACTGTATGACATATTCTTGGGATAGCATTCCATATTTGAGGGAATTTAAGAATGGGTGCATGCAAATTTGAAAACGAATGTGAGAATGGGTGCATGCAAATTTGAAAAATGGGTGCATGCAAATTTGAAAACAAGGAGCAATTACAGCAAAAAGAAGAAGAAAACACACATTCATATGCTTACCAGTTCATCCCTAGCTCCTGAAGAATGGCAAAAGTTGCCTCCTCCTTCTCGTGTATCGGCCTTATTCTTTGCAACACATCCCGGACATATCCTGCAAATCAAAGACATAATATGTTTCTGAAACTCTTGGCATCAAGTAATCAAAGCATAGAAATTCAACCAACACTAAAACTACGGGAAAATTATGCTAATCAAAACAGCAACATAGAACATTAGCAAAACAATAACATAACAATACCTGTGGGTGCTAAATACTTCAACTAAAGTAACTCACTTGCATATTGAGAAGTGATGAAAGCAATCAAGCAAAAACAATACCTCTGAAAGATCAATAAGAAGAGGTTTGAACATTCACATCACAAACATAGTCAACAACATTACACACAAACCACCGTTCCGCACATTCACATCACAACCAAAATATTACATAACCAGTGATTGAGTAAATTTCAATACTTGAGCCATTCAAAATGCACCTCAAGTCATATTACAACAGATCTAACTATCGAGGTTATTGGAGTTGTGTCCACTACTTGCAGAGGCAAAGAAACCATCGACATTTGGAGAGCCTTGTGCAGCGTGCGAGGTCGAACCCTGTAGAAAGGAGATATATAATTTGATGTTAGTCTTGAATTGCAAATAACTAGAACAAAAAGGCAAACTATATACCTGTGGTGGTGGAGGTGGCGGTGGAAATCAGGAGGCTGGGCCGAGGCAAAATAAACCGAGGCACGCTAAAGCGAGGCCCGATTGCGAGAAGAATGCCTCGTACATAATGCAAACTGGTGAGGCAAGCTAAGCTGAAATTGTCAAGCTACACACTTAATCACTGAAATTTGGCTTTGTTTACTTACTTGTAGAGATGCTGTTCTTTCTTCTTTGAAAGGAATGAAAGTACTCTTGTTGTCTTGAATGTTAGTCATCTCCTCCTCGTATTTTGCAAGGCGCTCTGTTGTTGCCTAATTTGATCCTGGGACCGCGTCGGCTCTTCCTGAAGCTTTGTTGTCTCTCGAGAGGAGCGAGGCGCTCTGTGAGGGCTGTGGCGTTCTTGCTTGGGGCAGAGCAGCGTCGAGTCCACAACACCATTGAACATTGAGTACCTACGAATCCAAAGGTATTGATTAATTGCAACTTGACACTAACAATCATATCATAATTTTTGACAACTTTGAAGAGGCCGAATGATCTCACCTTCCATGCCTCTTGCCACCACCGCTCTTGTACAACGCCCCGACATCAAGGTCTTCCCTCCTCCAGTTGTACTCTGGGCCATGACGTCGAGCCATTTCTTCCCCATATTGCTCCTGCATGACAATGTTGTTAATACAACTATTTAAAAGATCAGATTACTTAATAATAGAGTATACAACTTACAAGTCGCTCGATCATTGCTTGAATTTGCATAGTGATCGGGATGTGTAGGATCGCTGCTCATGTGTCCCCGAAGATATGTCTCTATGTAGCTGGGGGCAACGCCACTTTCAGCCTCCTGCAATCCAAAGTTAGTACCAAGCATTTGAAATCATCTTGAACTATATATATAGACCTACCATGCGCTTCGCTAAGCGTAGGTGTCCATCGGCGCCATCTGGGTCGCAGAGCTGGATCACCGCCTCTCGATTGTCTCTCTTCTTGTTCGACTTGGCAACAAAAGCGGCGATGCCGATGACGCACAAAGAGCACGCCAAGCATCGGGACACTTCATTAACTAGGGATGGTTACGCAAGTACTCATCCTCGCGAGGTAGATCTTGGATGCCCGAGCTTCTTGTTCATCTTTTCTGCTTCACCCTCTTGTAGAAACAGGCAAACCGCTGGATCCGAGCATTGGAGATCATGTCCTTCACCACCTTTGTCATTGCCTTGTTGAACACTTTATCGCCCTCTCTACATTGGCGGGGACATCATCGCCTATGTAGGTATCTCTCCTCTGACAACAATTTAAGTCATCAAAAATAGGATCTATATGCATTAATTGTACAGAGGTAATGAACTTACCCGAAATCGTGCCACACCTCCTCGAACAAGCGATTGCCATCGGACGTCGAGAGCCAACTGTAGTGCTCCCAATTAAGGGCGGTGATGCACACAGATTGATTTCCACCAACCGGGTAGTGGTGGCGGCATATGGCTCCCGAGCGAGTTTACACCTGTGTTGATGTCTTCCTCCACGCCACATCATCCCATTGCCTACAATTCATAAAATCAAACTCATTAGTTATACAACAACTTGCAATTAAAATGAGAAAATTAACTTACCAGTCCCCAAAAGGGGCGATCAACCTCCGCAAACTACGATTGACAGCTGGAGGTATGTTATTGTAGGGTCGAGGATGCGCCTAGAGGGGGGGTGAATAGGCGTTTTACAAAATTAATCGCTCTCTAATCCTTTCGCTCTAATACACCCCTAAGTCAAAACCTAATCAAAGATATATGCGGAAGCGATAAATAGGTTTTGACAATTTAAAGCCTAAATCAACTAGGCTCACTAGTGCACTATCTAAATTAAGTCTCTACACTAGAATTGCTAAATTGAACAATCAATTAATACTAAGCAATTCTAATACATTCAAGCAATCAATAATATGCACAAGGTAAATACTTGAAAGTAAAGAGACAAGGGACAACCGATGTTTTTCCGTGGTGTTAGGAGACTTGCGGTCTCCCTAGTCCACGTTGAGGCTAGCCCACACTTGGACCGGCTCCGCTCGAGCACCGCCTCTTTCCACTAGTCGTGGTTTTCACGCTCGTGGCGTAGGCTCAACCCGAACCTTCACAAACTTCGCCGGGGCTTCTCACACCTCGAGAGCTCCCGCGCACGACGCCTACGCCGTCTAGGAGTCGGCAACCTCCAAGAGTAACAAGCCGCTCCTTCGCTTGAACCTCACCGAGCACAACAAATCATGGCCGGTGATCACCAAGTGCAACACATGCACAAGGCCTCCTCAAGTGCAACACATGCACAAGAGGCTCTCAAACCACTCTCTAATTGCAACACAAGCAATTAGACTCACTCTTAAGCTCAAGAGGCAAATGGAGAAGAGCAACACATGCACACAACTCCTACACACAGCAACAACATCAGCAACTCTGCCCCAAGCCCCCCAAGGGGGGCATATATAGCCCCCACCAAGAAAACTAGCCGTTTGGGGGCGAAATGGGCAAAATCAGCGAAATGCGGTACTAACGCCCTCTAAGGGCCGGTAGTACCGCCCGTAGCCCCAACGGTCGGCTAACGGACACTTTTGCGGCACTACCGCCCTCTAAGGGCCGGTAGTACCGACTTTGCGGTACTACCGCACCCACACAGCCAGTAGTCTTGCGGCGCGACACCTCCAGAAAACACACGCTCTGCCAAAGAGCTACCGCCAACCAAGGGCCGGTAGTACCGCGCTTGCGGTACTACCGCCCACACCCTGCGGTAGTGCCGGCCAACAGGAGAATTTCACAATTCAACTCGAAATCCGATTCTCCGAAAACGAAACCCATTCTTTGAGCCATATGATGATCAACACATGATCATACACACGTGCAAAACACATTTGCACCAACTTAGCTCACGCTCAAAGAATTCAACCAAATTGCAAAAACACATTTCGCAATCAACTCAAAGACTATTTGCAAAACGTATTAAGCAAATCAAACCCGTGTTTATGAGATTAATTCCCCTAGCCATGTGAAGGTCAACACAAGACCCGGTCAACTTGCCAACACCCGTTGCAAGCCCCACTCACATACTCTCGGAATTCCGGACTCATAAACCTTAGTTTATTCGCACAACGAACTTGCAAATGACGCAATGAACATATTCATGCTTGAGCACTACTCTTTGCAACACATGCAAAAGTCTAGCTCCAAGCAACATCAAATCAAGATGCATGAACTCTCCTAATTGCAACACATGCAATTCTCTAGTTCCATGCAACACCAAAACCAAACATCAACTAAAACCAAATCACACGTATGAGCTCTTTACTCGCAACACATGCAAGCCTCTAGCTCCATACAAAATCACAAACACAAATTCGTGCTTGAGCTCTCTCCTTTTGCAACACATGCAAAACTTAGCTCCAAGCAACCACACGGTTTTTAGAAAGATTGTTTCGAACCAAAACGTGAAGCTTCAACTAATGCAACACATGCAAAAGTGAACTCCACGCAAAAGCCAACGCATTAGCTTATCCCATTTGCAACACATGCGAATCAAAGCATTATGCGAAAACCAAATGCAACCAAGCATAAGTTTAACCCATTCGCAACACATGCCAAATGGTTAACCCTCATGCAAAAACCAAATCCAAATGGTTTGAGCTTTGAGTGAAACGCGGATTGAGATCACCAACACATGATGAAGCTCAAGCAAAAGAGACAACCCCTCTTAATAGCACGGCGATAAAACCTTAGACTCAAAGACTACAAAAGTCCTTAGCCTATCTAGTTATACCTTCAGCAAGATAAGCAATCCCTTTGGGGTCTTTATGATCTTCACTTGATACTCCCCCGGGATCTCTACTCGACTCCTCTTCGGGATCCACTCTTGACGCCCATCAACTCATGATGCCGTCCTTGTCCCGTTCTCATTATCTCATCCATCTTTGGACCTAACTCAATCACAACTCATAAACATAGTTAGTCCAAGATGCATGGTTGTCTCAATTATCTCTTGCACTCCATTAACACATAATGGATGCCTCTAGATCAATTGAGCACAACCTAAATCAATAGAAATGATTTAAGTGTGTCTTAAGTACAATAATGCAACTCATGCTTTATTATACTTAAGAACTATTCATTTGTCCTCAATTAATCACGGAACACCATCAACACATGATGAAGTGTTCGTTAATAATTAATTAAGACAAATGAACTCAATTTAAATTATCATTTAAATTGATATGAGTATATATTAACTACACAAGTTTTCATATACTCATGTTGATGGAAAGTAATGATCCATTATATGTAAATTGTATGGAAATGATCATTACTCTAAATCATCAACTACAGAATACACCCCACATGTATATGTGCATAAATATGATTTACTTGGAGATAATATGCACATATTCAAATTGATCGTATTGGAGCATATCCTATATTTCCACAAGTATACTTATAACTAGGCAATTCAAACATATACTCAAGGATTTAGTTTCTTTGTCTTGATCCTTATATGTGTCAATAACGAATTGATCAATACAAAGAGACTTTCAAGTTAAACTACAAACTCCCCCTAAATATGTGCATCCATGTAATATATGGATTGAGAAACATAATGCACATTTTGTGGTTAATATAATGGGGACATTCATATTTCAACTTGACTCCAAAGTATGCAACGAATATTAGAATGAATATGCAAACATACCTTGGGTTTTCCATTTTTCAATGCGATGAGACTAATCAAAGATATTCTAAATAAACAAGTTAGTCTCGATATAAGATTGTCATTAATAACATTATCGCATTAGGGGATAAACTCAATATTGGATTTGTCATTAACACAAGATTAGATTTGTCATTAACACCAAAACCATAACTAATGAAGGTTGAACTTACAGTTATTACATGCCCGAAACCTGGAAATAGCCAAACATGAGAATACAAAGTCTATGCACACTATAACATGCTAACACAAGTACCTGAAGGACTCTATAGAAGGCGCCTCATCCTCCTCTGCTTCGTCTCCCTCGTCCCCCTCATCCTCTCGATTGTCCTCGTCCTCCTCAACCTCCTCACCCGTGTCACCCGCTACATCCTCCTGAACCTCCTGATCAGTCGCTACGTCCTCCTGAACCTCTGATCGATCGCTCGTCCTCCTCGAACTCGAAGGCGTCCTCTGTCTGCCTCCAGACACCTCTCGAGCGTTCTCACTTTGCTCCTAGTCGAGGCACTCCTCGAAGAGGGAGTCGACTCTGGAAGAAGAAGAGTTGCGGTGCTCTTGGAGACCGCCTTGCGTGCATGCTTGAAAAAAGACTTCATCTGCAAAAATTTAAATAGAGGTTATGGTTATTAAAATAGCAAGAATATGATTATTAAAAATAGCAAGAATATGATTATTAAAAATATGAAGATATTTACCAAGAATATGTGCGTATCAAAACTCATCGCGTCTCGAGGTTCATCGGCGAATCGTTGTAAAGAAACATGTTTTCTCCGAGGTCGTCGAATCCTTATAGAACCTCGTTGTCGTTTCTTTGTTGGAGCAGGCTCAACTATTAGGTCTGTGGCATCATTGGCTACTCCATCAAGCCCAACCCCATCGGTAACCGAAAAGATCTTGACATACCTAATTCTTGATCGCCTCAATTTCTGGTTGTCCATCGCCTTTGTCGACGTAGTCAGCATCCCCAGGAGGATATAATCGTTCACGGGGATTCACTTTATATACAACCCACCAAGCACTTAAGCTAGGGCACACATACGACAAGTAGTAGATCTGCTCCACCTGGTGAGCAAGCACAAAATTGTCGAAACCTTCAAGCCGTGATTGGTGTCTGACCTCCATCATGCCAAATTCGTTCCCACGTGTGCCATTGTTGGGATCAAACCAATCACATTCAAAGAAAACTACTCTTAGATCTTTGGATCCCCCGAACTTGTACTCAACTATGTTTTGAATAATGCCATAGTAGTTAATTTGGCATACGTGCATCGCAAGCCTTAATTACGATTCCTTTGTTCACTTTGTTGAAAGCGGACGTTTTGCTTCTAATTTTGCAGAGCGGAACCAAAACCCATTGACGTCAGAACGACCGAAGTTCCTTGCCGTAATGGTCCCGTGCGATAGCTGCCGCAAGTCCTCATGGACGTCGGCATCGAGCATCTCTTATCTGAGTTTAGGCATAATTACTACGTGTCACGAAAATAAACAGAAGACTTATGTTTAAAAAAATTAGCAAGAGAAAATTACATGCTTTCGACACCAAGACACGAAACTTGGGCCGCCGTTTAATCCCTCACGGCGTAGTGTGTCCAGTTGTTTGCTCGTAGGTTGACGAGCAGATCTCCAATGTTGTTGGTCGAACAATCTGCTTGTGAACTAGGCTAATGAGAATAGTGTAAAGAATAGCTATTTAAAGACAAAATACGAATCATTACTTACAAGAAATATTTGTCCATTTCTTCAATGTTGGAGTACATATATAGCAAAGCCGAGTTCCATTCTGTTGGTGACACCTCATGATTCGTACTGCCACCGACAGCTTTACCCTTCCACTGAAAAATCTGAAGGTCACTCACAGGTGCTTCTTCTGCGATATGATACCGCATTGTATGGGCATTCACATTGTGTTGATCGGCGAAATACGTCTTTGGAGAAGTTCGATATCTCTTTAAGAGCATATGCCTCAGCGATGCACCCTTCAACCCTAGCCTTGTTACGTACGGATGCCCTAATCTTTTTCAGGCCTCTTTCTGTGCTATACATCCACTGATCTTGACAGTCCACCAACCTCCGCCGTAAGGCAAATGTACCAAGAGATGTTGCATAGCGTTCATAAAACCTGGTGGAAATACCTATTCCATCTTGCATACAAGCACCGGTATTTCTTTCTTCAACTTTTGAATCATCTTCTTCGTGATTTCTTTACCACATAACTGCCTATAGAAAAAACTAAGCTCCGCGAACATTCTCCACAATTCATCCTTGAAGTAGCCACGAAACATTACAGGGAGAAGTCTTTCCATGATGATGTGGTAATCGTGGCTCTTAAGACCATTTAGTTTCCCGGTGCTGATATTCACCGCACGCCTTAGGTTAGCTGCATAACCATCTGGAAATTTGATAGTTTTCATCCACCGGAGCACTTCTTTCTTCTCTTGAGGTTTAAGACAATATAGAGCTCGTGGCCTGGCTATTCGTCCTCCTGAATCTTGTACGACCTCCAGTGCCAGCCGATCACAAATCTCGGCTAAGTCTCTTCGTGCCTTAATATTGTCTTTTGTTTTGTCTTTGAAATCAAAGCACATGCTTATTATGCTTTCTGCGACATTACGCTCTTGGTGCATAACGTCTACATTGTGCATAAGAATTAATGCTTTCGCATGAGGGAGACTCCATATTGCACAAATATGAGTCCAGTTGTGCTCATTTTTGAAACCTTCAAACCCATCATCTTTTGGTACGAGTTGATTTGTGAGAGGCAGCTATCTAAGCACCGGTCAAACGTTTGTCGGGCCCTTTGTAATAATAGTATTCTTCTGAATGAATTAATTAGTCTCCTAAAAGGGTGATTATGCGGAAGGAACCGTCGATGGCAATCAAAAAGCGTAACTTTCCACCATATGGTAACCGGAATGCATCTGAGTCAGCCATACATATGGGACAACAAAGTCAACCATGAACACTCCATCCGGCCCATATGCCATATGCAGGCAAATCATGGACCGACCACAGGTATGCGACACGCAAGGTAAAGTTTACTTTACCGTAGCTGTCATACGCTTCTACCCCTATCCACAACTCCTTCAACTCTTCGATTAACAGTTGCATGAACATATTAAGGTGTTTCCCAGGATGATCTGGACCCGTATGACAAGGGCTAGAAACACGTACTCATCTTTCATGCATAACGCAGTGGTAGGTTATGCGGCATAATAAAAACCGCCAACAAGAGTGCGGATAGCACTTGTGCTAAAAGGTGTGAACCCATCTGTCGCCAACCCTATGCGAACATTCCTAGGGTCCCTTGCAAAATCGGGTCGAAGCGGTCCAATGCCTTCCAAGCCTCGGCGTCGATGGATGCACCATCACTCCTCGATTACCACGAACACCTTCTTTATGCCACCTCATGTGCCTATTTGTTTTTTAGATAAGTATAACCTTTTAAGCACGGTGTGATTGGCATGTACGAAGTCGTTTCACCGCGACATTTGTCGTCACCGTTATCCCTCATCATTTAACACCTCAACATATCTAGATTTGTTGCGAGAATAGACATCGAGGTTCGTTGGCATATTCCTTCCGAACAACATGCAATTATCTTCACAAACATCAATCTTCTCATACTTCATCCCAAGGCGGACAACGGCTTCTTCGGTGGTACATGTCCTTCGGCATCTTATGGTTCAGCGGAAGAATATCAATGATCAATTGAACCAGATCGTTGTAGCAGTTGTTTGAAAAGTTATATTTTGACTTTATTGACATGAGTCGCGTCACGGCCGCTAGGACGGTCACGTTGGTGGAATCATGCAATTGCTCTTCCGAGGCCGAAAGGAGGCTATAGAACCTTTGAACCTCCGGCCCAGGCTCTTCTTTCGAATTAATCTCAAAATCCCTACCAATATCATTCACCATCTCATCCATCCTATCTTCATCCTCATGGTCTGTCTCAATGGGCTGTGCCTCACCATGCTCGTACCATATCATATAGTCGGCCATAAAACCAAACTTGCACAAGTGACGTTCCACATCCGGTTTAACATGACGAGCAAAGTTTGACACTTATTCTGGGGCACTTTACAACACCACCTGCGGCCCCTGTGAATGCATTGTCCATGAACGCCTGTGTCTTGACCCCCCATTCATTTGAATGTGCCCCAGTCTTACTCCAACCATCATACATCCATCTCCGATCATCACCCATTATGGACGCTAAAAATGAGCAACAAGATCAATCACCCAGTGTGGTATGGTTGCTAACATGCTCTATTGGGAAAGATAGGTCCTAAACCCACCCAAGAATGAACACCAAAGTGCGGATTTATGATTTAACCGTGCAGTCCGAACAAAATTTCGTGATATAACCCATTGTTCTCCGATTGCACGCCGGTTTTGGTGCATCGGAGAACAATCGGTTGTCTTGCCGAACTTTGTTCGGACTGCATAGCTCATCATAAATCAATGCTCGCATCCATTCTGAGTTGTCCAAAGCGGGACAATTTGAACGATACACCTCACATGTACATGTGAGATGTGCCGTTCCCGAACGGGTGACGCATAGGCTTGGCTGACTAAATGAAATCTACTTAAACTAATTATGCTTTGAATGAAAACCTGTCAAGGATGACCCTCCAACAGTTTTTAAAATGATATTAGCAGTGTGAATGAAAACCAAAAACTTGCTTATATTATAGTCTGGTACAAACTCGGCATGAGTCCATGTTCATTGTGAGTCATAAGCTTAGCTCGGCATGAGTCCATGTTCATTGTGAGTCATAAGCTTAGTGACACTAATCATGCAAATGAATACATAATCAAAACACTAGAAATGGATTTAGTTTCAACATGCAAGGTAAAGCTAAAAGATTTCATTTTTCCTTAGCTAGTTGTTGTAGAAAGCGGGCTTACCAATTAAAGTCTATCATGTTAAATTTAAACCTATCGAATCTTAATGACTATTCAAAATATTTATGTTCTTAATGACTATTCAAAATATCGTCATAGAGTATGCCTCAATGCCATCCCGTGTGGCAATTTAGCTACTGAGATCATTTGAGTGCAGATGGGCAAATCACATGAATATTTTGGTTTTCATTCATCATTCCTACCATCCAAGCGCAATGAAGTAACATTAGCGTCCTAGTATTCAAAACGCATTTCATAGCCCCCACTAAAACTACCTAGGATCACAAAAATTATCAAGCCTCACTCAAAATTTTTAGTTTTGCGTACTAAATGCAGAGCGAAGGACCCAATAGAACTTCTCGACCATCACTTCGCATTCGAAGTTGTGCGCTATATACAATGGAGTAAAAGTCGTTCCTACTACCAAATGGCGAAGTATTTACCAATGATGTCTACAGGTAAAATCAAGATACCTCAATCACGACCACAGGCTCGGCTGACGTCTGGCGCTTCGGCGACGTGTGGGCGGCAGGCGGAGGGGGTCGAAGTGACGCGAACGAGCTGGGCGGGAGCCCAAAGCGGCGTGAAGTCGACAGAGGCGGCGGGCCGGCCGAGGCGGCAGCGTCGGTCATGGCGGGTCGGGCGGTCCGGCCGGCGTCGGATGGAGGCGGCGGCGGTGATGACGCGACGTCGGATGGAAATGGCGGGCCGGCCAAGCGGGCAGCTGTCGCAAGTGGTTAAGGGTCGGCCGCGTCGGATGGAGGCGGCCAGAGGCGGTGACGGGCGACGTCGGATGGAGGCGGCCGGAGGCGGGCGCGGGAGCGGGAGCGGAATAGTCGAACAGGAGGATTGGCGGCGCGTGAGAAAATGAGACAGGAGGGTTGTAGGGTTTTGAGGTATGGCCTCTATTTTCGTCGGCCACCAAAGCCGACGAAAACAACTGCCGCACCCACGTGTCAGCCATCCATGGGCGAATATATTTTCGTCGGCCAACACAGTCGACGAAATACATTGATTTTCGTCGGTCAATATAGCCGACGAAAAACCCACATATTTTCGTCGGCCAGAAGAGCCGACGAAAATATCCGGACGTACACGTGTCAGCCATCCACTGGAACCATAAATTTTCGTCGGCTAGATTTGACCGACGAAAAAAAAAGTAAATTCCCCTGAGTCCCGCGGTTGCTATTTGTTCGTCGGCTTCAGCATGTGGCCGACGAAAAACTATTATTTTCGTCGGCATAACATGCTAGCCGACGAAAATATTACTATTACCGTCGGCCATGTTAAAGCCGACGAAAAAAATAGAAGTATTATCGTCGGCTTAATGTGGACCGACGAAAATATTATAAGCCGACGAAAATTATGTGGTTTCCTGTAGTGATACGCGCACACCAGATTATAGACAACGTAAAACGGGAGCTGCGATCGACTACAGGAATGGACGACACCAGAAACCTTGATCGGTGCAGGTAGTAATCGACCTAGCTTTTTGAAAATCAAAAAATTGGGTCGAACATCGGTAGAAATCGAAGGGTTTCGATATCAAACTTTTGGAAGAAAAAAAATAAAAAAAAATCGATTTTCATTGATAATCACTCGATATGCCTCGATAATCGACTAAAAAATTTGTGAACCTGTATTATTCAATGGTTGATTTTGTGAGTGATTTTCGCTCAAATATTCATCGTAAATCGAGTGATATTTAACTATTATCGTGATATTTACGTTGTATAAATTTTTTCACATTTTTGAATTATATTTGAATTTAACTGGTTTACTGACCGATATTATATACCGTACCAATTCAATATAATCAATAATCATAATATTCAAGCGTTTATCGATGATATTGCGAATCCTCGTAGAGACTGTAGAGTTAACTCTGCTCTCCTCTCATGAAGTTGTAAGCACTAGCCTGCTGCCATCCAAATGCCAGCCATGTACTACTTACTATCCATCGCTCGGGGACGGGCCGGGGAGTCTCCCCTTTGCAGCCTAGGTACAGCACAAAAACGCAAGGCCCAGCCGTCCTGGTTGTAGCATATCGCAAGCCAACCGTCTAAAAAAAGCTGTCTACGTGTTGTTTACTCGGATAAATAAAATCAAGAGGAACTATAGCCATGTTTAAGAACTAAATGATCCACGTTGATGAGCTGTATCTCGCGGTGGTGTGGTGAACACAACGATTGGGTCAGTGTGGCTCTTTTTTTAAAAAAAACAAATCAGTGTGGTTCAATTGACTCGATCTTACACTACAAGATTTGCCTTCACTCTACCTGTTCATGTCAACATGTAATCCTCGCCATACTGTAGGAGCACTCTAGCTACTCCAATTACTAGCAGTGTTTAATTAACAACCACTCCAGTCCAGGGTACGGACTGGTGGTATCAGAAAGCCTACGTTGGCCGGTGGATCTCGGCGAGCCAGACTGTTAATTATCAGGCCGACACAATCATCTCGATCCATAAACACCCTTCGCCTTGCCCCCGCAGCAACGCTCAGTTCCAACATCCAACCACGCGGCTGTTTACGGAGGTTCTAAGGTCATGTTTGTTTTAACTTTTGATTTTAGATTTTAGCTTTAAAAATAGAATAAAAAACAAATAGCACGATTGTAGAATCCGATTCTCATAATCCAGCCCATTCATATACACTAGGATCCACAATTCACTTCATATATGCTTTTGGATTCCAGCTTTTGGAGAATCAGCTTCTGTGCAACCACAGTCCAGAATCAGCTTTTAGAGAATCTAAAGCAGAAATAAACAGGCCCTAAATAGCGGACGGTCCATTTGGAGCGGATTTGTTCAGTGCAGCGGACATCGAACAGTGGAACTACATTTTTATAATATTATTCTAAATAATAGTGATAATTTTGAGTTTTATAAATATATTTTCTTCGTCTAAGTTTATAAGGCTTATTTCTTTTTGACACATAGACAAAATATATTAAAAAAGACTATACCATCCTTAATTATTACCACTAAACACTATATTCAATACATACATAGAAAATATGAAGTAAAAAATGGATATTTATTAGGGTATATAGGAACATCACATAATTTTGTATTATAATATGAAATATGCCCTATATTTATGGATAATACCATTAAAAAGATACGCTTATAAACTAGAATGGAGAGAGTATTTAATTTACGTCTTGTATCAAATTAAGATGGAATAGATACTACAAAGTATCAAATTATGAGCATAAAGAGCACATCTATTTCAAATATTGATATATATAAATTAAATTAAATTAATATCTTGATTTTGAATAAATTAAATAAAATTAATATCTTGATTTATATATAAATGAGGAAAGCCGAGGTAAAAAAGACGCTACATTTTCTCTTAAGGCTAAAAATTTCCGCAATAATTGAAGAAAAAACAAAAAGATCTACACTATTAATTATGGTGGGTCCAAATTATAATAGTCTATATTAAAAGAAAACGACTTTGTGTCACATACAATATAGAAATAACTGAAATTCTAAATAAAAATAAAATAAAAAAATAAAAAAATTGTTTTTCATATGAATCTTTATGTAAACTCCTAAATAAATTTACTTCAGAATAGAAATTAAACAAAAGATAGCAACTAATTTTTATACGCATTCCCAACAAAAATAACTAAAATTTATAATTAAAATTAAATTAGCATTTTTGATGTGAATTATGAAGTGAAATTCTAAAATATAATTTGTAATACAAATAAACAAAAATTATTGATTTCATTTCCATGAAAATTCTAACAAAAGATTGGTAAATTTAGGATAGAAAGTAAAATAAAAATTGACAATATAATTTTCACACTAATTCTTGAGTAAAATACCTAAATATATATAATCTAACATAAAAATTAAATAAAAATTAGCAATTTGACTACTATATAAATTCTAACAAAAAATAAAAGAAATTTAGTTTAAAAAGAAATAAAACTAGAAATTAAATTTCTATATGAATTCTAATGTAAAAATCCTAAATAACTAATTCAAAATAAAAATCATCAGCTCGATCTGAAAAAAATTTCTAAAAAATAATTAAAAATTAGGAATAAAAAATGAGAGAAAGTTTGCAATTTGATTTCTATACGAATTCTAAAGTAAAATACTTATATAACTAAAATCCAAAATAAATTAAATAAAATTAGCAATTTAATTTATACATGAACTCCATAAAAATTACAAAAGTTTTGAGTACAATCGAAAGTTATAATATGGATATCACGAATGTTGTCGGAGGAGACTACAGATGAGTACAATGGCGTTGATCTGTCTTGAAAGAAGATATTGCCTCACGCGAAGCAATAGGCGGAGGCGTTACGTCAGAGATGAGAACAACGTCGTGCTGCTCACCAGAGTCATTGAAGAGAAAGACTAAAGCCAGAGGAGCAAAAAGCCGCGACGATGAGTAGTGAGTGTCTGCATTGTTGCATAAGTCAATGACACAAGAAGCTTGGTGATGAGGAAGCTCTTGTACAGAGGAGATGAAACTTTGCATGGAAGATGAGTTATAGAGGATAAATATCCATTGGGTAGCGAAGAACATACCATCGCTACCGAGGGATACGACGTCATACGCGATGGCGGCAAGATTTTCCATACCGTTGTACAATGACTAAAGCAAGCATGCTAACATCAGATAAGATGGGAAGTCACCATAGTTAGTGATGAAGTAATATCGTTGAGTTGGCTAACATCGACTAAAAGAAGCAAGCATGTATAACATCTTGCATTTGTATATACATGCATTAATTAGTACGAATCGAAGTAGGGAGCAAAAAACCAAAGTAAAGATTTTGCTACTGTATGGAATAGGCTTGGGGCCACTGGTAAGAGCGTGATAGGTTTCCCTGATAGGGATCAACATTAAGTAATAATTGAAGAAAAATAAAAGATGGCTATACTATAGAGTATTGCATTAAAAAGGGTAACAGCTACAAGGGATCTATCAAGAATTGGGTCTGCTATTGAAAGTTAAAGCAAAAAAGTTGTAGAGTGATCAATAAGAGATAGAAGACACATGGTTTGGTGGAGATAGACAACTTGTGATAAAAATAAGTTCAAAGTAAGTAGCCCATAATGCATCGGTGTATATATGAGTAATGTACTCTTAATACTATGTAAAATAATAAGCGTATTACTTGAGATTAAATAGAGGTACATTGTTGTATATATATTTTTTAAAAAGAGTTGTTGATGGAGAAAGAATAAGGGTATATAGCTACATGATCTGTGCAAGATGAAGAGTTGCTACGTTTCTAAAAACCCCATCAATTTATTATTCTCAATGATTTTCTTTTATCAAAACTTATACTTTAATTACACTAGACATGTGCCTGTACGATGCAACGGAAACTAAATTTGTCGTAAAAAATATATTTGCAAAGTGCATTAACCTTATCTGAATAATAATGTTCACTCTGAATGTGGAATGGTTAAATGTTTAAATCAATTCATCGAAGAATACAAATTCCAAGCACCTGTTTACAAACTCGAGCTTAAAATTATCTTTAATTTTACAAACTTAAATAATAATCACAACATTTGGGATTGTAAATTTGTAACGCCATAATTCGAGATTAATCGATCGACCGAAAGAGGCATTACCTGCTGCCCCATGGGCGCAAAGGCATTGAAGAGATAGGTGTCATCCGTATGTGGCTGCCACCATCAGCGGCATGCATGGCTCGTACACCTTGTTTCGCCCAGACCATAGCCCCACCCCATCAACCAGCTCCGCTGCCTCCTTGCCTCCCTCTGTGAGCGCCTCTCTCAACCAATTGACATCATCCACCGCGCGCGAGCTCTAGTAGCGCCACCAACCTATCTCGCTGCCCATCACCGGTGACTTACCCTTGCGCCGCATCGATAAGATCAGGAAGGTCGCCATTACCTCCGCTCAACGGATAAACTCAACACATATGTAGGAGAGGCAAGAAGCAGTGGGGTTATATAGATTCAACAACCGAGTAGATATCTATGGAATCCAGATTAAGATCAACAAGGAAGGAAGGCAACAAAAGGGAAAGAGACGAGAAGAAACCCAACTCCATGAATCGGAGCTCTGCTTCCTTCGGAAGGGAATCAATCAATCCAATCCGAAAAACACCGGGAGCAATCATCGCCGATGTGAATGCCAGACCAATGGGAGAAAGGAAAGCAATAAATGAGTCATGCATATTCATTTACCTCCCATGATAGGATGATCCAATCCAATCTACCAGGGTGGTCACTGCCCGCTTTCCACTTAGCTATGCGGGTGCGCACACGTGTTAGGGTGAGGGTGGAGAATGGACGTACCACCAACAACTCCTAATTAGAATTAGTAGAGATAGAGATAACAAACTTATCTAGTCGTGTCATGCATAGCCGTACACATGCTGCTGACTGGTCGGAATCAAATCCATACGTGATTAGATAAAAAGAAAAGATGATTTTATCTACACATGCAAGTAAATATTTAATGGAAAGGATGTATATGGCAACTCAAAGGCACATGGTAACTCAGAAACTGTATGTGTACAGTATATGGAAAAAGAATTAGTCGTGCGGTATTTGGAAATAGAATCGGCTAATTGAGATAAGAGTCTAATATGCTGCAGATCACGCATGCATGCATATCCAACCGAATTAAAACTTTCTCCGTTCACCAATGTATAGAAGATCCGGACAATAACGGTTTCATGGGTATGCGGGGCGAGGGGGGAGAACGGACCACCACCACCAACTTGTAATTAGAATTAGTAGAGATTACTTAAGTTGAATTTTCTTCAAGCTTCTATTGTTATTTCTAACATTTATGATGTCTTTAAAATCTAAATAGCGTACAAAATACGTTAATATATCCTTAAGTATATAAGTTATATCATTTTATACCGTAAATTTTAAAAGAAATGTAGTTGTACAAATATACAGGCCATCCTACTAGTTTAAATATACAACACGAAACATTGCTTAAACCCTTATATCATTCACTTTAACTGCTATATTGGCCATTACCACCACAACATCGCTCACTATCTTCACTATATCAACGACTTTATTCCAATCCATCATTTTTGAACCGCTGCGCTATAAGTGTAAGTTTAGACCCAGCTATCGCAATAGCAACCGCTATTTACTAGTACACGAGCAGTGTCGTTTGGAACGTAGGATTTTACAAGATTTTTATATAAATTTCGTAGAAAATAGTTCAATTTCAGTGAGAAATCTAATAAGATATACGCTCCAAATGGGATCTAAATCATGTGGCCATCTGCAATTTGTTTTTTTTTTCCTAAGGGAGGGATCGTTTTGTTTGATTGACTCGGCCAATGTTTGTAACACAAGAGCTTAGAAGTGTAAAGCCAAGTGGATAAGCACGCTTGATTCAAATTCAAATCTCCCTCCCATCGACGTTCTCTCGCGATGGAATGAGCGCGGCGCGGGGGAGGTCGTGGATTCTCTCCTGCGCCGTGTCACGCTTGGTGCCTTCCATGGAAGAGATCGCGAGTCCGTCTCCGATGTCGCTCGCGGATGCGGTGATCCCGGCCGGTTTGAAGGGGAATTATTGTTCTTCAACAATGTCTAGATTGGCGATCCGATCGTGCAAAGTGCAAATTGTGGCCTTGACTTCGCCGAAGAAGCGGCGCTGAAGGACGAGGGGTTCGGCTCCAAGGGTAACGACGAAAAATGCCAAAGGATGCGAGGTATTATCTCTAGCTCCTTGAAGTCTCAATGCATGATCTTCTCGTCCATGTATCTGGCCGATCGTCAATGCAGGTCGGTGGCGGTGGATCTATCTCTCTCTTTGTGAGGCGGCGCCGTTGCGGCGATAAGCCGAGGCGGCGGTAGCTCCATGTTAGGCGGGTTGTGCGGATCGGGTAAGATCGGTGGTTTCTTCCAATTGGGGAGAGGGAAGGATGCGGATGAGGCGACGCCATGGCGGTCGTGCTCATTCGATCCTCTTTGCGGCAATCTTGGCTTTGTTCTGAGTCCAATCTCGGCGATGTGCAACCGGATGCACAGGATATTGGGTGACGATGCTTTAAGAATCAATTTAAAGCGATCATGGCGGGCGAGCGGCTGCCGGTGGCGATCGATTTAATGGTCGCAGTTTATGGTGATCCACTTCGCCCCGCGTGGTGGTCTTCGTCCCCAAGATTTCAAGTTGGTGGTCA
Organism: Guadua angustifolia; assembly: GCA_036346375.1. Taxonomy (NCBI): domain Eukaryota; kingdom Viridiplantae; phylum Streptophyta; class Magnoliopsida; order Poales; family Poaceae; genus Guadua; species Guadua angustifolia. Next base: position 17,127,019 of record CM070504.1, on the reverse strand, counting down.
TGGACGATATGGAGTCCGTGATCGCGTTCAAGATTTTGGGGGGCGCAATGATTCAAATAGCCGCGGTGTTCTTGGTGGTGGTGTCCAGAATGTTGGAAATCCAGGGGGCTGCCGGATTGCTTACGCGAAGAAGATTTCTGATGATGTTTTCGCTAAGCAATTCAATGAAAAGGGGAGAGCTCTGCGATCCAGCCGGTAGCAATCAAGGCTTCTCTTTTTTCTTTTTGTTTTGTTTAAGAAAGTGTGCTTCTTGTTAGCGGTAGGAGAAATTTTAAGGACTTGATCATCTTGATGTAATATTCTTGAAATTAATAAAATCTTCCTTCATCTAAAAAAAGAGCTTAGAAGTTTTTTTTCCCCGAATTTTGCATGACATAATAAGACTCTATAAGTATTGTAGAACATGATCCAACGAATGCAGGTATTCCCTTATATAGTCATATTATTGGAATAAAAAAATCCATACCGTAAGTCGCCTTTCTTTTTCAAAATTTCCTTGTATCTCACTTTACCCTCGTAAGTCAACGTGCAAATAGCCTAGTATGAAGCAACATTAACATTATTTTGTGGTTTTTATTATCCTTTGTACTTAATTAAAAAATGAGACATGGGGGGTTGAAAAAACAGGTGGCACATAAGAATTTTACAGGGATACCTGGGAAATATTACAAAGAGTTGTCCCCTATATATTCAATCCATTAATTTCTTCAGCGTGCATCCGTCGAATTAAATCGGCAGCTGCGCAAGCCATTTCTGGGCCTTCTCCAGAAATGGATTCTAATAAGCACGGATGGTCCAATTATGAACCACCAACGAGTAACGACTAACGACACGACAGGCAGGGCAACACTGCTAGTTTGGTACTGGGGTGCGAGGCATCTTCCGCGTGACGGACCAGCCACGAGCCCATGTCAACGGCGCGGCGACCCACCCCGCCCCCGGCGTGCAGGAATCCGCCCTGCCTTGGACCGGCGCGGCGTAGTGGCGCGCGGCAGCTGGCGAAGCGCATCACCGCACAGCGCCAGTTGACACGCACGGTGGCGTGGCACACTGGCACCCCACTTCCCTTTGCCGGCCGGCGCGAGCAGGTAAAAAAAGGGCGAAAATAAGCGCGACGCACCGGGGTAGGCGCCGAACCGGGGAGTGGACCGCGTCGGTGCACTGCGGTCCGCTGCCGAAATAAAAATCTGAAAACAGCGACGACGCACCGACCGACCGCCCGCCCGCCCGAGGCCGCAACACAAAAGGACACGCCACCACGCTCTCCCTCGCGCCTCGTCTCGTCCCCTCCTCCCGGCTCCCGCGGCCTCCACCCGGACCACCCCCAAAGCTCGGTCGAATCCCCAGCCGGGGAAGCTAGAGAGCGAGAGGGGGGGGAGAGGCTAGAGGCTCTCGGATCTGAGCTGCTGCTGTCTCCCGCGCCAGCCACCGCCAAGATCTCGAGCCGCGCACTCGACGCACCAGATCCGCCGCTGCCGCGAAGGTAATCCTTTGTTTGGATCTCGCTCGCTAGATCTGCTTCCAAAAACCGGAGATAACTCCGTTGCTAGCTCCGCGGCCTCTGCTTCGGCTGGAATCAGCTAGCTAGCTAGGTTGCTGCTGTAGATGATGATGAGCATCTAGTGGCAATCATGCTATCCACCCCACCCGTGTTTGGTAGATTCAGCAAATGAGATCTCGCTTCCCGGTTCCGCAGATCTCGAACTCGGTAGATATCTTTACGTGTTTCCAAATAGAACCAGCGAAATTTTAGGGACCAGCGTTTGGTTTTGATAGAATACCGCCTCGATTTTCTTGGCTTCTAAGAGCAAAAAGGGAGAGGAATATCTGAGGCTCATGTAATGCTTGTTCTGTTCAGATCTAAATCGAACAAGAGGCAGCAGCAGCAGGTACGATTGCTGGTGGTTGGTTGCTGAGGAGGAAGCGGCGGCGGAGGCAGCGGAGATGTCGTCGAGCACAATCCGGAAGGCGCTGGGGGCGGTGAAGGACCAAACCAGCATCGGCCTCGCCAAGGTCACCAGCAACATCGCGCCAGAGCTCGACGTGCTCATCGTCAAGGCCACCAGCCACGACGACGAGCCGGCTGAGGAGCGCCACATCCGCGAGATCCTGCACCTCACCTCCGGATCCCGCGCCCACGTCGCCGCCGCCGTGGCGGGGTGCTCCCGCAGGCTCTCCCGCACCCGCGACTACGTCGTCGCGCTCAAGTCGCTCATGCTCGTGCACCGCCTCCTGGCTGACGGCGATCCCTCCTTCCACCGCGAGCTCCTACATGCCACACGCCGCGGCACCCGCCTTCTCAACCTCTCCGACTTCCGTGACGAGGCGCACTCCGGGTCGTGGGACCACTCCGCGTTCGTCCGCACATGCGCCCTGTACCTCGACCAGCGCCTCGAGTTCTTGCTCCACGAGCGCAAGCAGGGCTCCAACGCCAACGCGAGCTCTAGTGCCAACGGCCCGTCGCCTCGTGACCGCTGGGGCTCGCCCGACCCGTATGGCCGCCGGTCACCTTCGTACTCCTCTCCCCCAGGGAATGGGTATGGGTATGGTGGTTACGATGATTTCCGCGAGAGGAATGGCGGCAACGCTGATGACAAGAGGCCGCCGACCCCTGTGAGGGATATGAAGCCGGAGCGGGTCCTTGCCCGTATGCACCACCTGCAGCAGCTGCTCGACAGGTTCCTTGCTTGCCGACCCACAGGTGGTGCGAAGCACAGCAGGATGGTGCTGGTTGCGCTCTATCAGATTGTGAGGGAGAGCTTCCAGCTCTATGCTGATATCTGTGAGGTGCTCGCGGTGCTACTGGACAGGTTCTTTGACATGGAATATGCCGAGTGTGTGAAGGCCTTTGAGGCATATGCCAGTGCCGCAAAGCAGATTGATGAGCTTTGTGCGTTCTATGCTTGGTGCAAGGATACTGGGGTGGCGAGGTCATCGGAATACCCAGAGGTGCAGCGTGTCACTGATAAGCTACTGGAAACGTTGGAGGAATTTATGAGGGACCGGGCAAAGCGCCCCAAGAGCCCACCACAGGAGCCTGAGCCTGAACCGGTTAAGGAGGAAGAGCCTGAGCCAGATATGAACAGCATTAAGGCGCTTCCTGCACCAGAGGATTATAAGGAGCCTGAACCTGAGAAGGTTGAGGAAGAGGTGAAGCCAGAGCCCCCGCCGCAGCCCCAGGGTGATTTGGTGGATCTTAGAGAAGATACCGTGACTGCTGATGAGCAAGGTAACAGGCTTGCTCTGGCTCTCTTCCAGGGGCCACCTGCTGCTGGTGGGAGCAATGGGTCATGGGAGGCCTTCCCTTCAAACGGTGGCAATGAGGTGACTTCTGCATGGCAGACACCTGCTGCTGAGCCTGGGAAGGCTGATTGGGAACTCGCCCTTGTGGAGACAGCTAGCAACTTGTCGAAGCAGAAGCCCACAATGACAGGTGGTATGGACCCGCTACTACTGAATGGTATGTATGACCAGGGTTCTGTGCACCAGCATGTCAATGCACAGGTGACCACTGGGAGCTCCAGCAGCGTTGCCCTGCCTGCGCCTGGACAGAAAACACAGGTGCTGGCTCTGCCGGCACCAGACGGCTCAATGCAGAATGTTGGTGGTGACCCATTCGCAGCATCCCTTAGCTTTGCACCACCATCATACGTTCAGATGGCAGAGATGGACAAGAAGCAGCAGTTCTTGACACAGGAGCAAATGATGTGGCAGCAATACCAGAGGGACGGCATGCAGGGGCAATCAAGCTTGGCCAAGCTTGATCGGGCCTACAACAATGGCTTCGCTCCAAACCCAGCCATGCCATATGGGATGCCTATGGCATACAACACAAACACCATGCCGATGGCTTACACTGCGAATACTGGGTACTACTACCCCACTTACTAAAGCTATTCTTTGTTCATCCTTACAGTTGCTGTGAATTGTGTTTTTTATTGTGATCCTACTCCTAGCCTTAGGGTTGTGTCCAGCATCAGTTGTTGTTCCCCTGTCTCTGGATCAAACCTTTTGGTCTCTTATATGTAATTCTATTTGTTTGGAACCGAATGCGGCATCTAAGGGTGGCTATAATTGATTACATAATCTCAGCTGATGTTCTTTCATACTGTTGATACAATCTGGTGCATGTTGCCGGTCATTAGATGATACATTGCGTGGTCTTGATATACCTGACATAGTGGTACTAGTGTACTACCCGTCACATCTATGATCTACCTGCTGTGATGAAAAATGTTCTGTTTCTCAGACCTAGATTGCCTTGTTTGTTGGGAAAGTTTGTTAGTTGTTGGCATTAAGGATGTTATGGTGGGTGGCTTAATCAATTATAACTTTTTTTTTTGACATGATTGGTTTCCGAAATGGACTTCGGAACCAGTTATAATAGACCTCAAAAGAAACATTCTAAACTTGCTGCTAGTTGAAGTTATGGAATCTGCTGTTTAGACGTATTAGACCGCAATGATGTTTTAGTTATTGTTCTCGGACATAAATGTTCCTGAAAATTAATCTCTTCACCAGGATGAAATTTAATATAAAAAAACAGTGTGAAAATTATTCCCAGTGAATACTGCAGATTCTTGTGAGGTAACATTGCTCAATGATGGAGTGGTTTCACGGCAACAATGGCCGAAACCCAACTGCTTGTCTCTACCCATTTCGTCTGTTTCCCTAAGCTCTTATTTCTTTCTTGTCTTGTACCTAGTAGTTGCTAAGAACGACAAGTGTAGGCTAAAAACATCCGATCAGCAGGACCAAGTTCGTCGTGCGTGATTGACTATTTTACTTGGAGCCTTGTTTTCCTGCTTAAAAAAAAACTTGGAAGTGTTTTTCTCATAGTAGTTTTCTTTTCCTGTCCCTTTTCGTCGGTGCTGGTCAGTCACCTGCTTTGAAAACTTCACATTTTCTTGTGGTTTCTTCCATTTCCGATGCACACCTTCTTGCGCGACAGAATGATTGGACCTGGACACACGTATTACACCTCGGCATTTCTAGTGCTACATCTTTATCTCCTCAAGACGCCTTTGAAGCGTGACGAACCAGAGGTAAAGAAAATGGGGGATTATTCTCGTACTATTGGCTCACTTGGAAAAACTGAAGCGTGCCTTCCGCGCACGGCAACGCACGGCACGTCTCTCCGTGACGGCGACTACCTGTGCGTGATATGAAGCACGTCGCTGTCGTTTTGGGCTTGAAGAAGCTAGATACTACTACTCGCCAAACATGCTCTTTTTCTTATGCGAATTGCTAGTGGGGGCAGCGAAACTGACAGCAAGAAACTTGGACGTAGTAAACTTCTACCCAGATGAACAGACTCGGCCAGCTTAGTGTAAAGACGGATCATATTTCAGCATACCCGAATGTGCTGATCATGGTATAGCAATCAAAACGTTGAAATACTATGTTGGTGCAAACCACAGGCAGGAATACGATGTGGATTCCATGTTAAGAATAACATTCTGGAGCTACAAGATTTATCAGGTATGTGCTTGGGTGGGATGCCCGGACCACATTTGCAGCAAGCCGCAGCAATCATCTGCATACAGTTCCCGCTCAACGAGAGAGATTTTCAAAGAATGTTAATTGCATATTAAGCCAGCCACCAGTCCAGATGATACGCTCACAAGAACGAACCTTAATCAATGCTGCAGTAACAAGAAAAATAATCTTCCAGAATCCCGGGTGGTCTTCTTCAGTCTCGGAGCAAATCACATAGTCCCCACGTCAGGTCACGTCTATGTACTCAAGATTGGCTTTGTATCATTTCGGCTTTAGAAACACTCTCATGTTACAAAGCACGCCTTTGCCACGTGGATTCACAAACTTGAGTTCAGAATCTGCATTTGATGGAAAAACGGGCAGACACATATCATATTAGAAAAAATCCACTAGGGGAATGTACATACAGGTAAAGCACCTGATTGAAGCTGTTCCTTCATCTGGAATTCAGGGTATTTCTTCCAGTTTATCTGGAAAATCTCACCTCCTAGCTATAAGAAACAGCTCTCCTGCAATTGATGAAGAAAGAGTCCAAGGCATGGGAAATTTGACATTACCCACTCATCCGTCTTTATGTTGAAGCAGATACAATATATGTGCCATATCAAGAACACAACCTGGCAAGGCAGCAGCAAAATGAGTACACATGACATATGAGAAACAAAATAGGTACTAGACAGTTTTAATTAGAACATCTGGTATAGGCACAGCAATACAAATGTAACCAAGCCTTAGTATGAGAAAGTTATCTCCACATGCTCGAGCAAAAAAAAAATAAAAATAAAAATAAACAGTTACTAAACAAAAAGGACAGACCAAATTCCAAGCTGTGACAAAAACACAAAGGATATGGCAGCTGATAATTATTAGATACTTGTCCAATCTTAACAAAGAGGTCAAATGTATGAGAGACCCAAACTGGTATTTCTACTAGCATACTTTCAGTGGGTATCTATAGCAAGATTGCAGTGTCTGAATTTACTATTACAACTGCTGGCACTTCCAGTACAGTTAATGCATGAAAAACCATCAACACTGGATATCAGCGGTTGTGAACTTGTGATACTATGATGTGTAGAAATTACTAAACAGTAAAACATTTCTATTCCTTTTCTTCTCATAGTTCATTACGCATGATTTGCTATCATTATGCATGATTTGCTGGACAAGCATCATGAGGTCAGTTCTATCCAAATCATTTTCTGAAAACCTTGTCAGATGAATCATTAATTATATGCTGATCTATCTATCTTGTAATCAATTGATGCCAGGACAAAAATTTTGACACGAGATGTTTTTTTTTCCCAAACGATGCTTGCACTCATGCATTTGCACAGGTAAACGTTTGAGAGAAGCCAAAACTGGTGTTAGTTGTTACGTCCAAGAGTTTAAGAACAAACCTGCCAGAGCACTTGGAGGACAGAGAAGAGCATTGTGCTGATTACCATGTTTAAAGATAAAGGATTCTGTAAAAGGAACCCTCAGTAAGTATCATGCAATCGTTCTTACAAATAATAAAAAATCTGATTCTATTTTATGGACAAATCAAACAAAGACCAAGACTATATGCCCTGGCACTACAATACAACAGGAAATATTGCTTAAAACATACAGATGCGCCTGTTGTGCCTAAATACCTGAATGATACTAAGATAGACCATCCTAGGTAACAGTTTCAGCATATAGAAAATCAATTACCACCATTAACATGAGCTGAAGACAATGTTTAATACCATTACCATGCAAGAAAAACAAGAACAATTTCCGTGATAGTGTATTATGAGATCACTTGGTAAGTCAAGCATGCTAGGTATGCAGAATAAGATGATGAAGACGATACCTGAGATCTTATAGTTCCTGAATTTATGCATCTAGTGATATCTGTAAAATAGGGTAAAACCAGTTATAAATGCAAGGAAACCCTTAAAAGACCGTGATAGTTGCGAAAGCATGTAGTCTGCTATCAGGAGAAAACAGTAACTCATTTCAGAGAGCAAGGAGACAAACCACACACATTTGGTTGAACACATTGTATATGTTGATTCAACGACAACAAATCCTGTCAAAAGGGCCATAAACAGCCAATGATTTTTCTGTCCTGCAAAATATGTACTACAAATCAGAATGTGGGCCTACACCTGCCATGCAACAACAAGAGCAAAACTAGCACATATCAAAAATGGAATATAGTACCTATGCAGTTACCAAATGCAGAGCAGTAGTGGTCGTAACCCCTAAAACTTGCTTTGCAGAAGTTACAGTGCCTGACCCTTGAGAGTGATGGAAGTTTCTACAGCAAAGTACAAAAGGTGTTGGCATGTTAATGCAAGAACTCCACATTTCAGGTTAGCTACTTAATATAACAATTCCATGTAAAACTCTACTTCCTCGACACCTCACTCGGGCATATAGCATCCACGAAATCCTTGCAGCCAGCTTCTTCTAAAAATGAAGATTCATATGTAACAATGCCAGGATCACCAGAAAAAATCCTGCAATAAGAAATTAAAACTAAACTCTCCATCCCAAACATGGGGGTATGCTAAGACCATTAACACTTAAGCTTAGGATTTGTACAACAATAATGTAAGGTGACTAATTCTAGCTTAGACTCGCCTAAGTTCACTGTGAAAAAATATGTTCAAGAAGAGGAGCTGACCTGTAAAATCCCCATAGAAGCAGTGCACACTCTGCATTAATTAGCATGTCTAGCAGAGAAGATGTGCCTGCAAAACATAAGACTAATTACAATATAACAGAAGCTAGACAAACTCATTCACCTATAATATCGTGCTCCCACATGGCATTGTAAATGTAACAAATTATGCATAATCGAATAATGAAAGTGTATAAGCTACACGCCTGCATATCAGACACATTTATGGCAACTTATCTACAATACCAGTAATACACTCCTAAATGTACTGGAATGGCATGTACGATTGCGTTTAATCTAAGCTCTAGCAATGCAAGCATCAGGAACGGTCCTCAGCTTCACCAAAATCAATGCAACGCCACAAATATAGCATATATCTGTAGCAATAAACACCATCCAAATGGCATCCTACCAACGCGCTGAGCTATAAGAATGCTAACATTGTACTGAAAAATCATACCACACTGCAGCGACATAGGATGCCATTTCTAACACGAAAGACCTGCTTATGCACACTCTTCAAAGTCCAACCGATGAGATGCACCAAGATTTCACCTCTCCGGATGACGAATACGTAGACGCCCCATATGAAGAGAATGTTGAACAGCACGAACAGCGGCGCCGACGCCGCCACCCCGATGAACCTCCTCCAGAACCTGCCCACCACAATGGTCGCCAGAAACACCAAACCTGCGCAACACGCAACCAAAGCAAGATCAAAATTGCGCTAAAAGAGCCGGAGGAAAGCAAAGCTAACCAGGACTGACCTGCGATGGGGAGCATGGCGAGGAGGGAGAGGGAGGGAAAGAGGCGGGGCACCATGGCCACGGCGAGCTGCGAGAAGAGCATCAGGCCGCAGGAGACCAGTGACGACCACAGCACCTCCCATGGCGACCTCCGCAGCCGGTGGAGCCCCGATGCCAGTCTGCTCATCGCCGCGAACTCCTCGCCCTCCAGATCCCAAGAACCATCAAGAAGGCTCAAGCCCGGAGATCCAACCGTGATGAGGACGGCAAGCGCCGGATTCCTGCGAGATGACTCGATCTTGCCGGATTCCGAGACGGGAATGGAGTGGGGAATCGAAGGAGATGCTTGCGAATCTTAGTGGAGGACTCGCGAGGGCATTTCGTCGAACGTGTAGTGGGCTGAATTATAATAGTGTGGTAGCAGTCAAGGCCGTACGGTGTCACAAGCTGTTGCTGTAGGGAAAATCTATCCTGTACTGTAGGGAGTCCACTTATGTCCGTGGATTAAATTCACGTCGAAATATCGCGAGATCTCGTCGAGATTTTAGTTTCTGAACATAGATAAATTTTAAAATATCAGTTAGAGTAAAAATAAATAAATTACTATAATGATCTCAGAAATCTCGACGAGATCACAGGATTTTTGACTGATTTTTGATATATTTTTTTGACTAGATTTGGTCTAATAACCCCTAAGAAAGTCATCTCCTATGAAAATTTATTGAAAAACTGATTTTTTATATATTTTTAAAAACTATAGAAATACTATCAGATTTTTATAAAATTGTACATACTTTATTACGATATAAAAATTTATGGTACCGTCATAAGAAGTGTATGATCATACAAAAAAAGTTTTAAAATAATTGAATTTCATTTGTTATCTTTAAATAATAAAAAACGGAATGAATTACGGGACAATAGCGTTGTCAGAATTTTATAAATTTTCTCAAGTGTGATCATGATCCAAATTTTTTTTGAGAGCTTAATAATTGCCTCATTACCATTCTATAATTTTTTAAAAAAATTTAAACTTTTTTATTCACTCAATCAAATCTATGTATTCATTGAACTTCATTTGTCATATTTCAAAAATCAAAAACAAAAAATAATAAATGGTACAATGCACTTGTAAGAATTTTATAAATTCACTAGACTTTGATAATAATTCAAAATTTTTATGAGATCTTAAGTATTTCTTTAGAACCCTTCTGCAAATTTTTTAAAAATTTTAAACCTTTTTTTATTATTAAAGAAAATCTATGTATTGATCATCAGGTTTTTATCAGGACGTAGCACTTTTAAAATTTTTGGAACTTCTTGAAGTTCTATCATCATATGAAAATTTTATAGAAACATTAATGATATATTAGAAACATCCACAAAAATTTTCAACATTTTCTAACGTGGTTTCTACAATTTTTTATTTGGTTGAAATTTGTCGGTATGGCTTTTATCAGGATATTAGCACTGTCTGAATTTTTAAAAATTCATAAAGCTTGATCATCATCTAAAAATTTTATTAGAATATTAGTGATGCATCATAACCATGCACAAAAAAATTAAAAAAATTTCTAACGTGGTTTCTTTTATTTTTCATTCAATTCAAACTTACCGGTCAGCTTTTTATCAGGACAGTTGCAATATTTATTTAAAAATTCCTCAGATTTGATAATCATTTGCATTTTTATGGAAACATCACTAATATATCAGAAACCTACACAAAAAATTTCAAAATTTTTCAACATCATTTGATCTATTTTTCTCTTGGTGCCATTTTGCCGATATCTCGGCAAATCTCGCTGAGATCTCGGCAAAACCGGCCGAAATTTCGGTTTTCTTGGTAGAGGCTAAGGAAATAAAGAAGAAATTTAAAGAGTTTAAGAAGCTGTTAAAGGGTGATGAGATTTCAAACCTTGATGAAGCAATACTTGTATGCCCTCTAGAACATTTAGTTGATAAGGCTGTAGAAGTCATAACAGATGAGGCAAATGAGGCTCCACATACTGACAATATTGATGATTACCACTCTTTTGAGAAAGATAAGAGGCAGTTGGTAAGGTTGGATTAGAATTATCCAAGATTTGATGGCAAGGCAAGTGTACCAAGTTTTTTTTTGCAATGAAATTCAATTGGAAGAAGCAATTCAAGAGGGCAACTATAAAGTATTGCTTTTGTCACATGAATGTAATAAAGCTCAAGGATGAGAAGAAAAGGGTTATGGAAAGGTATGACTGACATAAGTGTCTTTAGGCATGCCTATTGTCCACAAATAGCAAGACATGTCTATGCCAATTGGAGGAACAAATTCAAGAAAAAAACTTCCAGAGAAAGTTTTGGTGGTGTGAAAAGGCACCATGTATGATGCTGTTCAATTTGGCAAGAGCAAAACTGGCACAAGCCACACCAGAGGGAGCAAAATAATGATGAAAACCGATCATCCCCACCATTGGAGCCAGACTTGGTTCAGGTTAGGTTCAAATTGTGACTCCTAGACAATAACATGTGTGAGTCCTTTAATCACTAGATTATTACTTCAAGATTTCTTCCAATTATTAGTATGTTAGAGGCTATTAGACGCAATTTTATGATAATGATATAAGAGAACAGGACTAAGTTAAATAGGTGGACTGGCCTTATATGTCCAAACATACTGAAGAACATAAATACTTACATAGTCGAATTAGGCTTTTGTCATGCAAATTTGGAATGGGAAAAAGATGGATTCAAAGTGAAGCCCTGTGACCATAGGTTCACTGTAAGCATGCAAATAAACTTGCTAATGCAAATATTGGAAATTGTCTAGAATTCCATGTTCACATGCCATATCTTGCGTTTACTTCATTTCCATTAGGGTGGAAGATTTCATTGACAAGTGCACAATTAAGTAGATGAATTCAAAAAAACTTATGCTCACTACTTGGAGCCTATGGAGGGCATTACCAGCTGGCCAACTTCTGAGATGGCCAAACCACTTCCACCGAAATATATAAAGATGCCAGGTAAGCCCAGGAAGGAGAGGAAGAGAGAAACATGTTAGAAATATAAAACCACCAAGCTATCAAGGAAAGAAATTGTTATTAGATACAAACTTTGCAAGTGCATTGACCACAATAGGAACTCTTGTAGCCTTACAAATAAAGGAGCTTCAATATCTATAGAAATATCAAACAATGTATCTCCTACTCCTTCAAAAAGTGCTCTTCCTCTAATAGAAAATGCCTTGATATTGTCCCATTCTATTTTTCCTCTTAACAATGGGTTGCCATGCTTTTTAACTGGTACATTGTACAAATGATGCTCCAAGTTTCCCACCAAAGTTTAGCTTCCATTAAGAAGAGAAAGGCAACTTCATTAGGCGACAATGCATCCTCAAAGCAAAAGAGATGTAGTGGATTTGGTGTGCTGTACTCAGAGAGGGTTAGAACAACAATTCAAAATGTAAGATATGATTTATCATCACTTTCCAAGTTTTTTCACTTTGCATGCTAATTTTGTCCTTTTATAGCTTTGTATACCTTCACAAAGTATTGTCAAGTCAATTGCGAAAGCCAAGTTCTCAACAAGGCACAATGAATCAGCAAGCATTACTATCGAGGCAATGGTACCAGCTTCACAAGCCAATTCTAGGGTGACCATCAATTTACCTCTGGTGCTGCAAGTGCAAGTGTTAGTGCCCAAGAACCAGCTAGCAAATAAGCCTCAACAAAAAGATTAAGGGCCATAGACTCCTTTTGATGTAGTGAAGAAATTTTGTTAATAGAATTTGAACTACCTATTGTGAGCCTAACTGACGGCCTAACTATCTTTCAATTCTAACAATTATATATGTTGTAATATGCCATACTTATGGCTTATGTCGTGTTAGACTGATGGGTTAAATGGTGAACCTGCTTTCCTGCATGTGAACTGCGGCTATGTTCATGGCTTATCTGTGTTGTAATATGCCTGACTTATGGCTTATGTCTGTTTGTTTAGTGAACTACAATTGAACCATTATATTGTGTTACTTGAACTGTTATGCACATATATGTGTTGTAGCATGCATATTGTTTCTCATCTATAATTTGATGATTCCAATTTATGCGCAAACATCACAATGTACTGAGGAAGAGATATATTTTCATCGCATAATGATTCGTAGGTGTCGACGTTTGTTGTCGGCAATAATAAAAACGGGGCTAGGCGCTGGATCTAAACTCGATGGTAGCACAAGACATGAGAATTATATAGGTTCGGGCTCTCGCGGAGGAGATAATGCCCTAGTCCTGTGCTCTGGAATTATATGTGGTTAGCTATTTTGCTGATGAGATTGTATGCTGATGTTCCCCGCCCCTCCCTTTATATAGCAGAGGAGGGCGGTTACAAAGGAGAATCCTGACCGGTTACGGAGTGGAGATCGTATCTCTTTACATGTCCGTTTGGTAACGTCTTGGATCACAGATTGCATCCCCACCTAATCAGGATCGGTTGCTATTTTCAGGTCTTCCTTATTGCGTATGGCGGCTTGCCTCCTGGGCAATACATATCTTCATGTAGTCGGCTTGGCCCATCCCCTCTTGGGTGGTCCTCACGGCCAGCCATGCAGATACCCGGGGTCCATATACTCCACAGTAGCCCCGAGTGCTTTGTGATCGAGTTGTCGCCTTCCTGGTCGCAGCTCAACTGAGTCATGCTTCACGCTGAGTGCCTCCAGTTCTTGATGCAGCTTCCCGACTGGTTTTCCTTTCCAGCCAAGTGCTCTGTTGCAAACAAGGAGATCATGAAGGACTCAATAGAGCTCCACGCATTGAACTTTCTGAGTGGTACCCAGCCCAATTATTGGAATACTGGCAGTTGGCTCATCTTGGGGCATACCGTATCCCAAACGATATGCAGAAGTCAAAACGCTTTTCCCGCTCAAGGCGAAATTTAGCGCCGTCTCATTCATCGCCGAAGTTGCTGATGTCATCGTTGAAGCGTTGGCCCACACACATCGCATCCAAATTTAGTGGGCCTGAAATCATGTATATGCAGAAATTAGGCAATGTAAAAACAATTCACTCAGATGTGGTGTCCGACTGGTTTATATATAATTTTAGAGTTTTTTACTCCTTTTCCTTATTGATTTTGAATTCATCCGAGTGGTTTGACTCTTTTTGTTTAAGCACTCTACCTGACTAGTCTAGCCCCGAGCGTCGGGAGTCGGCTCATGGCTCTTTTTCCCAGACACGCGTTTTGGGTGATTAAAGTTCACCGTTCATGGGGTCAGAGCTTCACAACTCAAAATTAACGCACTCGGATTCATTTGCAATCGTTTAGTAAAAGAAGAAAAACACAACTCAGAAAAAGATGTGCACATGCGCACACTTTAGGTGTAGCCCCGACTTACTGCTTAGTTGTGGATCAACTAAGTAGTAAGTCAAGAAAGCCAACAATTTTATTCATAATGACATAATTGAGTAAAAAGCAACTTAGTTGCTCTATGCTCCATGTGTTGCTGACGATCGTGCCGTCCTTGCTCGTGGCGCAGGCGTCGTGGCCGTGCTGAAGGTGGCGCTCGGGACGTAGGCGTAGGCTCGTGGCCGTGCCGAAGGTGGCGCTCGGGGCGCAGGCGTGGCTCGTGGCCGTGCATAAGGTGGCGCTCGAGGCCGATTGCGGTCTGTTACCGCGATCAGCTTCTCACTCTTCTGCTTCTTGTCCTTCTGTTTTGGATGCACTCGGCTAGGCCTTCACGACTCACGAGAAAAAGAAATTCCGGTCAAAAAGCTGGCTCCTGGTGCTTGTTCACGTGGCTTGGGCTTCGGAGTTCACGAGTAGTTCAAGTCCAGACGAGCAAGCAACAAGAGCAATTCTTCATGCGAGTTGTCCACGAGAGCAAGCACTTCTAGTCAAGAGACTTCCAAGGATAGCTTTCTTCACAGGCGAAGATTATGTTGGAGTCCAGACAAGAGAATCGAAGTGCTTATCTTTTTTCTACGGTGAAGCGGCTGAGCAGCTCCCAGCATTAGTGTTGATGACGACGGGCGCGACCAAGGAAAGGCGCCGGATAAGTGCAGCCGAGGCGATCCGATGCGCTATCGTGGATGGCACGCGAGGAAGACGGCGTGGTGGCCGGAGCACGCCGATGGAATCAGCCAAGCGGAGGCGCGGTGATGCGGTGAGGAGCCGACTGCGTCGGCGGTTCGAAGAAGATCGTGCTGGTGACAGGCGCGAAGAACTGACGGCCTCGGAGAACGCCGCAACCGGAGATGGCCGTGGATCCATGCGACAGAGAAGACCGTTGATGGCGCAACGGACTGACCGGACGTCCGAGTTATGTGATAAAGAAGACCGGCGAGCAATGCGTGATGTGACGAAGAAACCGACGAGAAGGCCGACTGGATGGTGACGACGTGTCAGGCGGCGCGACGAGGGGCGGCGGCGGCGCCGCAACGACGAGCGAGGAAGCTGGCCCGATCCGATCCAATCGGATGAAGATGAATAGTGTTGATCCGATCTGATTTTTTTCCATGATTGATCTGTTGTTCTGGCAATTCTATTGACGGTGGCCATCGAGTTCGACGAGATTGATTTTGACGTTTCCCCTACCTGGTGTGCCAACTGTCGACGTTTGTTGTCGGCAATAATGAAAACGGGGCTAGGCGCTGGATCCAAACTCGATGGTATCACAAGACACGGGAATTATACAGGTTCGGGCTCTCGCGGAGAAGATAATACCCTAGTCCTGTGCTCTGGAATTATATGTGGCTAGCTATTTTGCTGATGAGATTGTATGCTGATGTTCCCCCGCCCCTCCCTTTATATAGCAGAGGAGGGCGGTTACAAAGGAGAGTCTTGACCGGTTACGGAGTGGAGATCGTATCTCTTTACATGTCCGTTTGGTAACGTCTTGGATCACAGATTGCATCCCACCTAATCAGGATCGGTTGCTATCTTCAGGACTTCCTTGTTGCGCATGGCGGCTTGCCTCCTGGGCAATACCCATCTTCATGTAGTTGGCTTGGCCCATCCCCTCTTGGGTGGTCCTCACGGCCCGCCATGCAGATACCCGGGGTCCATATACTCCACAGTAGGGGTAGAACACAACTTCCATTCATTGAAAAATAGAGCCACATTCATGCATTATAACTTAACAATTCATTTACTAACTACAGAAACAATCACCGGAACAGCAAGTGCTACAACGAAAACAAGAAGAAATATCCTTTCATTCTACAACTTCCTAACCCATGCATTAAGTTCATCGGTTGCAGCCTCCTTTTCATACAATGCTTCTCTCATAGCAATCAGTTCCATGTGCTAAAATGCATTGCCTCATCAATCTTAGCCCTTTGCATCCGCCTCTGATGCTTTGAGTTCCTTATTCTTCAACTTCAAACTTCATATAGAGTCGTGCAAATCAACAAGAACTTCTCAAAAAGGGTGTGCCATGTGGGTCATTCTATGTCTAGCAATTGCATTACCCTACCTACAGAAGAACATCACAAGCAACATCAATTATCATAGACTAAACAAACACGAAAAACAAAATCCAAATCAACACAAAAACTCGAGGATCCAAGAGACTTACCCTAGCCCTCATGCATGTGAGATATATCAGTGGCGGGTTTGCATCCCTCCACAAGATCCATCTCGTCGTCTACTCCTTGCAATGGCACAAAATGGGAGGTGAGTAATTGAGCAGACACTCTTTATATAATATCAGCGAGGAGGACGAACCAGCGTCGCCACCAAGCATCGAGAAAGCCGCCAACGAGTGTGAGTTCCTCGAACTCCTATAATTCACCACCTCCCCTACTCAGCGTGAACAAAGGAAAGGGTCAAGATTTATGGCGGTTAGGGTTTTCTTGGAGGGAGGGAAATTTCCCTGCCCACCATCCCAATAGCTCGCGTCAAGCTTCCCACCACTAACATGGCAAATATATGCCATGTTTCCCTCATTGTGACATATGTGCCATGTGGGCCTCTAGTGCCGAAAACGACGATCAGAGGGGGCGAATGATCAATAGCTATTTCCCCTACTTAATGGACAAAAAGAGCCAACTAAAACCTCACTCCATCAAAGAGTAGCGGAAAATAAATTTTCAGAGAAAATCATCCAAGGATAGCACTACCGCAATCATAAGTCTAGTAGTACTGGAATGAATAGCAAAATCGGCAATACCGTAGGAAAAATTCGATACTACCGGATGAACAGTAAATTCAAAATGAATAGTGTCAACATTTGAGGAACAGACCCCTCACCGAACTTACTTGTTGATTGAGGGATCAACCGAGCCCCTTTTCCCGTGGAGGGCTAGCGTCCGAAGAATACCGTGAAAAGAGGTCGAGCTACCAAAGGGGCGGTGAGCAAGGGGATTTTTATACTGGTTCGGGCCTCTCACGACCGAGATAACAGCCCTACGTCTAGTGCTTCTTTACTCGTTATCTTGATGCTTACAAGGGTCTGGCAGGGTTTAGTTTTGCCCTATGCCTGGTTACAAAAGAGAATTGCTATTACAGAGCCTACACGAGCTTCTCGCTTCTGCGCTTTCTCCTCTGGCGTGCACGCGTGTCTGTGTCCCCCTTTCTTGGCGTATTCTGAGGATGTATTTATAGGGGGTTCAAAACGACCTCATCCGAATGTCACGCCCTCGCGTGTCCTTGCGTGGCAGCGACTGTCCCTTGATTTTCGCCACGCGGCGTCGTGGATGTGATGGGCCCGAGTTGTGGCGCAACAGCTAATGCAGTAGCCGCCACGTCGCCTTTACAGCCCGAGCATGACCTGCGGGGCATGCTCGGGTTTCTTCCTTGGTCGTGACCGACCTCAGCCGCCAGCCCGAGCAACCATGCTCGGAGGGCTAAGCCGTATGCTCGCGGATGGGTATGGCCGGCAGCTGGTTTGTTCGAGGATCTTTCTTTGGAACGACATCAAAGGGGAGCATGGTCGGCCGAAGAAGGGCTGCTGGGGTACGATGGTCCTTATGGTAATTTATCCAATCCCCGACAAATAGGAAAATCAGCATGATTTCAAATTCAAGAATTGATGTAACTTTTAATTGGATGGTCCAAATTCTGTAAAACTTTGCATGCACCTTCCTATTGATGTCTGGAACCTATTCCAAATATCAATCAAATAGATCAACGTCAAAGTTCTGACTTTTTTCAAATCTAGAGAAGGTTGCCTTAAAATCGGATCAAAACCACAAACTTCAATTTGAGCTTGCTCGTGGGGATTTGATGATTAAGATTATTGTAGATGATTTTCCACATGTCACAACAAATAAGAACAATATAGAAATAATCTTGAAATGTGCAAGAACAAGATCGACCACGAATATTTTTCTTTTCAAGCCAAAAAATCGGTTTCTTACAAAAAAAACTTTGAAGAACGTGTTAAAACTTGCCTAGATGATTGAGATATTATTTATAGATGATTCATCCATCAATCATTCATTTTTAGCAACATAAGATCAAGAAAGATAAAAAAACCAAAGTGAGACAAAAAAACTCAAGAAAGGAGGAAGACCAAAACTTGAGTAATAACATTAGCACGATTTTTTTTCTATTTTGTCTTCAAAGGAATGAATATAAAGCCACTCCACATGTGGGCAAAGCTCTCTCTAGAGCACACACACATACTCTCCTGTCTTTCTCTAGGAGGTCCCTTTCTCTCAAAAACCTACCTCTTGCCTCTGTTTACATCTCAATTACTTATATAGTGCAGGCACACCACAAAACCTAACCTAGACGCAATGTGGATTCCATCCACACTCAATACGACTAATTCACTAATCCAACACTATAATGGGTTTTACACTCTTATATGCACGCTTCTCAAAGCAGCCTTCCGCATGACACTCCAATTAGCTCCACGAGCCCGAATCGCATCTATCTTCTCTTTGGCTTGACCTAAACCACTTATGCTAAACCCACGATTTTCCAAACCACCTCCACCTTCGGTAATGGGCCTTTTCGCATTTCCTTCATCACGAAACATCGTCCATGTACCGTCACCTTCTATGTGGCCTTAATGACTTGCTGTCAAGCCTCTCACGTGTCTGAACCCCCCGAACCATCCTTGCTTACAAACAGGTCTAAGCCATTTGGTACACCACATGTTCTTGCCCACTTGACCACGGCGACTCCAGCTTGCTTGACAATTCTGGGCTCCATTCCTCTCTAAGCATAGTCCTGACCCACCAAACTGTTGCCCACCATATCCATTACTAGTAGTTCACGCTTCATCTACTTGTCTTACGACATGCAGGAACTCCTCGGCCCTTAGCATCTTCCGTTGTCACTTTAACCATCTGGACTTTAGCTCTTCTAGTTTAGTCTCAGTCTCCTTCGCCTCACCATGACCTAGCTTTAAAGTCCTGCAACCATCACAGATAAACAAAACGCCACCTAGCATTGCTCAACAAAATATACAATAAACATCACTAAACCACAATGATAAATACAACACCATGGGAAAAGACTACCATTGCACAACCCATGGTAGCACCGTAAATTTAGTAGTACCGCCATTTCAAGGCTGGTAGTACCACTAGGGCTTGAACTAAACTACACTCTCTCCGAAAAATAACTACTGCTTTACAAAAATCGGTAGTACCGCTTTCCTGGTACTATCACATTTTTAATGCTGGTAATACTGCCCTCACTCACACCAGAAAAACAACCATTCTAGAAAATAGCTATCAGCTCTCAAAGCCCGATAGCACCGCAATCCCGGTATTACCGCCCTTACCACATCGGTAATACCGCCCTAAACTCACATCAACTTAAATAGCTCAAAACCAAAACAAACTCAATTCAAACTTAAAACTGAGCACCACAAACTCAAACACAATCAAATACTCATCACAAATATAGGTATACCACCACACAACCTTTCAGATCAAACTGATAACATAATTGTCATAGATTGTTAGAGAAATACGATAGTGAGCTTTGCTAGCCGCTCAAAAGTATGGATCATCCTGCTAGTTAAATTTAAAAATGGTATAATATTTTTTTTGCTTAGGGAAAAATATTTTTCATTTTAGTTCGTTTTGTGGTGGGATATAATCGCGAGTTGTTTCAATATTTTTGTTGATGCATCATCTTTTTGCTATGCTGAACATCTGAAGAACAAAATTTCATCAACACAGAAAATACACGGCTAAAATCTATCATAGATAAAGATATATTCTATGATGTAACTAGAGGTGGGCATCGTCGTCGGGTCGGTAAGACAAAGACGGCCCATCGTGCTTCGGTAGGAATCGTCGGGCCAAACGACCTGTCAGGTGCCGCCGGTTGGGGACGGCCTACCGACTCATCTTCGGAGAGCCCAAGCACGCCCCATTTGCCGTGGTTCGTTTGCGTCTTAGCACGCCAGTCTTACCATTTATACTATTATGACGAGAGGAAAAGGTCCAAGACACATGAAATTGATTGTAAAAATCGCCTTATAAACTATTAGTAATATTATCGCAAAATAGAAAGATGTTATTTAATTCTTGGTTCAAATGTGAATGTATCATTATCATGTGAATGTTGCATTTGCTATCATCGAAATCTCCTTTTCGGTCAAGTGTAGGTGAAGTTTGGTTAGACTTCATTTATACCCCAACATTTCAAATTTTTTCAAGCTTTAATAGTTCATAAATTCTAGTGTTCTTCAGTACTTGAACCTCTAGTCCTTTTGCCTCTTTTCAGTTAAGATTTGAGCCTGATCATTTCCAAGATCTGAGCTTGGGAGTTCTTAGAGCAAAGAAAGAACGTCTTTGCTCAGCCGACGTCATGCCGCCGTAAAGGGTAAGACGCACGGCCCAAATGGTCGGGCCGCCGTCCGCCCATCGTCTTGCGTTTTGGGCAAGACTACCGATCTGAGATCGACTGCCAAGACTACCCTTTAACGTCTTTGGGCGGGCTTGACCGTCTGCGTGCCCTCCGTGCCGGGCCGCCCATCGAGGCACGCCCATATGCCCAGGTCTAGATGTAACCATTGTCGCCGCTGACCGAGTAGATGTTGACTATCCAATTAACTTCACAGTAAATAATGGAACGAAAAATACTTTATGTGTACAACCTTCAGCTCAATTAAAAAACATGTTGCGATGGGTTTGAGGTTTTCGAATTACGCATTCCGTCATGACGCTCATCGAGGATGAGTTGGAAATAAGTGTGAGCGCGAATTACATTTTGCTGTTTTAAGTAACTGTGAACATGTACCTGGTGCTCAACAACCACGGAATTTGGAGTGGCTTGGACTGGTGTGCTTGCGCATGTATGGGCTGGAGTACATCACATTGGTGTTCACGGTAAAACGAGGTTTAGAGTGGTCCAGAGGAAATAAATTGGCAAATCACCACCTAGACTTCTGGGTGAATCGATCACTTCCTCTAGTCCTTTAGCATGGATGCCCCGAACACATCCTAATGTTAATTTTTTTACCCAAACTAAAATGGGCCTTTTCTGATGAGGAGCTGGCTAACCATGCATGGCACGTGGTTCTTTTCTTGTTTGCGAGTTGCCACGAAAGAAACTTGAAATGTGGTTAGATCATAGGGATCTGGTTCCTGTGTAGATTGGTCCACTACTGGATATCAAATTTGAATATGAGAGTCTATGTTTTTCGGTACGGTTTGTGGTACTATTCATGACTACAGTAGAGGTACTATTGCAATGAATATGGCCGTTCATCGAGGGAATGCTTTACCTGCAGTCGTAGACTCGTAGTAGCCACTGCTGATTGTCCCTATGAGATCTTAGATGTGCCAAACGTTGCCTGATCGTGACTGTTCAAAAAAACCCTTTACTCTTTCTCCTCCTAGCCTTTTACTTCCCTCAGGGCTCAGGTGGTCCATCTTTGGACAAGTCATATCATATCGTATTCTTCTAGTCAGTGGCACTCCAAAATCAGTAGTAACTAGGCAGAACTTCTTGCTATGGTAACTCCTTTAAGATATTCGAATTCAAATGTACTCTATGTAAATTGACTATAAATGTTTTTAAAATCTGTGAAAATAGGTATGAAAAAATCAACTAAAATATCACTTGAAATGAATAAAAAAGGACAGGTATTTGGACTTCATCATTTTAACATATAGAGAGGAGGACTTTAAAAAAGACAGTGAAGATTCTACAGTGTTGAATGGGGGCATGGAGAGACTACCCACATGCCCGTCGTCTCCAAGAATATATAGTAGTTAGGGGTGAAAACGGATCGGATACGGACGGATGATAGCTCTACCATATTTATTTTCATATTTTTTCTCGGATGCGGATACAGATAGTATTGAATACGGATACGGATCGAATACGAATCGAATCGGATACGGTTTCGAATATTTATCAGAACATGATAACCCCTTAAATTGTACATAAAAAATCAACAAAAACACATAACTAATTGATTTGATCAAAATATTATTGAAAATTGAACAAATGTAAACATTTTCATTCACTTAGATAATAGTTAGATACCATGTCGCAAACAAAATTATATAAAGTTTAGTTTATCACACACATACGATTAGTTCATCATACACATAGATTAAAACACAAAATAAAGGTAATCCTTACTCGGAGATACAAATAGAAGCAAACACATAACACACTAAAAGTTTGATAATACTTAGATATTATATCTCTAAGAAAAGCATATAACACTTACATGTAATGACTCAAGATTTATATTCTTAGTTAAATTATATTTAAAATAATAAATTATGTATTTATGAGTTTTTATGCATTTTTAACTACTTATTTAATATATTTTCCTATCAAGAATAAGAGTTTTTGAATTTTTGAGAAAAATAAAAATCTGATAAAATCTTGAAAATAATTTTTAAATGTTATATTGTTACTGAACTTTGTCAAAAAGTTCATAATTTTTGGAGTTGGTTTGCTAAATTTAATAATTGAAACTTGCTTTAGAGATTAATTAAATTAGAAAACAATTCTGAAATTAAGAAACCCTTTTGGGCCAAAATAGTAGTCTTGGCCCAGCCCATATATCTATCCGGATATCTGACCCACCATTATCCGGATTATCCGAATCCGTATCCGTATCTACAGATATTGAGCTACCGAATTCGTATCCGTATCCGTATCCAACCCGATACTATCCGACAGAATCCGTATCCAAAAATATCTGAATCAGTCAGAAAATATCCGAACTGTTTTCAACTCCAATAGTAGTACGGATGACTTTCAAAAGGCCACATTAAAAATGAAACATTGCCAGGATAAATTCAACGCCATTTATGGTGGACCGTACGTGGTAGTACTACCAGAGTGCGAGTACAATCTAGTAGTAGGATAACTGAGAATTTGATTTTGAGATCCAATGCACTATCATTAGGATTGTAACTTAAGCAGGTGCCTGTAAACATTAGATCAAAAAGCCAGGTCTTTTGGAACGGGTTGAAAAACACCGTGCCGATTGTTACTGTAGCATACGCTGTAGCGAAACACCGTTAAAAGATCCAGACGAGACGATCCTAAGTTATATTCAACTCCATCGAACGATCCTAAGTTATAGGGACCGCTTACGGTGCTGTCCCCGCGGCAAGCCTAGCTAGCTAGACAGCTGCAATCTGATTCGGCCGGACAGCACTCGGTCGAGAGATGTCGGTCACGTTCACGAGCGCCAAAGTTCCCGTGGACGCCCGGCCGCCGGCTGGGAACTCGTCCGCCCGCGCGGGTGCACAGTAGCAGCAAACCCGGCCATGAGCTCGATCATATCGCAGGCAGCGCGCGCGCGCGCGCACCGAACGCCCGCCGGCCGGGCGGGGCGGGGCAGGCTGGCGCCGAGAGCGGGTAGCGTGCGCGGCGCGGTGCTTTGCTTGGCGCACGGGCAAATCTCGGGGTCGGCGCTGGTGGTGCCCCCGGGAATCGGATACGCGTTTGGTGAATCGCAGGGAGGAAAATATAATTTGTCTGGTCCTTGGGGGTTTCAAACGCACGAGATTTTGCCGCTCGGATTCCTGCTAGATCGATCGTGTCAAATCGTTTGTACCGTTTTGCGGACATTTAGGCTACTGGGGTCGAAACTTCAATCTTATGAACACACGCGCCATTTGTACGCTGCACGCGTTGGGTCAAGTGGAGTAGGTTTGAGTAGGTTTCCTCCTCTTTCAGAAGAGATGAAGAACACATGTACAGCATACAGGGGAGTAAGCTACGCCGGGGCCGGGCAAGCCTTACTCCACTCAGCTGTCTCATTTCTATTGGAGTATACCATGCACGCAGGGCATATCTTAACCGGAAAAAAATTCTGGAAGATGCTCTACTTGGCAACATCAGACAAATCAACTCGTATCATACAACTACTTAATTGGTGGACAATAAACGGCACCAAAAACTCACTCAAGGACATACGCTTTTCCCTCTCGATCAATACCGCCGTGCGCTGGGCCCGGAAGAACAATGCTTGTCTCAGCATGCAAGGATAGCAGCTAGTACTGCTACCTCTTTGCAAGGACCACACGCGTCACCACCACCACCACCATAATTCACCAAATCTCTCCCGTTTAACCAAAAGCCCGTGCTACTGCTCCTCAACCGAACAACTAATCGACCCTACATCATTCGATGCGAAAAGCAGGACAAGTATATAGCAGCTCGCAGCGACGACTGTCTGATTCCAAAAGCCGGATCTATAATCTGCCGGTGTCTTGCAAAGGAGGAAAAATGCGTGCGGTAAAGGATCACTTTCACGCAGGTAGAACGTTGCATGCAACGCGAAGGCATCGCTGAAAGCGCCCGCGCAACGGCGGAGATGCGCGGTTGGGATATGCTAGCTATTCACGGGCCGCGACTGCTCGGCTCGCTGCGCCTGCATCGCCCCTTCGTGATTTGTTTTGTTTTGTTTCCGACGCGGGCACCCGCGACCTTCCGCAGGTGTGAGTAACTCGCCTTCAATTGGACGGGGATCGGCTGCGGCACTGCAATTCTGCAAATGGGGGTGGGTAGCCATGTGAGGGAGGGAGAGGACGTGTGATCGGCTAGAGTGCACACGAACCATGGAACATACATGAAAAAGGGTAAATGAAGGAGAAGCGCGTATAATTTTGCACTATCCCCCTTGGGACATCGCCCAGCGAAAAAAAGCATGCTCAGGATCATAACTGTCCATTTCTCACTCCCGGAGTAACAGTGAATACTGAAGGTTTTTTTCTTGTGCCGGACTGCTCGGCGCCGAGCCAAGGACAGGACTCCCTCCGTTTCATAATACTCACCGGACATTTTAGGATCTTCAAAGTTAAGCTTTATCTATTCGTTACGACAAGTAACAATATCATTTTAATACAACCCAACGAGATATAATATCCCATCAAATATATCTATCTATCTATCTATTATAATATTAAAATAGATGCAAAACAAGCCACCACGTTCGCTCCCAAGGCTACAAATTCCAACATTAATCAAAGAAAAATAAAGATCTACACCATTAATCATGGTGGGTTCAGATTATAGCGTTCTAGATTAAAGGAAAGAGTTTGTGTCATGTATAATTAATACAAGAGTTTGTGTTAAGTACAATATAAGAGTTTGTGTTATATACAATACAAAAATAACTGAAATTCGAAATAAAAATAAATAAAATCAGAAATTTAATTTTCATATGATTAAAAGAAAGAGTCCAAGTACAATAAAAATATTGGAACAAAACATAAAAGATAATCAATAATCTAATTTCCATAAGAACATCAAAATAAAATTGAAATATAGAATAAAAACAAAATATAACTAGTAATCTAATTTCCATACTAACATTAAAATAAAATTTAAATTTAGAATAAAAATTAGTAGCTGGGTTTGTATACGATAATATAAAAAATTGAAATTGAGAATAAAAAATAAAAATTGATTTTTACACAAACATCAAAATAAAGAGTCCATGTCAAGTACAACAAAAACCAAAATTCTCTATAAAAATAAAATAAAAGTAGCAATTTGATTTCCATACGAACATCAAAATAAAAAAAATTGAAACAAAAATCAATTAAAAATTAGTAATTTGATTTGTATACGAATACCAACCTAAAACTAAAATTTAGAATACAAAACAAAATAAAATTGGCAATTAAATTTTCATACGAACTCTAAAGTAAAATCCCTAAATAGCTTAAGTTCGAAATAACAATGAAATAAAAAATACCAATTGCAAAGGATGTAATTTTAAATCTTCCAGATTTAAAGAATGAGTGCTTGTGTCGAATTTGCAGAACCACGGTATTTTTTTTGCAAAATAATGGGACCTAAATGTAATTTAACATCTTCGGAGTTTAAAGAACCGGCGTCCTTGTCGAATTTGCGGAACCACGAGTTTTTTTGCAAAATAACCATGGAAGGACCTATTTGCGATTTCAAAATTCTTGGAGGGTTTTTCACAAAAAAGATGAGGTGGACGCCTCCAGAGCACCTGAATTCTTCCTGGCATAATATATACTATGATACTTTTCACGGCGTAACATGTTGCGCGTGTTGTTTTTTCGTAGAAATTTTTTTTTCGGCAGTGTTTTTTTTAAATCGTCTAGAAAATGAGCGAAACGGCTGAAAGGGCACAAACGAAATCACGTTTTTTTGCATCTATCTGGGGTTCTCTCATGAAGGATCCGCGATCGTGTTAAATCGAAAAGGTCCTTTTCATAAAAAATAGCCGGAATGAACGAAATGTCACTACGTTTTTTTTCCGGTATCTATTTAGGGTCCTCTCACGAAAGATCCGCGATTTTCTGAACCGGATCCGCGATCGTGCTAAATCGAAAAGGTCCTTGTTACAAAAAATAGCCGGAATGATCCAAACGCCACTACATTTTTTTGTATCTATTTAGGATCCTCTCACGAAAGATTAGCATTTTTAAGGTTCTCTTCGTAAAAAAACGCGGAAAGGGCCGATACGTAATTACAAATTTTTCGAATGACTTAAACACAAAAAAAAATTGAGCCGAGCCAAGCGGCCGGCTCGGCTCAGCAAGCAGAGCACGGGAACTTTTCAATCTTTAGGAAAGTATATACTAGGTAGAGACGCGCGCGATGCCGCGCCATGAAAAAAAATTGTTCCGAGCTTTTTTTTTGCAAAAAACATAATTTCATTTTTCTCGACGTTATTTTTAAATTGGTTGGCTAGGAGCCATGCGATTTTGCGTAATTACGGTTTTTTCTATAAAGACTCACTCGAAATCTCTTGGGTAAAAAATTGGCTGGCTAGTCTAAGTTTAAAGAACCGGCGTCTATGTCGAATTTGCAGAATTACGAGTACTTTTTACAAAATAACGTTAGAAGGACCTGTTCACGATTTTGGAATCTTTCGGGTCGAAAGAACCAGCGACATATTTGCGATTTTGGATTTTTGAGGGTTATTTTTGCAAAATAACCAGTGAAAGAACCTGTTCGCGATTTTAGAATTTTTGCAGGGCTTGTTTTGCAAAAAAAAAAGTACTTAATAGCCTGCATGCTTGGCAAATCTTCCAGGCTAAAGATATACAAGACACCACGCCGCGCCGCGACGCGCCAACTGTAATTTGAAATCCGGGCCTTCCTGCGAAGGAAAGAATTCACGTTTTTTTAAATATCTTCGCGATGAATCGTATAATTTTCATTGAACGCGTTGTAATTTTGAAAAATTTATAGAACTCAGGGATAAATTTTATGATATCCTAAAAAGATCTCGGGACCTTTTTTTCCTAGGTGGTCTTTCCGGGAAAGCAGGGACTCACAACGATAAAGGGACCTAGAGTTAACTTTAAAAATCTCCAAAGAAAAAAATTGGGCCAATATGCAATTCCAGCAAATTTCGTGCCGCCTTTTGTTTAGAACCACGCACTGAAAACAAAACCTAAAATTTCGGAGACCTCATGCAAAAAAAGACCATTTTTTTGAAAAAGTTTAGACCCTTCCCTAAAAAAACATAGCTTGCGGATCTTACAGGGAAAAAATAGACAAAGCCATCTTTTTTTTAAACTTTGGCTGTCTTTTCCGTAAAAAAACGAAATTTAAGAAGCCTTCCTGACAAAAAAAAAAAAACAGCCAAAAACAGGCTAACCTATAATTTCTAAAAAGCCTAGGCGCCTTTACGCAAAAAACTAGAAGCTTCTGCAATTTCTAAAAAGTTCGGACGCCTTTCCACGAAAAACACAAGTTTCAAGGGCCTTCTCATAAAAATGAGGGGCCTCGATGTAATTCACAAGCATCTCAGGGGCCTTTCCAGGAAAAACACCTCCACACGCCGCCGTGCCACGCGTCGCGTGCGAAAAAAATGGGGCAGCGAGACGAGCGTGCGCGCGGGGAGGATCGAACCCATGTTGCTGGCTCGGCAGCGAAGAGGCTTACCACCGCGCCGCGCGTTCATTCGTGATAACGGGCGTCGACAAAACATTTAAACCGGACACACGACTTAATAGCGTGGGAAATGTGGCTCAATGCGTGATGCGCCGTACGAAAGGCGAGGCGTTTCGCTGTTGGCGTGGGCTACGCGGCGGCCGGGAAGGCAACGTGGCTAGCGGGAGGAGCCGGAAAACCTTCAGAGTTTAATATTGGTATTATACATATATATATATATATATATATATATATATATATGTGTGTATAAAATTCTCGTACCGTCAACACAACTAAACTAAATATTTAGAAAAATATTAGTGGTAAAAGGTTATAATGCTTTGCTGATCAAAGTCAAGAGCGTAAGTTCTATGAAACGAAGGGTTCAAGCGAGTATCTTGTATAGTTTCTCTCTAGGGAAGCAAAATATGTTAGGAAATTGCTAAATAGTACTCAGTGTTTTTTAAGATTGTGAGCGATCATTTTTTTTAATCTATTAGATATTTATGTTTTTTATGGCTTGGGAGCACTTAATTTTTTTGTCTGCTAGATATTGCTTTGCGGTCCATATTTTTGTCTGTTGTGTTCATTATAATTTGTTTTGTTCCTCTTTTTTTATAACATATTGTTTTTATATAATTTAATTTATGTAAAACTAATATATAATTGATGTAAAAAAAGCTATATAGAAATTATAATGTTTTTTCTAAAAATTGTCGTGTCATTTTTACTTAATTTAATTTGTGTAAATTATATATAATTGATGTCTAAAGACCATACATAGAAGAATAATATTCCTCGTCCAATAACTAGAAAATTGAATAGCCCTTAATAAATAGTGTTCGAATAGAAAGAGAGCAGTTAAATTGATTTTATCCATTAGATCTATATCCAAAGGTTAAAAATGTAAGTGCTATGTAGCAAGGAAAATGTTCGGATACTCCCAAAACACGCTAATATTTTATCCCGATGACGGTGACAAAGTGTCTGTAAAGATTTTTTTATGAAAATATCTTGGCACCAGAAAGAAAGAGTTTATCGGCAAGAAGAAATTGCTCGATCGGAGAAGCGAGCTTTTAAAACCACAAGAAAGTGAACGCAGTGTTAAGCAGCTCCCTTCGCCACCGCGCCCCACCCCACGGCCCACGCTCGCACTCACAGCCTCCGGCCTCCTATTCCCCGCCCGTCACCGCGGCCGGCTGCTCGCCGGACGTCCGGCGAGAGGCGCGGCGGAAATGGGGCACGGCTCCAGCTGCGGGCGCCCCAGCGAGGAGGTGGACTTCTTCGGCGCGGCGCAGTCCGGCGACCTCGCCCGCCTCGCCGCCGCCATCCGCTCCCGCCCCTCCCTCCTCCGCCGCACCACGCTCTTCGACCGCCTCTCCGCCCTCCACATCGCCGCCGCCCACGGCCACCTCCAAGTACGAAGCACCAATCAAACCACCACCACCCCGCTTGGTTCTCTTGCTGCCGAGTGTTCACTGCCCCTACCCTTCCAATTTCTCGCCGCCCCAGTCTAACCGCAGTGTGCTGATTCTTTTGCTTGCTTAGGTGGTCTCCATGGCATTGGATCTTTGCGTCCACCCGGACGTCGTTAACCGCCACAAGCAGGTTTGCACACTGTCGCTTCATGTTTTGCCCCTGTCCTCTCTTTTTGGGGAAGCTTCTCCTAACATCTTGGGCCTTTGCCGCAGACGGCGCTGATGCTCGCGGCGATGCACGGGAGGACCGAGTGCGTGAGACGGCTGCTCGACGCCGGCGCCAATGTGAGCCTTAGAGAGACGGTGTTGGTGATTGGAACTGTTCTTGGAGTTGGGACTAAATGGTGTTTTTGTTTGGGTGCGTAGATCGTGATGTTCGATTCGTCACACGGGCGGACGTGCCTGCACTACGCGGCGTACTACGGCCACGCCGACTGCCTCCGGTCCATCCTCTCCGCGGCGCAGTCCTCGCCGGTGTCGGAATCCTGGTTGGCCTTCTTCTCGGAGCCACCGTTTTCGCTTAAGCGCACTGTGGCAGCCGCGTGGCCGCTAGTCTTCGCTAATGTGTTCTCAGTTGTGGAGATGCAGGGGTTTCGCGCGCTTTGTCAACGTGAGGGACGACAACGGGGCAACGCCGCTGCACCTCGCGGCGAGGCAGGGCTGGCGCCGCTGCGTCCACGTCCTGCTCGAGAACGGCGCTATCGTGTCCGCCTCCAGTGGCGCCTTTGGGTAAAGTTTTCCTCAAGTCGAAGACCGCACTTCTAAGCAGTTAAAATCGCACCTTTTTAGAAAAAAAAAAGGCTGTGACATTGACGCCGGCGCGCGTTCCTGCAGATTCCCCGGGAGCACGCCGCTGCATTTGGCCGCGCGCGGCGGCAGCCTCGACTGCGTCCGTCAGCTGCTCTCCTGGGGCGCCGACCGCCTCCAGCGAGACTCCGTTGGGTGAGTGAGCATTTCTTGGAACGCTGTTAAAATCCAACTGCCCAGCAGGTTTGTAACTGCAGTGCGAACACTCCAATTCACCAATGGTGTTGCTATGCTAATACAATGTTGTCTTCAGAAAATCTGAAGACATCATATTCGTCAATCTATTTGCCTCGGAAAGGTGATGGATTTGGATTGGTTTCTGCAGAAGAATTCCATATGAGGTTGCGATGAAGCGAGGGCACGCCGCGTGCGCAGCGCTGCTGAACCCGTCATCGGCAGAGCCCCTAGTCTGGCCTTCCCCTCTCAAGTTCATCAGTGAGCTCGAACCGGACGCCAAAGCTCTCCTGGAGTCAGCTCTGCTGGAGGCCAACAGGGAGAGGGAGAAGAGGATTCTGAAAGGGACCAAGAAGGCATTGTCATCCCCGTCACATTCAGATGACGGTGCTCATGACACCACCATCTCTCAGGTATATCGAATTTCCAAGTCTTGTCTTGCAAATTACTCCTTTGCCGATTTTATTCGTAGCTTCCTAATACCGTGGAAATAATTCAGGATCACAATAGCGGTTGCGCTGGTAGCCTGGTACCGATATCCACTTGTTTCCTTGACACGATATGATACTGCATGGTGTTGCACTTAGTCAAGATCTCATAGCATTATCCAAGAGTTCATCATAGCATCGGTTTTGGCTAGCGTGCCTTCAAGTTTCAAGACGGAGTCACATGCTCCCAAATGTACTAGTATAAACATTTATCTTGAAAAAAATTTAAAATGAATTATACTAGTAAATATATAGTGGGGAGTAAAAATCAGATTTAACTATTGATTTGCTAAGGTTATTCGTACCGCTCTACTACCAGAGGAAGCATAAATAAATAGTAGCTAATCTGATCCATCAGATCGGAAGGAATGAACGTCTATATTGAATTTAGTAAGTCATAGAAGAGTTCTTTATCTTGAGCCGAGAGAGATCGAATGACGCATTGATAAATGGTAAAAATATTCAATATAGTGCTTAACCACCAGTTATCAGCGTGATAGCTACTACTAATGGCTGTTGGTGTACTAGTTTAACATTGTTTTTATTGGTAATGACAAGTTAGGCACATGTTTGTCAAACTGCGGGCAGCAATGCACGCACCTACCTGCACGAAAGCCACATCTACTTGCACGAAAGCCACATTCGCTGGCTCATTGCACGTCTGAGCAACTGCGCCAATCCATATAAATGGATCTATCATTATTCAGACGCATCTAGCCAATCAATGTACTTTGCACATGCATGATCTTCGTTGCATCGACGGATCTTGTTCCGTTTGATAACTCCAAACGTACGGCGTCGTGCAGGCTAGTGACGCCGAGGTCTGCAGCATCTGCTTCGAGCAGGCTTGCACCATCGAAGTCCGGGAGTGCGGGCACGAGATGTGCGCGGCCTGCACGTTGGCGCTGTGCTGCCACACCAAGCCCAATCCAGCGACCCAGAGCCAGCCCCTGCCGACCTGCCCGTTCTGCCGCGGCAGCATTTCCCGGCTGGTGGTGGCGACCAAGACAAAGGCCGGCGACGACGAGGGAGATAAGATGGAGTCCCCGAGGCACAGGAGGTCTCGTCGGTCCCCGAACTTCAGCAGCGACGGTGGCAGCACCAGCAGCCTCATGGGCAGCATTGCCTCGTCGATCGGGAAGATGGGCCGACGGAAAACCGACAGCAACGAACAGGTCGACGACAAGCCCTAGTATGCTCAACATTCAGATTCAGTGCATATGATCATCCTGCTTGTGATCGTCATCATGATCATTGTCTCGTCACCGATCTACAAATGAATACTATTTTTTTAGATTATTTTGGAAATGAGCTATTTTTATCGGAGTAGATTTGAGCCATGCTGTAGCTGCCCTGCTTGGTAGCCCCCAGCCCCCAGTGGAGTTCTTGAAAGGTTGTACATGTCTGATTCAGATATTTGGTCCGATATGATGATAATGAGAAACCCAGTACAGATCCATGTGACCGCTTCATATAATTGGCCTTAGGCTGGGGCTACATTGCTCAGGTGCTGTCTTTAGAATTTGTCCAGATCTTGCCTAGTTTGCGGTTCCGTTTGTGATCTGATGATGGCCGAGCTTAGGATCCCCCTGAGTGATGGCATAGCTGGGGACAAACATTTTTGCAACTTTCTCTTTGGATTAACTGTGCTGAGGTGGAGAAGGTACCACTCGCCGTCATGAGTTGTCCCCGATCAGGAGCTGTTAATATGCACACATAATAAACACTATCGCTGTGCAGATCACTGCCTCACCAGTAACAATGTTCAAAATGTCGCCGAGATTTTGAACATCTTGGCCAGGCCAAGATTCCAAATCTTGGCAGGATAAAAAATTGGAAATTTTCAAATTACTACAGTGATATCACGATTTCTCCCGAGATTTCGATCAATTTTGTCGAGATTTCAGGTTTTTGGACCATGATATGCACATATTTGACCGGTTTTCATTTTTTAGGACTGGATTTAGCACCGATTTTTTTGTGACGAATTGCAATGCCTTTTCTGATGAGAACATGTGAAAATTTTACCAAAAAAAAAATACATATACATAACTTGCTCCACCACCCACAATTGGAGGATTAGCGCTCTCATTGCATTATGCCAGTATCAGCATCATCATTGAGAAGTTGCTCCGGTACCCACATCTTGTTGGTGAGGAGGCGAGGGATGATTTGTATCAAATGTTGTCGTCGAGTTTGAGGGGATCACTGAGAAAGCATGTATCTGTGATAATACAGTTTTTTAAACAGTCTGTAAGCATGTGTCTAAGATAATATGGCGCATGTAAAACACCTATCACAGATGACTTTTGATATAGACCGTTTGTGATAGACTATTTTCACAGATGGTTCATGGTACAAATCGTCTGTAATACTTTACAGACGATTTGTACCACGAACCGTCTATAATATCATCTTATCACAAATGGTTCTTAGCACATCCAGTAACATAGACACTAGCACTAACAAAACCGTTTGTGATTAGTTTTAACACAGACGTCTGTGATGAGACGTTTAATATAGACCTTTCTATAGAAGTGAATTTTCTTTATCCATGTTGCACATGAGATCATCTATCCATTCATAGATGAAATATAGGATTGCCTAATGCTTTGTCGATCGGAAAGATGCTCAATCTAACTCCTGTTGTGTACATACCATACTTCCTTGAATCCTTGTGTCAAAGATGGTATAAAAGAAAGATTATCTTACAAGTTTCCAATGGCGCTTACTTGCAATGGTATACCCAAAAAATTTTAAGTGCTTTTACTATGCCTATACGAAATCTTCATTTAGGTTTCCTCAAGATTAACACAAAGGTGAGAGTTCACATAAGCTCTTTTCATCATTTGTATAAAAAACAAGCATGACAAAACAATAAACTTGCTTATATTAATCAGAAGATACATATACGGTTGAGACACCACCTATCGATATCTAAATGAACTGTACAAATATCAAATATCTAAGACTCTTAGTGTATTTTATGTGAAAATACTCAGTATTTTGCATTCAAACAGATAGGAAATATACATAAATGCTTGCATGATTTTTTCTAGCCTTGGAAGACTATTTTATAGAAGGTTGAATACTGCTAAAATTTCGGTTTTACTGGCTAAAAAAATACCGGATTTAAAATTCCGCCGAAATTCCAAAGTCTCGCCGAAGTGCTCTTGAAAAAGTGCAACTGAATTAGCTCGAGAAGTAGAGAAATTGTGAAGCATGTTCATTAAGAAGCAAGAGCTGGGTAGGGTAGATCATAAACAGTTGACAGGAGATTCTTCAGCACGGCAGCGTACAGGGTGAAATGTTAAGGGATCAGGGGATGCCTCTGTTCAACACGAGGGTCAAGACTGAACACGAGTTTCACCAGAACAAGGGAAGAAAGAGACGCTAATGACACTTGAATGGGGCAGCCGTTCTCGGAAACCGAGGTGAATCGACTTGACATCACAACCTCAGGAAAGAAAACATTTGACATGTCATAATTCATAACAAGTGTACGACGAAAGAAGATACTGTAACACTGACCGTGAAGAAAGAACGACCTTTAGGCCTTCAGTTCAGGGTCCTTTTTTTCCTTTTTTTTTTCAAGAATCTTTTTGAATGGGAGCCAAGATCAAACCAAAGTACCAAACCAATGCCGAAACATTTGAATACATCGAGAATAATGTTTAACCGGTCTCTCAAAGTCAAGTCAAATCATTTCCAGACTTCCGTAAATCTGTATTGCATGCAAGTGTCTGTCTGCTACTGCTAGTCTGCTACTAACCCGACAGCTCCTGACTCCTGTCACAAAAAATCGGAGAGTATGATGCCCCCACAACCTACCCGCTACTCGCAACTGCTTAAGTTGCAGCGCTGATCTCTTCACAAAACTTCCTCAAGAAGATTCGTGAAATTTCAGAAAATGACATCCAATTCGTGTGCCTTTCAGCTCCTGTGTATGATATGTAGGTCCATCTGAGTCTATAACAGTAGATCAGAGTGTCAAATACAAAAAAAAACGAATTTTAAAGGTAGCAAGTTCTGAAATCTCTCTCGAGATCCAATCAGCACAATGTTTTGATTGTCTGTACTGTTGTACCTGTGGTGATGGATATTCTGTTCTGTGTTTAGCATCACAGATCTGTGGCCATATCACTGCAGGATTAAACTCAAATAAGATTTTTTTTCCGCTAAGCTACTGCTAAAAGCAATTGGAATTGGTACCACTGCTCCACATCTCTTCTTTCCCCCCTTGGAACAATCAACGAAACAGATGGAGACAACAAGTATCAATTCTGAATTCTGAATATGTTTTGCACCATGGTGTACAGAGGACAAACGGCTTAAAATAGAATAGATATAAAGCTAACACACTATGCTCCAAAATATCTTGAGCTGCAATGTAAGCATGGCACATACAAAAGAAGCCACAGGATAACGTAGAAATGAGGAACCCAATAAGAGACCAAATCCATCCTCTTCCCGGATAAGACCTAGTATCACGTTAAATTAGGAGGATTGTTTCTTTGTACGGTTTCTCGGTTTAAGTAATACAAATCTTAAAAAATAATAATAATTACTATCTATCGTTTATTTATATTTAAATATATTTATAACTTTTCAAAGGTGATCTTAAAAGAAAGAAGCAGCAAACTAGAGAACAAAATCGACCTGTCACTTGTATCAAAAAGCTTGAAAGAATATCACCGAGAGTCCAAGACACACAAACACACATGAGCTACTACTTTTTTAGGGTACAGGACCTATATATATAACTCATGTATATCATATCCATGCATCACATGTACACACAAGTGTGCGGGTTCCTTGTACACGTTAAAAAATTAATTTAAGATTCTACAATCTCCAAAAGTATAAAAATACGATCTCCGGAGTATAAAAATATATTATCCTACTAAATACGTATGTATATATATATCCGCTATTATTTTTATGATTGTACATCGATACGGAGCTAAATGCGGACGGACTTAGTGGACGACGGCACCTATGCCAACTGAGTTTTCAGGAGCAACTACAAGTAAAGTGATAGACAAAGAGGAGAGCTGACGTAACGTGACAGTAAAACTGGAAGTTACTGAATTCAGTCGATCGGAGTCACGGGAGAAGAGACCAAAGGCTGTTTTCACAAGTCACCAGCGTACTACTACTGGAGTATTATTTCGGGGATGGTTCAATTTTTCTGGATTATAAGAGAAGCTGTTTTTTATTATGGGATAATTGGATTAGATCAGCTGCGACTTCTAGGTTTCAGATCAGGACAGCGAGAATTAGGTTCCAACCAGATTCTGATTGTGGGAGAAGCAATTCAAAATCCTCCTGTTCGGCAAACAATCCATTTTTTTAAACAGAAGCTGAAACGAATAGGGCTTAGGTTTGATTTGACACAAAACATTCGCACACATAGAGTCTAGTCTACATGTCTCAACATATAGGAAATAGATCCAATACATCTTTTGAGGACCATCTGATCAAATTTGAATGGTGCATATAGGCCAAAAATGCTTTGTAGTTTTTTAATGCACAAAAGTGCTGGTTATGACACTGTAGCAAATATTGTTTATCCCAATTTTAGCAGATCAGGACCATCCAATGTCTCGATCGGACGATCACACCTATAAAGACTTGTTAAGTTGTAACCCCCGTAGGGATTGCATCGGAGCTACTTCCCAACACATACTGCACAAACCTCTCACATTTCATTCTTATCCTCTTCCACATAATTTCTTCACTATTACTAGCTTGCTACTCACTCTCCTCAACAATGATTAGAAGCTCATGCCCTCTTTCTCATGCTTGAGGGCTGAGGTAATATCGCTCATGCTCGTTGGGATACTGCCTCTAGAGTCTCATTTCCCATATATCGTTGAGAGGGCCACCCTCACTAGTGCTCATGCTATACCACTGTGGCCTTGCCACTATTAGATCTAGGCATGCTCGATAAGCAAGACTTCATCAGCATCTAGCATCCTCTTCTAGCATTCCAGCACCAGTGGCAGCATTCCAAAGCCTGAGGTCAGAGTTTGCCAGATTTTTCACCTTCATGGACGGAGCTCATCCAGATTTGGTAGGACCAAGTCTCTCTCTCTCTCGCTCAACCGGATTTGTACAAATAAGAGCGATTCAGCACCGACATGCTCCCACAAGCTGCATGCGATGAGGTGACAAGGACTAAGGACCACACCACTGACCTCCTTGAGAAGATTCCTATTGCGGTGTTCAGCCTCCTTGTCTTTGGGACAAAGGCCGAAAGGCCTCATCCCCTTCCTCCTCTATGCTCATCCCAAATATTGACATCGGTAAGTCTAAGTGTTGCAGCAGTTGCTTCTGAATGTTATAGTACAAGATATCGAATTTTGCAGATGTTTTCATGATTTTTTCATTGTTGCTACAAGGTTAACTTTTGTTGCAATATGTTTTTTATTTGTTGCTTTCATATTTTAAATTTGTTGCACATTTTTTGTTAATGATTTTGTGTTTGTTGAATCTAGAATAAAGAATTGTTACAAGCTTAGGAACTGATTGTTGCGTTTCTGAGATTTTTTTTGTTGCACCAAATCTTATCCTCGTCTATTAACCCACCAAACCTATACCTACCGATCCCCATTTTTCATATCCCAACTTTTTCCCCTCACGTGGCTCTTTATGACGATTGGAGATAACTGTCGATGCAGCCATACTCCTGCTACTCTTTGCTTCCTAGACTGGCAAGTATAGGATGTTGTAGTGACCAACGACCGGAGGAGTGATGTTTTGGTTGGACGTATTTTTGTTATGTTGATTTTGTGTTTGTTGCATAGAAAGCAAAGTTTTTTTTTTTTTGCAAACTTAACAACTAATTGTTACGCTTCTTTGATTTTTTATACAACAGATATAGGGGTTGTTTGGTTGGCTGCATTCAAAGAGAATTGCATCTACAGATACAAAAGACACTTGTTTGGTTGGCTGCACGAGGGGTGGAGCCTGTCCCCCGAGATGCAATTGCATCCACCGAGCCAGGCTGTGAGGAAACGTAGATTTTGGTCTTTTCCTGTGGGCCTGGCTGGTGGGATGCAAGCTAGGGTGCATGCAAGGCATTGGAAGGCACATAAACAGTCAACCAAACACATTCTCCTCATTCTTCTCACAGCCTAGCTCAACTCATGCACTCAACCAAACACTATCTCTTTGCATCTACGCAACTTGGCTCTCACCAGCCTGGCTGACTCGTACGAGTCAGGCTGAGATGAGAAGGCAACCAAACAGCTCCATAATAGCTGAGATCGATGTTTTTAAATGAGATCTGACAATTGGAGGAGCATATGGTGGGAACGCTTCCATCTTACGTCAAGACGCTAGTAGCTCTCTATTATTTTCTCTTGCTGAGAAACAGGTCGTCCTGGGAGGATTCTGTTCTAGGTAGGTACCCGCTACTCTCTTGCCACAATGAAAAAAATTGCCTTGTATTCTTCATATGTTATCCAGGTGCATTAGTGTAGTAAAAAACCAGATGTAGGTCAGCCATTCCAACCTCCAAGTTTCTCTATTCGGTATCGAACAAGTAAGTACGTGCAGATTAGGATACTTGTGAATTTTGCACCACCGGCTAGGGCTGGGCAAATAAACCGGAAACCGAAAACCGAAACCGTTAAAACCGAAACCGAAGCCGAAAAAACCGAAACCGAATTATTCGGTTGTTGATTCGGTTAGCTGTATAGAAAAACCGAACTTTTTTCGGTTAATTCGGTTTTAACCCTCGGTTAACCGAACTTTGATAAAGAGACCCACCAAATCGGAGACATATTGAAAACTCCTCGTCTATTTGCCATCGCCATAGACAGTCAGAGACTCCTTCCTCAACTCCTGAAACCATAATTGCACAAAGAACATTTTAGTATGAAACAAACAACTTGACTGTTCTTAAATTCAGGTGTCAAAAGAGGAGGCTACAAACGGTGGCTACCTGAGCAACAAAGTTGCTAACGACATGGCCATCATCATTGCCAAGTTCGGTTAATTCGGTTAAAACCGAAACCGAAACCGAATTATCGGTTAACCGAATTGTCGGTTACCAAAATTTTCAAACATAATTCGGTTTCAATTTTGAAATAACCGAATTTTCAAATAAACCGAAAACCGAAACCGAATTTTTCGGTTAAACCGAATGCCCAGGCCTACCACCGGCATCCATGACGAACTGTGTTCATCTTCAAGTGCTGCTGCTGCTGCACCGCGTCATTCACATCCATGCGCCCACCGTGCCGACACACGCACAGGCGTGGGCTCGCGTCCCGGGACAAGGTTACTGGGTAGTTCCTACAGCACTTAGAGTTAAACAGTCTCCGTAGATCAGGACCGTCCAATCGAGTAAGTGAACAAATAGATGGTTTGGATTTTTTAACAGTGTTTCAAAATAGTGCTTGCTACAGTATCAAATCAGTGCAGTGTTTTTGAACAGTATTTCTAAAAGATCTGGACCATCACTTTTTTTATTTAACGTTATATGTATAACTACTTAAGTTGCAGTCATGTTGAGATTGCATTGGATCTCTACCGGCACCCCGGCAATTGGAGGCGTCATTGCCTCAGCCATGGTGGTATCTATATATATATATCACTAATATTGGGTAAGTATGGCTAGGCTTGCCCTCCGATGCCATGCGCCTTGATTCACTGTAGTTTCTATGGTACAAGCTATATTTTTTTTATTTTTTAATAAATAGATATTTTTTAAAAAACCCTCTATATTAACGTTGACTTACAGTATCTTTTCCTAATTTTTAAAGAAAATTTTCTCCCTCTACTAAAATTTAGGGATCATCTGCGGCAGCACATGGCTAGGTCATGCGCTCTCCCGTGAGTGCTGACCATGGTTTCAAATTTCGTTTTTTGGACTATATCTCAAAGGGGACCAAAATTCAAATTTTCATTGAGATTTCAGAATTTCAAACAAAATCCTATTGGAATTCAAAAGGCAAAATTCAAATTTGGAATTTTTTGAACCAGGATTTTCGAGATTTCGTTGAAATTTTGTCCGAAATTGCCGAAATCTTAGTAAATTTGAACAGAATGAAAAACAGTGCGAACGACATTAGAAAATTTTTAAAACTTTTTTGGATGGACCTAAAGCATCACTAATAGTACCATAAAATTTTCATATGATAATAGAGACTAAGGAAGTTTGAAAAATTTTGAGAATGCTACCGTCCTAATAAAAACCTTACCAATAAATTTCAACCAAGTGAAAAATGATTCAAACCACGTTAAATTTCTTTAATTTTTTTATATGGTCCTAACACATCACTAATATTCTCATAAAATTTTGAGATAATAGTCAAATGTCAAGAAGTTTTAAAATTTTTGACAATGCTACTGTCCTGAATTCCCAGATAAAAGGTTTAGAGTGGGGGAATTTTTTATTGAGCAACCAAAATAAGTTTAGAATTTTAAAACTTTTAGAGAATGGTTCTAAGGCAATTATTAAGCTCTCTTAAAAATTTTGGATCATGATCACACTCGAGAAAATTTATAAAATTCTATATGTTTACTGTCTCATTTATGTTCCTTCTATTTTTGATTTTTTAAAGATAGAAATAGAAAATGAAGTTCAATTCTTTTGGAAATTTTTTATGTCATCCTAGACTTCTAAAGATGGTACTAGAATTTTTTTGGAGTATGATTAAGCTTGTACATATTTATAAAAATCTAAAAGTGAAGCTAGTTTGTATAAAGCACACCACAGGCAAAAAAAAAATATGCGGCTTGATCAAGTTTGCATATTTTTATAAAAAATCTGACAATGAACCTAGCTTATAAAGAATAGAGCACAGACAAAACAAAATGGAAAAAAATAAATATATAGCTCATAGGATTTGAGCCCAGGCCTCTAAGGCTACACTACGCAATTCTAAGCACTTAAACACAACCACCATGTTGTTACAATTTCGATACTAACATTTCTACTACTAAATGTTTAGAGAAAGCCAAATAGAACCAAATCGAGTCCAAAAAACATGAGTTCCAATCAGAAAACTGAAATTTCGGTGAAATTTGTTTAATTACTGTAGCAATTTTTTTTTCAAAATTTTTAATTTCATTGGGATTTAAAATCTCATCCTTAGCTGAAATCTAAAATCTCGATCGATCAAAATTTCTAATTTTTTTTCGGGATTTTAAACCTTGGTGATCGCGTGCTGCCGCAGTGTGCCAAGGCGGCCGGCCAAATTGGCTGTACCACTGTTGAACACGTCTATTTTTCTCATGGAAAAGGTAACCCATAGACACGGCACGGTGCAGATTGCATTTGGACCTTAGCCCTAAGTGCAGGCTGAGCCCAATAGATTCACTTTTTTTCCCTGAAAATGGGCCAAAAGTAATAGTGTTGTAAACTCAGCCTAGTAACGTCAGGCAAACCTCGGCGTGACAAAATTGTAGTGAGCCTATTATTAGCCGAATAATCACTTCTGGGCCTAACCTCGATACTAAACCAAAGGCTGGGGTCCCTAAAATTGGATCATGGAATAGATGGTCCACATATTCTTGGAGCCTACAATTGAAGTGGGGTCCTTACATTTCGATAACCATTCGTGGACATCAGGGTTCACAATATCATCGATAATCACTTGAATATCGTGATTAGCGATCATATCGAGTTGGTGCGGTATATAATACTGGTCGGTAAACCGGTTAAATTACAAAAATCAAGAAAATTAGAAAAATTTATGCTACGTAAATATCACGATGATCGTTGAATATCGCTTGATTTTTTATTAATATCAACCAAAAATCACTTTAAAAATCGACCGCCAAAGAACACAAGTTCACAAAAAATTTAGTCGATTATCGAGGCATATCGAGCTATTATAGGTGAAAATTGATTTTTTTGAGTTTTTTCTTCAAAAAGTTTGATTTTGAAACCATTTGATTTCTACCGATTTTTGACCCAATTTTTTTGTTTTTTTAAATCTCGATATGGTCAATTATTGCGATATCGATATTGTGAACCCTAGTGGACACTATGTTACCATCAAATTCTTGAATTGAAGAACATGCTCACTATTTGTCTTCCTCACCAAAGATTACATATCTTGTGACAGCGATATGATTGTGATGATCATGATATTGAGAAGTAGACTATGAATGATCTTTAAGGATATGTAGGACTTTCACCTCAGCAACAATTTTGTTTGTTGGAAGAAAACCAAAAGATATTTATCTGCATTTAACTTAGCCAAATGTTGATCTTTTTCGTAGGTGTCGTCCTTCAAATGAGTAAGTCCATCAAAACCCATCACAGGTAAACAAAACCTAGGAGAAGAACGAAAATTAAAGCAACTTTATCTAAGACAAAGAAGAACACTGAAGGAACTATAAAAATCTAAAATTAATTATGGAAATCAACAATCCCCACCCACCCAACACATATGAGAGCGCTGGAGAAGAGGTTAGAAGGATTGGTAACAGACAGGTGGAGTTGCAGACTACGGCTCTTTGCGGCTAGGGTTCCACGAGGAGAAAACTTGTCTTGATTGGATACCCAATCCTACGGTGGGTGCTATATACTAGGAAAAAGTTCGTAAAACACCTCCATAAAACAGCTCGAACTTTGGTTGAAAGTTTATCCAGCATTTGGAACAATGAAACCAGATATTTAACCTCCCAAACTTTGCAATCAGGTTCAAGTAAAACCCAAACAGGTTTTGTATAGTGATATTGTCCGTGTGGTGCAATGAGTGGATGGTTATGCCATGTAGAATGACACGCAAGCCATGTTAGGTCAATTACAACTGGGGCCCACAAGGCTTTTCCTCCATCGAGCTCCCAGCCATGCTTCCATGGTCGTCGGTCCCTATAGGCCCCTCTCTATTTTGATTTGGAGGAGAAGCTCCTATGGGCCGCACCTATCATTAGGGATTAAAATATAAACGAAATTTCCGACTGTTCTAAAGAAAAACAAAAACAGAAAATATCGGTATGGAAACAAAAATGGAAATTCTGTATAAATAAAACCGTAATTTCTTTTGAAAACTTGGTCTAGTTGGCCCAAAAAGGAGCATGGAGAATTTTCATTTTTTTTGAATTAACATAATTTTAGAAATACAAATGGCTTTATAGAAAATATCAAATAGAGTTCAAAAATTCTAAAAAATATCAAAAATACTTTGGAACATTTTGAACCTAAAAAAAATATTTCTAGCATAATTTTGGTTTTATTTTTCATGAATAAATTAATTTTATAAATCTAAAAATAGCAAAATGACATTTATAAACTCTAGAAAATCTAGGATAAATCAGCAAATCATAAATGAACATGGAATAATAATATGCAAAT
This sequence comes from Guadua angustifolia, assembly GCA_036346375.1. Lineage (NCBI taxonomy): Eukaryota > Viridiplantae > Streptophyta > Magnoliopsida > Poales > Poaceae > Guadua > Guadua angustifolia. The sequence goes on along the minus strand of CM070504.1, from coordinate 17,083,568 downwards.
TTTAGGGTGTTACACCTTTATAGTTGGAGGATTAAGAGTACATCGATGATAATGATATGAAGGAGGATGTGATAGTCTACTCTAGGGGACAAATAGCGAGCCTTCAGCTGATAAACTTAAGAAAAAACTTTCTAATGATACCGGTGAACATAACATTGGTCTTGTACCCGCTTTGGAACTAGAATGAGTTATATTGTTTTTGCAATCATATATATTGTGATCATGTACTATGTTCTTATAGAATTTTCTACTTTCGTTTCCATATCTGCTCCGTTCGACATCCGTTTCTGTCACTATCCGTTTCCATATCTGTTTTCAGGGTTTCTGATTTCATTTTTGTTACTGGTAAAAAATGTGAAAACAGAAATGAAATAACTATTTACCGACCGTTCCTGTTTCGTTTTCATTCCTACCTATCATTCATCTAAATTTGCTTAGCATCATACTTGGTAAAATCGCCCACTTAGTACGCCATGGAGGCAATATTACTGTGCAAAACCAGGTCAGAGTGTTATTTGAGCCAGATTGCAAAGTTCGGAGGGTCAAATATTTGATTTTACAGTTTGAGGTGCCCGACATACTTTTGAGCAAAGTTTAGAATGTTATATGGATCTTTTCCTATATACTTTGATCTTGTATTGCTAATACAAATAAAATATCATTCCAGAGAAAATTCCTTATTTACCATTGAAAGTTAACACGGTCTCTTATATACCATTGTGAATTTACCTCTCCCTTTAGTGCCATTTGATCTCAAATTCCATTCCTTATTTGCCATTGCTGTCAACTCTGTTACAACGAGCTATACCTGAAAACTTTTTAGATTTTTGTCATAATAACCCTGTTGCCCACCTTTTTCTTCTTTTCTTCTTCCTTTTCTTTTCCTATGGCCATCCCCACCACCCTCATCGATGCCGACCTCAACTCTGCCGCCACCTCTTGTGAGAAGTGCCCTAGCCTCTGCTCTCACCACCCACTCTGGTGCCGGCCTAGCCTCGTCCCCACCTCCTACATGCGCTGCCTCTAGCCTATGCCCTCACCACTTGTGCCGACATTGACATGGTTTCTACCCGCATCTCCGACGCACGGGACCCTGCTCACCCATCTTGGCGCATTGTTCTTGCCACTAGTCACTGTGTCACCCCCTCCTTTATCTACAATGCCAAACCACAAACTAGACAACCCCCAATTTACCATCTAGCATCATGGGCTTTGGTGTCGACAGAGCCTCCATGGATCGAAGTGTGAATATGTGCAGGAGGGCGCCACACGCCAATGCCCACACCACATACAGCTGCAGGTGCTGCTCACTGCTTGGCTCCAGTGAGCAAGAAGGGAAAGGAAGGGAGGAGGATAGAGGAAGGGAAGGAAGAAGGGTGAAAATGTCTTTTTGCGTGCCACTTAATATCTAAGGCCCTATTTATTTTTGCTTTTGATTCTGGATTTTAGCCTCAAAAGCGGAATAAAAAACAAACAACCCAATTCTAGAATTCAGTTCTCATAATCTAGCCCACCCATATACATTAGAATCCACAATCCACTTTATGTGTGCTTTTGGATTCCAGTTTTTGAAGAATCAGCTTCTCTACAATCACAAACTAGAATCAGATTTTAGACAATCCAAAGCAAAAACAAACATACCCTAACTCACGACAAAAAGACGAGTGAAAAATAGAAGATGAAGTTTGAGATTGAATGGCACTAAAGGGGCATGTAGCTTCCCGATGGTATAACAAGGATCGTGCCAACTTCCAATGGCAAATAAGAAATTTTCTTAGCAAACATCGGTTCAATTGAACATAGTCAATTACAGAAGGTTATGCTAACTCAATACTCTATCCAGTCACAAATAGTTATCATTTTGGACATAGATACAATCAAACTTTTGAAGCTTTAGCTATCAATATCTTTTTAAATATTTAAATTAGATACATAAAAATCAAATGTGTAGATTGATCTCGAAATGTACTTTCATAATATTATATCTTATTGGATTTTATAAATATATTATAATAGAAATTAGTAGTTAAAATTATATTTTTGAGACCGTATTGATATCTAAAACGATAACTATTTGTGACCGATGAGAGTACTAGTTAGCAGCAATTCGAGCTTATAACCAATGACGTTGGTGAGACAATGTGTACACACTTTCACTGGAAGGCAACGAGAATTTTTTTTAAATAATATTATTTTTTTTAGAAATTGCGACATTAATACTCGGTTTAAAAAAATTGCAAAAATAATATATCGGCGAAACGAAAATACTATTTTCGCCAAACGGTTTGGCGAAAATAAATTAATCTGGCGTTAATACTTGTTTTGAACTTATTACCTAGATTAGCCTATTTTCGCCAGATGCCACACCATTAGGTGAAAATAGTAAAACGCTTGTAATTTTTTATTCCGAACTCCGATTTAGGTGATCTTAGACTCTATGCGAAGCTTACTTCATAAGCTTCGCATAGAGTCCAAGATCACCTAAATCGAAATTCAGAGTAAAAAGTTACAAGCGTTTTACTATTTTCGCCAAATGGCGTGGCGAAAATAGAAAATAGCTATTTTAGTTATTTTCGCCACACCAAATGGCACCGTTTGGCGAAAATAGGGTCATCTCGGTGATTAGCATTTAAACCGCAGGATTAACCTATTTTCGTTAAACCGTTTGGCGAAGGTATATTATTTTTGTAATTTTTTTAAACCGAGTATTAATATCGCAATTTCTAAAAAAAATTATTATTTTAAAAAAAATCAAGACAACGATATCGTCAAGCGGGTATGCAGCAGCAGCAGCAGCAGCAGCAGCACGTAGACGCGCGCGGGTCATGTCTCGATCCAGCAGTTCCAATACAGTAGTTTCCTCGCTTTTAATTGCCACTTGCGCAAAATGATATGATCATTACGTTATTAGGTATCGACTAGGCATGCTTGAATGGATGCAAGAGTAAACCTAACAAACGTGGCATGACATAAACTACGCCCCGGCGAGTCCTCGGAAGGTTTCCGAAGATATCGAATTCTCAACTTGGACTATCAAATTCAAACCAAATGAATCAACGGAGATTCCTTTTCTTTCTCTTCCTTTAATTTCTTATGCAACTCGATTGACGTCTTCTTGTGGTTGGGAATTTGTCCATTTTTTATTCTTTAACCTATTAACTTCATTGTGTTCACCGTCTGCCTTTCTGCTTTAAAAAAAAATGGCAGTTCAAAAGGCACAAATTTGATTAGCACATAGTGCCGCCGGGCTTGCGTCAACCATTTGCTATGTTTTACTAGTATATGCCACACAGTTGAATTCAAGTTCAAGAATCGAAGGGAATATTTTGTTCTGTGAAAACTCTCAATTTGATTTCATATTTTTTTAGTTTTAGCGAAATGATTTGATTTGACACTAACGGTGCCCGTTTTTATGATTTTGATTTCAGTGATATGAATTCAACCCGTTGTTGCTACATGTTAGGGTTAGAAGAATGGTAAAATATTAGAGACACAATTTAACGTGCAAAAACCCTTACAGGAAAAAATCACAGGAAACAATTCACTATAGTGCTTCCAAGAATTACATGAAGAGGGGGTTGGATTATATAGCCAAAAGAGTTCTAACTGGAGAAGATTTGGACTAACAATTTGTTTAGATAAAACCAAAAGATATGGTAAATTTAGATATTGAGTTATCTCTAACAACCCCCACCCCCCAACTTGAAATACATAATGAAATTGAATCCAGAAAACATTGAAAGGTAATTAAGTACATAATACAAGTGCGTTAAAAGTCCAAAGGACTACTGAATAAGGAAGTCTGGAACAATCAATCCAAACACTTGTAGTGCAAAAAACCACAAAGGGTATAACAAACTGGAATAGTCTTATCCAAACGCTTCTCATGAAGCAAGATTGAACAAACAAACAGTAGGTCGAGAGAAAGACTAGAACAGTCTTATCCAAACGCTTTTCATGAAGTAAGATTAAGCAAGCAACTAGTAGGTCGAGAGAAAGATCGGAACAGTCAATTCAAACACATAGTTATCAACAAAGCAAATGAAGAAATCTAGATCTTCAAGAATTCATAACTCCAGTAAAGTCTGAGTCTGTGCAACTGACCTCCTAAAACAAACGCTTAATCATCAAATGACATTAGCCAAGACATCACCTGTGGTGCTGAATAGATAGCGAAGAATACATAACATGGATTTTTGCACATGCTCCACCTCGAACATAAAATTCGGCAAACAACGCTCATTGAAAGAGCAACTTGCATACGTAGGTATCACGTACATCAAACTACTTACTGAAAATCCATGACATAATTGAAACTGCTAAAAATATCAATATAAAGAAAAAAGTCTCGTGCCATCAATAGAGTATAAATTGCAGTAGACCTCTCATATCAAGCAATAACAACAAATTAACGTTGTGGTATCCACTCAGAAGAAGATTCTCGTATGCCATGCTAACCATAAAAAGTGGTATTAGAGCATTCCTACATTAAATTATGTCTCTAATATGTCGGTCACATACTCACATATAGAGCAGTTCTTCTTATTGGGCATATGCTTTCCCTTCTTTCTTTCTATCACCATCATGCCAAAAAAAACCTAATTACATAAAGCCTACTAGAGTTCCTGCTGCCGAACTATATACAACAGTTTTGGCAAGAAAAGAACATGATTCTCAAAAGAAGAAAGAAGAATCAAACAAGGTGGTTCATGGCGCATGTGCTTCGGTAGTATTGGGTTGTTTCGCCTTTCAGATGTCAACCATACCCTACTTAGCCAAAAGGAGGCAAGCGTTCACATTCGTGAAACAACCCAATATGGCATATACAGTGGTATAAACGGTAGCTGTCTATAATACACCTCTATATTATCTATAAACAATATTGAAGAGAACTCATACAATATATTACCTATATAGCTGTCTGTAATGATCTATCATATAATTAACAGACTATCTATACAATGGTATACACAGTATAAAACTGTCTATAAGGCCGTCTGTTAAATAGTAGATAACATCTTTCTCTGTCCTCATTCTCTCTCCACCACATCATCCAAAATCCTACGTAGTATACTTTTATAGACAGTATACATGTACTATTGTACACGCGCTAACTATGAAACTCCTTGAGCTGCTCATTTGGCAAGAGGCTTCTGAAACTTCTGAAGATTGAGGACACACGTCAACCACCAGCACTCAGACCTAAATAGATGACCTCCAAATCCTGCCCTCGAATGAGATTACGATGATCGACACGTCGTCATGGTAGTTCCTTCTGTCGCCGTGCGGTATGTCAAGCAGTTCACGGCAGTCCATACCTGCAAACCAGTCACATACTCACATACATCAATGTCAAGAAACTGGTTTAAATTCACATGCGGGATTGCTTGCGTCGTCAGAGAAGAGTTTGCTGCTCACCAGCTTTCCTTGCAGCCCGGAGCACCAGTTCCCCGACGAGGTAATGAGCGGGATCGCCGTGGGGATGCGCAGCAATGAACTTCTCCACCTGATCAACCACCTCTTTATTGGTGAAATACTGGTAGAGCCCGTCCGACGACAGCACCAGGAACTTGTCGTCGGAACCGATCCGGTGATGGCACAGTGACGGGATGCAACTGATGTAGGGGTCCGTGCTGACGTAATCAATCTTGAAGGCTTCTAGCAACCTACTGTTCCACTTTGGCTGCGAAATAGAATGGACATCCCTCGAATTGTCAGATTTGCAAATCAACATTTGAGCGAATTCTGATTATTTTAGCCACAGGTTTACTCTTTTCATGTGCAGTGAGAAAAATGCAAGGAACAGGCAGCAAACTGTCCTGTTGCCAGTGTCGATCATGTCGACATTGCAAGATGGGATGCATGAACTGCAGGTCACAATCACAGCTTTTAGTTTTTTTCGTCAACAAGTATAGCATTAGTAGCGCCTTTGAGCTACTGTTGGACAGTCGCTGATCAAATATGGTTTAAAGGGCCTACAGATGTGAAGAACAACTTGTCAAGGAATCAATTGGAAATTCCTACATCTAGTCCTAGAGTGATAGGCTGTTAGCAAAATACCCAATAAAAATGTTCATAATAGCTACACATGTTCAATGCGGCGCACAAGAAATTTCAGCAATTGCATAATGCACATCTTAGCACAAGCCTGAAAAGTGACAAGGGAAATGTGCTCCAACATGTTAAATTGATGATCCAAATTCAGAGATAAGGTCAACTTCTATTGGAGCGTAGCGGAGGCCCGTCACCGCTAGGCTTGGGTATCCAATCATGGAGCAGTTTCTAAGTTTGATCTAAGTCACCACTATCTATATATTCCTTCTTATAAGCCGCTTAGGGCGATTTGTTCCTAGCGTTTTATAACTCTCCAGAAAAATAGTAAAGTTTTGCCGGCCGGCACCTATGATTTTTTCCCGCAAGGGTTTTCCACGTTAAATCCATGTCTCTTTTTCTTTGTGATTTGATTTTCTTCATATATTTTGCGCGTCATTATTCTAACACAACAAGCATGCTAAAGCAGAAATAGAGGCACTGTTTGATTGTTTATACCTGCTTCAAGTAGCCAGCCCCAAATGCTCTCGTGACGTTGAGCTTCCCCTTCACCCTACCGTTGACAATGGCGTTGAGATCATCGAGATGCTGGCCCCTGATCCTCCTTACCTCCTGCACAGCCCAAATTCCAACAAACACAGCATGATGAATTGGTTGTATTAGTAACCGAGATCACTCGATTAGTTCTTATCGAGTCATATTCCAAGTTGCAAACAAGAAAGAAGATAGTGTACTGTGTACCTCCTCAACAGCCGTGCTGTGCTCCGGGGTGAGCTGCACGCTCTGCAGGCCGTCCATGTCGCGCGCCTCAAGCTCGCGCATGATCTCGGCCTTGAACTGCTGCAGGTCCTGCGCCGCCTTGCCGAGGATGTTCATCAGGTCAGGCTCCCGCCTCCGCGCCAGCACGGCGCGGCTGTCCCCGACATTCATCATGTACACGTCCGCGCCCTTCATCAGCATCACCAGCACGCACGACCCCATCAGCCCCAGCTCCGGGCTCTCGGCCGCGCGCTGCTCCGCCGCCTCGAAGAACGCCTCCTCCGTCTTCCCCAGCGCCCGGGCTAGCGCCTTCAGGACGTCGCGGTGGATTACCGCGCCCCCGGCCGTGGCATTGCCCGGAACGGGCCATTCCATTCGTCCCTTCTTCGCCTTACGGCCAGCTTCTGGGCTGTCATTGCCTGCGTCCACGGAACAGAGGTGTTCGGCATTGCCTGGAGCAGCTTCTTGGAGATTGTCCCCGGAGCCGTCGCCGCCTTGTATGTCGTCCCAGAGCACGCCTTTGAGCTCGCGGTGTACGGCGAGGTAGAGATTGGAGAAGAGGTAATCGGTCGCGTCGGGGCCGTTGAAGCCGTCGTAAATCCCGACGAACACCCAGCCGTGCTCCTCTGAGACCGCGACGTGGAACCGGTCCTCGCCGGCCATGCCCTGAGCCCACTGCACATTGCCGTTCGACGGCGAGCGATAGTCCCCGTCGCTGAAGGACTCGACCTTTATCGGCCCAGCAGGTCCCTGTGACCGGCGGCCGGAGCGCGGCGCATCAAACCCGAGCCTGGAGGCGACTCTAACCAAGAACCAGAGGAGCGATCGCTCATTGCGGCGGCGGGAGCGCTCGGCGCGGCGCTTGGCGACGAGCTGGAGCCTCAAGGAGGAGGAGGCCGACGAGGAGCGGTCCAGCGGACTGGACATGAAAGGCCGGTCCGAGAACCGGCCCGAGGTGGTGGACGAGGTTCCGGATGTTCCGGAGAAGCTGCCAGACACGGACAGGAGTGGTCCGGACATGGACAGCCTTGGTGGCGCAGCCTGGAGCGGCACGGTGGCGAAGGAGCGCGAGCTCTCGAAGGTGCAGGCGGACGACAGCGGCCACGTCAGCTCGTTGAGCAGGCGGAAGGACGGCATCGACGCGGACGTAGCCGGGTTGGCGCTGATGGCGGCGCCTGACAGAGAAAAGAAGGACAGCTCTGACGCCATCGCGGCCGCCGTCAGGGGCTGGTCGAAGGCTGCTGCTGACGGCACGTAGGTGAAGGAGTGGCCGTGGCTGTCGTCGGGGAGCGGTCCGGAGGCGACGGCGGCGGCGTAGGGGTCGCCGGAGAAACATGGGTTCTTTGTGATGCCATTGCCCATTTCGTTTTCTTGGGTTTGGGATTTTGGGGATCGGGGGAATGGAGGGGATGGATGAGTTGACCTTTTGGGAAAGGGAGGGTAGGGGGAGGGTGGTTTTGTTTATGGGAGTTGACTATAGTTTGAGTTGAGTGATGCAATAAAGGGTAGGCCCGCTTTTGAGTGAATGGTGACTGCCTTGCCTGGGGTACCATACATCTTACCTAGGAATTAGGAAGATTTTGCTAGCAATGCTTCCTAGTCCTACCATGGGAGACTAGGGCCATGGCTCTCAATCTTATGAGGGTTTTAGGCTGAGTTTGTTTAGGTTGGAGCTTAAGTTTATTTGGTTGGAATTTGGAAAAAATCTATTTGAAATTTGGATAAAGATGGCAATTTTTCAGTAAATAATAGTTAAGTTGTAAGGGCACTGTGAAGTGGGATTTTAGAAGTTTTCACCACCTCGAGAAGCATCGTTTTCTTGCTTTCTCGCCAGAGTGCAAATTGGGCTGTGAAGCTTCTCTCCGCTCTGCTAGAAAAATATTGTTTGTTTTGGCATGGCTTATAGAGGTGCAAAAGCCAAATAAGCTCAAGCTCAAGCTTAAACAAACTGAGCCTTAGAACAGGTAGAATGTCTTTCGATGTATATAGATCAGAGCTCATAATAAACAATTTGAGTATCTAAATCTATGAAGATGACATATCTAAATTTTAGGAATATATATATTTTCATATCTTGGAGATATGATGATGAGCAGTGCACCTGTTTCTAGGCGTCGAACCATAGTTTTAACGCTAAGGAATAAGAATGTGACAAAATTGGATGAGATGACAGGTCACGATATCTGTAAGTGAGAGGCAACATGGACTATAAACGAGATGTATACTATCATGCTATCCTACTTTACAGATGTACTATGACGTATTTGAATTTAATGTGCTATATGTGCTTCAGATCTGCGGTATATATGATAACAAGTATTGTATCTTTCTAGGTGTGGTCCAGACAACTGTGACAAGGTCAATGAAATGACATGTTGCAGCTTCTAGGCCACTGAATCACCCATTAGTTCTGTCCTAATTATTAATCATATATCTACCTTTTAGATTTAATCATATTCTTTGCTGAGTTCATAAATAACATATCCTTCAACTAGTTTTACTATATATAGTTACCATGTAAAAGAAATATATAGTTACCACCGAGAAAGTTGATGTATATATTGCGTAACTTTTTCTCGACGTAATTGAAGCATTCATTTCACTTAAAACTCGTATCATAAACACATAAATGTGGAGATTGTTGACATAGCATTTCTTCACACAGAAACTGTTTAGCGAAGAAAGTTAGACATAGTACAACCTTCTTAGGTAAATTGTTTGGAGATAGTGACATCAAATCACAACTATAACATTCATTTTATGTTTAAATTTTTCCAACCGAGGGTGCAAAGTTGGGGTGCCCATTGCAAATAAGATGATTATTATATTCGTTTGAGTTCGATTGGTGGCATGACAGAATGAGTAACAAAACCATTTTTTGGTAGATGTATACTATGTGGACACAGAAGACTATAACTGCTCCCATTTTTTACGAAACAAACGGCTGCTCAGTGCTCACTACGATTATTATTTTAAGCAGAATTAGTGATCTCCCATCTCGATTAAGCAATTTCCCAACAGTAATTTGAAAATGTTTGGACAAAATTAGAAGTAGTCTAGTACAGCTTTTCACGTGGAACTGAAAGCTTCCATTCTATTAGGTGTGTTCAGTTGATTGCATAAAGAGTGGCTCGCACCGCTGCATGCAATTTTCATCCCTCCGATTGTTTGTATCAAGCTTTGGGCCAGACTGAGTTCGTGCAAGATTACCTCTTAAGCATAAACCATGTTTGAGACCGTTTTTTATTATGCAAATTCTGAATTCTTTAGAATCAAATAGGTGACAGTTTTTTATTCTCAAGAATCCAGATTCTAGATTCTTCAAAAAGCTTCTTGAGAAGCTTCCTCCACAGTTAGAAGTGATTTATTCACAAAATCATAAGCTATTAATCATCTAATTTTTAGAAAATTCAGAATCTATACAATCAAAAGTTGTCTCAAATAGAGCTATAGTAAGAAAAATTAAACCGGTGATTGACCCAGTGAGCTCGTCGGGTCGTCCAATTCACCGGTCGGACGACCGATTTACCGGTCTAACTCTAACCGCAGAAAATAATAGGGTAATAGTAGCTTGTCAGTTTGGTTGAGAAGAGAATGGTTAAATATACATATTTTGCCTCCAGAGGCAACAAATCAACTTTGCCCAGTTGGTTTTGTGGGGCGCTGACCCACCTAGAAAACACAGGTGCTGAGCTTTTCTGGCGGCTCGCCGCCTCGACGGTATCCACACCATAAAAAACAATTAACATCTCTCGCATGCGGATTTATCTCCTCCTCTCCCCGCTCCAACTGTAGGCAACCCGATAGCATACCACCTTAGTCTAGCTCAACAGATACAACTAACCAAACAAGTCTATCTTGTCAGTCAGGCTTGCGCATCTTGGATGGGATGGCAATCGGCAGGGGTGGAGCCAGGGTTTCAAGTTAGGGGGGCAGGATACGTAGACCAACCAAAAATTATCATAGCACACAATTACTATTTAAATATACAAAATTTAGAAATTCAAATATACATATAATTACTAGTTACTAGCTAATAAATTCAAGTATACACACGACCAACTAAAACTTGGTTAGGGGGGAGGGGGACCACGAGAACCAACCAAAACTTAAAAATTCAAGTATACATACAATTACTAATTACTAACTAATAAATTTTATTTTCGTTGGGGGAGGGGGCCAGGCCCCTGCCCGCCCCCCTTGTCTCCGCCCCTGGCAATCAGGTGTGACAGGTACGAGTAGTGTTCGTCTATATCCATACCCGCTAGCCAAAATCTCTCTTATAGGCATACACGCGAAGGGTTACGGGCGAAAAATCTTGTCCATACCTGTCGTTCGTGGGTACCCGATACCCACGGGTATACCTGTCACCATCAATAATCCTTTCAACCAAATGGCACTAGGAGTTAAGGAGTTAATGAGCTATGGTGCTAATACTATTCTTTTGATGAAATTATAAGAATCAATTACATTTTGTTAATTGAAGAATGATTATCAATTATTCAAAATTCCAAATGTACATGAGAATAAGAATTCAAATAACATATATAGACAAATAACTTACAAATGCTCAACTTCAACAATTACTAATATGAGATATCATAAATTAGGGTTCAGAGAGTCAATTGCACGCCTGTTCTAGCCAATATGTCAGTAGAAGGTGGTGGGTAATCGGACAGAACGGACGGGTGGAGCTCCCTTGTACTCGTGCAGGTTTGTCCATTAGGTAAAGTTTGACCCCCCATAAACATGCCCACGGGTAACAAAAGCAGAATATACTCACTTTTATTAGGATTTTTACTCACAGGTATATGAGTAATTAGATAAGATTGTCATCCCTCATGCGTCAGAGGAGCCAAGCTAGTGAGATGAAGACAACCAAATGCATTCTTGTTGCCCAACATAAAAGAAACACACATGCGAATTCAGAAAGAAAACTCCTGACATTAATAGTCTTGAATAGCCGCCGATGCTATATGTCAAGATCCTATAAACATGAGATTATTATAGAGACACAAGATGTTGATTCTCAACTCGCTGTCCTCTTCGTTGATATATGAAGTATACTAGGTTGAGTTGCGTATGCCGCGCCGCGAGGAAAAAATTTGGCACGAGGTTTTTGCAAATCGAATTTGCGGAACTACGGGTCTCTTTTTTCAAAATAACCGGTGGAAGGATCTATTTACGATTTCAATTTTTTTTAATAAAAAAATCGACGAAAGGACCTAAACGCGATTTCCAATTCAGCTATAAACCCTCGACGAATCTGTGTTTTTTTAAAAACCGTTTTTTTAGAAAATTGTGTGCAAAAAAATGACGAAAGGACCTAAACGTGATTTCCAATTCAGCTATAAACCACGTAAAAACGGCCAAAAGGATCTAAAGGACCTAAACGCGTCAAAATTTCGATATTTCGGAAAAATAAACTTTTTATTTTCGCAAAATCACCAACCGGTCAAAAATAGTCCAGAGGAAAAAGGTCTATTTTACTTAAAAAATGTTCACAAAACCACCCGGCCAAAAGGATCTAAACGTGATTTTTAATTTTCCCGAAATAACCTAAACGCGATTATCAAATTTTCTATATTTTTTCGGGTTTTTGTTATGTTTGATAAAAAAATGGAAATATTTTTTTCGGTTTTTGTTGCGTTTGTTAAAAAATGGGTCGGGCCTCACCTATAAAACTCGATGAATCTGCGTTTTTGGTGATGAAAATATTTTTAGGGTTTTGGTGGCGGAAAAATTTTTCCGGTTTTATGGTGGCGGTTATTTTTGGCTTTTCCAGAAATTACCGCCAGGACCTAAACGCCAAGAAAAAAATACTCAAAAACGTAATTTCAAGAAACGGAGGTTTTTTTGCAAAAGCCGCGATGACACGTGGGACCTAATTGGTCGGGCCGGAATTCTTCGCGTGTAATAGGTTTGACTAGGATGGTATTAAGACTTCAATGACGGTTGTGTCGTTACAAACACTATGACTTAGGTCTTGTGGGAAGCTATAATTTGTTTGTTATAAGTGTTCGATTGAATCGACTACAAAAGCCATTTTTAGTCTATGTAATATCCTGAATGAGAGAAGGCATAAATAAAGAGCAAATAGATAGGCTGTTACTGCTTGGTTGAATAGAAAGAGTTTTATTAGAACTGAAACAATGAATCACACTAAGTGGAAATTAGGAGAACAAAGCACATATCGATAGCAATATTTGAGCAAGCGGCAAAAGTTCGATTGAATCGTGACTCTGTATCAAAAGTAGCTACTACTCGTTCACATTTGTAAAGCATTAATCTACCAGCCGAAAAATTTTGTGCTAGACAACGATAAAGTACAGCTGAATAGATATGTATACTGGTATTTATGTATAAGCAGTAGTGCGAGCGGCGAATGAAGAACAAAAGGTCTACAGGGACTATTTTGTTTGACCAGAAGGCTAATAGCTGCAGTAAGCAGGTTTGGATATCCAAAAGTATATAAGCTTACAAAACACACTAATTCTAGGGCTGAAAGCAAATAAGCGCACGTATATATATGGAGGACATAAACATAACCTTTATCGTTTTCAGAGCGAGCCGCAATCGGGCGATCATCCCGCAATTGGTGTTCTATTTTGGACTGTGGCTGTGGTAAGATTGAAAAATAGCTGAGTTAAGCTATAAAAGAATACTTAGTCTGTAGGTTTATCTAAAATAAATATGGATCCGTAACCAGATATAATATAGGGAGTCATATTGCTTGTTCTGTTATTGTAACATACATAAGTCTAGGGAATAAATGTTTTTGCTACCAGTAATCAAAGTTTTCTGTGGGGCACAGGGAAAAAAATGCTAAACCGTATAAGTACAGTTTGGAAGATGTGTATTGTCTGTTAAATGTGCAGGTATAAATCGGGATTGTGACAGCCATATTTTTGTAGAGAAACAGTAGCTTTGATTATATACCATGTGAGAACTCTATGTAATCAGATATAATACAGGGTGCTATGTTGGTTGTTCTGGTACTGTAACATACATAAGTGTAAGGAATAAATGTTTCTAGTATCAGTAATTAGAGTTTCTTGTGGGCCATAGGGAAAAAAAGGTAAAGTGTATAAGTGGAGCTTCGAAGGCGTGTTTTGCCTGTTAAATGTTTAGGTATAAATTGGGATTGTGACAGCCATATTTTTGTAGAGAAACAACGGTATTGAGCATATAGTATGTGAAAACTCTATCTAAACATCCTCAGTAAATCGAATGCGGAGACATTCTATATCTAGTGTGTTCAATTATGGATGTTTAGATAACAATATTTGTAATCCTGGGAACGAAGCATATGACTGAAGACAAACCTCGTGAGCGGGGGGAATGTGTGGAAATATATCAAGCGATGCAGACGGGGTTGTTGTTTCGGCTTGAGGACTGCCCAGGTGAATATCCTTTTTAGAGATAGCCAGCTGTTCACCCTGTTCAAAGCGAACAGGAGTAGTGTTCTGTGGTGTAGTCCCACTATCAGGTAAGATAGCTGGGATTTCATGGTGAGTTTGTGTATCAGCAGTCGTAGATCCCAGTGGAGGGAGGAGAGCTAGGATAGAGTCAACCTGATACGATATTTTTGTCCATTGTAGAGCTCTTTTTGTGACAGACACTTTCCAATCTAGATCCTTTCTTGTAAGGATTACCAAAAGAGGAAACAACATTGTTTAACCTGCTCATCAAGCAAAATGAAGTCGAGCCGTAATATTCTACCAGTTTATCTTCAACAAGCAGATTCGAGAAACGTGTGGTCTTCACATCGCACACACCAAATGATGCGATTCTTGGTTGATGTCTTTTAGTAGGGCGTAGTCCATCTCAGATATATAAAAAGGAAAAGAGTGAGCTTTACGAAACAACATAAACGCCATGTGAGGCCGCAAACCGAGAGGCACTGGGACTATAAGCATTGGAAGCAGAGGCTAGACATAGGAATATACTCAATAAAGCCGGTACAACTAATGGTTGAAGCAGACATCAATAGCTTCAGTAATATTTGTAATCACAAAATTTAAATATGCACAAGCAGTATCGTCATTGTAGGATTTGTATATAAAAGCGCAATGCAAAATAACAGAAGAGGTTTAGCAATGAATAAACAATAGAATGACCTAATGAGGCAAGCACAGACTGAAAGGATTGCACAACACAGAGGCACACTATGTCTGAATTGGGGAAACACAATGGTAATTGAATAAACGAAAGAATCTCGTGGTAAACTATCTTTTTCATCATTGAGCCAGTAGTTCCATCTTCATTTTCTTGTAAGAGTTGTAATCAGGAAATTTAAATATGCACAAACAGAATTCTATTGTGTAGGACTGTATATAAAAGCAAAACACAAAATAACAGAAGAGGTTTAGTAATGGATAAATAATAGACTGACCTAAAGAGGCAAGCATAGACTGAAAGGAGTGCATAGCACAGAGGCACACTATGTTTGAATTGGGGAAACACAACGGTAACTAAATAAACGAAAGAATCTCATGGTAAACTATGTTTTTCGTCACTGAGTAACAGCTGTAATCTAAAACAAAATACGGAGAAACGGAAGGGCATTGGCCAGGACTGTGTATATAAGCGCTATACAAAATAACAGCAGAACAAATAGACAACAAACTGACCTAAAGAGGCAAGCATGGACCAAAAGTAGCGTATAATACAGAGGAACGTCACACTTGCAGCGGGGAAATGTAAGGGCAATTAAATAAATGAAAGGATCTCATGGTAAACGATGTTTTTCGTCACTGAGCCAGCAGTCCCATCTTCATTTTCTATCAATATGGTCAGCCCTTCTCTAGATGTTACTCTAGAAACTGCAACATAAAACTGGCCGTGTGTAAAGACTGGATTCCTTAGGTAGATACCCACTTTGTTTAATGTTTGGCCTTGGCATTTGTTTATTGTCATTGCATAGCAAAGCCTAATTGGGAATTGCCTGCGTTGTAAAGTAAACGGCCATTTTGGGCTTGTTCCATTAAGGACGATTCTTGGTATACATACTGACTCACCAATATGCGTTCCTGTCATGATTGTGGCCTCTAGAATTCTATCACCGAGCCTGGTTAATATAAGGCGTGTTCCATTGCATAAGCCAAGGAACTGATTAATGTTTCTAAGAAGCATGATAGGGGCACCAATCTTTAGAGATAACCTATGTTGAGCAAAGTTGTTTATGACAATTGAATGGAGAAATTCGGGTGGATATAAAATATCAATATCTGCAGGTTGCTCACTCGGGTTGGCTATTCTGTCATAACTCAAATATTCTCTAACATGTGACGGTACTTTAGCAAGCATAGTGCTGTTTATCTCATCAACTACTGAATTGATGGGACATACGATAGCACGGGCTGACAAGTAAACAGGATCTGAATAGTTTGTTGCAAAATCATCATATACAGCAGCAGCAATCGAGGCCACCTTATCTGGGCCTGGCTTCAGCAAAAGGTCATCCGGAATCCGAATCCATGATCGGTCTACACTTCCTGGTTGGGTATGTGTTGGCACAGAACCGTTACCTACATCATTGATCCATTGGGCAAATTCTTGCAGCTTGTTTTTTTCCTCTAAGGATAAAGAAGGATCTATCAGGCGCATGTTAGTTGTTAGACGCATAACATCTATATATTTCCAAAGTGGTGATTTTGGAAGCGATGCAGCAACTATGTCTGCTCGGGAACCACCTTCAATAACAGGTAATATCTGTCTAAAATCACCACCAAACAAGATTGGTTTACCACCAAAAGGCTTGGTAGCATTAGCTGGATCATCAAGGCAGAGTATGTCACGGAGAGTACGATCAAGAGCTTCAAAGCAAAACCGGTGTGTCATAGGAGCCTCATCCCATAATATCAAAGCAGATTTTCTTACTAATTCCGCAAGAACAGTTCCCCTTCGCACATTACATATGCTTCTGTCGTCAATACTGAGCGGTATGCGAAATCTAGAATGGGCGGTCCGGCCGCCTGGTAACAGCAAAGCGGCTACCCCAGATGATGCCACAGCTAAGACAATCTGCCCTTGGGATCTGAGTTTTGCAATGATGGCATTCCACAGGAACGTTTTCCCTGTTCCTCCGTGGCCTGAGATGAAGCATACACATCTCTCTCTGTGTAAAATCCTAAACATTACACTGTCATATATAGCAGCCTGGTCATTATTAAGCATGGCATACATAGAATCTGCCTGTGTAGAAAGTTCAGCGGCGTCGTAAGATAGCTCCTCAAGAACTAATCTGTTAGCAAGGGCATCATTTGAATTATCGGTTGGCATTGGCAGATTATATGTTGATATGGACAAACCATTATTTAAGAACAGAATAGTAAGCTGGCTCAACAATCTGTTCTGTAGCATGATATCAGGAACCACGTAGGCAACATCGTTAAGAGAGGAACGGATGCTATAGGCAATATCATCAGCCATATATCGCCAATATCTATTAAATAAAGTGCGGACATCACCAACATCACAGTAAACAAGCACGGCCATAAAAAGATTCCTCAACTGATGTGACGTCGCCCACAGCACCCCTTCATCAAAGAGAGAAATCCACTCGGTATCATCACCAATTAAACCACGTGCTTTGCATGCTTTGTGGCGCGTAAAATCATTAAGAAGCCAAAACGATGGATCGGTAATGAAACAGACCTGCACGTATAGGGCCAAAGGATGTCCCGTCTTTCAAGTCAACCATGAACTCATCTAATTTCATTTTGTAAACACGCGTGATCATATCAGATCTGTCGTGTGGTTTTTGGCCTGGCTCAAAACTGATTGCCTCAGCTATCTCCGGCCATTTAGGGTTGCACGTAAAAGTGGTGAATAGCTGAGGAGGACCGTAGGCTCGGCAAATCGACATAGAATCATGATAGTTTTGTATCATATACCTCTTCCCACCGGTAAAACTTGCTGGTAAGATTGTCTTTATCCCAATATCTTTTCCGAGGCTATTTCCTTTACAGACAGCATCCGATATACCCTGATAAGTCTCAGATCTAAGCTTATCTTGATTGTAAAAATGAAAGGACAATCGGCTTGCCTCGATGCATGAGTAGGCATTAACATTGAGCTGATCGGAAAGCCTACCACAACAAGTAAATGGATTCGTTTCACCTTTACGATAATGAGCTTCATAGCGATAGTATTCCAACATTGAAACATCTTCACGCATACCTAAAGGCTGGTCATCAACCTCCTTTAGTTTCATGCCTAGATGAAATCCTCTGTCACCATGAGGAAAGAGCAAAGGGTACTGTAAAGCCATCAAGCTTGGATGGACGGGCGAGATATGTTTGAATTCTCCGTAGCGTGTCTGCACCACAACATCAAATCTGCAAGTATCAACCGAAATGCCTCCAACCAATAGGGCAGCTAACTCTGAGCCTATTGGCAGGGAATAGCGGCCATCGTCCATCTTCTGCGGTCCAATAAGCCTCACAGCAATATCAGGAGCATCTGGTGATAGGAGCCTATCACGTGCGAGCCTGAATTGCTGAACAATAGGATTACAGGTGTCCAACATAGAAATAATATCTGCCACTATGGCTGGATCAGGCAGGTCATTGGCGGGAGCATCTGATGAGCAAATGTTGAGGCGATTTTGAAGCTCATTCGCAGTGTCATATATATAGAGCTGAGCAAATTCAGGGCGACGGCCATCGGCAGGCAAAAGAGACCCAATACGATGGTGCACAACTCCGTTAATACGGAAAACATAAGGTCCATCGCCAGTATTAATACTTGTGTCAATGCTAACTCCAAGAGAGGCAAACGCAAAAAGAGAATTATACTGTCTTATTAATCGCATGAAAGTATTGGATCGGGGGCCTCCATCGAAACGAATAAGGTCTCGTAATGGAGGCGGAAACTGGCTGCGCGGAGGCAGGGAGATCCTCCCTCTACGACAACAGAGGTTATAGGCAATACGGCCGCGCGCATGGGAGCTCTGGCTTTGTATCCTCTCCTGGTACCAAAATATGGCTGAGCACTTATCACAAGAATAATCAGGCCCGCCATAATACGATCTACCAGGATAGGTAGCTACAGCAAGGAAATGGGGGACAAGCAAGGTCAAACAGTATAGGGCGGGAAAGCAAAGGCAAAACAGTAACAGTACACAAGGCGGGGCTAACCAGATAGGACACAAGCATACCTTTTAACGAATCAACATATTCCTTCGGCAAAGAATATACATGAGCAGCAGGAGCATAGGGGACGGAGCCTTTAAGAGGCAGCGGCATAGGCAGGCACGAACGGCGAAGCACGGCCGCAAAAACCCAACAACAGAGCGAGCACACATATAAGTAACGAAAAGGAAATATCGGGAGAAGAGCAGGTAAGAACAAAAAAACACAAGGATAACCTTGTCTCACGAGTTGGACAAGCATGTTAGCAGCACGTCTTTTTGAACGATTCCGACGAGCAACGGCCGGTGGCACAACAGGGAGAAGATGGTCTCCTGGACAGATCCGTATACATAAACTACGGTGCAACAATAAACAGGCAACGCCGAAACGGGCACATAACCTAAGCGGAGGCAAGAGCACTTATCAAACGTACGCTGCCACTGAGACATCGGGGCAGGCCAGACCACTCCGCTGGGCAAACAAGGATGGACTGTGCATGAAAGCGGTGATCCTGATACGAAAACAACGAACAAACAGGGTAGCGTACACAGGAACAACAACACGAGACGACAGGTATGAATCCCGCGAAGCATCCAGAGCCGCCAATCATAAAACGATGACGCGAGGTGCACATGCAAAGTCAGAATCGCAGGGCACAAAGAGCTGATGCAACACGAAGAGACAGGCGGAATAGCGGCAACGAATATACTCTGGGTTCCTCGGCCGGCCGCGACGGCCGAAACAAGCGCAGCGTGAGCAAACATAGCTACAGAATAAATCGACGATAATCCCGGTGCACAAGCCTAGTTCAACGGAAAAGTAAAGACAAAGAAGAAGGAGAGAGCGAAGCGATGGAAGCTTTACCATAAACCGCAACGCAGAGCGTGACGAACAAACGCTCGGACCGAATGCGAAGGAACGAGGAGCGGAACCAGGCGCGCGAAGGAAGAGGAATGCCCTGGCGTCGTGGGCGCCGCGACCGCAGCTGACGATCGGCGAAAGCAGGACGGCGGGCGACGCCGCGACAAGCGACCAAGCGAGGAAAACTGCGCAGGAAAGGACAGAACAAGATCAGCAAACACATATAACAGGTAAACCCTAGCCAAACCCTATACCATAACCTGGCTCCAGGAGGCTCAATCAAAGGAAAAGGAACGGCATTGCCGAAGAAGGAACGAGGGAGCGACGCACGGGAAACGAGCAAACGAGGGAAAACCTGCAGGGAAAAGGCAGAACAAGATCAACAAACACATATAACCGGTAAACCCTAGCCAAACCCTATACCATAACCTGGCTCCAGGAGGCTCAATAAAAGGAAAAGGAACGGCATTGCCGAAGAAGGAACGCAAAGGGCGTAAGGCGTACCGGCAAACGGAACCTGCAGAGCGCGGAGGAAAGGAGAGCGCAGCGGGGAGGCTGAGCACGCAGAAAGGGCGATCGGGGCGGCTAGGAAGGAAGAGCGGCGGAGTGGCGTAAAGGGCGGGACGGCAACGGCGGCATCGACGAAAGGGCGAGGCGGAGCGATCGGAGGGACCAGCGGCGATTCTTTCGGAGGCGATACTTTCGGGGGGCAAAAGCGGAAGAAGCCGGAGGAGACGCGGGGCGGACCGAGGCAACACAACACGCAAGAACAATCGGGAAGGCGCAGCGCTTCCCGTTCCGTCGCAAGCGAAGCCACGCGGAAGGGCGGATGGGCACGGACGCAAGGATGGACGGGCGGCGTTTCCCGGGCGACGTGGCCACCACGGCCGAGCGGCAATGCCTTCCGGCCTCACGTTCCGTCGCAAGCGCAGCCACGCGGAAGGCCGGATGGGCACCAACGCGCGGACAGACGGGCGGCGATTTCCGGGCGACGTGGCGGCGTGGCTCGCACCGTTTTATATATTAGTTATATGTATAATATGCTAGTATATGCCCTCGCTTATAGTGAGAGAGAACTTTTATTGGCCAAGTACCTAAAGTAGAATGGAATATTCCATAGCAGTTGATAGCGTAACCTGAATTGTCATCGATAGTGTAACCTTTGACAAAATTAGGAGTGGTCCTGTACAGCTTTTCATGCGGAACAGCGAAAGTTTCCATTCTATTGTTGCCCAACACAAAGGAAACTCACATGCGAACTCATATGCAAGATTGGAAAGCAAACTAATGACATGTCCTTCGCATGCCGTCCGTGCGTACAAGCGAATTTTACATCGTCTTGTTAGTTTTTAACTAGTCCGACATGTATGAATGAGAATACAAATCTAGCTTCCTCACCATAGAATTTGAATTTTGGCCTCCTCCGCCGCGTTCCCACGCTCTTCTATTGTGAAAGTCGGCCTAACGTACTTCGGGAGTACAGAAGCAGACCAGCACGATGTGAACGGTATGGCTAAATGCAGGAGCACGCGCCACCGTGGCCTCCTGAGGCACCCAAGCGTTGGAGCAGTGGGTAAGCATGGGGCATAGGCGTAGAAGGCTGTCTCCTACGATAGAGGAGCGCAGAATTATGTTTTGGAGGCTAGATTTGGAAAGCTATATTTAAGAAAAACGATGAAAAAAAAGGCTAGAAAATAGATCAATTGCATGAATGAAGCGAAACCGCGACAGGGTAAGTGTACAAAGAATGGGTTCGGAAGGATACACAGTGGTCAAACGAGGCCGTGGTGCACTACAATCCGTCAGCCCGGAGACATGCAAACTGCTTCCGCTGACGGCACGGCACCAAACATCCAGCGGACCAGATCTTCCGCGCCGAGTCCCACCCGGCCTGGCGGATACTCAGCGGCCCGTCTTGCTACGAGGATTTATGGGCTAAGTAGTAGAATGCACCGCACTTGGGCCCAGGCCGCCCAGCAATTCAGCGACCAACCTGCTGGCCTGGCCGCCCAGCGGGGCCGTCTCCGCCGCACGGCCCTTCCTAGCTCCATGTGCCACTCCGGCGTGCGGCGCACTTTCTTGAATAGTATAGTATTAGTGGAGTAGCCCCTTCCATGTTTTTTTCCCCTAAAACTAGCCCTGTGCGACAAATTTTTGAAAAATAGCACCTTCTCCGCCTTGGAAGACCGGACAGGTACCGCAGTCTGAAAGCGCGAAAATACATGATCAGCGTGCTTGCATAGTGCGGAAGGGGACGTGGATCGTCTGTCGTACGACAGAGAATTGCTTTCCATGGAAGGTGGTCTGTACATGGCAAGCACAGTAGCACGACGCACCGCGTGGCCGTCTGCACATGCTGCCCGCCTATGCAAACGCACCTGCCCACGCGAGCGCGCCGCTTGTGCCTGCTCGTGTGCTCGTTGCACATGCACTTGCCCGTGCTCATCCATGCTACCAGACCATGGCAAGTGGGTCTTCTACGTGGGAGGAGAGAGTTATTTTTGAAAAATTATCACGCGGGAGCTAGTTTTGGGATAAAACGCAATATGACTACTACAGTAAACTCTTTCCCTTTCTATCATCTGCACCGCACTCGGCAGAAAAGGTTCAAAATCCAACTAAATTTTGGAAATTTCGATTGAGAGCGAGATTCCAAATCTTGACAAAATAAAGAAAATTGAATAAAATTCCAATTGCTATAGTATTTTTAGAAATTTCAATGAAATCTCTGTAATTTTGACTGTATATTGAATTTTTTGGACTGGATTTATGTCAATACCCTTTAGAAATGTCATCTTCTTTGAAAAATATTTTAAAAACTAAAATTTTAATAAGTTTTATAAAAATAATATAAACATTATTAGATTTTTATAAAAATATATGAGCTTGATCATGCTCTAAAACAATTTATGGTACCGTATTTAATAGTCTAGGATTATAAAAAAATTATCAAAAGAATAGAACTTCATTTATTATCTTTAAAAAATCAAAAATAGAAGGAATATAAATCAGATAGTAACATTGTCATTATTTTGTAAATTCGCTCGAGTGTGATTGTGAGCCAAAAATTTTTATGAGAGTTTAAGAATTTCCTTTGAATCATTATCTAAAAGTTTCAAAAATTCTAAACCTTTTTTTTATTTGCTCAATCAAATCTATAGAAGCAATATATAAACTCAACCAAGCTTCTATTAGGATAGTACCACTGTCAAAAAAAATTAAAATTCCTCAAACTTGAACATCATATGAAAATTTTCTGAGAATATTAGTGATGCTTCAGGACCATCAAAAAATTTATAAAATTTTCTAATATGGTTTGAACAATCTATCATTCGGTTGAAATTTGTGGGTCAACCTTTTATCAAGACATTTCTCAGGCTTGATCATTATCTGAAAATTTTATTAAAATATTATTTATGTGTTAGCAGAATCCAAAAAAAATTCAAATTTTTTAACATGGTTTGAACTATTTTTCATTCGATTGAAATTTACTAGTTAGACTTTTTATCAGGATAGTAGTACTGTCGGAATTTTTAAAAATTCCTTAAGCTTGATCATTGTTTGAAAATTTTATTAAAATATTATTTATGTGTTAGCAGAATCCAAAAAAAAAATTCAAAATTTTTTAACATGGTTTGAACTATTTTTCATTCGATTGAAATTTATTGATCAGCCTTTTTATCAGGATAGTAGTACCGTCAAAATTTTTAAAAATTCCTCAAGCTTGATTATCATCTAAAATTTTTATGAGAATATTAATGACGTATCAAGACCATCCAAAAAAAATCTCAAAATTTTCTAATATCGTTTCGACCATTTTTCACTCATTGAAATTTGTCGAGATTTCAGCAGTTTCGGTTGAAATTTAGGTAATTTTGGCCAGAATTTGAGAAATTTTGTTTAAAAAATTCTGAATTTTAAATTCAGTTTTTAATTTTGATCAAATTTTATTCTGAACTTTGATTTAACTCATCTCTAAACGTGAATCAGAGATGAAATTTCGAAACCTGCCCGGTAGAGCGGTCTAGCAACTCCCGTCCGGACTTCGCGCTCCGTACGCGTGGCCTGGTTTCTCACTCTTAGGCAGCCCACCGCCAGGAGCCTTTCTTGGTGATTCCGGCCGGGCGGCGCGCTGCCGGAAGGGCCATGGGCTGCTTGGATGCATCATGCACTTGGCAACCTGCCTGTGTGTTGTTCGGCTTCCCAACATGGCCGAAATGGCCCAACGTCTCTTCTCTTCTCTTCATTTCCTCTGGACATGGCGAGTGCGATTGGCGTTTCCCTTTCGGAAAAGGAAAGCTTTTCGTTCACTTGAAATTTGTCAGCATCGCCTGTCAACGTCTTCACAGCGGCGCTCCAAGAATTTGCAGCTGGATGGAGTCAATGGTGCCGTGCCCGCTTGCCACGCTTTTGCTGCGTCGAATTACAGATCGCGCGAGATACCCTCGGTCCCTCTCGGCTTCACCCTCATGGGTTCACGGACACAAAGAAGTGATTTTTTTAAAAAAATAATCCAAATTTTAAATAATTCTAAGAAATGATACTAAAAAAAATAGAAATATACATCTATAACCATTTTAATTGGTGATAGAACCTCCGTCGACATTCTAAACGGCGACAAAGCCTCTACTGTCAATCGAACCGGTGAAATGCTGATTTAGTAGCCAGTAAGGATCTCTGTCGCTATTAAAATTGGTGATAGAGGTTCTGTCGCCACTTCGACCGGTGATCGAGCTGATGTACCATTTAAATTAGCGACATAGATTTTGTCTTGTCCAAATGACGACATAACCTTAATTGATTTATTCAAAGATAAAAACATTACGAATTAGGCTATATGGTGAGAGAAAAAAAACACTGAAATAAGTAATGAGCTGAAGTAAATTATTATTTTTTCCTTTAGGGAATGACAACACAATCGAATCTTCTTTGTTGCGTAACCGACGGTTCGTTAGTGATATTTTTTTGTTCAAATAAATCGAATGCCACCATTTTAATTGACGATTTGTTTACTATGTCATCAATTGAATGGTGACAGTTGATGTGGCCATCCGTATGGCACTCTATCATCATTTCAATTGCCCATATAGTTAGAGTCTTTGTCGTTATGTGGAATAACAACAAATTAAGTCTCTATCATAGTTTGGAATGCTGACAGAAGCCATGTCGCAAATTAAAACAATTACAGAGGTATATTTCTATAATTTTTCCCTGTATTATTTTTGTACAAAAATTTAAAATGTGGATTATTAAAACAAGGACAAAATAAGTCTCTATTTTTGCTTTCAAGGACTAGAAATTACCAAATTAATCGGTAAAAGAAGATCTACACTATTGATTACGGTAGATTCATATTACAACTGTCAATATTAATTAGTTACAAATATAAAAGTTGTTATAGTTGTGTAAGAAATATTACTGTATTTTCAATCACATATTATATATTGTAGTTGTCTAACAAAATACAACCCTATTTGTAAAATATAAGCACCATGTTTAGAAGTGGGCATCATGCCCTATCAGATCGGCCCGACACGGGTTCATGGGCTGCGTGCTTAAACCATGCCGTGTTGCCATAGCTTGGGCAACCCACTGTGTTGTGTCGTGCTAACCCGACTCGCCTTCGGCAAGTCCAAGTATGGTTCAATTGTAAGTCATGCTGATTTCATGTCGTGCCGGTTGAGACCCAGTCTATTTGTACTATTGCGACAAGAGGAAAATAGCCGAAGATGCATAGAGCTGAAACAGTAGGACACAAATATTGAAAAAAAGTAACTAAATTTTATTCATTCTTAAATAGGTATAGAATTATTACCTCATTAAAAACATTACACCCTAGTACAGAGCGTCGGTTTAGTGCACGCGCTCGGTGTCGGTGAGTATGTACTTTTCAGTTTTTATTATCCACCTTTTGACATCACCATTGTCTCTCTTTTCTCTACATGCGACGACCGCAACGACGCCTACGGATGGCTATCTAACTTAACGAGCTATTATCGAGTTTGTTTTGAAATTGACATATTTCAACGTAAAATCATTTTGTTTACTATTTAAGTGGTTATTTAAAATTTGAGCTAATGAGCTACTATCGAGCCGAACCTCGTTAACTTTTTTTCGCTCGAAATGGACTCATTTTAATTTTTAACCTATTAACTACTTTAATCAAAGAAATTTTGATTCAAACCATAACGAGTTTTTGATAGCCTTAACAGCGCCGACCACAAAGCAAACCACAACATGCCGCAATATCGCGACAGAGCACCTTGCCGCATGTTGTACCTACTTAGGGCCCATCAAGCCTGTTTCGTGCCATATCGGCTGAAGCACAGTCTATACAGACGTAACAAGCTGTGCCGTTTATCATGTTCGACCGTAAGACCCAATATAACCCTATCATTTATGTCTGCGGCCCGGTCTATACCTCACCCAATAACCAGATCTAATAGTGTTGTAATAGGATCTTGCACGGAATGTTCGGCTAGTTCGTATACTATCGTCGAGGCTACAGAATCTCTGGATGAACATGTGCAACCGTGCAAACATCACCACAAAATAACAGCCTATTGGTTCGAAGATTAAGCAGTGTTGTCGCCATGCTGTTACTAACAATAGAAGAAAGGGGGAGGGTCTATTTATCCTCTAAAGTGAGCTCCTCCTAGCCTCCACATCCAACTTTTCCTTCTCGCCAAGCTCCGCACATCTTTACCGTCATCGTCGTCCCCCGCTTCTACTATCCCCGTCCATTGATGCCCTCGCCGTCTTGTTGGGTTATTGTCGCCACAACCCTATCCGACCTAATATTCAATCCTCCCCTTCACCGTACCGCCCACCATCCTCTTCCAAACCTGCGGCTAGTGGTGTCACCTCTACCTACTGCCAAGCCGCCACCTTCCTCCTTCTACAATAGAGGTTCTAAGAAGAATATGAGCCAAAGACAAATGAACACAGGCAAGCAATTACATACTATTTGGTCTGCATAAGCTTGTCCATTTGAAGAGTGGTTAATATCACATCGATCGTAATTAATTACTCATTGATTTCAACAATTACTCAAATGTATAGGTGGCTAAATTTGAGAAAGACACAACTAATACTGCGTCAATTCACTGTCTCTCTTCGTCTTCTAATCTGCAGGGGCTCTTCGTCTTCTAATCTGCAGGGGCGCCGGAGCAAGCGGGATCGTGCTGCGGCTGAAGACCGACGACGTGAAGCCCGGGCATGGGCCCGGCCTGGCCGGGCCTTGGCTCCGCCACTGGGCTCCGGTGAACTTTTCTCTAACCCTCGGTAAATAGTAATGGGATAATTAATACTATAACATTCTAAAGGTTGGTACATCAGAAAATACCACTCGTTATCTCAATAACATGTTGTCTCTGAACCCATATGTCATTAAAACAACGCATAATATTGCTTAAAGTGCTACCGAATAGAGTAGTATAGTATACATTATCACAGTACTAATCCTAACCTTACCCGGAGAGAAGAGAGCGCGTGCACACCGCGCAGTCCTAGGCTGGAGGGTGCTGAGGCGCTCTCAAGACGTTTCCAAGAAATGTCAAACTCCACTGCAAACTGTTGCTATCAATCAAGCAGTACTGCAGTAGTAACACGCACACGTACAAATCCAGAGATCCAAGCCCTCGTTGAAATCACGCGTAAGTTCAAGGCATCACTGTGACAGATGATTTCGGCGTCACGCTCACGCTCCTTATTCACTCCACGAGAGAGAGCGGAGAAGCTAGCGTGACGCTCGCAGTTGCAACTGCGGTCACACCCGAGGAATCAATCAACCAGTGGCACTGCTTAGCGGTAGAATTTATGACGCAGAGGACGCGGGAGACCGAGGCGGCCCTCGCTCATGTCTTGCCTGAAAACAACAGCGAATCCCAGGCCGGATGCGCCAAACTTGACCCGGCCGGCATTGCCTGGCTGAGAGGCAGGAACAGAGACAAATCTAAGGCGCCCGTCACCGAGGCACAGGAGACAGATGTACGCACACCCACACCCGTACACCCACTGTGGCAGAAGACAGAACAGCGGTGATGGCTAACCTGCCGGAGCATGCAGTGCGTAGCGCCCACGCCCGCAGTTAAATTTGGTGGGTCGTTAGCGCGTGGGCTCCGCTGGATGCGTTTGGTTCCAGCGTGAAGTGTGGATAGGATAATCCTATTTATCTATTTCATTCATCCCGCTTTTTTATTAGATGGATTGGATAGATGAGGGTATCTAAGAAATGAGAATATTTTTTATAGATACTGGATGAATTGATCTAAGAAATTTGGCCAGATAAGGCCATCCACTCGCCCCTGGTTCCCCATCTCTCGCAGGCTCGGCACTGGCGGAGGGCACGATGCCGAGGAGGGCCGCTCCTATCTCTCTTTTCACTCTGCTTCTAGTTCATGCCCCTCTCGTTGGCACTGACGTGCTGCTGCGCCCCCCGCCTCAGCTGCCTCGGTTGACCTACGCCCATCCCCTCGCCGCCTTGGTTGGCCGCTCCCCTACACCTCCCCTCTGCTTGTTTGGCCTCGTCACCGGCTCCCTCGGCTCCTCCGCCCCGCTATCGGCTCTCTGCTCACGCGCACTCTTCCTTGAGATGCCCTTTGCATCGGGCCGACCCGCTCCCTCTGGTCTTCGCCGTGGCTCCCGCTCAACCTTCCCACTACTTTTGGTCGTCTGGGACGGCCTTTGGCCATGCTGTCCGGCCTTCCAGGCTACGCCAACGCCTCTCGTACCATCCAACTCTCATTTCTTCAACTAAATAAAAAATTAACTTATCTTATTTATCTCTTATCTTTCCGATCAAATATAAATCTAGAACCAAACGCATAAACGGGCCGGTGAGGCACTGCTAATTGATCGATCGCGCTCTCTCGTACAATTCATTCCAATGTCTGATATGAAAGTACGGGTGTCTGATCTGATAGTATGAGTGTGACAATCTATTCTTCCTTGCCTGCCATTGCATATATCTATATACTATATATTATAGTGGGTGGGATTGCCGGCCATTGAGGGCTGCCACCTCACCCCCCCTCGCGGAGAGGTTCTCCAAAAAATTAGAAATTACGTTTAGATCCTTTCGACGGTTTTTTAGTAAAATAAAGCCAAAAATATTAAAATTACGTTTAGGTCCTTTTGCGGTTTAAATTTAGGTCCTCTCGGCGGTTTTTAGCGGAGCAGACCCGAAAAAAAATACTTTAGGTCCCTCTGCAATTAAAAAAACACAGATTTGTTGAAGGTTTATAGCAACCAATGAATTCGCCAACAGGTCGTAAATAGCGGCCCATAGATTCGCCGACGGGGTCTAACCGTGGTTTTCTAAAAAAAAAAGGGTTTGTCGAAGATTTATAACAGTTCATTGATTCACCGACGGATCCTACCGACCCAATTTTTTTAAAAATACGAAAACAGAAAGTATGACTAGATTCCTTAATTTTTCATGTTACATCGTTATACGCGACATGACGTAGCGTGTTATTCTAGCTAGTACTTCTAAAAGTTGGAGAGAGATAGATGATTGATCAGTTAGTGGGTCGGGACCGGGAGTGACGAGTAAGATGTGTTGAGGTCATGGTCAGAGCTCGCGAGTGGAAAATACGTGGAAGCTTGACCAGCGCGTAGGAATCTTCAAGCCATTTGTTCACACTTCACACGCATACACGTGCACTCTCGCTGGGCTGTCAGCAATGGTGGAAATCGGCCGCGCAGCAGCAGCTTTTTTCAGTCGGATTACATGCACACGCGCATGCGTGTCTTTTACACATACTACGAAAATGATTGTAGGCTTTACGAGCTCTGAATCATATGAATATGCCATTCCACTTATCGGCATGTGTGTATCTATTTTTAATTATTCGAGTGATGCACGAGAAATTTAATTCAGAGGTTTAAACTCTGGTAGGCATGGAGTTTTATGAGTTTTATGACAACTGAGTTACGTTCAATCCTTCGCACTAGCACGTTTTTGAGAAGCCATGGCATATATGGCCCATTTATGCACATTTTGCTCAAAATTAGCCGCCCTCTAAAATGATTTGCAGATATAGCCTCTTTCCCGACCACAAAAGCAGCAATGGGTGACATGTGTTATCTGCTGTACTCTGGTACCACAGCAAACTGTGGGCAACGTGGTAGTGATACGCACCTTGAGAGATCGAGCGGCCAGCATGGCAAGGTGAGGCTCATTAGCCTGCCGCGCCATAGGACAACGAAAGACGGTGTTCACCAAGGCACTAGTCAAGTGACAGACGAGCGCCTAGCATCTAATCGCTAATTAGGTGGACTAAGCGGATGCCTAGGCTGGAGGGTGGAGCCTAGTGCCTAGCTAAGTTAGGCGACCGCCTAGTGAAACAGTAGCGGCATGTTCCTATCGAGCTCCCCTTCCTCTACAAGAAATTGTTGATCAAATCCACTAATTAATCATAATTACTTAATCAATCACTTAATTAAATCACTAATTAATTACTTTGCTTAATTACTCAATCAATTAACTAATCACTAATAGCTAATTAATCACCAAAAATGCAGTCTGCTGAGCAGTTGCTCCTCGGTAAGGATCTTATGAGTAGTCATTTCTCGGTAGGTGCCTGCTAAGCTCCATAGGCGTAGCAAATGGCACATGTTGCCTACCATGTCTGTTGTAATCGGGGAGGAGACCAAATCTGCAAATGATTTCGGAGGAAGCTGTATTTGAAAAAACGTGCAAAGGGGCTGCCATGGCTTTGATTTTTTTTTGGTCATGGATACAAGTGGAAAGGAACACCATTTACTTAGGAAGCTTTAGCTTATTTGGCCCTTTGCTCTAATTTTTTTTCTCATCTTTAGCTCTCATATGAATGAAATTGTAAATTTAGCCTTCTACCACACAACGGAATAAGTGATAGACGACACATATTCCTCAGCGGTAAGCGATGAGGCTATATTTATAATTCTATTCCGATAAAAAGCAAAAGATGCAAAAGAAATGTTTAAATAAGCCTGCTTAACTTGCTACTCATGCGGTGGATGGGTGGAACACTCTCTTTGCAAATGCAACGCAGCTAACAAACCTACGGGAGTAACAGGTCTGGTTCGTATATTGTCAGGGTAATTTGGGTTTAGTACTAAGTGTTGGAAATATGCATAATATTTTATTTCAAATTTTGTTTTATGGTAAATATAATAAAAGACTATAGATATATAAGTCAGCAAGCAACATATTGTACTTCTGAATATACGCAAGAATTGAAAAATAACGTAGTCGATCGGTTACATAAACGACTTATAGCTAGGATTGATAAAGAGTAGGAAGGAGTGCAGATGTAGTCGTGGAAGTAATTGACATTGAAGAAAAAGCGGAGCAATTATATGGATGAGTTGCCTAGAATCCTTATTGTTGCCACGTGCAAGTGATTTCTATGGTAACGGCTTAGAGATACCGCTCGCCCTCCTTCCCAGTGCATGCCGAGGAGAAAGGATGGCACAATTTAGTTGCTTAACACCACAGTGCAGCTATCCAAAGAGGAGGAAGAAGAAAGGAGCTAGAATTCGATCACTTCGGGCCTGGACGTTTCTAGGACTTTATATAGACTTGCTTTAGTTACTCACAAGGAAAGGATGATATTATGAATATTTATTCACTAGTAACTAATGGTATTATATCAATTAAGCTAATTCAAATTGGCGTTTCAATCGCATTTAAATAGAATGAATATAGTGATAATTGTATGATTTAGCAAAATAAAAAGGTAGATTTAATGTGCCAGGAAATGCTCTACAACGAGTCACACGATTTTTCATACGAAAATACACATGCACGTGCGCGTGCGTGTGTTTAGTCAAAGTCCAGCCCATGCTGTGTGTCACATTATTTAAGCAGTAGCAAAAATTCTATATAATAAATTGCCTTCCCTCCACTTGGCTAGATAATATAGTACTAAACCATACATTGTATGCTTTGGAATTTTAAAGAAAATAAGCTTCGTTTAGGCCAATTACTTACAAAAAGTCGCTAGTTACATATTTACAACTATCTAACGCTGCTGGGAGTGTTCCAGGGCTGGAATTCCTACCTTCCAAATGCAACCTTGCGTATAGCGAAATAAGCGAAATGAAACAGAGGTAGGCCTTTGACTTGCAACCTTCTCTTTTCCCTTTTATCAATTGAAGTCTGGTTTTCTTGCTTGGTAGTATTCTGATTTACCATTTGTAGAAAATGAAACAGAATCACAGTTACGCAAATCCCATTTGGAAGATATGCGTGCTGATTAATATATCAAGTTCTAAGGACAAAAAGTCAGACGTTGAATTCGTAGGTGTCTAGGGACTTGATTTCTTAAGCTTATGTTTATGTGTTTTTCTTTTTTATAGTTGCATAAATATTAAAGTATGAATGAAGAGTAGATATTAATTACTTACCCCTTCGCTTGCTTCAAGATTTATACAACTTGTATTAAAAAAAAACATTGAAGCACTGCTCGAAAGAAAATACTACCAGTTTTATATAAAGTTAAGCCCGTTTGCTACGTAAGAATTTGTTAGCATGCGTATATTGTACCAGGATAGCACTTTTTTTTTAAAAAAAAAAGAGAAGTTGCTTTAACGCCGAAACGCAGGCTCAACAGGCTAGCCAGGCTAAAAAAGAAGCTCAGCCTATGAGATTCTTAGTTTGATAAACAGATCCACAAAATTTTTTATAAGAAAAAGTTTTATAAAATTCATGTGGAAATTTTACATCCTAAACAAAGCCTCAAATGGCGGACGATGCTGATCACTACAGGATGGTCCATTAGCGCAAGTGGTATTACTGCTTCCAAAAATAATAATTAAAAGCTGACTTACCGCTTGGAAAAAGAATTTTAATTAAAAGCTATAGTGCCTCTTGGAAAAGTAAGTTATATAAGTGTCATACCGCTTGAAAAGAATTTTAATTAAAAGTCAGAGTGCCGCTTGGAAAAGTAAGTTATATAAACCGTCATACCGCTTGGAAAAAGAATTTTAATTAAAAGTCAGAGTGCCGCTTGAAAAGTAAGTTATATAAGCTGTCATACCGCTTAGAAAAGTATTGTGAAGTATAAAAGGAAGAGAGGAACCCTAGAATGAAAAATTCCCCAACCACCAGTCAATTTTTCTTCTCTCCGGCGCATGAAACTTCTCCAATCGCCGATTCAGCCTCCGTGTCCCCATCCAGATCCAAAGTTCCTCTCGTCCCCACCTCGCGCAAGACTCCCCATCCCTCGGCAGATCCCCGATCGATGCTCCTCTTCCCGTGATGCAAACACGCATGTTTTATCCTTCAGATATGTGTTCATCGCTGTTGCATGTGTGTTATTTAGGTTATCGCCATGGAGGTGCCGAGGAGATCGTGGCGGCGGCGCGGGCGAGGGAGGCCCAAGAAGACGCGCAACAGCCGCCAAGGCGGCCGAGGAGATCGGTGGCGCGCGGAAGAGGGAGGCCTAAGAAGACGCGTGCAGGCGATTAGCGGGCCGACACGACTCGAGCTCACCACCATAGTATCATGTCTCAAGGATTAATTTGGCTCTATTAACCTCACATGCATGGTCCAATTCTCAATTCTACCGGGATGTAGATGGTTTTCTTACGAGTGTTGTTGGATTAATTGTGTTAATTTGGTGTGCTGTGATTAGGAAGCCGATCGCAAGCCGCTTGTGGAGTGGAAGGAGGAGCCGAGCAGGCAGCCGCCATGGAGGCCAAGGAGTTCTCAGACGGTGGAGTCACACCAACTCCATTAATCTGGGCCACCCCCGCAGCTCTCGCTCTCGCAGTAAACTTGAATTTATTCTTCTTTCTTTGGTCGACAACATTAATTTGCTACAACTTATTACTTGTCCTTTGTGACGCTCCTAGCTAGGTTTTTCTATGTAAATGCAGGTTTGAATTATGCATTTCTTAAGTCAAAACAAAAGGAATAGAAGTTCCTTGATTGTTAGTAGTATTATGTGTTAACTGTGGCTTATTTACCTTACCATATTTGTGCTTGTAGCTTGTAGATAAATTACCTTGGGTGTATTTGATAGTGGTAGTAAAGTGAACAGAGGGTCACTTGTCTACTTGCTAGCTCAGATCTACTGGCCTTGCTCATGTCCGATCTCATCCACTTGCTTCACCAGAAGTTTAGCTTTTCCGATTTTAAATGTGGATTAAACCGATTGCCCTTTGGGGCAACTCTTATGCATGGATTGGTTAGGATACACACGGCAGTTGCCACTTTTGATTGGGGTGATCAAGTCTCAAGAACTACTTTCCTTAGAAAAATCAAACTACTTTCCTATCGCTTGAATATTCAATTCCAAGCGGTTCTACCGCTATAAAACGTGTTATCCTCAGAGTGGATGTCCGCGACCTACTCATACTTGTCGCCAGCACAACCGCATAAGGTGCACACGGCCACGACGACTCATCGCTCTCGCCGGGTAACGGCAAGGAGGGCCACCAGACGCCAAGAAGGCCCAAAGGTCATCGCAGACCGGCGTGGAGGAGGGGACCCAACCTCCTCGGCCCCGAAAGCACCGGTGGAGGCTAACTATGCTCTAGCTTGTTAAATCTTTTCGCTATTTTAAATTGTGTGCGGCAAGAACCGCCACTACTACAGAACAGGTCATCACCGCCGGTTCGCCCACGCTTATTATCGCCGGTTATGGGCGGCGATGATTGGTCGGCGATGATAGTCGGGTTATCACCGCCGCCAGAACCGACAAGGATAATAGATATCACCGCCGGTTCATTATACAACCGCAAGGATATTCGATTATCTCGCCGGTTTACACTAGAATCGGCAAAGGATACTCGATTATCTCTGCCGGCTCAACCTAGAATCCGCAGCGATATATGTATATCTCGCCGGCTTATACGAAGAACCGACAAGTGATGTGTAGATCACCGCCGGTTCTCGGACGAACCGGCAAGGACAACAGTTTGATTTAGATTTAGATATTTATGTACTTAATAGATCAATTAATACATATGAGGACTTTGTAAGTCCTCATATGTATTGAATTTGAGCTCGCAATTTTATACATAGGTAGAGTAATCTATGAAGTACATCTACAAATTTTTTCGTAGTTTTCGTGACTTTTATTAGTTGGTGTGCACGATGTGTACACGGAAGGCCTGTGTGCACATGATATGTTGCCTTCAAATATATAGTATATAAAGCGTCGTTAGATCATAATTAAAATATATTAAAGCATCACGATATTTAGTTTTTACAATAGTCTGCTCACAAATGTAGTGTGAGTACATCTCGCTCACTTTGGATCGAGGTCGCTGTCGTGGAACTCGCCTTTGGATCGATGACATGTTCACAATGAATCCAAATGATATGCTCTTGAATTGCTAAAATTTCTTTTGGCAAGAATCGATTGGTTCTCATCTTGGAGCGTTGTTATTGAAGAAAAGAGAAATTTAATTAATGATGATAGATGTTAAATGAAAGAAAAGTAGGCATGAATGTGTAATTATATACCATGGCTTCGTTATAGCCGACACTCTTCGTGACAATTGCATGTAAATTTGTACATACGTAGTATGCGATAAACTATTTCCCGGTCCTGCCTCATGCATGAAAAGTCTATTATTATTTTGAAAGTTTTCAAGGGAAGATGCGACCACCTTTCTTGCAATACCGTGAATGCGCCTGTGAATGATTTTAAATAGTAATTAACCTTAAATACAATAGAATAAAATATTACTAGAGCAAAAACGCAACGATCGAAGTTTAATTGCTCATCATCTTCCAAAATTATGTTCATACTCACGAAGTTCTTTTCTCATCGAGTCCAAGACAAAAACCCCGCTAGCTTCTAACTCGATGACGAGGAGGACCCAAAGGATAACTAGACATATATGTTAACATAGCCTATTAGTCCCACACCGTGTCACGCAAAAATAGTAAAACAATATTAGAAGTAGGGTAATACGATCGAAAGTTATAGGGTAAAAGTACGGAGGTTTTGTTTTTCACTTGAAGAAAGTCTTAGATATATATTCTTCAACAAACTTTGGCTTATCACGACGAGTGTCTCGCTGACAAGCCCTAATCGAGAAATCCTAAATCTTCATCCTTATTTCTTCTACATATCTGTATTCCATTCTACATATATAAAAAAGAAGTTAGACATACAGCTTGAACGGTACAAGAATATACAATAATATAAATAGAGACTTACAAAGTCCACACTCGACCAAAGGACGCGCCCAGAGCATCCGCCCAGACAACATATACAATTCGCAGAACTCTAACTGTAACATGCCATCCCCATTGTGAAAATCCGAATCTTTGTATTTCACCGACCGCCCACATACCCTCTTAGCATCGCTGCATGTAATAATCGATGGACGCGCCGCAATTTTGTTGTTAGGTTCTCTAAATCTTCCGGGGAGCAGCGGTTGCCTTAAAAAGAACTTCCGTGTTAGACCTAGCTCAGAATTACGACGTTGTTCAAGAAGATCTTTTGAGCTTGCGACATCGACGCCAAAGACTAGCCATCTTCAAGTTTTGCTTTCGGAGATGCGCCGTAGTCCGACATTTTCAAGGTTGAAGCCCGCCTGTCTCTTTGGCTTTTGCCATACTCAAGAAAAAACTCACAAGATTAGCATCGACTTTAGTCTTCTCGGGTGATGGCACCTTTTGAAGTGAGATGTTACCTCGCCTTCGCTTGTTTTTTTGCGTTCTTCTTCACCATATCGGCTTGTAATTTTTCTCGAGGTCAGGCCGCCTTCACAGATGACCGAGATTTTGTACAAGACGATCGCGGACTTCCGAGATGGTGCCGATGTTCGATTCTTCTTATGTGCCTACCGAGGAGTTGACTTATCTCGGCCGGTGCCGAGGAGGAGTTGGACTTTTTCCGGATGGTGCCGCAGAGGAGTTGGACTTTTCTCGGCCGGTGCCGCGGAGGAGTTGGACCTTTTTCGATGGTGCCATGAGGAGTTGGACTTGTCCTAATCGGTGCCGCGGAGGAGTTGCACTTTTCGAGGCTATGTGTTTGCGGTGGAGAGTGCGCTCATCATCATCGCCGTCATTGTTCCGCCTCATCGTCCGAGCTTAACATAATCAAGCTCTTGCGCCACGCGAGGAAGCCATGCACGCTTTCTCCAAGTTTGTTTTTTCCGCCTCGCCAGAATCTCTACCTCCATTTTGCGATATTGTCGGACTACATCGTTTACTTCGACCTCGCGAATCCCGGCCGCATATGGGCGGCAAGGCAGTAACTCCGCGAGGAGGCGATGGCCAAGCCCCGCCATCACCACCTTGATGGTAATGCCATGTGCGGACAAATGCAGCTTGCACGGTGTCGGTTCTGTGATGTCATCCATCAGAAATGGAGTCGATGCTCTCCGGAATCGTAGGATGCGCAATGCTCTTAAGAACACCGTGATCGAGGTTCCGAGGGTCGTCATTGAGTGGCGGTCGTGAGTCGAGAGCTTCAGATCGCTTGCTCCATAACTTGATCCAAACCGCGCTCTCTTCCTCTAACGCTCTTGCCACAAAGATCTTGTATTTGACTTTGCGCTCATCTTTCTTATTCTTTTCGCCGCTTGTACTCGATCGCGGCCACCGGGAAGCCTTCTTTCCACGGCACCAAACCAACTCCTCGGGTGCGCCAGATGCTCCCTCGTTACCCAGTGGCAACACAATACCATCATTCTCCTTCGTGGCCCGAAAAGCCCTTGGG
Organism: Guadua angustifolia; assembly: GCA_036346375.1. Taxonomy (NCBI): domain Eukaryota; kingdom Viridiplantae; phylum Streptophyta; class Magnoliopsida; order Poales; family Poaceae; genus Guadua; species Guadua angustifolia. Next base: position 17,046,085 of record CM070504.1, on the reverse strand, counting down.
AAGACTCCACGTGAGCATCCGATATTTTCTGCGACACCTCCGGGCTCTATCGCCTCGAAGCTCAAGCCGCCATCTTTCGAGACAAGCCCTCCTCCCAAGCAACCAAAGGCTTTGATCGTGCAGTGAACTCGGCCGCCGCAGAGTAACGCCTTGAGGGTTAGCTCTTGTTCGCGGCTATCCCATGCAGTATTTTCTTCACGTAGCCACCAAAGGCCTAGTGTGTGAGGGTACATATTCTTATCCGCTTAGCCTTGTTCTTCCGACCACCGTTGGGCTTCTTCTGCATTCCTCAGATCCACAAAGTCCTTCCAAAATTCCCTTATTTTTGGAAACATGTTAAAATTTGGCGTGACATTCTTCTTCACATAGTTCTTATTCAATTGAGTCTTCAATTCTTCCAAAGATGTGCACATGATACTTAGTGCACGCTTTTGCAACCAACTCGACCATTGGGGAAATGGAATACGGTTTTAGCTTGCCCCATAGCGAGTCCTTCAGTCATCTGAACCACCCAACGATCACCTTCAAGGTGGATCAATGAAGAAGAGGAGCGGGAGGAAGCCTATGGACAGTGGTACGCCGAAGAAGACAGCAACCAAGTCCATTTCAAGCGAGCATGTCTCCTCATGGCTTCGTCTCTTGGTGTACCGGACGCTCTCGTGACATCCATGCTTCTTGAACTTGCAGGGGCTTTTTTTTTAAACACATACATTTTTGGTCAACAAAATATACATACACATGAAATTAGATCAAATTATTATGTCGAGAGTTACAAAGAGAAAATTCGACAAGTTTAAAGAGCTTAAACTTGTCAGAATTTTCTCTTTTTGGTAACTCTCGGTATATAATGAATCCTGAAATTTCATACATAGGTAGGGCAATCTATGTGCACAAATATGTAAAAGAACACATACAAATATTTAAAAGAACACACACAAATATTTGGAAGACTTAGAGGTGACACCCATACTCCACTTAAGTGTATGCTCACTGTCACCCGAAAGTCACCCATACAACTATTACAATTAGTGGCACAAAACAAATATTTACAACACATGTATACATCTGTACAAAACAAATATTTACAACACATGTATACATCTTTCAAGAACATATACAAAGCACCAAATTGAAGTTTACTTTTGGCTGCAATATAAATAACCATAGAGCAAAATGATGAAAACAAAGACAAGGGCGTAAAATGAACAAGGCAACTAGCATAAAGCTCAACTTGTTTATTTTGAGTGTTCTCAGATGTCGGGTTGCCCAAAGGCCCTCCTCGCCACGAGGGATGAGTAATAGACTAATTTGTGACAACCTTACCTTAGTTATTGATTTACTTGTTGATGATATTTACATACACGAGTAATAGATATCAAACATGATATTGACTAACATCAAAGCATAAAGGCTCATAATCGATATATAAGCATAAAACTAACCATGAACAAAGAAGAGGAAGTTGTCAACTATCCGCATTTCAGAGCTCGGCATGAATGAATTGTCTACATTAAGCAATGTTTCAAGACCCAATCCATCCATACATACATATGATAATGTAGCTAACTTCCCTTAACCACCAATTGTTTTGCAATGTAAAGTGGCATTGGCAAATATACAAAATAATTGTTGCCCATGCACACATCGATATAAGATTTCAAGCCCGTAATCTATTTCACGATAGAAATTTCGCATAATCAAAGCATGCAAGATAATGAGCACAATCTCATAAGGCATTGCTATAAGTTTATGATCTAGGAGAAATCAACCTGTGTATGCATATGATTTGACTTAACAGAACCATATCAAGGTAACACAACTCGATCACATCTAAAGGGTCGAGTGTGTTAAATGAGAATGCATAATCGAAGCATATCATCATCACGATCCAACATTAATCATGATTTCCGAATAGCAAAGACAATAACACACTCAAGATGGCGGTGCATTCACATAAAAACAACATGCAAGCACTAGATAGCCGACAAATGCATAGGAAACAATAACAAGGACAACTACCAAAGTAAGCTAACAATTAAAATAGAACGATTGCCCATGTAAAAAGAACATATTGTCACAAATTGTCTATTTCATCCCAACTTCTCATTGAACACTATCCCACATCCCACATGCTAGGTCCCCAAGCCAAAATTGGCTGCCCCTTAGCATTCATCTCGCACATTCACATGAAGAATCATCGAACCCTAAGCCAAACGAATTGATCGCCCCTTAGTACATTCATCAACACTATACCCACATGTTAGGTCCCCAAGCCAAACGAATTGGCTGCCCTTAGCACATTCACATTCACATTCACATCGCACATTCACATCTGCACATGCACATTCACACATCGCAAGAGCAAGATCAAGGCGACGGCGGGAGAGGCGGTGGGAGGTCGAGGCGACGGTGGGCGACGGCTGTGGAGGTGAAGGCGACAGTGGGAGGCGACGGGGCCGACTCGAGTCGAGGCGACACGGCGGTTCGAGGCGAAGCGAGGCGGGCGGCGAGTCGAGCGAGGCGGTGGGGAGCTCGACGCGAGCCGACGGCGGTGGTCTCAAGGCGGCGGCGGCGGGAGCTCCGAGGTGACTGCGTAGTAAAAGTGAGAGGAGGGCGCGGGCTAGGGTTAGGTGGTGGGAAAAGTGAAAGGAGAGCGCGGTAAAAGTATATTTATAGGTGGACTATCACTGCGGCTCAACAAAACAACCAAGACGCGATAGTATATTAGTGCTTGCCAATAATTACAACCTAAAGTGATAACGAATATTATTGCCGGTCCATTTTACAAACCAAGTGATAGTGGAATATTACCGCCGGTCCATTGTACAACCCAAGACCGATAGCGGAATAGTACTACCTACCATATGTACAACCCAAGTAGTGATAGGCTCGCCAAATTCTATTAAATTTGATCTAAATTCTCTTAAAATTTTTGGAGGCATACTATAGGACATCTAATATTTTATTTAAATATTTCTTCAAATTTTTATTAGGTTCTAAAATTATAAAAATCAGATTGCTAACTATTTTAATTGTTTTAATATTTGAAAAATCAAATAATGCTTGCAAATTGAACAACAAATGTCACAAATTCAAACAAATTCAAGTGCAAATCAAAATCACAAAAATCCAAATGCAAAGGATATGCTCATCTCCCACCAATTAAGTGAAACTTTCAATTTGATCAAAAGAAAGCATAACCTCAATTTCCATTATTGCATATATTACATTAATTGTTACATATGAGAAAATAAACATGTCGCTCATACAAAAGAAAGCATACATTTCATTACTACAACTAAGCTACGATTCGACCTTCGTTATGATCGCGGCGTATGTATGTAGCTTCGCCACTTGCCTTCCATGGTACTTAGGTCAACGCCCTCTCCAAAAGGGGAAGCTCATCGAATTGGTTGTACTCTTCCTCGTCGACAACATTCTCAACTCCGACAATCCTTCTTTTTCCTTGAATAACCACGTGGCGCTCCTTGTTAGAATTGCCGCCATAAAGAAGATTTGTGTAATGTAATTAGCAAGTACGAATGGTTCTTTCTCAGATCCGACGAGTTTGAGGTCCACGGTAGTGATGCTGATTTGTCGATATTCACGCCACGAAGTCGACCCATTGGCACCGAAGAGAGGGACCTTCAAAGGTCCATAGTCAAGCTCCCAAATCTCTTCTATGAATCCGTAGTAGGTTTGCCTATTTCCATTGCTGTCATAGGCATCTATACGGATACCGCTATTTTGATTGGTGCTCTTTTTATCTTGCGCTCTTGTATAAAATGTAAAACCATTTATGTCGTATCCTTGGAATGTCCGAATTGTAGTTGACGATCCCTGAGCCAACAATTTCAATTGAGTGCAGTCTGTCTCCATACGCATCATGTGTCTACACAACCAATCGCCGAAATTATCTCTGTGCTCTCTCGCGAGCCAACCCTCTGACCTCCCTGGGTTTGTTTTGGATAGCACGTTCTTGTGCATGTCGACATACGGGGCCACCACAACTGATTGTCCCAAAACTGCGAAATGTGCTTGTGTAAATGAAGCTAGATTGCTAGTACGTACTGATTTCTCGCCTAGTGTCCCTTTCCCCTGTAGCCTTCCCTCATGCCGAGATACAGGCACACCAATCGGTTTGAGATCCATATAATCGACGCAGAACTCAATGACCTCCTCGGTTCCCCAGCCATCGGCAATGCACCTTCCTCGATTTGATTCTGAACATATTTCTTTATAACCCCATGAATCTCTCGAAGGGTACATCCGATGTAGAAATCACGACCAAGAATCCGATCTCTTTCACAATGTGAACAATGAGATGGACCATAATATCAAAAAAGATGGAGGGAACACATCTCAAGCCCGCATGCAGTGTGGACCACGCCTTCCGCAGCCTTATCTAGTATTAATGGATCGATGGCCTTATGTGAAATCGCGTTGAAGAATGAACACAACTTGATAATTGGGTCTCGGACTTTCTCGCGTAACCCCCTAATTGCAATTGGAAGCATCTGTGTCATCATCACGTGGCAATCGTGAGACTTCATACCAATTAACTTTAAGTCTTTCATTGAGACTAGTCTCTTTATGTTAGCAGAGTAACCAGACGGAACTTTGATTCCGTGCAAGCATTCGCAAACGCTAATTTTCTCTTTCTTGCTCAAAGTGTAGCAGGCTGCGGGAAGGTACTTTTTGCTTATATCCATTTCTTCGTGATGCAGCTCCTTCCTCAGTTTCATATCTTCGAGGTCCATCCTTGCTTGAAGTGTATCTTTCGCTTTGCGTGTATGTCCAAGAAGATACCAAGCAAGTCGTCACACACGCTCTTCTCTATGTGCATGACGTCGATTGCGTGTTGAACTTCCAGTGCCGCCAATAAGGTAGGATCCAAAATATCGATTTTTTTTCCACAAAGGAGCCTTATCCCGGAAGTCGGAATAGATGTACCGCCGGCCCCTTCCGTGAATAATTGTAAGATCCTTTACAGCGGCAAATATCTGCTTCCCATGTGATTCTTCTGAGCTAAGGCGGTCTCCTTTGTCCCGTCAAAAGCTCTCTTATTATTGCGGTATGGGTGATCCTTGCGGAGAAACCTACGATGCCGCATGTAAGCCATTTTTCATTGTTCTTCACCACCGGCTAGTCAGATCATCCAGTAATCGGACGATTCGTTGAAGCCTTTTGTCGTGCGCCCGACAAAGTTGCCAAGAGCGGGATAATCATTAATGGTTACAAACAATAATGCCCGTAGGATAAAGTTTTCTTTTATACTCATCTCATACCTGTACACCATCGGTCCACAATATTAGAAGATCTTCAACCAATGGTTTGAGGTACACATCGATATCATTGCCGGGTTGCTCGGGCCCTTGGATCAATAGTGGCATCATAATGTACTTTCGCTTCATGCAAAGCCAAGGAGGAAGGTTGTAGATGCATAAAGTCACCGCCAAGTGTGTGGACGACTACTCATGTTGCCAAAAGGATTCATCCCATCTGTACTCAACCCGAACCTTATATTCCTCACATCATATGCAAAGCGCTTATATTTTCGTCGATGTTCCTCCATTGCACGTAATCGGCAGGTGTCTCGAGCATTCCATCCTTCTTACGCTTCTTGGCGTACATCGTAGCAATTGGGCATGCCTTTTGTTCGCAAACAATCGCTTTAGATGGGGATTATAGGAAATACCACACCACCTTACGGGACACCTCTTCTTCTTACGCCTCACCCCGACATCTTCGTTCTCGATATCGCTGCCGTCGTTCTTATACCGCTTTTGCTTTGCAAACAACACAGCATCCATGTTCGCAAACTCATTGCGATACAATATGCAATCGCTTGGACATGCGTGTATTCTTTGTACTTCCAGTCCCAACAGGCGGACAACTGCTTGGCTCGGCACGTAGTTGAAGGCAACACGTTACCCTCGAAGCAAGTCCCCAAGAGACATAACACTCAAGAAAGCTCTTATCGGACCAACCATTGCTTGCCTTCAAGCGCAGAGGAAAGCACGGATGCGACTTTCGTGCTCCTCCTTGCGACCGGTACAATGGCGTTGTAGAGTCCTCTACCATACGTTGGAACTTTTGAAACTCCCTTTCACTCGTGAAGTCCCTCCCCATCACGCAAAGATTTGATCTAGATCATCTTCATGGGTATCAACGAACGATCTTCCACCGTCATATCGTTGTCTCCGCCATCTTCATTAATGTGTTGCCCTTCATGTACAATATCATCTTCATCAATGTGTTGCCCTTCATGTACAATATCATCTTCACCGTGCTCATCCAACGGTATAACCAGCCTTGAAACCCCTTGAAGCAAGTGTGCACGATCGACTCTATGTTACAAAACATCTTCTCATTTTTGCAATCAACGCATGGACAACACATATAGTCCGCTGGTTTCTCGACTTGTGTGCCGCAATTAGCATTCGTAAAACAAGTCACACCATTAAAGAACTCGACCGCGATGGTCCGTGTCATACATCCACCTTCGGTCCATCTACGATTAATTATATCAAACTACATTTCAAAGATATGAAAACGATATCAAAATAATTTATTCTTTACAAGAGTCATGCATTGCTAATTAATTAAAACGATAAACACATTATAAGCACATAACGCAAATAACAATATAATTGTAATTTGTTATGTAGCGCTACTTATTAAATTAAATTAATCTACAACAAACAAGCATATAATTGAATATAAGGATATATTTCTAAATAATTATTTATGTTCTAACTTTCATTATTGCAAAATTCATCTACCATTTCCCATTATTTAAATATTCAACTAGCAATTCTCACTATTTATAATTGATCATCTAGCAATTTTACTATAAAAATCCATATAACAAATTTTCATTAATTAAATTAATTACAATTATGCATAATTGTCCATCTAGCAATTTTATTACTTAAACATCCACTACATCACTAAAATGGATATGAATTTATCAAATAACAATATAATTGTAAATGATTAGTTTTACAAATACATCTAACAATTTTGCCTATATAATACATCAAACCTTTTTCACTATTTAAATATCCATCTAGCATTTTTAATTATTTACAAGATTTCTTCATTTCATTTTGTTATGTAGCGCTACCTATTAAATTAAATTAATCTACAACAAACAAGCATATAATTGAATATAAGGATATATTTCTAAATAATTATTTATGTTCCAACTTTCATTATTGCAAAATCCATCTACCATTTCCCATTATTTAAATATTCAACTAGCAATTCTCACTATTTATAATTGATCATCTAGCAATCTGTACTATTAAATATCCATATAACAAATTTTCATTAATTAAATTAATTACAATTATGCATAATTGTCCATCTAGCAATTTTATTACTCAAACATCCACTACAATATGAATTATAATTTATTCAATAATTTAGCTAGATCTTAATTTGAGCAAGACTTACATAAACTGCTCACACCGCACAATCAGCAATTATCAACGTCTATAGCACTCGTAAAGTAAAATTTTACGACAAATATAACATACATCAAGTCAAGAACCTTGAAAAATTTTAATACGATTTTTTTCAGAAGAACTCGCCAAGATAATACAGCTCCTCTTTGTTCTCGCTTTTACCGAGAAGATGTCGATTCGATGAAAAATATGAATAAAATATCGACACAAAATTTCAAGAAGACTCTCTAGGAAAAATACACCGAGCAAAGAGCGCCCTCTTCTCGCTTCGTACCGGGAAATGCGTCGGTCGGTGAAGCTTGCTATATAAATAGCTTATCATCGCTGCTCTGCGAAGAACCGCAGTGATAAGGTCATATTACGGAAAATATTTATCACCGCCGTTCGCTAACCGCAAAGTGATAAGGTCATACTACGCGCCAAAAATTGCGTTGCGCGGGAAAATACATATCACTGCCGGTTGAATATACGAACCGGCAGTAAACTTTAAATATCACTGCCGGCTGTAAATTAAACCGGCAGTAATATATCACTACCGGTTATAGGTATCAACCGGCAGTGATAGTCAGTTATCACTGCCGGTTGGTAATACAAACCGGCAGTGATACTCGAACGTTCCAACTCCCGCGCCAGCCAACCGTCGCGCATGCCCTTTCCTCTGCCGCGCGCTTGCCCATTCCTCTGCCGCGCCAACCGTTGCGCTTCACATTCTCTCGCCAATCTGTTGTTCTTCCCATTCACAATCCACTCTTGTTGCGCTTCACATTCCTCTTGCCAACTATTGCTATATAATGCCACTATTGTTGCATGAATGGCAACCCCACACAATCTACTCTTGTTGCAAGAATGGCACCCCCCAAGAAGCGTGCACGTGTTGGGCAAAGCCCACTCCGCTGCTAGAGAAGGAGGAGGAGAAGAAGGAGGAGGAGGAGGAGGAGGAGGAGGAAGAGGGGGCACAGGAGGAGGAGGACGGCAGCGCGATGATGACAATGACGGTGGCGAGGAATGCGGCGTTGGGGCAAGACTAACTCTGCGATCGAATCGGATTCGGATGAGAAGGAGGGCGAGCATCGCCGCACATCAAGCGGCAGCCCGGCATGAGGAGGAGGAGGAGGAGGAGGACGGACGACGAAGTTTTGGATATAGGGCTTCGCGCCATTAGACTATTATAATTAGGACTAAATATGTAATGATGGACAAATTATGTTTTGTAATGTTATTTTAATTAATACATATCCCGCAAATTACAAATTTGCTTTCATATGTTCTGTTTTTAACTAATTATGCTTTCATATGTTCTGCTTTTTTAACTAATTATGCTTTCATATGTTCATGTAAGTAGATAAATTACAATATTTCTTATGTTCAGATCGAACTAATAATGGGGAATAAGATAATATCGCCGGTTCTATAGTAAAACTGGCAAGTGAAAATGGTCTTATCACTACCGGTTTTACTATAGAACCGCAATAATAAACCACTACCGGTTTTACATATAAACCGCAAGGATATCTTCTTATCACCGCGGTTCTCTATTAAACCGCAATGATATTACCTCTATTCTGCGAGAAATTGATACTATTCTTATCATCGCCGATTGAAGTTTGAACGGCAGTGATAATATTATCACCGCCGGCTGAATTTGGAACCGCAGTGATATATTATCACCGCTGCTCGGACCTACCCGCGATGATGGGGGTCGCGATGAGGCATCAGTAGTAGTGCGCATGAGTGATGCAAAATTTGAACTCAAAATAGCACATGGAACTCGCAAGAAAGAAAATCATGGAAGCAGACCTCTCGCGAATATTTCGTAGGAATTCAGCTTCCAAAACACACTGCAACATCATATAAGATTACAACTATATATAACAAGATCTTTCGATCAGAAAGCTAACATCAGTGCATGACAACGTGTTCAAACAAAATGCAGAACCGCTAGCTAATAAAACTCCATGCAAACGTCTGAGGTCTGATAATCTTTCAGGCAGCGCCATGAGTCCACACCGGAGGTACTTAACTAATCAAAACAGTACGTTCATCACTACAGACGCCCAAAGGGGGAAGCCCTAGCGAAGTGCTCGCTAGTCCTTTCTACGGGTTCCCGTTGCTGGTTGGTGACCTGGACCGATCTCCGCGCCTTCTGTGAGAATCTCTTTCATGTGGTGAGCTGCCCCTTCGATCCCTTGATCGAGACCGCCCCCTCCTGCGATCCCTTGATCGAGACCGCCCCCTCCTGCGATCCCTTGAGTGGGAGCGCGCCCTTCGGCGAGACCGGTAAGGTGATGGGCTCCTAGAGCGTCTTTGAGAGCCTCCTGCATTACAAAAATATTATAACATCTGGTTATTAATATCACCGATTTCTTGATTTTTCTTTAATAGCACACCAATCTCAATATTACATATTGCCGTTGATGTATATACAGCCTGCTACAGAACTAAGAAACCAGGTTGACAGGCATATCTTTAAGCTTTTTCAAGAGAAGTTTGCCATGGCTAGGTTCGTGATTTGGGAAAAAAATTTGGTGCAGCCGGTCTCCAAACGACACCCCTGCGTACCTGCTCCGGATTAACGCCGCGTGGACGCGCGCCTGCAATCAGCCTTCTTCGCTTATCGCCCCCGTGAGCCACGCATCGAGCCAAACTCGCGAGCTGCCTTCCTCGAGCCAGCGCCCCACCCCATCGCGAGCTATCTCCCCCATGGCGAGGAAAAAAATCGCGAGCCAGCGCCCACCCCAATCGATCCCTTCGTCCCTCGCGGCCTCGCGCCGCCATGAGTGTCCTCCCGCGCCTCGTCGTCTCGTCTTCCTCGCGGAGGCAAACTCATGGCCTCCTCCTCCTCTCCGCTCTCCTCGTCGTGTCCCATGCCGGGCGAGGGACCCGTGGCCGCCCTTCTTTGGTGTGGTGGGCGACCTCTCCTCTCGTCGACGACTCGATGTTCCTCGCCTCCCTCGGAGCGCTGGTTCGATCTGGACTTGAGGTTTCGTTATCCACCCCAAGGTGGTCATGTTCGGATTGTAATCTGTGTTTGAGTTGGTGTTTCTGTCAATTGGTGCTTGAGTTGGTGTTTGTGTCGGAATTGTGTGATCGAAACTTCAATAAGTCAGTTTGAAGTCCGGTTTTGGCAAAACTTCAGAATACAATCCGGATTGTAATCAGAGTCGGTATTGATGTATGTAAGCACCTGGGTATAAGTATTATTCAGATGAATAAGAAAAAATGTGAAGTTTGCTTTCAAAACTCTAATCTGTTCTTCAGGAGAGTTGCTCTGTTCTGTGCGTAATTGTGTTTTGCAGAGAGGAAGGCCTGAAGCCCAAAAGTGTTTTGTGGCTGGGGAAACTATATTGAACAATCTGAGACGCGACTCCCTTGTCCACAAACGACGCAGTAGCCATGGCAGGAGGAGACCAAGATGATGACGCAGCCGCCATGGCAAGAGTAGATGAAGATGACGAAACAATTGCGGTAGTTTTTGATCGTCGCCTAGTTTTTGATCGTCATGTGTGTTCTTCTTTTTTCATCTATGCGGTTTGATCATGATTACTGTGTGCATATTGCATAGAACACCGAACCGATCACCATGGGAGTAGACACTGCTGGCGCTATTGATGCCAACGCTCGTGGCGATGACAACACAATCCGTTGTGTAGATGATGAAGCAATTGCGGATGAAAGACCAGATGAGGTAACGAAATTAAAACTAACAAAATCGAGAGAGATCGTAATATTTTGTATTGTGGTAATATAGCTTTTATTCTTATCCCATTGTACAGTTGGTGGTTGCTAGAGTTGCGCAAACTTTGATCGTTCCTGAAGTTGGAATGTCATTCGAATCAGAGGACAAAGCTTATGAGATGTACAACACCTATGCCGATAAGGTTGGGTTCAGTATTAGGAGGAGCCAGACAAAGCGCCGAGTAGATAAAACTATATATCAGAAATATATAGTTTGCAGTAACCAAGGACATCGACAAACTGGGTCATCACAGGACACTACAAGGATAGGTTGCGATGCTCGTGTTCAGTTTAGTGTCAGCAGAGAGGGTATTTGGACAGTGCAAAAGGTTGTACTTGATCACAATCATTATCTTGCTAGTCCAAATAAGTCGCACAAGTTGATATCCCAACGACGTGTTATAGAGGCGGATAGGAAGCTAATTGGCCGATCACGGAAGCGGGATGAAGCCGGCCTGTGTTTATGAGTTCATGAAGGAGTTTTATGGAGGAGCCGACAAGGTGCCATTCTCAAGGATGGATTGCAATAATGAGATTGGTCGCGGCGCAAGAAGTACTTAGAATCCAATGATGCTAAACACCGTTGGAGTACTTGAAGAATAAGCGATAGAAGATCCTACATTTTTTATGCCATTCAAATAGATGAGGAAGATGGTCGGATAGCTAATTTCTTTTGGGCGTATGGTCGGTCTATCATGGATTACGATGCTTTGGTGATGCCGTGTCATTTGACACCATGTTTCAAACTAATAAGTTTGAAATGCCTTTTGCACCGATCCTTGGAACCAACCATCACAAAGCAGACAATAATTTTGGGGCTGACCGTTATTTAATGAAACTATTGAATCATTTGTTTGGCTCTTTGAAACCTTTCTAACAAAGAATGTCGTGCAAGCATCCAAGCACAATTTTCATCGATCAAGACGCTGCCATGGCAAGAGCAATTGCTTATGTATTCCCAAATACAAGCCATCGTCTTTGTTTGTGGCACATTTTTCTAAATGCTGCTAAGCATCTCGGGCATGTCATTCATGAGTCGGATAAGAAAGTTTCTAGTTGATTTTAAGAGATGTGTGTACGAAGATAGATCGGAGTATTGGTTCAACAAGAAGTGGCATGAATTGTTGAGTGAATACAACCTTGAGGAGAACGCATGGATTGCAAACCTATATGATTTGAGGGAAAAGTGGGTTATTGTCTACCGTGACTCTTTTACAGCTGATATGACCTCGACTCAAAGCCAACAATTAATATTAGAACGATGGTCTAATCTTCATGTCAAGCTTGCTTTAGAGGGGCTACCACTACTACGTCTTGGGGCAGGTTATCGTCGCTGAGTGATATAATATTAAGCGGGATCCGATTGAAGTGTGGGTGCGGCGGTGCATATGGTTCCACGACAAGAAGATAGCGAGGTAGCTAGCTATCATCGAGGTACACATTGTACACAAAATATGGTATACGTGTTTGTACAGGTCAATTTGTTAGTGTCCTATATGTGTGTGAGTATTTGTAAGTGTGTGTTCAAGTGTAAGTATGTGTAAAGCTCTTATCTGAGTCTCTGTACCATTGAAGTTGTGTCACAAGCGGGAGAATCTGTGTGAGGAGATGATGTATAATGGATTGTGTCTCATCGACGGCAAAGAGGTGACAACGATGATGCAGAGGCCATCGTTGCAAGAAGAGCTAAGGTCGTTAAGGCCGGAGTCACCGACAAGTTATGTCACCAGTGACCAAAAGACGGCGACAAAGATGTGGTGGATAGGGATGAAAACGGGTCGGATATCTCCCGCCCGATCCGGGACCGGATTTTACTATTCGGTCGGATCCAGGACTGGATCTGATACTTGAATCCAGATTCAGGATCGAATCCGAAGCATCCAATATCTGATAAATACGAGATAGGATCCAGATATTCGGATATCGTATCGGATATTCGGATTTTTCCAAATCGCATATCAGTAAGACTCAATCCATTTTCACCATATTTTTTCCATGTCAGCCCATTTATATTAACAATTAGCATATTCTTTCTATGATGTTTATAGAGTTTGATTGATATATACTTTGTTACTATAGTCATGTACTAGTATGGTTTTAATTCAATATATTACTCTATATATGCATGCAATATCTGTATATCTTTATCCGTTTTTGACCTGAATCCATCACATATCCGTATCCTGAATAATCTGAATCCGAATCTATATTCGGCTAGCCCGTATCCGGTTCCAACTCCATGAAAAAATATAGGTTAAGATACAGGAAGAGCAATATCCACCCGTATCTGACTCGTTTTCACCCCTAGTGGTGGAGAAAGATAAAGAAGGTTTGTCTCCCCAATACCTGTTATTGGCTAGCATTGTCAATGATCAATGTGACAAGATGGTATTGACGGCCATCTGCATGTCTCATCAAGAAAGCAGCTAAAGCTACACTTCTTGTGTCAGTTGCGTCTATGAGGCATTGTGTGCGATCATGTGGGTAGATAAATGTGTGCAAGTTCATTCAAGGATATCATAGGCATGAGAAGAGATCATACTACACAAGAAAATTAAGAAAAAGCAGCAATTGAGTCTATTCTGAGTCAAGTAAGTAAGCTGAGTTCAGGATATTGAGGAGGTGTGTTGGCCGTCTTGAGTCAAGTAAGTAAGTTGAGGTCAGGGTGTTAAAAAGATGTGTTCGCCATCGTACATCGAGTAAAAGTTAGGTAAGTTGTAATTGAGACTGACTGTCTCAATAAGTTAGAGTTGTGTCAGAAATTAGATGTTACAAGATTAAGACGGTGAATGCTAGAGTTGAGTTAGAACCAAAATAGAAAAAGAAAAGAGACCGATTCTTATTTAGTTTTAAATTCATTTTTTATTTTTAAAGCCGTAGGCTAAGGGTTTAAATTTCTAGTTAGTTTTAACATTTGTAAGCAAGTGAGAAAGAAAAAGAAAAGATGTTAGTAATGTCGTACCATTAAAATACTTGTGTACGTGAGTTTTTGTATTTGTTCTTGATTTTTTTTGGCTGTTCTACGTGGGTGTTGACCTTGGTTGAAAGCCAACAGTGATTGGGTGGCGGTGCAACGAACCTGTCGTCGGTGGCGCGGCGAATAGGTCAGTGGCGAGTGGCGACAAGCTTAGGTATGCGATTTCTCCTCTCAATTTCTTCCGGATCCAAAGAAGCTTGGTGAAAGGGTGTACGTTTTGGTTTTCATGTATAACTAGTCAAATTGACCACGACTATGATTGAAAAGACGGCTGTATATTTTCATACAATTGAACATACCTGATTAGTCTAAAACTTCACAACCTGTTCCACCAAAATAAGTAGTGCGTATCTTTTGTCCTCTACCTAACAGGAGAATTCTTATAAATTTTTTCGTTTGTTCATGGCACCATTCCATCCGGGGCAAAAACGAGAAACATATAATAGAAGGAAAGGAAGACACAGGGAACGGAGGAAGAAAAAGTAGAATAAACGGACAAAGAAGAAAGTATTGGTTGGGCTCTATCTCTGTTCTACTCGATAAATTGGACATTTTTCCTTTTTGATTCTAAATTATTAAGATCAGTTCCTCACATCCAACGGCTAGAATTCAGTCACACTTATGATCCATCGCACTAAGGGGTATATACTAGATCTTCAGTAGCATTCATTGATTGTAATTTTTTTCGAATGGTTGTGATTTATTAATTACTAGTTATTAACCCGTGCGTCCACACAGGCTAAATGTTTGATAGAGCTTTTAATGTTAATGATTTTTTAAGCTTAACTCCAAATTGCTATATATTTTTATAGAAGAATTGTAGTTTGGAATTTTAGATACAAATTTTAAATGTTCTAACATCGCAAATTAAAAATTGAATTTTTGAATTTTAATTTGTATACATCGAGTTTTAACTATTACTCTCTACATATTTGCAAAGTAGAACGTTTTAGATTTTTTTATCAAAATTGAAATTTCCAATTCAGTACTTGCCACAATTATTACTTTGGACCAATCCCACATTTACATATATTTGAGGCTACAATCCTTCTAGAATTTTTAATCTTAGTTTACATAATTTAGTTTTACTTGGTTTATATAATTTAGTTTATATTGTTCACTTTCAATCATAATTATTTTTTTGGATAATTCCAATTTTGAGATTACATTAAATTAGTTTAAATCCTAGTTTGAATATATACATTTATTATTTTATTTTAATTCATTAATTGATTACAGATTTATAGTTTTGAATTTAAATTTAGTTGTAATCTGAATTTATACATATTATTTTATATTTATTCTACACTAATTTTATTTGTGTATTTTATTAAATCCAAACTTATTTTTTATGTAATTTTAGTTCTCAATTTGGCTTTATTTCCTAATTTTATTTTATTTTAATTGAAAATTCAAATCAACTTTATTGCCGTGTGTAATTTAGTTCTATTTAGTTTATTTTGGGATCTAGCTTTAATCCTGATTTATTATGAAAATTTATTTGATGAATTGCTCGATGGTTATAATTTACTACGTGCAAAATGGGCAGAAGGTTCCATCTCAATTTGTAAGGATATTTTTTTTTATTTCCCATCGTTAATTTGGATTAGTTTTGCTTGGAATACAACCGGTGTTAAAAATTAGACCTACTTTGTTCACGTTTTAAAGGATGTTATTATTGCAATATGCGGATGCGTGCGGTTGGAGTTCATGTACGTATGAAGCCAAGGCTGGTGTGAATTAGACCTTGTTTTAATATTGTGTTTTCGACTCCAATTACCTTGAGCATACATGCATCTATATTTGGATCCAAGCTCTTATACATACAAAACATGCATGTCCATATATATATATGGAATAAATTTGCCAAATGGATGATCGGCCTCCATAATTTTTTTCCAATCCGATTTGACTTGTAGCCGTATAAAACAGGCCGTGGTGTTGTATTCAAGCGCTGTCTTTGTGTCGTATGATTGCTTCCATTTGGGAGGCTATAGTGTTATTTTTTGTCGGAGAGTCCGGTTTGGTCACAAGAGCATTCGTGGTACGCATTCCAGTCAAACTTTGTTCTCATATGTTAAAGGGACGCACATGAAGTCCGGGCATTATTGGCTGCGATTCTGGACGTTATTGCAGCGTGAGGAAGCAAGGGAGAACATTCGTTTAGTGTGCACACAATTGGAGGTTGTTGCAATGAAGCTTTTTGTCAAGAACGGATGGAATAATTACAATAGACTTTGCTATCCTTAATTTTTTGTTCCAATCTTCATGTAATGTTTGCTCTCTAGTAATTCAGCTGGATAGCTGAAATCTATGTAATAAAATCGGTCGTGTGCTTTTAAGAGGCCGGAGACGATTCCATTATCTAAAAAAAAAATGAAGTCCGGGCATAATGGTACTACTAGCCGTATATTATATTGCTATAGAAAATCAAACGATAAAATGATCTAGATGTTTTTTTTTATATGATTAACATGAGAATTTCTAGACCCTCTTTTTCTCTGATTAATGTAGGAAATTATAGTTTTTTCCTCCTAGAATTTACGAATGTCTTGACTCTTGTTTGTCCCTGAGAAAATCAAATCATCAAGATGCATGTTAGCACTTGTATAATGAATATGCTAATGTATCTGACTACATGCATGTAGCGTGTACTTTACTGCATTTACATGTAGAGTGTATTTCTTTTCTTACCATGTTTGACGTCACGTTACTCGATCTATTGTTTTTTATTTCTTTGAAAGATGTAAATGGCAACGGAAATAACATGATCGAGTTCAATTTAATATTTATGCATATAACCGCGCGCTTGCCGGCCGGCGTATACGGTACAAACTGTTCCTATAATTTGATTCGTACACACGAGATGTTCTCTGTGTGTGTCTATATATATAGAGAGAGAGAGAAAATTGTTTATTTGCCACTGAGAGTTGGTCGGTTCCGCAAAATGCCATCGCGAAGATTCTCTTCCCTGCATTGCCATCCGATCTCAAATTGCCTTCCCATTTTGCTATCGCCGTCCAGTTGGCTGTGAACCCCCCGTTCGCTGGCACGCGAAAATCACCGGAAACATCATATGAAAAAAAAACAAATTTAGTCCAAATAGTGAATTTCACTGTTCATCACTATTTAGCTCGTTGCTCGTCAATTTCATCACTATTCTGGGTTTATGAGTACTAAATATGATGTTGTTATCTCTATTTCTTTTATGTAAGAGTTAAACGAGTATTTGTGTTTAAGTGGTGCCAAGGGTTTGTGGCCTTGCTCTTCCGGGCCGTGTTAGGGCCATGGTGGTGGGTGTGGTGGGTAAAGTCATCACCGATAGTTAGAAACCCTTGTAGGGATGTTGTTGTTTATTGTGTTATATTGGAGAAAGTTGATTTCTTTTGTCTTTGTTGGTTGGATACAAAAGGGACGACTAGTGGTGAATCTTTTCGGATTGATATTTCTACCGTTTTGATGTTCGATTTGGTTGGTGGTTTTGCGGGCAAAAGCCAGATATTGTTCCAGTGTTTGTCGTTCTTCGAGTTTAAATGAACTTATTGAAGTGTTAAGATTTGACCGGTGTTTGTTGGTGTTTATTGGTGTTTGTTCGTGCTTGAGAGTTGTTGTTCAACTCAAGGTTGCAATCACCCCCTATTGTTCCAAGGGTGGGTGCTGTGTTCAAAACTTTAATTTCTTGATGAGTAGTTAGAGCTTGGAGTTGAGGTAAACTACGGATTGTGTTAGAGTGAAATTGTTGGCTGATTAAGGACAACTTAATTTTAATGTTGGTAGAGAATGATTAATTGAAATGGTAGGTGATTCTAAAGTGAAAGTTGAATACGCAATGAGTTAATTATTGCGGGATTAAAGAATGAGTATATGGAAGGGTTGTTTGAATGGTGGTGTTTTCGCCTTTGACAAATGTCTATTTGGGAGTTTATCTATGTAGTATGACTAGTGGGTCTTTTGGGATAAAAGTTAACCTGTTTATCGTTGATGAGTTTTATGAGGGGAGAAATTGTTAATGTTGGTGATAACATTTCCGACCGCGGATGTAATTAGTTGAAATGATAAATTCTAGAGAAAGTAATTCACGGAAGAGTGGTTATAAGATTTTGCTAAGTTTGTTGGGATTTCTCAAAGGTGCTAAGTGGAGTTTTGTTGTGTTGCTTTTTAATCGAGTGATTCTTCGATGGGAAGCTTTCCACCTTAGGGCTCAAGGTGAGAGAATTGGTATATGCTGTTAAAAGAATAGAATTCTCTTCGATTCTGTGGTTGTTCTTGAGGAATGACTGTGTGAAGTTCCTCTTTTCAATTGAGTCTTTTCTGGTTGTGTATTTTATTGCATTGATTTTAAAGTTGAGGAAAGTAGCTAGCAAAGTAAATGAAGCGAGACTTACTTTGCTCTCTAGTGTGAGTCAAGTGCGATTTTGTGTTATGTGGGAATTTGATTGGTGCCCTGTGGGGCTAATCATTTCGATAGTAAATAATGATTCTTGACCCTGTTGCTTCCAGGGCATCTGTTGAAGAGATAAGAGTTGTGTTTTGGATCCTGGAGGATTCTGGTGTTAAAAGGTTAGAAATAGTGATATGTTCAAAATTGGTTAGAAGCTGGTTGGATTGAAAAGCCTTGTGTGGCTCTGTGGTTTAAGCTAATCGACCTGTGGGATAGCTATGATATGGTGGGCTAACTCGTTCGATGATATGACTTGATAATGGTTATGTGGTTATAAAGGTTAATCAACGAGGAAAGATGTGAATCGGGGTTTTCTTGGTTCTTAGGGATTTGAGTTTAGAACCCTAACTATTCAATCGAATAGAATTCATGATTCGTGAAAATTGGCCGGATGCTTAATACTGATGTTGTGACTCGTGTTTTTCCCTGTCATCACGAGTTGGTTGATCTGTGGTATGGAGTCTTAGAAAGGTAATTTAAGTTGGGTGAGTGAAATCGACTAGAGAAATGAGAAATTGGGATTGGGAGTTAGTATTATAATCTTCCGGAAGAATCGTTGGTTGATTGGAGATTGTGTGTTGAAACGTTAAAGAAGAGTTGATGTTTAGGGTTAGTCTTTGAGAAAGACTTGACTTAGAGTTTTATATCGTGCGAGTTGAGGAGTTAGAGTGAATGTTGATTTGTTGAGGGTTGAATGAGTTCAACCGCTTGCTCCTTTATTTGGCAAAGAGCGTGGTTTGAGTTGTGGAGTTTTCTCTTGCGTGGGAAGTACCCGGCTTGTTCTTTATGGACATTCTAATTTTGGCAATTCGGTTTCTGTTGCTCTTGTGGGTGAGTATTAGTGTGTTGTAATTCGAGGTCGAATTACATTAAAGGGAAGAGTGTAATACCGAAGATCTCTTTTGCTAGGGTTTCGGTCGGAAATGAATTTCTCCTTCGTGAGTCAAGGATGTTTATTCAGGAGGAATTATTTATCGTTGCGCAAGTGAAGCTTTTATTAAAAGTTTTAGATTTCTTCCATCAGCTTTTTCGGATAAAGGGTGTTTTTCCAAGCCGTATAGTTGGCGGCAAGTTGTTTCTTGTCAATTGTCGTTTCGCGCCAAGAATTTAATAATTTGGTTCGCGCTAATAATGAAAAGTTGGATTTTGGTTTTTGTGAGGGGTTTTTTTGGGAATTTTTCCCCTCCCTCACCTCACATCTCTCTCTTCCTTATTTGTGTGGCTGGTATTGATGGAGGCCAGCAATTGCCGATTCTTTTTTTCATTTTCTGGCCGAAGGCCACTCCTGGCTGTGCTCCCTTTCCATGGCGTAGCAGCATCTCCAGTCACCATTTTCCCTGGCTCTCCCTAGCCTTCCTCCTGCCGAGCCTTCCCCTGGCGCCCTCCCTCCCTGCGCCTCCTCTCCAGAGCAACAAGCAGCAGTCGCAGGCAGTAGCAAGCAGCAGCTAGAGCAGCAGTAGCTGGCGCCCCCCTCCTGGCTCGCTGCCCTTCCTGGCCTTCCCCAAGTCCGGCGCCCCTCATCTCCTCCATCTCCCTTCTTCCTCCATGGTGATGCTTGGAGGTATATTAGCTTGGGTTGGTTCTATGCATGCATGGTGTTTGTGTTATTGCCTAGCTAGGGTTTGGAGTGTGGTTGAGTGGCTAGGTTAGGGTTTTGCCATGGAGTCTTGTGGGTTGTTTGGTTGTGTATGGAATGGATTAGAGGTGGAAACCTAGGATCTGGGCAGTCTTGAGTTCGAGCAGATTCGTGTCCTTGGTTATATTGCGAGATTCAAAATTCTACAAGTGTTTCCTGGGGGTTTGGCTATAACAAAAGTTGTAGATAATTGAATTACTTTTCAATAGAGACCAAAATCATCAAGTTTCGTTTAGCCATTTAAAAGTTATGGCTATTTTAGCGAGTGTTGTCCAGTTTGTGTCGCGATTTGGTTCAGTCTATGTTCATCTTCGATCTGGGATCTGCGGGTGCATTGGTTGAGTGAATGGCTGTGATATATGTGTAATTTGTCTCCTCATGGTCGTTATGAGCATAAGAACTCGAAAATCCAATAGGCCAATCAAAAGTTACGCTATTTAGAAGTTTAGGTGCTGAAATTGGAAATCTGCAGATTGCTCCATTTTCCGGTCGGAGTTTAGTGTTCGATTTGGAGGCCCTCGAGGTATCTCCCGCACGTTTGGCTTTGAGATAACTGGAGGTCATCCTCTTATGGTTAATTAGGAGCTGAGTTCACTCCATTTGGTTAAGTGAATCAAAAGTTTGGCTCGTTGGAAGGCGGCTATTCCCTTTGGTCAGATTTTTCCGTTTTCCGGGATTTCGGAGTGGGTTGTAGAGTCGATCTCGCGCTAGGTCTTGCGGTTGTTTGGTTGGCATGTTTTGAGTGGTTTGCCTCTACTTGCAGGTGGTAGGACCCCAGGAGTGGCATCAACTTCTCGCCACCCAGTTTCAAGAGGTTTAAGGCAAGTGCATTGTATCGGTTGTGGCTTAGGTGACTACTAGGCTTTATAATAATACAATTATCCATGTGTTACTTTAATATTGCCATGTTTGATTTTGCGTGCGATATGATGAATGAGAATGGTAAATTGGTTATGCCTTTATTTAAGACGAGTTTATATGCAAGTGTAACCCGTATATCTCTTATACGGTATCTAGTCGATTGCTTGTGTTATGTATATGCTTACGCTATGGTTGTATTCGTGTTTATAAGCATGTCTGGTAAGGTTAATATCTTTTGATAAAAAGGGTAAATAATCTGATACATGTACATCTTTGTTTGAACGTGTTATGATTTGTTTGATGAACTTCGTATGCCTTGCCATTATGAAACTATGTTGCATCCCTGGATTTAATGTTATGTGCGATGCTTAATGAATTTCGTCTAGATGCCAGGATGACATCTTGCTAAGTGTTACTTTCATATTCAAGTTTACTAGTTTGATAGGCTAGTGAGAACACTGAAAGTATGGAATTGGATTGCGAAAATGAGTTGATTTATGATCAAGATAGATGGAATTAGTAATTACTCGAGAATTGGTGATGTGAGTATGATTATGAGCGTTGAGGATGTGATTATGAGCGTTGAGGATGTGATTATGAGTGTTGAGAATGTGAATGGAAATTTTTGGATATGAGAAGTGGCTAATGTTTATGTATTTGGCTATGGCTATGCAAATGTGAGAAATGAATGTAGATCGCAAATTTGTTTATGTCATTTGCATTTGTGTATTCATGATGAAGGAGGCGACCCATTCTGATGCAGGCCTCTGCGCTCACATGTAGTGAGTACGAAAGTCCTACCTCGTAGTCCCGTATACTTGGGTGTATGGGAGCGAGTCAGTAAGAGTAGGCACCCTCCACCACGGGGTGGAAGGGAATCGAGGTGCACACCGGCGGGTGTGCACTCGGCCATACCCCTGGTATCGCTAAAGAGGAGATGAGCATGCATGATGCATCATATGCATAGAAATTGTGCAATCTGCATTGCATTGTCAATGATAGATCATGTTTTATGAGTTGATTATGATGTATGGATATGAGATTCTTCTTTTGTATGGCATATTTGCATCTGCATTGTATTGACAATGATGAATCATGTTATGCATTGGGATTGTTAATTGTTGATTGATGTGAATGAAATGCATGGTTGTGTTGCATTATATATATATATATATCATTGCGTATCTGCATGGGATATTATGTGAATGAAATGCATGGTTGTGTTGCATTATATATCTTTGCATATATGTATAAGATATTATGTGAATGAAAGCACAAAAGTATTTCATTGCATTGTGTATTGCGATTGATAAATGTTGATTGGTTAGAATGGAAAGAACATGTTGAGAATTGAGTCGTGGGCTCATCCAGAATTGATTCCCGAGGCATGGGTAAGGTTTTGTTACATTGTCAAGTTGGTTGAGGTAAGTGGAGCTGTTACTACTCCTGTTGCTGGATGTTTCAGTTAAGTAATGGTTATTTAAATGATGAAGTAATCGTGCTCTTACGTTGTGGATCTTTTATGAATTCAACTGTTTCCCTTATTTACGTATATCAATTTAAGGAAATGCTACTTGATGTCTTCTAATAGTTGTGACGGGTACCCAAGGCATAGGTATCCCCAGCGGCCCAGGAAAAGTATGTGGGCCGCCTCCGCACCATGTGCGGGCCACCTCCGCGCCAAGGCTTCGAGAAGAAGCCCGCTCGAGCCCAAGGTCTCCCACCAAACCGCCCCAAGGGCGGTCCGACCAAGACTACTGAGTCGGGTGCCCGGCGGACTCGAACAACTGGAAGCCGACCGACCGGTCCCCCACAAGGACGCCTGATTCCCGACCAAGTCGACCCCAGAAAACAACCCGACCCGCGCTAAGGTGGGCGCCCATGAACCACGGCGATGGTCAGACCGGTGGTGTCGGATCATCCAAAAGCTCCTGACCAGTTCGGGCCGCCTTCACCAAAGAAGCAGATGTCAAATCATCAGAAAGTAGCTTCTGACCTAGTCACCTACGCCGCTGATACGAGCGGCTCAGCATGACCGAGCAACACGGGAGGCCGCGCGCCTTCCCAAGGCAATTTCCGAAGGCTGGCGCTCCCTACGTCAGCGCCTGACAGCAGCGCAGGGGGCAGGTGCGCCATTTCCCAGAAGAATGGACCGTTCCATCGCTCTACGTCTCCACCAACCAGTCAGAGGTCACATCCAGCGATCAGACAACGAGGCGGAAGGCCAGACTCCAAGGCGTAGATAGCCCTTTTCGTTTTTTCACATGCTCGTGTAACCTGCCTCCCCAGGCTATATAAGGGGAAGCATGGCCCTCCGGAGCAGGGGCGATCAAGCATAGCGCACAAACATAACCCGCTCGAGCAAAAACGACCAACAGCCCCCCTTGAGAACTCGAACGCTCCCGTAGGTCTGAGTCCCTTGCACTTGTAGCCATCCTAGCCGACCTTGGTACACGAGACGCCCTGAGCACGAGCTCGGCACCCGCCTGTAATCCGGCGAACTCACGAGAGTCAGCAATAACATCCGACCACCACACAGACTGGAGTAGGGACGTTCGGCCTGAACCAGTATATATCTCGGATCCCCTTTCTTTTGATCCAACCATTCAGGGAACGGGAGCGCGTGGCCCCTCTAGACCTACAAATTTACTTGCCGGTTCTCGAAACGCCGACAGTTGGCGCTCCAGGTAGGGGCCTTGCGCGTCGTCAGCATCCCCGGATTCCCATTTTGTCTCCTTGATGGCCCTCTTCACCGACGACAGCGCGCTTGCGCCCGGGAGCCGAATTCATTTCGGTTCTCTCGACTTCGTCACCACCTCAGCAGGAGAGCTCGGCCTTACTGCTGCCACGCCCCAGAGCCAGGCCTCTGCTGGACGCCTGGACCTCGCCACCCACGCCCTCGACAACCTTTGACTCGAGGCCCCCGCGCCATCTTGGTCGGCGCCCGCCAAGCAAAGACCGCGTGGTGGTGGGGCAAGACGCCTTTGTCTTGGCGGCGCGCCGCCTCTCCGCCTGCATTTCGTGGCAATGACTGGCTACGCGCCGGCCTCCATCCACGAAATATTGGAGAGTTCCTCCGATAGCGACTCTGCCTCTGACGCGGAGCAATCTTCGGAGGAACCATATTCCCACGAATGCAACGTGGCCGACATAGCTAATCAGTCGGCCGCTACTTCCCCGAGCCAAGAAGCCCGCCACCGGCGCTCCGAAGCGCCAGAGGCGGGGCGTCGGCACGACCAGCTTGGGTCTCCTCAGACCCACCATGACGAGCTTCTCCAGCAACGGGAGCTGGAGTTGCGAGCGGCCAGACTCGGCAAGGCGAGGGTCGACCCGTCGGGGCCGAGCCAGCTCGTGCCCCACGAGCACCGGTGGGTAGCGCCATGCCAGCGCCAGTCTGACAACAATGGCGATGAGAGCGGTCGCTACCGTGTTTCCCCTTCCTAGCCAAACTTCGCGCTGCGCGATGCTACTCCGCGGCATCCCGAAATAACGAGCACGAGACGGGGCTACCTATCGGCACCTCCGGGAGCTGGTAGAAACCGCCTCTTTGTCTGACATGTGCGGCCCCGGCACTCAATGCTCGAGGTCTCCTCCGCCGCGAGAGGAGACCATGGCCAAGCAAAAACCGCACCACAATTGGGCGGCCCAGGACCTCCTACACCCGTGGCCCGACGCCTTTGGGCAACACCATGATTACCGCGACACCCTTGACGCGCGGAAGAGATCAGCCGGCGCCGGGGCCCGTTCGCAGGTCGCGGACACGTGATCGGCACCATGGCGTAGTCCGAGCCGAAGCCCGGCCCCTAGCGTTCTCTCGGGGAGATTCGTCGGGTCGATTTTCCCGCCCGTTTCCGAGCACCTGTTAACATCGCCAAATACACGGGAGCCACGAACCCCGGTGTTTGGCTGGAAGATTACCGGCTGCTTCTAGAGGAGAACTGATGATCTTTTTATCATTGATGCCTCCCCATTTACTGGCGGACTCGGCTCGAGCTGGCTCGATATCGCGCCACGGGACCATTAGGAGGCGGGCCGACTGAAGAACGTCTTCGTCGGAAATTTCGAGGCACTTACAAGCGCCAGGAACTCTGGGACCTCAAAAGTCGCAAGCGGCGGCCCGGGAAGCGCTCGGGGACTATATCGGCGCTTCCCAAGATGTAATGAACTCCCCGACATCGGCGACGCCGGCGTCGTGGGCGTTCATCTGACGACGACGTCGCGAGCCTTAGTCCCTGGTGGGCTGCATCAAACCCAGGACTACCAAAGAGTGCGCTCGACATTGCACTCAACCACGCCTCGGCGAGGAGGTGGGGGCCATCTTCGATAAGGGAAGGCCAAGCGAGTCGGTTCGAGCACGCCCCTCCTCCCGATCACTCCGACAAGCGGGCGGAAGGAAAAGCAGGCCGCGAGACCACCGATCGCCGCCGCCGACCATACGACAAGCGGCGGTAGCGCGAGCATCCGACCACCGAAAAAGTTGATGGAGAGCCGTGTCGCACCACGGGTACCCGTCAAACACAGATACGGATCTGCGAAGTCTGGCGCTTCTCTCGAAACCCCCGCGGCCACGGGGTAAAGGAAAAAGCGCGACCCGGCGCCGGTCGGGGAAAAAAGCGACAGCGGGTTCGGAGCCCGCGGATGCCTCATGATCGCCGGTGGACCGGAGAGCTCTGTTGACAAGCGGAGGCAAAGCTTGCCTACTGCGAGGTGCACACGGTGACCCCTGCGGTCCCGAAGTACCTCCGGTGGTCAGAGTCTCCGATCACCTTTGATCGAACGGACCACCCCGACCATATCCCGCACCCGGGAAGGTATCCGCTCGTCGTCGACCCCATCGTGAGGTCGGGCGCCTCAAAGGTGCTCATGGACGGCGGAAGCGGTCTCAACATCATGTATCTTTGAGATGCTCGGCATACAGGAATTCCGCTTCGACCTGCGACCAAGCAAGGCGCCCTTCCACGGCGTCATCCCCGGCCAGCAGGCCTACCCTCTTGGGCAGATCGACCTGCCCGTCACCTTTGGGGGGCCCGCGAACTTCCGCACCGAAAACCTTACGTTTGAGGTCGTGGGGTTCGCGGGATCCTACCACGCCATTTTGGGGAGGCCATGCTACGCTAAGTTCATGGCGATCCCCAACTATACATACCTGAAGTTGAAGATTCTGGGGCCACGGGGCGTCATCACCGTGGCCTCGTCCTTCCAGCTCACTTTCAACTGCGAACGGAGCAGCTGCGAGTTGGCTTCGGTGGTCATTGCGTCCGCCGAACTCAACAACTACCGGAGGCAAGCCTCCGAATCCGTCCCTGGCTCCAGCAAGTCAGGACCTGGATCCTTCGAGTCCGCCGAGGACACGAAGGGGGTCGCTGTTGACCCCAAGGACCCGACCAAGACCGTGCGGGTAGGATCCGCCCTTCCCGCTAAATAGGAAAGCGCGCTCGTCGACTTCCTCCGGGCAAATCGGGATGTCTTCGCATGGAAGACCTCCGACATGCCCGGCATCCCGAGGGAGGTCGCCGAGCACACCATGAATATCCGACCCGGCGCAAGGCCGGTCGCCCAGCGCGGGGCTTGAACGCCGGTCGAAGAAAAGCGAGGCTCATAGGGAGGAGGTAGCCAAACTTTTGGGCGGGGTTCATAAAGAGTCGCCACCCGATTGGCTTACCAACCCGTCCTTGTAAAGAAGAAATCCGGGCAATGGAGGATGTGTGTTGACTACGAGCACGAACAAGGCGTGTCCCAAGGACCATTTTCCTTTGCCGGATTGACCAGTCATCGATTCCACAGCGGGGTGTGAATCGCTCTCTTTCCTGGATGCCTATTCAGGCTATCATCAGATCCCGATGAAAGAGTCCGACCAGCTCGCGACTTCTTTCATCACCCCGTTCGGCTCATTCTGTTACGTGATGATGCCCTTTGGTCTGAAAAACGAGGGTGCTACGTACCAGCGGTGCATGTACACCTGTTTCGACGACCAAATCGGCCGTAATGTCGAGGTGTACGTGGATGACATCGTCGTCAAAACCGGGAAGGCCAGCGACCTTGTCGCCGACCTCGAAGAAACCTTTGCGAACCTCCGACGGTTTCGCATAAAGCTCAACCCCGAAAAGTGCGTCTTCGGGGTCCCCAAGGGGAAGCTTCTCGGCTTCATGATATCCGAGCGCGGCATCGAGGCCAACCCGGTAAAGATCTCGGCGATCATGAAGATGGGCCCGGTTGCTGATCTAAAAGGTGTCCAAAAGCTGACGGTTGCCTCGCAGCTTTGAGCCGTTTCGTGTCTCGCCTCGGCGAGCGCGGGATGCCGCTCTATAAAGCTGTTACGAAAATCCGACCACGCCGGTTGGGCGGGGAAGCCAGAAGCCCTCGATCTCTTGAAGGCCTTCGACATCACCTCCGGTCTGACGGTACGGCGCCCATCGCGAACCTCTGCTCCTCTCGTTGCGCCACGACCAGTGCGTGGCCTTGGCGCTTCGTCGTCGAGCGGGCGGAAGAAGGCCGTGCCCTCAAGGTACAGCGACCGGTCTACTTCATCAATGAAGTACTCTCGGAGTCAAACCCGTTATCGCGGTGCGAAGTTACTCTACGGTGCTAATCGCAAAGAGGCGATCCACTACTTGCGGCCGACACCACTTTCGTCGTGACTTCCTCACCCCTTGGCGAGATCGTCATAGCCGCGACGCCTCGGGAAGGATAGCCAAGTGGGCACTCGAGCTCAACAGCCCACGACATTTCGTTCGTCCCGGGGCCGGCGATCAAGTCTCAAGCCCTTGCAGACTTCGTCGCGAGAATGGACCAAAACCAGCGCACCGGTGCTTGAAGACCCGGTATTGGACGATGTGCCGATGGATCCTACGAAGAAGCGGGCGAGTCTGGAATCGTTATCATTTCCCCGCTCGGCAACAAGCTCCAGTACGCCGTCCGGTTGCTCTTCGACGCTACCAACAACATCGCCGAATACGAAGCCCTCATCAACGGTCTCCGGATCGCCGCCGACCTCGGCGTACGCCGGCTTTATGTATACGGCGACTCCAAGCTGGTGGTTGACCAAGTCATGAAGACCTCGAAGCCTCGAGACCCCCGCATGGCGGCATACTGCCGCGAGGTACGCCGACTCGAGGAAAGGTTTAAGGGGTTCGAACTCCACCACAGCTACCGGCGCAATAACGGCGAGGCCGACTACCTCGCCAACCTTGCTTCCAACAAGGGACCGGTTCCGACCGGGATCTTCGTTCACGACCTCCGTCAGCCGTCCATCCGACGACCGGACGGCCGAGCAGCGGTCCGGTCCGCCTCGGCTCGGCCGAGCCAACCATCGATCAACCGATTGCGGCGGCGTCAAGGTCAAGCCAAAGCGTGATGACGGCGAATCCGGCTGGAGAAGTCGCCGTCGACGCTGACAGACGGTTCGCTCCCCGAGACCGACCGAGGCCGGCGCCTCGCTCGGCTGGCGAAATCTTTTCGTCGATCGGCGAACCTTTACAAAGGAGTCCCTCGGGGTCCTCGGCGGTGCATCTGGCCGACGAGGCGGAGCTCTTTCGATATCCATGGCGGGGTGTGCGGCCATCACGCGATGCACGATCCCTCGTGGGTAAGGCCTCTCGCCAAGGTTTCTCTTGGCCGATCGCCGGTGGTGATGCCGAAACAAATTGTTCGCACTGCGAAGGTGCCAATTCTTTGCCCGACGACGCCTTGCCGCCCAAGCCCTCGACGATCCCCATCACATGGCCATTCGCGATCGGGGACTTGATCTGCTCGGACCTTCGTGAGCGCCGGGGCTTCACACACCTCTTTGTCGTGGTGGACAAGTTTACCAAGTGGATAGAGGCGAAACCGGTCGCCTCCATCACGTCCGCGCACTAGCGGCCGACTTCTTCCGCGGCATCGTCTACCGGTTCGGGGTCTCGAACTCCATCATCACCGACAATGGTACGCAGTTTACGGGGAAGGAATTTCTCGAATTCTGCGACGACTTCAACATTAGCGTCGTGGTGGTGTGGCCCACCAGAGACTAATGGCGGTAGAGGGCAAGCGGCATGATCGCCGGGGGCTCAAGCCGCGAATCTTCGATCGCTGAAGAGGTGCAGTGGGGCGATGGGCGGCCGAGCTGCCCTCCGTCACTTGGTCTTCGCACCACACCAACCGGTCGGCCGGATTTCGCCGTTCTTCACGGTGTTCGGCGCAAGCGATCCTACCGACCGACCTAGAATCTGGCGCTCGAGGGCGCAAACCTTCGACAACGCTCGGGGGCTCGACTTCATGACAAAGCCCGTCGACGGCTCAACAGCGCGATGTCGCCGAATCCTCCGTCGGCCAGTATCAACAAGCCGCTGCGGCGATATCGAGTCGCCAGTCGTGGTACGAGCCTTCAACGTGGCGACTTGGTCTGCGCCAAGTCGATCCGGCGTTAGTAGGCACAAGCTTTCACCCCCGTGGGAAGGCCCCTTCACCATTGCGGAGGTAATCCGACCCGGCACTTATCGACTCAAAGACGTTGACGGCAACATTTTTTCAAACGCTTGGAACATTGAAAAGCTCAGGCAATTTTTTCCCTAAGACTTGTCCTTACCCGCACGACCTTGTTAACATGCCAGGCCCGAGCGGCGCGAACCCGCTCGGGGACTTCCGGTCTACGTAATCACATTATGTAGCGCCCAAACCGATCAAGGGTTCTCCCCTTAAATGAACCGTTCCAACCCGGCTACTACGGCCTACGTCTTGTAAAAACTCCAGCAGTTTTTCTTGACTACGACCTCCAAAGTAGTGGTCTGCGGGATGTGGCGGACTCCATATGGGCAACCCGCGAGCGGTCGGCAGAGGGATTTCGCGGACAATTAACAATAAGCAGGCGTTCGACAAAGAAAGAATGAAGCTAAAGTATTGAGTGCTACCAAGCTCCTAAAAGAGGCATTATGTTTCATCAAAAGCACGAAGCGTCCATTACAAGGAAGGAAACATAAAAGGCGTACAACTTATGATGATCCTAGAGCTAAAAGAGTGCAAAATCTGCAAAGCAGTGGTCAGGCGAGGAGGCGGAGGTGGCTCCTGGCGCCGAGATGCCTCGCTTTGCCTGGCGAGTTCGAGCCGGCCAGCCCGGGCTCCTAAGGATCTGGTCCAAAGAAGGCGTCGTCCTCGCCGTCCCCGGAGCTCCCGTTCGCCTCGGCCTCATCGTCCGAAGTCTCTAGGTGCAGCCGCTCCGCCACCATCTCCGCCGCGTCCGTGCTACTGCGCGCGCTGGCCGGCGCCGCCTCGGATATGGGCGGCGATCCTGCCGGGTCGAAGGAGCCGCCGATGGCGCGAAGACGCCCGGCCGTACGATACTCGCCGTCAGACCCGCAACCCTCCGCCCTTCACGGGCGGAGCGTTCCTGGAGAGCCTGAGGCAGGCTCTCCAATGCCTCGGCCGCTCGAGTGAGGCCGAACGCATACTGCGCCACGGTGGGCTGCACCGGCTCGTCCAGCCGCACCCCGAGCGGCCTTAGGCTCCTGCCCATGCTCTCATAGGCAGGGCGGAGCATGGAGAGGAGGACCTCGGCGTGGGTTGAAGTCCTCACGCACGTGGGCCACCTCCATCTCGGCGACATCGTAGCGTGATGTTGAGGCCGCCGCCCGCCTCGTCTGGCTGCACCCACGCCCGCGTCGTCGCCTCCACCTCGAGGCGGCGAAGATGGCGCTGGGAAGCGAGCCAGCATGTGACCGCACCGGTGCGTCCACCATGCTAGCCGCCTCCCTTAACCGGAGGCCGCTTTCGCGCGAGTAGAAGCGTGGTGCCGCCAGGCGCCCGCCTGCAGCGCTCTCTTGAATTCGTCGACTGTAGAGAAGCAAGAACGAGCGGACATCAACCCGAAACCACGTGTCTCGCCAAAACAACCAAAGGAGGCTTACGCGGCGAGGTTCCGGATGTAGAACATGGCGAGGTCGGTCGAGCCCACCCCCGCCGCCCGACGGGCAGACCTCCTCCGAGAGGCTTCTTGGAGGCGAACCCCGGGGACCGCCTCGCCACTAACTGCCGGACCTCGTAAATCGCCCGCTCGCCATCGCACCCTCAAAGAGTTCCTCAGGAAAGCGGACTCGAGAGCGAAGAAGGCGAAAAAAAGCTCTTGAGGTGGGTGAGATCGTCGTTCCTCCCCCGCGTCTCGTATTTATAAAGAAGAAACGAGGCCACCGAAACCGCCGTCGCCTCGCGTGCTCCGCCGACACGCCGCTGACACGCCATGCCATGAAACAGCGGTGTGACCATTTAAAACCCTCTCGCATTAAATGGCAGCGAGGCGGTGCAAGCGAAGGGCGCGCCGGCAGGCATGGCCAGCGACCCTTGACTTCGCGCGGAGGTTATTGCCGACCGACGACTTGGAATCCGCGTAGGAAAATTGGCAAGCCGCACGACGGCGGGTCCGATGAGATAAGTCACTTGACTCTCGATCTCCTTGGCGCTTATTTTGTGATCCAGCAATGCGCGCCGACCACAGCTCGGTCTCCACGCATCGCTCGGGGCTCGAGAACGCGCCGTTCACATTCGCGAAGGTCGGTGGCGGTGACGCGCTCGCTCCCCCTAACGGTACCGTCCGATCCAGTGCTCGACCTCGCCCGGCTCACGGTTTGAAATGGCGCTTAGCAGTCTGAGTTATCTCTAAGGCGCGAGCCACGAGTCAGTCGGGATCATTCCTCCCCTGCCCAAAATGTGAATGGACGCTCTTTGACGTTACTCACGCTCGTGCGGGCCGGTGGCGGACTGACCACTTAGCTCTCCCTGGCGGTAACCCGTCCGACCCAAGCGCTTCTGACCTCGCCCGGCTGCGGTTTAAAATGCGCTTTGCGGTTGGGGCTACCCGTTCGGCGCGAGCCACAAGTCAGTCGGGGTAACTCCCCCCCGCGCAAAGCGCGAATGGACGCCTTCTCGACCCCAGGGTTCGTTAGCGCCCTCTTCGCGTTTTCCCCGGGAAAGATCGAACACACCTGCGCCCGAAAAACCTCAGCGGTCTCCAGGGCTACGGTCACCACGCAAACCCCCGGTACGGGGAAACGCGAAGGAAAAGCTCAAACTCGCGGATAGACACAAAAGCGAACCCCAGCTCATTACATATTAAAGTTCTTTTTTACATCTTCCAAAAGATAAAAATCTAACACCATTCATATTCCCCGTGGAGGACGCTCTGCGGCGATATCCGACCGGCGATCGCTCGGGCGTGCGGCTCGACTTGGAGCGCGAAGCGACTGACCTCCTCGTCGGTCCGATTCCTGGCGATCCTGCTGCTGACGTTGTCCAGGTTGAGGCCGTTGTAGAAGGACATGGTGTTGACGAGCGCAGAGGTGGCTCCCAAGGCAGCACTCAGGCTCACCGACTTCTCGACGTGCTCCGGCACGCGAGCTAACTCGGTCGCAAGCAAACTTGTGCCCCGTGCGGCCCCGAGCACTCGGTTGCAGACGGCCCGGCCGACCTTTCCCAAGGTCGCCAACTCGGCGACCAACTCGGCCCGGTCATCTTCCGCCACCTCTCGCGCCGACCGAGCCACCGCCTCTGCCGCGACCGCCACGTCGCGCTCCTCCACCGCCAATCGCCGCGCCTCCGCGACTTTGCTGAGATTCTTCTGCAACTCTGCAGATTGGAGCAAAAATCAGAAAGGCGCGCTCGACGACGGCGCCTTCCAAAACAACCCGCGTAACAACCCCTTACCAGCCGAGGAGTCCGTCATTGCTTGAAGCCGACCTCGGACCTCCTCGTGGAGCTTCTCGCCGCGGCCACCTCGCCAGCGGCGATGTCTCGGGCGTGCAAGCCTCCGCCAGGAGGGCTTCGAGCTCGGACACCCTCGACCTCAAATACTCGTTCGCCCGGCGCTCCTCTTGCAAAGATTCGTGCTTTGATCCGGCGCTGACGAGCCTCCTCCGCCGTGACGCTCGCGCGCCCGGCTTCTGGGCCTCTGCTGACTGGAGCCGGTCGGTCTCTTGGTCCGTCTCGGCGGCTGTCCTCCGGCTGTGCGAGCAGCGGAGGAAGCAGATTTATTTTCCGGCTCCCCAGACGCTACAACGGCCGCCACATCACAACAAGGTTCAACAAAATTGAAAGGGCGAAGGAACTTGAACCTGACTTCTACGTCTTGCGGCCAAGTCGACCCCTCAACAGCGACATCCGGCATCTGTTGGAAGACTCAAGAAAGGTGACCCGAGCTCACGGTTTGATCTGCCTCGGTCTGGCTCGTGGGAGCCCTCTGAAGGACTCCACTCCACGAGCTCGCTGATCATCAGCGTGAACGATGCCTCGCCGGACGAGTCGCTGCCCGGCCAGACCAAGATGGGCGGGGGCGACCGAGGGAGTTCCCCCGTGGTTGCCCCAGCCTCCCGCGCTAACGGCGGGACCTCCACCGCCGCCGATGGGTCAATGACCGCCGCCAGCGCCGCTTGCAATTCCTCTCCCGACTCCTCCCTCGGTGGCGACGGTGCTTGCCTTCGGCGCCAAAACCCTCCGGAGGCGAAATTCTGCGGCCGGTGGCGTGAGGTTCGCTCGCCCCATCGACCCCGATTGGGGCGAGCTTTGGTAGCCACTCGGGTTTCGTGGAGCGCCGGCTCGTGAATGAACCAGCGCGGCCGTTAGTGCGGCCCGCTCGTCGGCGATCGCGGGCACGGCCAACGTCGCCGCCTCCACCATTTGCTCAGGCCCGGCCGGCCTGTCCTCAACCTCCGTTGACAGGGGTAGTACCGCCGGTCCCATCGGCAAATCCTCCGCTCCCGTCAGGCTCTCCCCCGTGAAATCCCTGAAGCCAAAGACCAATCAGAGGCGGCTCGGGTAAAAAACAACGAGCATAACAAACAGGACAAGGCTAACCGCGCCGAGCGAGTGCCAAGCAACCGCGCTTTCTTCACGGCCTCCCCGTGGCGAAGCCGCCCTCTCGCCTTAGGGGCACCTCCTCCGGAGGCGTTTCCGCTGAGGGCACCTCGACGGTGACCTCCGTATCGACGCCCTCCGCCAGGTCGTCGCTCGACGACATCCCGAAATCGAGCGCCTCGTATGGGTCGTCAGGATCCCTGTCATCACTGGAAGACGATCCCGCGCCAACTGAGGAGAGGACGGTTGACTCGGACACGTCCTCGCTGCGCGCGGCCATTGCCAGGCGTTCTTTCCTTTTTCTCTTCCTCTCTTCCTCCCTACGCTCTTTCCGAGCGGACTCCTGCAGCGCGATCCTTTCACGGGCCTCCGCCCTCATTGCCTTCTCCCGGCGACCATGCTTGAAGTTCTCCACCCAGGCCCTGAAAGATGTGGGGATTCCATTCGGGACCGAGCGAGAATCAAGACAAGAAGCGAGGAAGTGAAAGGCGAGCCGCCCAATTACGAGTTTGGGGGCTCTCCACGAAAGGGCTCGAGGCGCCGCTTCGCCGCCATAGTGGCCTTCACAACCAAGGCAGCGGAACACGAGCCTCGACCTCCGGCCGGGAGGTCAGGCGATCCATCCTCATGGGATCGGGCGCCCCCTCATACTCAAACATCGGGTGGGGCCTATCCATGAGGGGGCACGCGCGCCTCGCTATGAACGTACGGACGACGACCTCTCCCGTCAGGCCTCGCCTCTTCAGGCCTGCGAGCTGCTCCAGGATCACCTCCATCTTCCTCTTTTCCTTCGCGTCGGTCCCCCGGTTCCATTCGGGCACCGCCTCGGGGCGCCTCCCGGTGAAGGCCGGGTATTTGTTTCCCCATTCGAATGTAGAACCATTAGGAATGCCATCCAGTTCGACAAAGGCAGCTTCATGTCGATGTACTCGGCCCCGGAAGGACGAAGTTGGATGGCGGCGCCTCGATCGGCGTTGGCGGTCGCGCGCGCCGCTTTCCTCAACGGCGCGTCTGGAAGAAATACCTCCAAAGGGCCCGGTGGGGTTCAATCCCGAAAGGCCTCGCTGGCGTGATGAAGATCGCAATATGGAGCACGCCATGGGGATTCGGTGATGCACCTCCACCTTGTAGAAGTGAAGGAGCCGCGGACGAATGGGTGAAGCGGAAGCCCGAGCGCCTTCGAGAAGAACGACACTGCGATCTCGTCGTCACGACTCGAGCCGCCGCCCCGTCGGCACCCTCCATCGGGACCGTCGTGCGGGAGGAACCGCTTCTTCTCGGGCGGGAGAAGCGGCGGGGAAGAATGGAGCATTCGCCACGACATCTCCGAAAGAACAAGACCAGCAAACGGAAGACAGGCGGAGGCGAGGGATCCTCTTCCTGAGCTGCGATTGCCCCGCTATCACCCTCGCCTTTCTTTTTTCTCACAGTGAAGAACAGGGCAGCACGGAAGAATCCGCCCCAACGGCTCCTCCTCGGGCTTATAAGAGCGCGACGGACACCAGCCGGACAGGCGTCAACCGAGCGAGCAATGCATAGCCCAGCAGCGGCGGCGCTTCACGCCGCAAGCGATCAGCGATGCAGCGCCTCGATTTCGATTGTCGCTGCATTTAACTCTGACGGGGCGGTGGCCCGGCGAAGGCTTCACATCGGGCGAGTGGTGCGCGACTCCTCGGGCCTCGTTCGGCTGGAGAGTCGCCCTAGCGGATCGAAGATTCGCCGAAGCGTTCGACCCCCCAGGCGCGAAAAACAGCGGTTTGCCCTCGGGGCTCGGCCGGCGTTGCGAGACTCCGGCGCCCAGACCACCAAGTGGATCTGCGCGTCGCCCGGCAATCGGCGAGGGCGAGGATAAAGTGAGCCTCGGCGAACCTCTAGTTGGGTTGGCGGACGACCCAATCACTTTGAATCGTGTCAAGACCATACTTCAAACTCACCGCGGAACCCGTCGGCGGGTGGCGGCCAGCTGCGCCCGGTCGACCGGACGACACCAGGTCCGACACGAGCGAGTAAAAAGGTTCTCGCCGTTCGCCCCACGGTCGGGCGCTCACGCCGAGATAACGTCGCTCGAAATGGTTCTCCTTGGGGAAGCCACGGGGCCCTCGGACAAACCCACTATCGGCTTCGCCGCGAGCACGGCGTTGAGCCAACGCGCGCAAGCAAGCGCGCTACCTCACCCCTCGGGTCCTACACTGCGGGCGGGCGTACTCGTGAAACGCGGCCCGTCCTCGCTCAACGGCGTGGGGCGGGCGTCGCTGACCGATTACGGCGCAACGCCATTCCTGCATTTGCGTTGGTACCACGACGCAAAACGGGTGCCTCCACGCGCGAGGTAAACCCCCGACCGGCTCTCCGACCCGCTCGGGGGCTCCATCCACCGGATGCGCTCGCGCGCATCCGGGCGTCGCCGACCAACCCGTTTGGTCGGACGCCAACGATCAAGGCGCCGCCCACCTCCAATTGGGTACACCTGCGGGCACTCGGGCGATCCCGACCAAGAGCACAAACCGCCAACGGCGCCTCCATCGCAGAGTAAACCCCGGCAAGCTCTCCGAGCCCGCTCGGGGCTCGAAACTCCATCCACCGGATCGCTTCGCCACCGACCGCAAAGCCGGCCGTCGATCCCAAAACTTGAGATCCGGTCACATCGGGCGGCAGCTCATCGAAACTCAACGATCGAGGTGAACCCCCGACCGGCTCTCCGACCCGTTCGGGGGCTCGGGGGCTATTGACGGGTACCCAAGGCATAGGTATCCCCAGCGGCCCAGGAAAAGTATGTGGGCCGCCTCCGCACCATGTGCGGGCCACCTCCGCGCCAAGGCTTCGAGAAGAAGCCCCACTCAGAGGCCCAAGGTCTCCGACCAAACCGGCCCGAAGGGCAGTCCGACCAGCACTATGAGTGGGTGCCCAGCGACACTCGAACAAGCTGGGAAGCCGACCGACCGGTCCCCCACAAGGACGCCTGATTCTCGACCAAGTCGACCCCAAAAAATAACCCGACCCGCGCTAAAGGTCGGGCGCCCCGCGAACTACGGCGATGGTCCGACCAGCGGGTGTCGGATCATCCAAAAGCTCTGACGATTCGGGCGCCTTCACCAAAAAGCGAGCGTCAAATCATCGAAAGTAACCCGACCTAGTCACCCTCGCCCGATGTCTGGCGGCTCGGCATGACCGAAACAACACGAGGCGCGACGCCTTCCCAAGGCAATTTTGAGTGGCGCTCGTCGGCGCTGACGGCGGAAATAAGCACAGGAGTCGCCATTTCCGGAAGAATGGACCGTTCCATCGCTCTGCGTCTCCACCAACGGTCGAGAGGTCACATCCAATGACCGCACAACGAGTGAAGGCCGGACTCCAAAGCGTGGATAGCCCTTTTCGTTTTTCACATGCTCCGTGTAACGCCTCCCGGGCTATATAAGGGAAGCATAGCCCTCCGAGCGAGGCGATCAAGCATAAGCGCACAAACATAACCGCTCGAGCAAAAACGACCAATGACCCCCTTGAGAACTTCGGGCGCTCCGTAGAGTGCGAGTCCCTTGCACTTGTAGCCATCCTAGCCGACCTTGGTACACGGGGCGCCCGAGCACGAGCTTCGGCACCTTTGTAATCCGGCGAACTCACGAGTCGGCAATAACATCCGACCACCACACAGGTGGAGTAAGGGCGTTCGGCCCGAACGATATATATCTCGGATCCCTTTCTTTTGATCCAACCATTCGAGGAGCGGGGCGCGTGGCCCTCTAGACCTACAAATTTACTTGCGGTTCTCGAAAGCGCCAGGCAAGTTGCATTTAAGTCTAATGCCTTACCTTTATTACTTGTTGCACTTTCTTGAGTCTTGGACTCACGCTTGTTGCTTCTGTTCTAGGTACCTTGAAGGCGATTCATCGGGATGGGAGTAGAAGCCGTGCGACTTGGTCATTATCTCCTTAAATTAATTCATAAAGCCTGATCGTATCTAATGTGGTTGTAAAGTGTTGTTTGTTGTGGTGTAATTTATCAATTGCCAGTGGATGTGTGATTGATATCAAGGACCTGCTAGAATGTTTCATCTTGGTTGAATGAATGATATCTATACTGCTATTGTTCTTTTGACTACTGAGTGGATGCCCTCTTTTCTAGAGAGATCATGTCGAAATTTTGTAAATTTCGGTGGCTTAGTTTTAAGCCGGTTTTAGAGTTTGGTTGATTGCAGGCAATTTTGTAGAGATGTCATTGAGTTGATTAGGATTTTGGTAGCATTTGCGGTGCGTTTGGCGCCGGGGTGTTACACAAAACAGTGACCGTGTGATAGATTTTTCTGCCAAATATACTCTAATTTACTAGACATATCGCTAGATTGTATTGTCATGTTGCAACTAATTCTCTAGTGATATTCCAGGAGGGTTTAGCAACATATGGAGTCTATGTAGCGATAAAATCTAACAACACATTTAATAAATTCATTTGGCAGTAAAATCTTATTCATGTTGTATTTATTGTGAGACTTATATTATTATGTTTCTCTCATTGTCAGTGAGCTACTAGTAAAAATCGTTCGTGAATCAGAGTTGCCAATAAAAAGTTATAGTTAAATTAAAGAAAAAAGATTTTAGTACAAACAAGGAACCGTATTTATTACTTGGTTGGCTACGTAACTTATTGGCTTAGTCAACAACAAAGTGTGTGTACGTGGGGTGATTTGGACTCGCTCATCCGGCCGACGCGTAGAATAACTATTGTACACTTGGATGCAGAATAGTATATATACCCTTAATATCGAACATAATGCATAAGAGGATCCATAAAGAACCATATGATTTCCCCAAAAAAACCTGGGTACATTACCAAAAATACATATATATGATTTTGATGTTTAATAAAATTTATAGTTGTAAAACTCCATTTGTGATATTTTATATTATCAAGAGAAAAAATACTATGTCTGTTTCCTAATACTTGTCATATATGTCCAATTTTTTTGCCTCAAAATACCTTCATAGTTAAAAAAGTAAACACAGTGTAACATAATATTTTTCCATTCATATAAGTAACAGCTCGTTCTTTTATTATTGTAATGCTTGTCTATACTGCGTACTGATAATACTTCATACATAGCTTATACTCATACAGTCGAGTGAACACCAGTTAATGAATCACCCTCTCAATCCTTCCATCTTGTGGAGGTCTATAAAATAAAGGATCAAAATATTTTCTTTTGTGAGAATGTTTAGCATATTCTTTTTTTGCAACAGTAAACCACCTGCCATAGTTTTTTATTGTATAATAGATTTTGATTCCTAATTTACATATATACAATCAGATTCCTTATTTTCTTTTTCTCTTGAATTAGCATATTTATGGAATTTTAATTTTGAATAAAATCCAATATTTTTACCTTCTCACTTAGTATGGAATTAAAAACAATTGCTAACTTTTTTTATTCTGAATTTACATATTTTTTTTGGATTGTGCTTCTTAGACTTGTTTTTAGTTTTACTTTGGAATTTATACAAAAATCCAGCTATTTTATTATTCATTTTGAATTTTTGTTACTTTTGTTGTTATTCTTTATTTAATTTTGAATCTCAGTTTTAGGTTAGAATTTGTATACAAATCCAATTTGCTAATTTCATCTAATTTTTATTCTGGATTTTGGAATTAAATTTGCATTGCTAATTCATTTTATTTTTCATTCTGAATTTATATTAATTTTATGGTTATTTTATTGAATTTCAAATCTCAGTTTTAAGTTACAATTTATATACAAATCCAATTACTAATTTTAATATAATTTTCACTCCATATTTCAGCTATGTATGGGTTTAATTTGGAGTTCATGCAAAAATCAAATGACTATTTTTTGCTCTGAATTTTGTTATTTTTTATTATACTTGGTACGGACTTTTTTTTTAAAAAAAACTAAGTTGTTATAACTTGGTTCCTACTAGACGGATGGTTAGATGTTTTTCTTTAAATAATAATATCTAATGGCTACTATAGTTCAACCTAGTTAGGATCTATCAGATTAAAGGCCATATTTCTTGCATTTTTATGAGAATTTCTAATCTATTTTTCCTTTTTCTTAGCAACTTTAAAAGATATGTCATGAACTTTTAATATATAATAATAGATAGATTTATTTTCAACTGGTTTAGGTGAAGCCAGCTCTGGAACTACCCGTTTGGCCGGAAAAAATAGGATCGAAGCCAACAGCATCTAAAGCTCGGCCATCACATCGAGTCTTACCAAACTTGCACCAGTAGTGGAGCCCGGAAATTTTAGGGTCTAAGCAAGTATTACTACAACCAATAAATACGAATAAATCCATATACAAATCACACAAATAAAATTGAGAACCACAATATATTCTTTTTTTTACTAAAAGTATAATCCAATATGCATGTAAATATCAATCCAGACAGTCAGACTGCTTCATTACAGGTCACCGGCAAGCCTGGCCAGACACCTGCCCTGCCCGGGTTGTGCCTCCGCCTCTGACCTGCACAAATACTCCAAATCAAGGGGCCGATCGAAGCTGTCATCAGTTGAGTGAATCTAGTGACACTGAGCTGGATGCAAGAATCTAATAGTATCTTAATATGTATCCAAGCCTCTCAGTGTCAGGACAAAGACAAAACACATACGCGTAGCCAGCTAGCTAGCAGCTGATACATACAGAAGTGAGAGGCTGTAGGGATTAACGTAGCACAACCACAGTGGACTTTCTCCAACGCCACGAAGAGGGACGTGCCAAATTCCCAACCATTTCGCTGCTTTTTTTTTCAGATTTGCAGCTAAACTAATGTACTACGCAGGGTACGCATAGCCCGGCAATTCTCACTTTGCCAGCAGATGCATTCCCATTCGCCCTTGCGTGCTTGTCTCTTTACGTGCACCGTTTAGTTAGGCGACCAGTGACTGCTACTTTCGGTTTCTGAATAAATGTTATATATGATATTATGTTTTCACCAAGGCATACGTACAAAAGGCTATATTATCTCTCTTTATTCGATCAATTATAATTCTTTAGATATATAGTATGTCCCCTCTAATATACAATAGTAAATAGTATTAGAAATAGCTAAAGGGGATATGTATATAATGAAAAATGGTAAAAAGTCATATGTGTTTAGAAATAAAATTTGAAGTTAGAATGGTATGCATTAAGAAACGAAGGGACTAGTAGCACTTAGTGAAAGAACATGCATAAAACAAAGGCATGGATAGCGCAGATACTATCCAACCACCGTTTCCGTCGATGTGATTTGCACTTTAGCCAAACAGCTGCGTACCATGCAGACGCCTAGTGGGAACTGGGAATTGAGATCCTGTAGTCACGTGGACTATAACCTAAATAGTTATATGTGGACTATTATATAAAAACAACTATTCGGATCATTTCTAAAATATTGTTTAAAAGCATTATATCAATTTTTAATTATAGCAATATAATATCAGAAAACTCCGACTATCTGTTAACTCGATTAGAAAACTCTAGCCCTACAAAAACTAAAGTTAGGATCCTCCTTACGACTACACAGGATCGCTATCTGGCTGGTCAGGTCTGCAATTCCTATTGCGTGCTGTTTTGCGCTCGTTGCGCGCGCGCATAAAGAAAACGTACTACTAAGAGGGACAGGTGATAATGAAATATATATGTACGGTGTGCAAGTGTAATGGTACACGTACTAGTTCAAACTGCTAACACACTGGTACAACGAATAGAGATACTCCCTCCGTCATAAATATTTGCCTTTTCGACATTAACATAGAAGCAAAAACATTTTAACTATTAATTTCAACTATAATATATTTATAAAACCTAGTTATAAATAATTGTCTTTTCAACATTGATACGGTTTCTAAAATATATTTTGCTATTAATTTTAATTATAATATATTTATAAAATCTAATAAAATTATAATACTATGAAAGTATTTTTGAGACAAATCTACCCAAATAATTTTCATATATCCAATTTTAATATTTAAAAAGATGTTAACAGTCAAAGTTTTAAAATTTTTTATTACACCTATATATTCAAAACGAGACTTTGGGAGTTTTACTCAAACTACTCAACATGCAAAAATCAAAATAGGTGAAGTACATAGATGCAAAGCTTATGACTTTTTAAATAATATATTTTTGAAATAATTTTACAAAAATAATATCCTGAAATTTTTTACAAAAATATACCCCTATCGTCAATTGAATTAATGGCAAATGATCTACCGTTCAATGGACGAGTATTATTTTTTTTAAAATGATTTAAAAACGTATTATTTTTAAAAAATTCCAAAACAGAGGGCGGAAAAGAGAGGTGGGGAGAACGAAAGGCCTTCGTCGTTAATGAGCTGACCGACCCCGCGTCTGCTCTCACCACCCTCACCCACAGGCAGCAGTGATAGATCTTCCAACCTAGCAGAGAAGGAAAAGAATGACACCACGAACTGGCCTCACGAGGTATTCTAGCTCCTAAAACCTAACAAAATCCGGCGGAATACCCACCTTGTTCTGGGTTGGCTTGGGTATCTCTGTTCCTGATGGGGAATTGCTCCGGCGTGCAGGGGAACGCCGAGATCAACCCTGCCTTCAGTGCTCCCACCTCGTCAGGTGCTACGCTTGATTCTTGGTCGCATCAATGTTTTAGTACTAGTAATCAACCTTCTCTGCTTCTGGTTCTTGCTGTGTTTTGGTTTTGTTCTGAAGAGTTAGGAATGAGTGTTTCTTGATTTTCTTCTGT
This sequence comes from Guadua angustifolia, assembly GCA_036346375.1. Classification (NCBI taxonomy): domain Eukaryota; kingdom Viridiplantae; phylum Streptophyta; class Magnoliopsida; order Poales; family Poaceae; genus Guadua; species Guadua angustifolia. The sequence continues at coordinate 17,003,427 of CM070504.1, read as the reverse complement.
TGCACTGGGGAAGAAGAGTCAACTTCGGTTTATTAAATTTTTTTCCTTTCTGAAAGAGAACAATTTAGTGTTCCACTTTGGGATTATTGAATGGCAAGTGTTGAGCAAAATTACATAATTTTAAGTGAGGTGTGTGCATATGGTCTGTCCAAACTAAGAAAGCAGGATTAGTTCCAAGAATGGTAGCAGGTTTTCTTCATAAGAATGCGGGTTTTATTAGGGAAAAAGAATAGCACTCAATTCTCATAGCAGTGCATCAACAACAAGAACAGAAAAATCCTCAGTTTCTTTGCTGAGTAAGTGCAGCTCCGTGCTTGCAATCCAGGGACTGGTTCCAAGAACAGCAGCAAGAATACAACCGATACCAGCACCTTCGGTACCAAGGCTTCTTGTTCTTCGTCGTCAGTGCCACCAACCTCTCGGACCGAGACGGAGATCTTGCAGTCGTCGAACGTCCGGAAGTTCACCTTCAGTGAGCTGAAAAGCTCCACAAGGAACTTCCGGCCGGATAGCCTGCTGGGTGAGGGGGGCTTTGGCTCCGTGTTCAAGGGATGGATCGATGAGCGCACGCTTGCGCCCGTCAAGCCGGGCACGGGGATGATCGTCGCGGTGAAGAAGCTCAAGCTAGACAGCTTCCAAGGGCACAGGGAATGGCTGGTTGGTAGCCTTGCAGCTCCTGTTGTGGCTGTTTGGACTAAAGGTTTAGTGAGACAGAGATGATTTAACTTGTCTGTGCAAAAACCTTGTAGGCTGAGGTCAATTACCTGGGGCTGTTGTCCCACCCCAATCTTGTGAAGCTCATTGGGTACTGCTTGGAGGATGAACAGCGGCTTCTCGTGTACGAGTTCATGCCAAGAGGCAGCTTGGAGCATCATCTTTTCAGGAGTAAGTTCTCATATTCTCTTGTGTGATGTTTTCGTGTGCACGATATGTTGCAAGTTACCTTCTTGCTGTTGGAAATGAGTGACCGTGCTATGATATTGCAGGAGGCTCACACTTCCAACCTCTCCCATGGAATTTACGGATGAAGGTTGCGCTTGAGGCTGCCAAAGGACTCGCTTTCCTGCATAGCGATCAGGCTAAAGTTATTTACCGTGATTTCAAGACCTCCAATATTCTTCTCGACTCGGTGTGCATGCAAATCAGTCTCTATGCAATACGTGCAAGTCAAATAAGATTTGATCCAAAGTTTTTTAAAAATTTTGTTTCCTTCTTCGACTGCATGCAGGAATATAATGCAAAACTCTCTGATTTTGGCTTGGCAAAAGATGGCCCAAGTGGTGATAAAAGCCATGTCTCTACAAGGGTCATGGGGACACAAGGATATGCTGCTCCTGAATATCTCGCGACAGGTAATCTTTGTAACGCGCCTTACCAACCAACTAATATAACCATATAAACTCGTCCAGTGATGTAGTTGATTCTCTCTATTCCTCTTGTCTTTTTCTTTTCCTTTTTCTTTCTCTCTCTCTTTTGTTTTTTTCTCCTTCTTCCCCTCCCCCGCTCCCTCTTCCCACTAATCTCTTCCCGATGGTGCAGCCTGTTGCAATGTCTTGTTCCATCTCTTATCTAATATAATCGCAGTCCGCTGCCTTTCAAAAAAATATAACCATATAAACATATTATTTGTCCATTTGTTTCATGCATTTCATTCATCTAAGTGACGTGGATGAAAGACGGCATTAATTGACTGTGTTCTTCTTTAGCATTGTCTTCGTAACTATATTTTTTAAACGTTTCATTTCATATTCAAGAAAAACATTGCTCACATACCACAAAATTCCTAGTTTCTGTTGATGCAATGCGCTGCTAACAGTTGGGCAACATGACATCTCCGCGTTGGGGAAAAAGAACCCTTGGTACTAAGTCATGGATACTTTATGGCGTGCATGCCATATCTGTTAAGACTCGCTTAGTTTTATATTGTGCAGTCCTTCATTGTGCTTAGATGTGCCTTTTGTTTAAAAGAACACATTTCTCTGTAGCAATCAGCGGTATAAAATAAATTTCAGCAGCAAAGAACATGATTCACTAGGCGAGTAAGCACAGCATGTTTGTGGACAATATCCTATTAGATTGACAATTGTTTCATTCATGTGATGCTTATGATTTGCTGCAGCTGGCTTCATGCATGAACTACCTTAAAATCAGGAATTATGGTTAATAGCATCTTCCTTCCACTCAAGTCAACACACTAGTTCTGATCGCTAACTTGCCTGGCCTCGTTCTTCAATCTACAATTGCGCACATGCTCTAATGGTAAAAGTCAACAACGATTTACGAATTTGTTTTTTAAATAATATATATTTAATGAAAAATTACAGAAATAATATGCAAAAAAAAAAACAATGATAGATCTCGCACATCATTGCATATCAATGTCTTGACAGAGTCTCATCATAATTTTCTCTCGTCGCAATTTGAAAATGCACCGTATCTCGCCTAAGCGGTTAGCGGCAGGCTCTCGTATCGCAATTTCAAATTGACAGAGACCCGTCATAAATTGGATGTCTGACAGGTATATAAATTGTCATTTTATTTTTGCATATTATTTCTGTAATTTTTCATTAAATATATATATATATATATATATATATATATATATATATATATATATATATATATATATATATATTTTAAATAAATTCAACGATTTGCATTTATGTCTGACGGCAACTTGTGTGCTTTTCCCCACATTGTGCACAGGCCATTTGACCGCAAAGAGTGATGTCTACAGCTATGGTGTTGTTCTTCTGGAGTTGCTGTCTGGGCAGCGTGCTCTGGACAAGAACCGCCCGCCCGGACAGCATAACCTGGTGGAGTGGGCAAGGCCTTACATTACCAACAAGAGGAGGGTCATCCATGTCCTGGACTCACGGTTGGGGTCTCAGTACTCGCTTCCCGTAGCCCAGAAGACCGCAGCGCTTGCGATGCATTGCTTGTCAATGGATGCACGGTGCAGGCCGGGCATGGACCAGGTTGTGACTCTGTTGGAGCAGCTTCAAGGGTCGAAGTCCGCGACGAAAACAGGCAAGTAGGATCGCTAGCTACAAATGTCCCTACCTCGCCGGAGCATCCGCCTCTTGTAGCAGCAGTTCAGGGGAGTAAAAACAGCGAATGGATGAAGGACTTGGAGGACTAGCTTTTGAATCTGTCGAGAAGAGAACGTATATTGTATCTTGCTTTATGTACAGCTAGCTGTTACTTCTTTGATGTGGCCTGTTTTCTGGGATAGAGCTCGGGTGACCGTCCGACTGAAAACCGATGGCTCGGATCGGACAAAAGTACTGTGCAGTTTAAAATATTAAAATACTGTGGAGACAGTCGACACGGTCCATGTGGGGACGGCTTAAGTTGCAATCCCTGTAAGGACTGCACCTGGCTCTATCCTGTTTTCTGGTAGTGTATCTTAGCCGTACAGGTTGAAAAAATAGTCTTGTCTGTGTCTCAGCCTCTCAGGTAATTCGGCTAGTATTTTTCTCAAAATTTTGAACTGCTGCTCTGGAAGAAAAGAATTATTGTAACAAATTGCACGATCATTGTGGATGTGCTCAAGAGAAACACTGCGTGTTACTGAAAACATTTCAGGCAACCTTTGATCAGTTTGATGCTAGAAACTGCTCTAGTTTATATCAGTTTGAAACTATAATGAACACGTATTGTTATTCTCATTGCTTCGTTGATCTTAGCACATGTATGAATAGCAGATAAACCATAGGATACATTAATCTTTCTTTCTCTACAAAACTACAAATTAGAATCCCCGCAAGGTTGCAAAGAACAAGAGATGAGCAGTGGACAGCGTTAGGTGATTAATGGGGGAAAAAAAGTCGCTTACTGCTTGGTGCTTGAATATCGGTATATTGAATCGTAGAACTGTTCTTTTAAAAAGTGTTTGGGTTTCACTGTTCTAGAAGATTACAATCAAGCAATTCGTACTAAGTCCCCACAGCAAGCTGAGGTCAGTTGAGTTGAGGCCTAACCGCCTAATGGCCGATCGTTTGACCAACCCATGAACCCATCTCTAGAATCTCCTGCCACCGGAATTATAAGCACGACCACCAGGGTATTCACCACGGTGCTCGAAACCGCGATCTCGACCTTGGCCTGCGCCACGGAACTCTGGGTATTCTGGTCGCTCCCCGAAGGATTCGTACTGGCCAGAAGCATAACCCCTATGAGCCTCCCCATAAGCACCTCCAGCAGCAGCAGCAGGACGTGGTGTGTCTGCTGCTGTTGGATGATAGCCATGTGGCTCCCCAGGCACAACATTATTTGCATAATTACTCATGCTAGCCTGCTGGTATTGTTGCTGGCGTGCCAGAGACTCCTTACGCAGGAATTCTTCTCTATGGTTTGCTTGGCAAGCCCGAAGTGCCAATAATTTCTGCTGGTACTGTGCATTTATCTCGTTTAATCTCTGCACACAAAGATAAGAAACATGAAGCGGCAGATGTTCTACTGAAACTAGAATAAACAAAAGTTTCTGAATGACATGCAATTGAAACTATATATGCCAATGCCAGATTGCGTAGCATGGTCTCCATATATAACTTGCAAGTATTTGGGGCAGTTTCTTATATGCCTTTTCAGTGTGCAGTGTGCAGTATTTGGGGCAACATTAACCAGTGTGCCTGTAATTGGCGAAACATTACCACAACAACTTCCATTTGAGAGATCTTTAGAAACTGCACACTGAAAAGGCATATAAGGAAAAACTCTAGCATAATATGGCTTTTGAAAAACTGATAAGTGTGGAATTTGAAAATAACCACCAAAACCTTCGATTAAGTCAATTTCCGGAGTACTTCAGAATAAAATCCAAGCACAACATTTGGATAAGCTTAAGACACGCAAGGGACCAGGTCTCCATTTCAATTTTAGTATTTTACCATGCTAATTTGCTAGTTCTGGAAGCATTGTAATGCTTTCTTGGTATTGTTTCCTATATACATCTTTTGATACTATTTCCAAGAATTAAATGTAAGTTCATTGCAAGATGTGGATTGTTTACAATAATTTACTAATATAAATTACAATAAGTGTGTGCTGATATTGGCATGCAGAATGAGAATGTGCATACAGCTGCTCAACTTATGGAGAAAAGACATCTTTTGGATTTTCTAACTAGCAACATAGTACTATCTGTTTTCCAACATCCACCTGTGCAATTGTTCTGCAGATGGCTAATTATATCACAAACTGAATAATAGGACCAAACAGAAACGCAATAAGTAAGAAGCAAATGATATTATGCTTTTAAGAAATGGATAAAGGCCCCCTGCCAATAGTAGGACTTAAGGATGATAAATATCAGGGAGAAAAACTTATCAAGCCACCAATACTGTATACTGTATTGCTTGCAGCTGCACAGTTAATTACTCTTGGTAGGCAGGGGGCACAGGGCAGAAGCATGCATTACATTTTTTTTCTACAAATAATTTTAACATACCTCTCTGTGCCTAGCATTTTCAGCATCCTCTGCATCATGTAATTCCTTGGATAGCATCACGATGTCTTCATGAAAATTCTGCTCTAGACCTTCAAATGTACGAGGAAGATTATAATCCTCATACCTTGCTTCATTCCTAGCAGTATGAGGCTGGTCCCTCGATTCCTTGCTGGGCTGCTTTTCTAGACCAACCTTCAGATCAGATCTCTGTCCGTCGTAAAAGTTTGCACCCTCAGCGCCTTGACCTGATCAGCACAATATTACATGTGTGACCAAGAAGCAATAGTTTACATCTGCTTAAACATTCTCTCACATAATACCATTTTACCATTGCTGCAAAACTACTACTCTGCTGAAAAATGTAGGATGAACATGTAAAATTAATCATGCCTCCAAAAAATTATACATGTAATTTTGTTGCAACAGATGAAGCATGTTATTTCAAACGAAATCACATGTCAAACCAGCAGTAGCGCATACCTTCCTTATATGCATATGGTGGAATCTGATTCAGGATGTTCGGTCCACCTCGATCCCATTGGCTCTGTCTCACCTTCAGGGCAGTATACTGATGCTCCTCAGCAGCTTGCCCAGAATTTCTTCCAGGGTAGCTATTATCAGGGTGTTGCTGAACCCTTTGCTGTGCCTGGTAGTGATGCAACTGGGCAGCCACCATGGAGTTGATGTCTGATTCAGCGTACTGCCCCTGTCCCTGTTGCCTCATTCTAACCTGAATGTGCGCTGTACAAAAGCAACGATGTTGGCAACAACCGTGTAGATTATGGTGAAACAATCAGGCTAGGCCAAACAAACAAACACCCACACAGTTCAAGGCTATCGTGATTCAATACAACTTAACAGTGGTATTTAGTATAGAACTGAATCAATCAATACCAACAAAAGGAAACAGCATCCGATATTATCATTACGAACAATGACAAATCGGCAACGCGGCAAGCAAATTTCCAGGGTAAGCTTCTCTATTTCACAAATCTAGGCACTGTATCCAGATTTGTCTCACGACTACGGTCAGAACAAACCGCTACGAGCGGTTGAGAAGGGATACATGGTTGCAACCAGTCCAGTGAGCCGTGAAAGCACCCGAATCTCAGTCCCGCACCCCCGGCAAGAAATTCAGTGTAACGATCACGCTAGGTCGGCAAACCCTAATTTCTCAGTGATTAGATGCACGCACAGCACCGCACGTCGCGCGATTCTCCCAAACCCCGTCTACCCGGGAAGGCGGAGATCGAGAAAGGCAAAGAAAGAATAACAGAGCGGCAGGGGGGAAAGAGCGCACCTCGGCGGCGGCGGCGGCGGGGCGTGTCGCTACGAGCCTACGAAGGTGGTCGGGGTGGCGCTCACGGCGGGGTGGGAGGAGGAGAACGGGGAGACGCGGGGTGGGGAGCCAAGCCAGCTCACGGCGCAGGCGGACAGGTGGGCTTCGCGGTGGTGGTAAGAAGATCACCAGCGATTTGAGATGTCAGGCTGGGATGGAACCTACGCCGGCATGGCACCAGCATTGAGAGTTTGGGCCGAACTACACGCGGATCGCGGTGTGTGCGTGTGTGCTTTTTTTACTGGGCGACAGAACAGGCACACACACTACACCCATACACGTTTGAGTACTTTCAGATGTTTTAACCACTGAACACATCTATGTGATGTAATCGGATCGGATACGGTCGGATATTGTTCATCCCGTATTCATATCCATATTTTTTATCGAATACGAAGTCGGATACAAATGGTGTCGGATGTGAATACGAATGCGAATAATGGGATACTATCACTTACGAATACGGCGAATACGAGCCGGATTCAATACAGTACGAATATTTTTAGCCGGATAATACGAAAATATAGATCGTTTATTGCACATGTAACATATCTTGAATGGTAGATTACTTATAAGTTATGAATAATTATTGACAAAATGTAAAGAAAATAGTAGAAGAATTTACTATAGTTGCATTGTACATAATTAAGAATTAATAATGAACGCACTAGAGATTATATAAAAGCTAAATGTAGAGTCATAATAGAATTATCAAAGACAATGGCACTAGCAAATTAGAAGTCACAAATTAGTAAGGTAAACATGTAGAATCATATAATACCATATATCAAATTTATGCACTACTAATTCTAGTCTATAACCAATTAGGTGCATGCATGTACGACGTAAGGTAATAACACAACGATTGCACCATTTGGCACTTGTCCACAGCACCACCTTTGGTTTTGGTCATTACTGCTGCGTGGCGATGTCGCATTCCTTCGCTTTTGGCTGGCGACGATGTGGACAAGCGGGAAATCTGAAACGCGATAAATTTTGGTTTGGCATCAAGACTGTGTTGTGGTGCACTTGGCACTCTGGCGATGGCGGTGTGGCACTTGGTAGAATGGTAGTTGGTACTTGCACTTCGAAATGCTGGTAGAGTACCAAGAGTGGTATTGGTACACCTGGTACTAGTGCCTCGAGACTCGTAATGGTGTTCTTTGATTGGAGAGTTAATTCTATTTGAGACATTTATTTAGCAGGAGCATAGCTAGTAGTTAGTACAGTTATATCACGACACAAACAATACTTCAGTCCATCGTGTATTGTTTAGCCTACGTACACGCAGTCAGCAGGAAGATAGAACGTCGCAGACTCGCAGTCACTACTAGTTCGTTCAATATTTCAATCGTTATTCGTTATTGAGCAGCGCCTCTGCGCATGTGTAGATCATGCTTTGTGCTTGTGCGGCAGAAAATTGAATTTAGATTTTAGATCATGACAGACCACAAGGCATTTTGTACTTATACGGTTATATTTTCTTTCTTAATTAGATCAATCTTATCTAAAATTCTAACTACCCTACTGATATTTAGATAAAAAATAAGACACTGGCATCGAACCACGAGTTCGAAAGCGCTCACAGCGAAGCTAGCCAAGTGAGCTACAACCGGTAGCGTGGAACCGCGGTCGAGTCGTAAATTCGCATGGCCATGGAAGCAGGCCTTCGGCTGTGGGAGGTTGGCGCTGTTTGGGCTCAGATTTGTGTCGTGCCTGCTTACTTCGGCCTTGTTTTACATGCGCCAATGCGTGTAACGACGATTGGTACATGGGCTCCATGCGCCATTCCAAAGTTGGACATGTTCTTTCGGGATATACTACTAAAGTGTCATTCATGGGCCGTTGGACACTGTTTGTGAGTCGTGATAGACCGATCAGAAGTTCCAGCTCTGATAATTTCATCGTGGCATTCCTCCCAGAGAGAGAGAGAGAGAGAGAGAGAGAGATGAGACAGAGAAATTCCATTGATGTATATGAACAAAATTCGTTGCAAAAAATCTTCATGGGCCAGCCCATTGGTGCTTCAGCCAGTAAGAATCCAGGTTCTCAACCCCATAAAGATTGCTGTGTTCTTCTCAAAGAGGTTGCTAATATGGATTGGAGGAGGCAAGGTTTTGACCTCTCTTCGAAAAGTTGCTTGTGCTGCTGTGGCACCTGGCATAGACCAAAAGATTACAAAATTTCAGGGGGAAAAAAAATACGGCAAGAAGGCAGCGTGCATGCATGAAGCACCCAGTGCATGCCTCGATCTTCACATGTCGTATCAACGCATGCAAGTCCAAAACGTCAGCTCCCACGATCATCCGGGTCAAACACAAATGTACCCAAACCATCCATATCACTGTGGCCTCGTTGTACGACGCACCCAACTCGAAAGGCTAGCGCTGAAAACGAGAGCCTTTGAACCCTCAGAGACTGGAAACCATATAGATATAGTCTTTTTAACTATTTTACATTATCGTACAGCGTCAAGCTAGCCGTCGAGATTACCGACCTTGGCATTGGTTGGGAGTTTCGGCTGCTCGTGAAAGACCACGGAGTCCTTGTTCTTCACGTGTTTGCTGGTGTCATGCCATCTCTCTCTCGATCTCATGGCCAACTTGGACTCGAACTTTGGAAAACTTGCTAGTGCCGGAGAGCCAGCAAAAACCACGCGCTCACGCGTGAAACTTGCCGGCTTGGCGTTCACTATCGTTTACGTACGTGTGTTTCATTTGATCGCCTTTGAAGTGATTATCTTCGTTGGTCCTATTGGTTCATTCCCTGTTCAAGAAATGTGACGCAAAACAAAAACAAAAAAACAATTAGTGGCAACTAGGAATATGGTCTATTCTGTGCTATATATCCTCAACAGAAGGAAGCGTGAAGGGAAGGATAACCGGATCGACAAGGAGCTGGATTTCAGTTCATTCTCATCTTACCTTGCATGTGTTGATCCAACTTAAACTGATTTTTTCAATGTATGAGCGTGTTTCTTTGGAATAACATCCAAGAACCACATGGCAACTACACCTAATAGCTAGCCCTTAATATCATGGGGCTTCTTCTTTTTTTCCCCTTGGGAATTAATTCCATAGACGGCTTGTTATGCAGGTCCTTTGCTCAGTCGCAAAGAGATTCAAATGTCAATCCGCACCAACGCGTCTGGTAGCAATAAACTAACTAATTAATCAAGCGCCAATGAGTGGTGGACCACCACCTTGTAACGCTAAGCAAACGCCACTGTAGCCATCGTCACCCACCACCGCCACCAACCACTATGCTCAACCGACGTATATATCCCCGAGGCCTACATAGTTAATTAGAATATACTAAAACGAAAGACATGTTTATACAGATCAGTTTCGACATTGGATCGTAAGCTTGATCAGATCACGCGCAAGGCTTGATCTCGATCGATCGACCCCATGGACCAAATCTTTTTCCATGCCCGTTTTTAAGCACAAAATTTTGCAGAAAACGAAATTCACCTGAAAATAAACGAACCCTCGGTTCCAAATGCAGCCCAGACATCTATCGTGCCTCCCCGGGCTTCAACCGGGGAGATCCTTTCCGTCCTTTTAGGTTGTTGTTTCTTTCTCTGTTTCTTCTTTCTCCTCTCGTAAACTGATCGGTGTTCTTTCCTCTCTTAATGTATTTGGCAGAGCTCCTGCCTTTCCGTTCAAAAAAAAAAAAAAATCGTGCCCCAGAAACGGCACACGCAGGCAGATGATCTCACACGCATGCAGCTAGCGAACAGTCCGGCTCCGGCCTAACAGCTGAGCTGCAAGTAGCCTAACTCATGTGAGGGGTGCCGTTCCGGCCGGCGTAACAAACTCGTCGGTTCGATGGGGCTCCCTCCCCACGCACGTTTTGCCCGGAAACAGGTGGGCATCACGACCAAATCGCAGTCAGATATTAAAATTGGGCGCGATCGAGCCACATGGAGGGAACGTGACAGTGCCGTCTAGGCTCAGCACTAATACATACTTTATGAGCAGTTCAGTTGTTCTTCTATATATACATCATCCTTGAAATGCAAACCGTATAAATCTTAAAAACAAAGTAAGAAGTAATCATCATAGGCTCAGCACTAATACATATATACTTTATGAGTATTTCAGTAGTTCTTATTTACCTCATCCTCAGAATGCAAGCTGTATATATAAATCTTAAAAACAAAGTAAGAAGTAATCATCGTAAGCTCTTTATTCATGCTTTAATATTTATATAACTTTTAAATAGGGCAACGTATCCTGTGCATGCACACAGACCTTCTCGTGTACATACCGTGCACACCAACTAAAAAAAGTCATGAAAAATTCTGAAAAAAATTGTAAATGTACTTCATAGATTACTCTACCTATATATAAAATTGTAGGTTCAAATTCATTATATATCAAGAGTTACAAAAAGAAAAAATTGTCATAATTTTCTCTTTTTTTGTAACTCTCAATATATAACGAATTTGATCTCGAAACTTCATACATAGGTAGAGTAATCTATGAAGTACATTTATAATTTTTTCCAGAATTTTTCACGATTTTTTTTAGTTGATGTCTCTGTGATAACTTAAGTCTACATGCAGGATACGCCGCTTTTAAATAGATACATAGAAACACGTTAAGACTTGTGACTATTTATTCTTCTCAGGATAACGGTGAGCTATACGCATATGCGCACAGCACACATGGGCATAGCAATGAATGGGACGGCGTACCCATCTCACATATCTCCCTCTCTCTCGTTGTGATCATGCATGATGCTTGCTTGTATGGAAGCTGGGCCCAGGCTGCGCGGATTATGGGGAGAAATTGCCATTATCTGGATCTGATCCCGACTTATTGTGATCCATCTGGGCATCTGGCCATATATAATGGTTTCTAGTGTATTGTTTTAACAAGTCTCTTGCGCGTAGCTTGTGGCCAATGGCACGGGCAAGGTGTCGGTGTTCCGCCAATAAGGTTACTTACAAGCAACAGCCAGGCTGTTCATCTGTTCTCCATCGTCGCGTACTTCTCTTTCTCCTTGCCTTGTTTCCTTTTCTTATTCGAATACACGCCATGTACACATGGGAATATTCTAGCTTCGATCGTTCAATCGTCACATGGAAACACGGTATATATACTTCCAGTATACGGAACAGCTAGCTAGCCAGCCAGCCAGATGGATGCAGACGAAGATGGGTGTTCTTCAAGGGATCTACCGGCTTGGCGGTAGATTTTTCTTAGGCGGGGCGAATCAAAGCCAAGGGTCAGAGAGTTAAAATCATTGAAAACTTCTTATGATTGTAAGTGGCGAGAAATTCTCAGATAACCTGTCAATGGCAATGATAAATTATGTATGAACATACAGGACCAGAAGTCAGGTCAACTTGGTAGTACCATACCAATTAAGATAATAGTTGGAGAAATTTATATAGTACTAGTAGTTAAGGCAACAATACACACAATAAGAACTACAACCACCGAATAGTTCATGTAGAATCCATTTTGGTAGCAGTAAACTTTTAGCACATGAGTACTATGATCGAGGCCACAGTGGATAAGAATATACAATAATTAAACTCTGGCGACAATAACGCCACAGGACACCGATAAATAAGCACCTAATGGTTGATCCCAAGCAGGATCACTTTCTGAGTGTCACTACAAATTTTAGTCGTAACGACACGATAACATGCAAGAGACATAGTTTCAATGGATTAATGAAGGGGAGTAAACAATTTTCTTTTAATATTGTTAAGATGATCAAGTACAATTTTGAGGGGACCCAGATAACTACAAGATTGGTGTAAAAACATAGTACAACTAGGGTAATTAGGAGGGAAAAAAAAAGGAAAAATGAAGCAAAGATCCATCCCCCTGCTTATCCTTCCACCGTTATCATCCTCTAACAAAAGAATGAATAGAATTGAACAAAAGAATCTGAAGCTTTAATCTCTTCTTTTTGTAACCACAATTGTAAAACATGGGTTAGTAGTCACTGCAGATCTCAGTTCATGGATCATCTTCTTCTTCCATCACCATCATGTACAATTTGCCAAAGAAATACCCTTTCCTTTGGTTAAATTCACAAGGAGGGAGAATCCTGGCTTAAAAGAATAATTGGTGAGTAGATATTACAACAAATCGGTCAATACTTCTTGCACCTTTTTATACAAGATTTATAATGTCTTCCTTAGCCTCCCTTGAATGGACTGACTTACTGACTTTATACAAAAGTTGGAATGGTTTCCTAGGAGACCATTAGCTGAGCCAGTGGGGGAGTCTTAGTCTGGAGCTTGGCTTGCTGCTGAGACCAATAGGCCTGGGCAGCTAGGACCCGGTCGAGCAACTCCTGTGGCACCGGCTCGCCACGCCGCTGCTGGGGTGAGATGCTCGCCGTGTGCACCAGCGTCTTCCACTTGTCCTGTTGGCATCATATTTGACACGGTTAGTACATGCCAGTTCAAACTTTACAATCTTCATCAAATCTGACCGAATGGATTCCAGTCAGGTTCCTACAAGTGCAATGCAAAGCAGCAAAGAAGCTTCCAGCTTAATAAAGGAAAGGTTATCTGATCCTTTAGCGAGACTTTTCTAAAGCCCTGACCGAGTTAGTTGACGTGCAAGAATAGGTCGCCTTTATTTCTAGGTGAACCATTCTGGTACTATTACCCATATGACCAATCCAAACAACAAAGCTGATGCGTGAGGACAGCACTAACTGAATCACAAGGACAAAAAGTTTTCCAGAACAAGAGCCTGACTGCTGCAATTTTCTACTAACATAAAAATTGTACAGTTAGACGACACTGTTGGGTAAGGAACCTAAACCCCACAAGCACAAAACTGTTTGTTGAATCAGCCAAGTAACCCAAAGCCCTAGATATAAGCTTTTGCCACAAGAATTAAAGATGCCAAAAGCATGTAAAATATTGGGGGAGCAATCCATAAATCAGAAATAATGATGAATATGACCCCTTTTGAGGAAAGCAATGAAAATATTTTGGGGAAGCACGTGCAACGCTAATATATTTGCTTTAGTTTGACTTGAAAAGGTTTCTGAAGTCAAACTCAAGCATTTGGAGTAATTACCTTAAGATCAACGTAAGTCCGATGCTTTGCACTGTCAAATGCACGAAGTTTAACATCTCGCCATCTACATGAGATCAAATAATTATACAGGAAGAAACCAAACACAAAGGCATTTTAGATGTTGCACCAAACAAGGAAATAAGCAATTACCTTCCTGTTCCAAGCTTTTCGACTGCAAACACAAGTGCTTCCACTTCGGCAACAGAGAACGGACGCCTGATTCGACGCTGCCCCTGGTCTGGTGACCTCTTTGCCTTATTTGCTGGAACTATAGCCCCTGTATTGGAATCTGCAGGTGTAACTGGAACAATAGCTCGCGAGTTTGTGGAAGCTTTGTCAGGTGATGAAATTCCCCCAATAGAGTGCACAGAATCATGATCATTCCCCTCGTAATTTGCTGCTAAGGGGGCCAATGCAAGCTCCTGCGAAGCATCAACTTCACAATGCTTGGAAGACGAGTCAGCAGGTGCAATCCTGTATTCAACAAAGCGCACCAGTCTGGGTCAGGGTACAAATATTCAAGGTTTACATCGAATTATAGAATACCAATTATTTCTTTTGGAACATAGTTTGTTACCTTGCTAGGGGTTCAGTGGTATCAACAGTTCCAAGGAATTCAATATCTTCAGGAGCTGGGAACTTGGATGGATGCTGTGTACAGTTGGGTTCAAGTGAAAAGCCTAGGTTGTCCAGCATATCATCATGAGCGATCCCAGCTTGCATTAAGGTTTTATTATCATCTCTGACTTTCCTTCCGTGGTGAAGCACCCCAACACGTAGAGCACCTCCAAGTATGGCATTCACAGCCTCCAGAACAGTTTGCTGCATTGGAAATACACATTAAACAACAGGAAACAACATTGAGGGAAGAGAAATGTGAATTCCTTGCAACATCTCTTTATGCACACAAAGAAATAAAGAATCAGGAGCACAATGTTCTGAAAATACCTTCAGCGAACCAACCGTTGCAGTTTCTGGGATCTCAACTAGAAGTTCAGGCACCTTGAAAGACTTGATCCTGAGTTTCACTGCGAGGAGAAACACATGCCATCTTAGGGTATTGCCATATAGAACCGATTATTTAGGAGAATGAATTTGCATGGGACTAAACTTACCGTGACAATCATTTGATTCACAAGATTTATGGAATGGCATTGAATTGGTCCCCTTGTTTGCTGCAGAATAAATATTGTCCCTAAATAAGTTACAAGGCAGGGGAAAATAGCATGAAGAGGAACTCACAGGTGCAAGCAAAACAAACCTTCCAAAGAAGCAGCATGTGAGTCTCTTGACGAAACCTTTGTGTTTCCCTTTGCATTTGATTTTGCAAATTCATCAGATACTAGAGTTGAATGACGATCCGACAGCTTCCTCCGCTTGAATGCACTCCTTTGTGTCCTTTGTCGTGTATAATACATTTTCTTGTTGCGGAAAGAAGGCTTCGGGTCAACATCTGGCAGGATCAATGAATTCAAAGTCAGATGAAGATGGTTTAAACATGAATGCCATCTATGTACTACTGCTCAAAAGAAATAGACGAGTGAGATCTCCCAATGCTCACCACTATAGGAAAGATCTCCTTTGTGCATCCTGGCTGGAGTAACTTTCCTGTACTTACAGGCGAGCAGCTTCTTTACGCTACTATGCTTAGCTGTACAATTGGGCCCGAAACCCCTGTTAGTGGCGGTGCTCGGATGTGTGCACCCGGAAGATTTATCATCATCATCTCTATCTACAGCATACCCCGGCCCTCCCTTTGGGTCCCTCGGAAAGGAGATAGACCGGCAAATTTTATCGCCATACAATGGCATCTCGCCGGTGCTGTCAGAGCTGACCAAAGGAGGCGGCTTCACATCCTCATCCATTGGGTCAAGCAGATTGTACATGTCAGGGGCATTCTTATGAAAGCCGCCAGCGGTCATCGCTATCATATTTGCCGCTGCATCACCAGTGAAGGCCCCTGACTCCACGGATTCAGGCGACCACCTGTCTGCGATCGCCCCGAAATTACAACCCAACTCAGCCTTGGTATAACTTATCATTGAGGATTCCTTGTCCGCGGCCTCAGACTTTGCCTTTGGATCCTCATTCAGAGTATGACTCGCCTCCGGATCTTCTCCCTTCCGGGAATGGTGATTCACCGGCCGCTGGAACGCGATTTGGGAGACCAATGCACTCTCATTACAGCTATCCTGATCCATCACCTCATTCTTGAAATGCTTCATCTCCTCATCGCACTGCTCCTGCTTCACGCGGACACCCTTGACGGACGCAGCGAGGACCGGGGAGCCAGCGCTCGTATTTCCGAGCGTGCCCTCGCCCTCATCAAGCAGCTTCCCGGCGACCGTCGCGAGAAGGTCAAACGCGCACATCATCTGGCCCTGGCTCTCCTTCTTCCGAACTGATCTCTTGCCCTGCACATTTCACCAAACAAGAAGAAACGCCGCCGTTGTCAGACTCGCCAACCAGAGCAGCATGGACCAAATTGATGCCGCTGAAGAGCCGCATACCCTTGCGGATTTCGGGATGCACGGCATCTCCGCAACGCGGCTTCCGCCGCACGACTCCATCTCCGACGACGACCTCTTCTGGAAAACCATTCTTGCGCCTCGCTTCCGTTGCTTATGATTTACAGGGAGGGTCGCTTAGCTAACAACCGGTGGTTGGCTGCTCATGGCTTGTCCCAGAACACAAATCTGCACAGCATATTGTTCAAAATCCATTAGCAATTACCAAAAGAAAAACTAGTTGGTGTAGTGCCAAAAAATTAAAGAGAGAAAGAGATCATTCATTGGGATCTCCGCAAGAACTTAGGATAAATCTCGGATGAAGCCTCGATTTATTAAACAGGGAATGATCATAGTTAGGAGTGTAATTAATTAACTGAAAATTATAATCCCAAAAACCCAGGTGGACGAGAGATCCGGGCGTGGAGCGCCCGAAATGATGAGAATTTCAAACCAACCGCGCTCCAAAAGTGTATGAAAACCGAATTGATTGCATCAAACATCGGGAGAACGAAGGAAATGGAGAGAATTCATACTTTCCCTCGTGATCCAAATTAAGAGAAAAGAAATGTCTTTTTTGCGATATGGTTTCCCCGCCGTATTTAATGCACCCAAGAAAATAAATTTGCCAGGTAAACCAGCACGCCAAGCGATCAAAGAGAGGAGAAAAACCTTTAAAAAATTCACATGCATCGGAATCCGTGAGGATTAAGCAACTGCCAAAAGGAAAGCGAGCGAGTCGGTTAAAAAAAAAAAGAGGGAGAGAACAGCAAGCCCCACATGAGCAAAACCAGCCAAATATTCACAAATCGGGTGGCGCCAGATCGGATCTCGGCGCCTGATTCACACAATTCGACGCGAAATCCGTCCAAAATGAGGCGAATCCGAAGGGAATAGCTCCAAAATGCGCGCAAATTTGCGAGACGGTGCAAATTCTCCCCGTCCTCGGCGTCCATGCTCGCCGAACGGATCAGACCAACCAAAATTCGGGCAGAATTGGGCCAAAGCAACCCCGCAACAAAACCCCAACAACCCCAGTTCCCCAAACCCAAGCACCGAACGCGAGTCCGAGCCCCGGAACCGCGTAATTCACCGGAATTCCCCGAAACCCCCCACACCAAAACTGGCAGACTCACCTCACCGCCGGCGATCCACGCCCCCTGCACCGATCGCCCCACCAACCGACCTCAAATCACCCCGCAGGGCTCCCGCCCGACGAGATCCCCAGCCAAACACCCCACAAACAACCGCGGGATCCCCCTCTCGCCTCTCCTTTTTATTTATTTCTCTTTCTCCCTCTTCCTCCTCCTCCTCCACCGCTCCTCGGTTCTTTTCCGTCTGGTGGTGTGGTTTGGCCAAAACCCCTCAGAATCAACCCCCTTCTTAAACCCCCCCAACCCCCGCTTGCACCACACCACCGGCCGCTCCCGGTTAAACCCCCCACGCGACCACCGTCGCACCCGGTCGCCTCACCCGCTACAACGACCGCTTCCTCCCTCCGCAGCCGTCCACGTGCCACCACCGCCCCGATCCGACGGGCGCAGCGCGTCCCCTTGTGCGGGGGAGCGGGGGCGGTTCCTTGTCCTTACAGGCGCGAGAGGTTTCCGCGAGCGCACGGCTCCGCGCCACGTGTGTAGGATCTGGACCGTCGGTGGGAGCGGGTGCGTGCGCCGCCGTTGGATCCCGGGTGGCCCTTGAGTCTCTCGTGACCACCAACTGGAGGAGTGATCCTTATTAATCCCGGGGAGGGAGTTGTTAGGGAGGAGATTAGTGGGCCGTTTTTAGGGGGGGAAAACGTGGAAATTAGGGGAATGGCGCTGCTGCTGTCTCCCTCTGGATTAATTTGGGACTTTTATTTATATTTTGATAAAGTTTCTTTTCCTTGGGGCTTTGAGAGGTTGTGTGCTCCTCATGGAGGAGAATATTCAGGTGCTAAGATTCCGTTGGTTTTTCAAGGCAGCAGAGCCAGATAATTTTTAGATAAGAAGTTGGTGGCCTTCGTATTTCTGAAGGCACACACTGTGTGTAAGTAGTTTTTTTTCCCTCTTTGTACTATAGTACTATGCAGGAGAAAAATGAATGAAGCATACCATGTATAGTCAAAACGCAGGAGAAAAAACCGTTATTGATTATTGTCAAAATGCCCTCTAGTCGTAAAATTTTTTGTCATGTTTATAGAAAGCAATTTCTAGAATATACGTACGAGTTTGACAAATTTGTTATGCGGTTCCCTGTAGAACCTAGAGCACATTGCATTTTGATATATATATATACACACACCTCTCTTCTACTCGCGGTAGTAGTTACTCCCTATGTCATATTTCACAATATAGAGAGTATCTCATGAAACAAAGGGTATGTATATTTTTGGACGTACTCCTTTTTATGTGCATATATGAATGTATTTGCAAAATATACTAAAAACTATGAAATCCCTTGCAATTTTTTTTATGTGGCTCGTATTGGAGTGTCACTAAAGTGTACCCAAAGTGATAAAAGAGTATTTCAAGTTCGTTTAAGTGGTATTTCATAGGCGAGAGTAACTACATTCCGAAGTAGAAAATATTTTTCATATACATATATGTACACACACACATATACATACATACATGTATATAGAATTTTTTTAAAATAATATATTTAAAAAATAAAGATTACAGAAATAATATGTCGAAAAAAATTACAGAAATACCCCATAGTCGCACTTCCAAATTGATACAAACAGTCTGTTGCAGTTTCGAATTGCGACATTACCGTTAGTCGCAATTTGGAATTGCAACAGAGAGGCTTAACCTAACGCACCGATGCCTTCGGCCTCATTTTTCAATAGCCTTGAGCCTCATTTCTCTTCGCACTTACGATTCTTGGGAGGAGAGAGGAGAGAGAGAAGAGAAGGAGAGGAGGAGGAAGAGAGAAGGAAGAGGAGAGGAGGAGGAGGAGGAGAGGAAGAGAAGGAAGAGGAGAGGAAGGAGAGGAGGAGAGGAGGAAGGAGGAGGATTTCGTCGCGGTTGAGGTAAAATTTGTTGTCATTTTTTTGTAATGTTTATTGTAGTGATCAAATTAGGATTAGCAAAAATTGTATGACTAGTTTAGTTCGGTAGTGATCAAACTAGGGTTGAAATATAGCGTTGAAATAATAAACTAGTTTAGTTCGGTAGTGATCAAACTAGTTGAAATATAGCGTTGAAATAATAATAAAATAGTTTAGTTCGGTAGTGATCAAACTAGCGTTGAAATAATAAAATTGTATTACTAGTTTTTTTAATGTTCATTGTAGTGATCAAACTAGGGTTGAAAAATAGCGTTGATCTATATTAGAAATTAGAAAAAAATTGTATTATGAATTAGGGTTAGCAATAGTTTAGTTCGGTTGTATTACTAGTTTTATAAAAAATTATTTAGTGATTTTGAATTTAGCAGAGTTAGCAGTAGTTTATTTAAATTTACGATTTAGCGATCGGATTGTTTAGAATTTTAATTATTTAGTAGGTAGTATACGGGATTTCGGTTGTATTATTAGTTTTATAGAAAAACGATTTAGTTATTTTGAATTTTGCAGGGTTAGCAGTAGTTTATTTAAATTCACGATTTAGCGATCGGATTGTGTAGAGTTTTAATTATTTAGTAGCTAGTATACGGGGATTGTGCCGTGTGTTTCCAAAACCTGCATAAGCTCTCTCGGCACGTGGTAGGTTAAGAGTATCGGTGCGGCGTCAGCCAACCAGCGCAATAGCAAAAATATTTATCATAGAACAAAACGATATTACCTGTTGTAATACCGGGTGTAGAGTATGTCGTCGTATGAGTAGATTAAGAGTTGAAATGTGGTAGCGTTTTGTCGTGCCATCATTAAAAATCAATGAAATGTTTGACAAGTATGGACGAACGAGTAGAATTTAAAATACACTGCGGAGAAGGGGTTCCGCAGATGGGTGCACAAGGGGTGGAACTTAGTCATTTTTCAAGTGTTATGGCTGGCACATCACGTCTTTGGTGGCGTTAAGTGAGACTGAGTTAATAGATGGTTGTACAACATGTTCTCTTTGGATAGGAAATTGCATGATCTGAAGTCGCACGGAGCGGGTCTCGGAGACGGATTACACGTCTTGGGAGTTAGTAGGCGAAGAGGCCAAGTCCGGAGCTCGTACATAAGATTGGCAAATCGAAAATGGTTGACCATTAGTGTTGTTGGCGCAAGCATTTGAGAAAACCAATACCGACCATACGATGCGAGGAAGAGGTGGTGGTGATGAACGAGAGGAAGTTGAGGAGAGTAGCCGAACCGAAGGTGTGCGAGATGAGGCGATGTTCCAAATCCAGATGTTCAGAACCATGTATGCGTGCGACGAGGAGAAAAAATTGAATATATATAAAGCAGGTATCCACTCAGAACATTGAATATACATCTAATCTCTAGCAAAAGAAAAATAATACACATCTAATTGCCTTCGCCCAATATCTTATAATATTTATCGAGGATTAGATATATTTTTTGTAAATTCTAAATAAATGAATTAGTAAAAAAAATCATCTAACTGAATTATTACAAAATTTTTAAAAATTCAATTGATTTGAGTCGCAATTCCAATTTGCATGCAGAGGAATCGCGACTAAGGCCCGTTTGGTGCGGTTTGATTCTAGTAAAGCGGAAGCGGTTCAGGATTCTTAGTAAAGCGTTTGGTAGAATCGAATCCGGAGGAACGGGTTGCTAGCCGATTCGACCACGGCGTGTAAAAATCAGAAACGATTCGCTTTGAAACGTTCCGAGTCCTATTCTGTTTGGTTGGATTTATTTCAGATTCTAGGAGAAACAGTCCGGTTCCAAGTTGCCAAACGGGGCCTAAGTCTCTGTCGCAAGTTGGAATTGCGACTGGCTTTCTGTCGCAAATTGGAATTGCGACAGAGATGTATGTCAACTTGGAATTGCAACTATCGAGTATTTCTGTAATTTTTTTTCGACATATTATTTCTGTAATTTTTTTTAAAAAAATTCCATGTATATATATGTGGCTTGCTAGCGTGCTATTGATGAAATATTTATATTTTTGTCAAGTTTTGGGATGAAGATTTGGATAGGATAAAAATTCACTGGGCCAACGTAATTGAAATGTTCAATTAACTTGTTCCTTTCTTATATGAAATAGCTTGCTAGTACTTATTACTGTTTGAAATGCATTAGTTTGTTAATCAATCAAGAATCATCCAGGCCCCACTTTCTTAAAAGAAATTACACCAAATTATTTTTTGTGCAAACTTATATTTGTGAAATACGCTCCAAATACTTAATTTCTATTATTAGCATCACCAAACAGTAAATGCTGGATCGGGACGGAATGGATATGCAAACAAGATCGGAACAGGAAACAAATCTAGCTTAGGCAGCTCATAGAAGAAGAAAATATAGGTTAAAAAAAAAACTAAACATTCCTGTGCCAGCAGCATATATAGTACTTTTTGATATACTAGCTCAGATGTAGTTAAGGTCGCTTCTAATTTGATATACTATGAACACTTTTTTTAACCGTTTTTGTGTATATATAATACTTTTCCAAAAATATCGCCAAGACTGTCATTCGCTGAAGAAAGGAGGTGAACACCTCGAACCGACCCAACGATTGCATTCGTAGTTCATAAAATCCAGTTTTCACGAAGCACCTGATCGCAGAAACACACATCAAATTGATGGACTACTATTTATTGGTCTATCATAACAGTAGGTCCTGAACCTTTCTAATTATTCTCTCTGTTCATAAATACATGTCATTTTAACTTTTAAATTTTAGATTTAAATACATGTTATTCTATAATTTGGAGACAGTTTTTAATTATTTTTCCCTTTACTCACCTTTACTATTCATTATTTCTAATATTATTTATTAATGTGTAATAGAATAGCACACACTATCTAAGATCAATAAGCTAATGCAAGATGGTGATTATATATGTATATATATATGTATATATATGTATATATATATATGCGAAATTTGGTGAAAACCACCAATTCCATGAAAACTTCGTGGAAACCACCTATAGAAGTTTTGAAAAATTCTCAAAAAATTATCACATGTAGGAGAGGTGAACCTCTACAATCCTGCAAAATCTGAAGTTGAAACTCAATCGCATTTGAAAGATATGAAAAAGACAAAGTCAGCATAAATAGTAATTTTTACTGTTTTGGCACTATTCTTTTTGCTGTTTGTCTTTTTCATATCTTTCAAATGCGATTGAGTTTCATCTTCAAATTTTTCAAGATTGTAGAGGTTCACCTCCCCTACATATGGTAATTTTTTGAGAATTTTTCAAAACTTCTACAGGTGGTTTCCACGGAGTTTTCATGGAATTGGTGGTTTTCACCAAATATTTCGCCATATATATATATAGGTTGAAGTGCAAAATTCTAAAATATTATCAATTTAAGAACGGAGGTAGTACTACGATTTAGTTTTACTTAAAAGACAAAAAAAAACCTCATTACATTAGAGCGGCCCTTGCGTTTACCGCGGTGAGAATTGTTTGAGTTTGATGTAAAGAAGATGTAGAGAATAAACTCTCTTGTCAATTTCATTCATGAATCAATGTATATATACATGACGAACGGGTGGATTTTGCATCCGTTCGTAGATTACAGAGAGGAAGAGATGTAGAGGCGTCTGTTCATAGATGTATCATGTCGATTGCTTGAACGGTTGTTTGCTCCATGAAGATATAGATGAGATCATCCATATTTGTTCTTAACACTCCCCCTTGATCGAATTCATCTTCTGAGATCAATATGTAATTATTTTGTCGATGAACTAGATATGCCTAATATCATCCTCTAAAAAACCCAGTGGGAAAAAATAGATGATACGACATATAAACTGTATCGATACTGCCTCATTAAAAACTTTACATGAGAAAACCTCAAAGAGGAAAAACTCATACAAAGAAAAGAGTACAATAGAATATTAAACAGGTTATTTATCACAGAGAGAAACTCCCCCTGACTCTTGCAAATCTCTAAGTCGTCTCATACCAATTCCTTTGACGCATTTAGAAAATGTAGAATAAGGTAGAGACTTTGTGAATAAATCAGCGAGATTATCACATGACTTAGTTCGCAGAATGTTTATTTCCCCACTCTTTTGCAATTCATGGGGATAAAACAATTTTAGAGCAATATGCTTAGTGATGTTGCTCTTAATATAACCTGTTTCCATCTGAATAACACAGGCAGCATTATCTTCATAGATAATGGTTGGAGATTCAATGGAACCAAGACCACATGACTGAAGTATGTGGTTTATCATTCTGCGAAGCCAAATACATTCTCGGGAGGCCTCATATAATACAATTATTTGAGAATGATTGGTAGAAGTAGCAACCAAAGTTTGTTTGGAAGATTTCCAAGAGATGGTTGTTCCACCTTGTAAGTATACAAAGTCGATCTGTGATTTGGCATTATGGGGATCAGATAAATAGCCAGCATCTGTATATCCAGTCAAAGTCAAATCTCGGTTTCTTCCATAGAAAAGACCAAGATCTCTTGTACCATTGAGATATCTAAAGACATTTTTCACTCCAGAGCAATGACGCTTGGTGGGAGCAGCGCTGTATCTTGCAAGTAGATTCACTGCAAATGCAATGTCCGGCCGGGTACTATTTGCAAGATACATGAGCGCACCAATAGCACTGAGATAAGGGTACTCAGGTCCCAATATCTCTTCTCCATCACCCCGAGGTCGAAAAGGGTCTTTCTCCATGTCTAGAGATCTGACCACCATAGGGGTTCTAGATGGATACGACTTATCCATATTGAATTTCTCCAATATTTTCTGAATATAACTAGCTTGATATACAAAAATTCCTGAAGGTAAATGCTCAAGTTGTAAACCTAAGCAAAATTTGGTTTTACCCAAATCCTCCATCTCAAACTCCGTCTTTAAATGATGGCGTGCTTCATTAATATCGGTTTAGATTGCCGATGATGTTGAGATCATCAGCGATATCGAAATGATACAAAATCCGTAGAGGATTTCTTAATGAAAACACATGGGCAGTCATCATTATTAGTGTACCCCTTTAAAGAAAGGAATTCACTTAATCGATTGTACCACATGCGCCCTGATTGCTTCAAGCCATATAATGACTTTTGCAATTTTACACAATACATGTTACGATTTGCTTGTGGATCCGGTATATTGATTCCATCAGGAACCTTCATGTAAATATCTGAATCCAATGACCCATACAAGTATGCTGTCACTACGTCCATTAACTGCAAAGATAGATGATTTTGAACTGCCAAGGATATCAAATATCAAAAAGTTATACCACTCATAACCAGAGAATAAGTCTCATTATAATCAACACCAGGCCTTTGCGTAAAGCCTTGAGCTACTAGCATTGCTTTATATCTCACCACTTCATTATTTTAATTTCGTTTTCGGATGAAAACCCACTTGTATCCTACAGGGAAGGTGCCACGAGGTGTGGACATCACTTCCAAGAATACTTCTCTTTTATAAAGCGAGGCAATCTCTGCTTCGATCGCTTCCTTCCATTGATTCCAGTTCGAGCATTTTCTACACTCTGCCATGGATTTAGGATCTGGATCATTCAGGATGTCAGCAATCTGCTCAGAGAAATAAGTGTCAACAACTGTAGCTTTTCGGTCAAATAACTCTCCAGTCTCAATGTAATTTGTAGCCATTTCGTTCATCCTAAGAGATTCATCATTATTTCCCGTAACGATGGATCTGGGGTTATCCGATGTCCCAAATTCAGCAATGCGCGCAGCCGAAGAGGGTTGTGGATCAAGTCCACTTTGGTATCTATCAACCATAGGTTGATCTGCATTTACCATATTTTTCTGCTTAGAGGCCTTACTCCTCCCCCTCTTATTGTTAATCGGGGGTTGAGTGGTTTTATATGGTACCTCCACTCTTTCAGGCACATTCCTTGCAGGAATAAAAGATTTCATGACACCTTTATAATCTGTAAATGCATCTGGCATGTTGTTCGCAATATCTTGCAAACCAATTATTTTCTGAACTTGAAGTTCAGTTTCTTGAGTACATGGATCCGAGGATGAAATACTTTGAGTATTCCAATCAATTTCACGGTATTCTTTCTGGTACTTGAAATCTCCCCCTAATGCCGGGAAATGTTCCTCATTGAATATCTGATCGACATCTTGGGACAGTAAATAGATCCTCAGAAGAGGTTCTAAATACTTAATGATCGACGGAGATTGAAATCCCACATAGATCCCCAATTTTCTATGAGGGCCGATAGAGGTACGCTGGGGTGGTGAGATCGGAATGTATACTGCACATCCAAAGTTACGCAAATGGGAAATACTTGGTGGATTCCCACGTACTAACTGCATGGGGGAAGAATCATGATATGCAGTTGGTTGAAGTTGGATTAAGTCAGCAGCGTGTAAGACCGCATGACCCCAACACGACGTAGGCAATGAGCAATTCATCAGTAATGGATGCGCAATGAGCTTGATTCTCTTAATCAACGATTCAGCCAAACCATTCTGAGTATGGACATATGAAACATAATGTTGTACCTGAATTCCTAAAGCCATGCAATAATCATTGAAAGTATAGGAGGAAAATTCAGCAGTATTGTCCATTCGGATCGATTGAATCCGATGTTCAGGATAATGTGCCTTCAGCTTAATAATTTGAGATATTATTTTCGCGAAGGCATGGTTTCGTGTGGACAATAAGCACACATGTGACCATCTAATAGATGCGTCAATCAAAAACATAAAGTATCTGAACGGTCCAGAAGTTGGCTCAATCGCACCACAAATGTCACCTTGAATTCTTTCAAGAAACTTAAGTGGTTCAACCCGGATTTTAAGCGGTGAAGGTCTTAAAATCAATTTCCCAGTAGCATATGCAGTGCATACAAAATCCGAAGATTTGAAAAATTTTGTAGCTGTCAAATCATGACCAATAGAATTGGTGATAATTTTTCTCATCATCCCGACACCGGAGTGCCCAAGTCGATCATGCCAAGTTTGGAATGCATCGACGTTTTGAAAAATTACCTTGTATGCAACATGTTTTATGGGCTTAATGTATGTATAGTACAATCCAGAGTCGAGAGTTGGAATTTTTTCACATATATGCTTGCCATATCCAGTAAATCTAGTTAAGAGAAGATACTCCTCTTTGTTTTCTTCATGTGTTTCCACATGAATACCATTCTTATGAATATCTCTATAACTCAACAAGGTACGAGTTGAATCAGGATACAGCAAAGCATCCTCGATTGTAATCTGTGTACCCATACGGAGGGTGATTGTGGCTCGACCAGAGCCAACTATCAACGCATCACGACCAGTGATCGTTAAAACATTTCCTTCTCTTTTCTTAAGAGTTTGGAAATATTTTATCTCTGTGAGTATGGAGTTTGTGGTACAACTGTCCACAAGGCATAATTCCTCCTCCGAGGGATTGATTTCAAGAGGCATCGTGAGTGTCGCCGTTGTGTTCTTCCTTTTTTGTTTCTTTCGACAACTCAGTGGAGATGTATGTGCCGATAACGTGTTTGAGTTTGATGTAAAGATGTAGAGAATCAACTCTCTTGTCACTTTCATTCATGAATCAATGTATATATACATACATGACGAATGGGTAGATTTTGCATCCGTTCGTAGATTATAGAGAGGGAGAGATGTAGAGGCGTCTGTTCGTAGATGTATCATGTCGATTGCTTGAACGGTTGTTTGCTCCATGAAGATATAGATGAGAACATCCATATTTGTTCTTAACAAGAATGAGATGAACCGAGACAATCTCCACGAGGAAAAAGAAAAGGACAGGTGTTTTCTTGCAAGCCTCTTCCGGTAGTATTTACCATGTATTGACACGTCAGAAAAAAGGGCGCCACTGGGTCTTTTTATTCTCTACAGATGTGCGCCGGTCTTTTCTCGAACCCGGGTCAAATCGGATAGTTTGCATATTTTTTCATATTTAGTTTTTTAAATAAAATTATAAATTTAGCATTCTTCTCGATAGCATAAAGAGCGTAAGATGATATATGTCACCTAATACGATATAGGAACACAATAAGTCACCTACTGAAGTAGGAAAGCACAGTAAACTTGTATTATTGCTATCGTAATCGGAAAGAGATTAGATTTATAATTTAGTTTCAGTGAGAACTTAAAATTAGACCAAGCTGGAGGGGAAAAAAAAAGCCAAAAACTTCCCTATCCTCCTCCTATGGAACCTCCGTTACGTCTTCCTCCGGTCACTTTTGGCCCAAAAAATTCGTGGCCCCTCGTTATCTCCCACGCAGGGCATAGAGGATGGATGGATAATAACAACGAGAATAAACATTTCTTCCCTCTCTCCCTTATTAAGTTATTATTGCTTTTCGGTTTCATCATCTGATACCCATAAAAAAGACAGCATGCAATCGATACTAGTATGTGTTTCTTGCGCATTTCTTTTTTCGGTGATGGAAAGGTGTTGCGAGAGGAAGTGGCGACGTGACGTTCGCGTTTTATTTAAGGCCCGTCCTGTGGCGTCGCGTCAAGGCGGTCGCCGGCGTCAGCCAGGACAGGGATGGCCGCCGGCGTACGTGGAGGCCCCGCTGGCCACACGAGGCGACGGCGTCTTGACGGGGAACCCGACTGCGTACGCGCGTGCTATGCGCGGTGGAAGATAAGGATACGTTTCTTTTTTTTAAAAAAAAAACAAACTATATAACATCTTAAACTTCCGGCATCTCCAACAATAAAACTAAATATTTGATCTATTGAATTTTACAATTCGGTTCAAATAACACATTTATACAATTTTATACAGTGGTATTACCCGTGTGGATGAGTAGGCCATTTTGCCATGTGGGATGACATAGTATGAGAAATAGTTGTATTACAGAGAAACACAACTATAGTATGAGATTTAGCACTATGAGAATCAGACATAGCCATCATCTGGATATCCCACTATGGTTGAGGCTTGATCCTTCTAGTAAAATAAACTAAAATCTTATGTACCTAGGAAGTATTTGAGTAAAGTCTTGACACCATCATATTACCTTCTGGTTAGGGCTAAACCGTGTCTAGTTAATAAATTTCTGCAAATGCAATATTAGACCTGGTGCAATTTGCATGATACATTTGTGCCTATATGGCACTTAACTATTGAACTTCATGTCCTAAGACTTCCTCATTTTTCATCATCGGTCTGAATAGGTCTTTATCCACATAAAGAGATCTTACAACCAACGGGGCCTTTAAAGGATAAAATTTATCCATATTAAATTTTTTTCAATACCTTCTTAGTATAGGTAGACTGATGCACAAAAATTTCTTCAGGAAAATGTTCCAGCTTAGAACTAAGCAATATTTGGTTTTACCCTAATCTTTCATCTCAAACTCTGTCATAAGTTAAAAACTCTCTTCCTTTATGTACTTCATGGTTATGATGATATTCAGATTATCAACATAGGTTAAGATAAAACTAATCCATTCTGGGACTTCTTTATGAATACATATGGACAATTATCATTATTGGAGAAACGCTTCTTCTGGAGGAACTCTAAGTCGGTCGTACCATTATTCTCTCTAACTATTTTAATC
This sequence comes from Guadua angustifolia, assembly GCA_036346375.1. Classification (NCBI taxonomy): domain Eukaryota; kingdom Viridiplantae; phylum Streptophyta; class Magnoliopsida; order Poales; family Poaceae; genus Guadua; species Guadua angustifolia. The sequence goes on along the minus strand of CM070504.1, from coordinate 16,974,470 downwards.
CATATAATGACCCCTGCGGTTTGACACTATACATATTGCGATCATTTTTATCGAGATCTAGAATTTTGGTTCATTTAGGAACTCTCGTATAAGTATCTATATCCATTCAACCATATAAATATATGATCTCTGCATCCATCAACTGCATTATCAAATTCATATTAGCTACCATAGATATCAAATATCAGAATGTTACTTCAATCATTACTTGAAAGTTTGTTTCATTGTCATCGACGCAGGGTCTTTGCATGAACCCTCGTGCTACAAGCCTCGTTTTGCATCTTACCACCTAGTTGTTCTCATTTCTCTTTCAGATGAACATTCATTTAGATTCTACAAGGAACACTTTAGGAGGTGTTCGGTCAATCGGACTAAATACTTTTCTTTTGTTAAGCAGGTGCAATTCTATCTCAATTCCTTCTTTCCATTTGACCCAATCTAAGCACTTCTTGCACTCTACTATGAATTTTGGTTCTGGATCCAGATAAAGTGTTTTAGCAATTTTTAAGGTAAAATATATCTTGACAATCGTAATCTTTATTTTATACAACTATCTTAAATCCACATAATTTATGGATATTTCTCCGTTAATTTCTTCTAACTCCTCGTGATTTCCTACAACGATAGAGTCTTGGTGTTCCGATTTTCCAGCGTCAGATTGTGCACACAAATGTTCATTGGGTTTATTATCCTTTGGATGGCTTGCTTTAGGGATTTTCTCAACATCCGGTTGAGTTTTTTCTCACTATCTTAGAGAGTGATTTAACTTATTTAGTTCTTTATTTCTATGAACATCTCTACATAGTTGAGTCCCATACGCCCAAAGGTCAGATCTTCTTCTTATGAGGGATAAGAGTGGATTTAATATCTTTTTGAGTTATTTTCACTCTTTTCGGTGTGTTTATTACAAGTATATGAGATTTTGTCATTTTCTTATGATCAGTGAAGGCATCTGACATGTTATTAGCCATTTGTTGTAGAATTATTATCCTTCGAACTCCAAGTTTGGATTCTTTGGTGTGTGGGTCTAGGAACCGGAAGCCCATGACATCCCAATCTATTTTACGACATTCTTTAGTGTGGTATATTTATCCTTCTAATGTCGATAAATTGTCATCATCAAAGATACAATCAGTGTACCGAATTGTATAAAGATTCCTTGTCATAGACTCAAGGTATTTAATAATTGTCATCACCAAAGATACAGTCAGTGTACCAATTAGTATCTGAGATCCTGTCATAGATCCCCAACTTGCGGTGAGGGCCCATAGATGTATCTTTGTGGTGGTGAAATTTGTATGTGTACAACATCGCTAATTTTTCATAGATGAGAAATCATTGGTTCTTTCCCATGCACTAACTACAAGGGAAATATCATGGTACACAAGCGGTCTTAGTTGAATAAATGTTGTAGTCTATAGCATTGCGTGGCCCTAACAACTTGTGGATAGCCTACAATTCTACAAGAATAGCCTGGCAATAAGTTTTATCCATTTACCTAATGACTCTATAAGGCCATTTCGTGTGGATATGAGGTACTAAATGCTTTACATTTATGCCTAGAGCCATACAATAATCATCGAAAGCCTTTGAGGTAAACTCGCTAGTATTTTTCATTCGAATAGACTTAATCCATTCATTTGGAAAGAAGACTCTTAATTTAATAATTTGGACAATTAATTTAGCTAAAGCATGGTTTTCAGTAGATAAAGAGGCATACATAAGACCATCTAGTAGAAGTATTTATGAGTGCCATAAAGTATCTAAAAAGGCTCGACAGGAACTGGATAGATTCATAAATATTACATTGAATTCTCTCTAAGAAACTTGGTGATTATTCCCTAACTTTTAGATAAGATGGTATCGTTATGTGCTTCCTTGTAAAGATGTAGAGAATCAACTCTCTTGTCACTTTCATTCATGAATCAATGTATATATACATACATGACGAATGGGTAGATTTTGCATCCGTTCGTAGATTATAGAGAGGGAGAGATGTAGAGGCGTCTGTTCGTAGATGTATCATGTCGATTGCTTGAACGGTTGTTTGCTCCATGAAGATATAGATGAGAACATCCATATTTGTTCTTAACAAGAATGAGATGAACCGAGACAATCTCCACGAGGAAAAAGAAAAGGACAGGTGTTTTCTTGCAAGCCTCTTCCGGTAGTATTTACCATGTATTGACACGTCAGAAAAAAGGGCGCCACTGGGTCTTTTTATTCTCTACAGATGTGCGCCGGTCTTTTCTCGAACCCGGGTCAAATCGGATAGTTTGCATATTTTTTCATATTTAGTTTTTTAAATAAAATTATAAATTTAAAGATTCTTCTCGATAGCATAAAGAGCGTAAGATGATATATGTCACCTAATACGATATAGGAACACAATAAGTCACCTACTGAAGTAGGAAAGCACAGTAAACTTGTATTATTGCTATCGTAATCGGAAAGAGATTAGATTTATAATTTAGTTTCAGTGAGATCTTAAAATTAGACCAAGCTGGAGGGGAAAAAAAAAAGCCAAAAACTTCCCTATCCTCCTCCTATGGAACCTCCGTTACGTCTTCCTCCGGTCACTTTTGGCCCAAAAAATTCGTGGCCCCTCGTTATCTCCCACGCAGGGCATAGAGGATGGATGGATAATAACAACGAGAATAAACATTTCTTCCCTCTCTCCCTTATTAAGTTATTATTGCTTTTCGGTTTCATCATCTGATACCCATAAAAAAGACAGCATGCAATCGATACTAGTATGTGTTTCTTGCGCATTTCTTTTTTCGGTGATGGAAAGGTGTTGCGAGAGGGAAGTGGCGACGTGACGTTCGCGTTTTATTTAAGGCCCGTCCCTGTGGCGTCGCGTCAAGGCGGTCGCCGGCGTCAGCCGGGACAGGGATGGCCGCCGGCGTACGTGGAGGCCCCGCTGGCCACACGAGGCGACGGCGTCTTGACGGGGAACCCGACTGCGTACGCGCGTGCTATGCGCGGTGGAAGATAAGGATACGTTTCTTTTTTTAAAAAAAAACAAACTATATAACATCTTAAACTTCCGGCATCTCCAACAATAAAACTAAATATTTGATCTATTGAATTTTACAATTCGGTTCAAATAACACATTTATACAATTTTATACAGTGGTATTACCCGTGTGGATGAGTAGGCCATTTTGCCATGTGGGATGACATAGTATGAGAAATAGTTGTATTACCGTAGAGAAATACAACTATAGTATGAGATTTAGCACTATGAGAATCAGACATAGCCATCATCTGGATATCCCACTATGGTTGAGGCTTGATCCTTCTAGTAAAATAAACTAAAATCTTATGTACCTAGGAAGTATTTGAGTAAAGTCTTGACACCATCCTATTACCTTCTGGTTAGGGCTAAACCGTGTCTAGTTAATAAATTTCTGCAAATGCAATATTAGACCTGGTGCAATTTGCATGATACATTTGTGCCTATATGGCACTTAACTATTGAACTTCATGTCCTAAGACTTCCTCATTTTTCATCATCGGTCTGAATAGGTCTTTATCCACATAAAGAGATCTTACAACCAACGGGCCTTTAAAGGATAAAATTTATCCATATTAAATTTTTTCAATACCTTCTTAGTATAGGTAGACCGATGCACAAAAATTTCTTCAGAAAATGTTCCGACTTAGAACTAAGCAATATTTGGTTTTACCCTAATCTTTCATCTCAAACTCGTCATAAGTTAAAAACTCTCTTCCTTTATGTACTTCATGGTTATGATGATATTCAGATTATCAACATAGGTTGAGATAAAACTAATCCATTTCGGGACTTCTTTATGAATACATATGGACAATTATCATTATTGGAGAAACGCTTCTTCCGGAGGAACTCTAAGTCGGTCGTACCATTATTCTCTCTAACTATTTTAATCCATATAATGACCTCGCGGTTTGACACTATACATATTGCATCATTTTTATCGAGATCTAGAATTTTGGTTCATTTAGGAACTCTCGATAAGTATCTATATCCATTGAACCATATAAATATATGGTCTCTGATCCATCAACTGCATTATCAAATTCATATTAGCTACCATAGATATCAAATATCGAATGTTACTTCAATCATTACTTGAAAGTTTGTTTCATTGTCATCGACGCAGGTCTTTGCATGAACCCTCGTGCTACAAGCCTCGCTTTTGCATCTTACCACCTAGTTGTTCTCATTTCTCTTCAGATGAACATTCATTTAGATTCTACAAGGAACACTTTAGGAGGTGTTAGGTCAACGGACTAAATACTTTTCTTTTGTTAAGCGGTGCAATTCTATCTCAATTCCTTCTTTCCATTTGACCCAATCTAAGCACTTCTTGCACTCTACTATGAATTTTGGTTCGGATCCGATAAAGTGTTTTAGCAATTTTAAGGTAAAATATATCTTGACAATCGTAATCTTTATTTTATACAACTATCTTAAATCCACATAATTTATGGATATTTCTCGTTAATTTCTTCTAACTCCTCGTGATTTCCTACAACGATAGAGTCTTGGTGTTCCGATTTTCCAAATACGATTGTGCACACAAATGTTCATTGGGTTTATTATCCTTGGATGGCTTGCTTTAGGATTTTCTCAACATCCGGTTGAGTTTTTTTCTCACTATCTTAGAGAGTGATTTAACTTATTTAGTTCTTTATTTCTATGAACATCTCTACATAATTGAGTCCCATACGCCCAAAGGTCGATCTTCTTCTTATGAGGGATAAGAGTGGATTTAATATCTTTTGAGTTATTTTCACTCTTTTCGTGTGTTTATTACAAGTATATGAGATTTTGTCATTTTCTTATGATCGGTGAAGGCATCTGACATGTTATTAGCCATTTGTTGTAGAATTATTATCCTTCGAACTCCAAGTTTGGATTCTTTGGTGTGTGGGTCTAGGAACCGGAAGCCCATGACATCCCAATCTATTTTACGACATTCTTTAGTGTGGTATATTTATCCTTCTAATGTCGATAAATTGTCATCATCAAAGATACAATCAGTGTACCGAATTGTATAAAGATTCCTTGTCATAGACTCAAGGTATTTAATAATTGTCATCACCAAAGATACAGTCAGTGTACCAATTCGTATACAGATCCCCTGTCATAGATCCCCAACTTGCGGTGAGGGCCCATAGATGTATGCTGTGGTGGTGAAATTTGTATGTGTACAACATCGCTAATTTTTCATAGATGAGAAATCATTGGTTCTTTCCCATGCACTAACTACAAGGGGAAATATCATGGTACACAACTGGTCTTAGTTGAATAAATGTTGTAGTCTATAGCATTGCGTGGCCCTAACAACTTGTGGATAGCCTACAATTCTACAAGAATAGCCTGGCAATAAGTTTTATCCATTTACCTAATGACTCTATAAGGCCATTTCGTGTGGATATGAGGTACTAAATGCTTTACATTTATGCCTAGAGCCATACAATAATCATCGAAAGCCTTTGAGGTAAACTCGCTAGTATTTTTCATTCGAATAGACTTAATCCATTCATTTGGAAAGAAGATTCTTAATTTAATAATTTGGACAATTAATTTAGCTAAAGCATGGTTTTCAGTAGATAAAGAGGCATACATAAGACCATCTAGTAGAAGTATTTATGAGTGCCATAAAGTATCTAAAAAGGCTCGACAGGAACTGGATAGATTCATAAATATTACATTGAATTCTCTCTAAGAAACTTGGTGATTATTCCCTAACTTTTAGATAAGATGGTATCGTTATGTGCTTCCCTTTTGCACAATCAGTGCATAAGAAATCTTCATGCCTATGAAAGTCTGCAGTTTTTATGTCATGGGCAATAAAATTATTAATGATTTTTCTCATCATATTCAACCTAGAATGATTTAGTCGATCATGCTATATCTTAAAGAGTTATAAGTTTTTAAGTATTCTTTTCATCGCATTATAAACTTTTGATTTTATATATGTATAGTATAATCCCAAGGAGAAAGAATGAAGTTTTTCAACCACTCGTTTATTGCACCTGTTAAACTTTGCCATGAGTAAGTATTCTATACCATCCTCATTTTTTTGTCTCTACGTAGAAACTATTTGGATGAATGTCTTCAAAACTTAATAGAATACGATTGGACTTAGGATACAAGAGAATATCATGTATTATTATCTGAATACCCACATGAAGAACTATGATGGCCTTTCTATGCCAACAATGAGGGCATCGCTTCTGGTGATGATCATAATATTTCTAGTTTTCCTTATCAAAGTCTGAAAATATTTAATTTTTCTAAGAATTGAATTGATGATGCAACTGTCTACAAGGCAGATTTCCTCTCTACCATTGGATTATATGATATTCTATATTAAAAGTATGTTTTTAGCATTAAAACAATTATTACTCTAGGAAATTTATTGTAAAATATAGAAAAAATATAACACAATAAATGAATAAATCAAATATTATGGAAAATAAAAATTTATTCAACTTAAATGATAATCGCTCAATAAGAGTATAGACCAACGTTCATTCGGGAACTAAGACTAGACTAATAAGGAGACTCATAAGAAAAATATGCATTGACTAGCAAAAAGGAGTATCTAGGAGGCTAGTGCAGGTCTCCATATAAATCACGGGTGACAATCTGAAACTCCTTGAGCTCAACCCCAAAATGATCATCTTGATCTATGAGAGTGTTATGGCCCCCTCTATGGGATCAAGAACCATATGTCATCACTCTTCTCAGTGTTGTTATCAACAATAGATTGAGCAGTGCTTGTTTTTCTAAGTCTTCTTGACTTTTCCAGTGGATTGTATGTAAAGGTCCGCCAAATGCTTAAGGATATGGCAGGTGCGTGACTAATGGCTGGTATAGTCACACCTAAAGCAGGTTTGTGAAGGGTGAGTAGTCTTGCTGGCTGAGTCTTGCTTCTGGAACCTTCCTAGCCCTTTATCTTTACCGCTCCACCGAAGCTTTGCCTCTTGCCTTCTGTATTCCGCCATTCTTCCAATCTCCCCCTTGATGTCTTTGGATTTTTTCATGACTATAACTGTTGCTAGCCTGTTGAGCATTGTCGTGTTCCATTAAAAAAATATGATAATTCTTTATCAGGAGTTCATCATGCTTCTCTACTTCTAGCAAAGTGTAGATAAGCTTAGGGCTGGGCATTCGGTTTATACGGTTTTTTCGGTTCAGTTTATTCAGTTTTTGAAAAATTCGGTTTTGGAGATCTGAAAACCGAACCGAAACCGAATTGCTACAAAAACCGAACCGAATTAACCGAACAAACTCGGTTCGGTTAATTCGGTTTTTCGGTTAACCGAATTACATGCAAACCTAACATTGGCAGTCACGGTTGGAGGATTTGGGGGATTTTTGGATGCCGAGAATGGGAACTGTCGAACTGAAGCAGCAACCAAACAAATTACTCCAAACATGCCCCTCACCAGCACTTTCATCGAAGGGGACAATTTAATCAACCCATTCACAACTCACAAGCACGAAATGAGCTCGGTAAGTGCCTCAGTGGGAGGAGGCCGGGCGAGATCTGCGGGAGGAGGAGGCGGAGGTTGGCACCGGCAGGAGGGGATGAAGGAGGCGTGGAGGCCTGGTGCGACGACGCCGAGATCTGCGAGAGGAGGAGGCGGAGGCGGAGGCTGGCACCGGCGGGAGGGGATGAAGGAGGCGTGGAGGCCTAGTGCGACGCCGCCGAGGGAGGAGGTAGGGCCAGTGTCGGCGGAGGACATCAGGGGCGGCGAGAGCTAGGCCTCCAAGGGAGGCGGCGAGCCTGGGAGGGGGGCTACGGGGAAGAGGGGCGGCGGGGTTCCGACATGAACTCCAGCCGTCGACTGACGGCAGTGAGCCCCAAACCGCTCGATGGGAGCTCCCTTCGTCGGGGTGCCAGGCTGCCAGCATCGATCGGATCGGGGATTTGGTGGAATGGCCGAATGGCGAATGGGGTTCCAGCAGGATAGGATCGGGCGGATTTTGGACGCTGAACGCCGAACCGATGGAAGTATGGCTAATGGGGCTAATGGGCTGAACGCTGAATGGGGTTCCGAATGGGGCTAATGGGCTGAACGCCGAACCGATGGAAGTATGGCTAATGGGGATTTCGGTCTTATCGGTAAAATCGGTTTTTAGAATCTGGAAACCGAAAACCGAACTCAACAAAAATAAAAACCGAACCGGAAACCGAAAACCAAAAAAACTGAAATATTCGGTTAAATCGGTTCGGTTTTTCGGTTTCGGTTTAAAAATGCCCACCCCTAGATAAGCTTAGAATACTTCTGATATTTAGCATAATGGTACTGTTGCTACAATATCCTCGTCATAGGATGGAAGGTGCGTAATGTCTTGTCTATTATCTCGGTATATGTAACTTTCTAGTTACAAACTTGGTGGCAAGTTTGTGCATGGTGGAGTTGTAATCTGACAAAGTTTTGAAATCCTGGAAGCGTAAGAGGATCCATTCGCGATGTGCTTCTGGCAGCAAGGTGGATCTTTACTAGTTATATTGTTCCTTTAATTGTTCCTTTAGGAAATTCTATAGTGCCAATGGATCCTCATTCGTTAAATATTGGGCATTCAAGTTCACATAGAGATCGTGTTTTAGGAAGTGCAGAGCCGCACACTTGGTGGCTTTAGAGAGAGTAGGAGCGCTGGATTTAGGATGGGTAATAGCAGTTTTGAGAGTTCGAGTTGTCGGGTTGATCTTATAGCATCCATTGTCTAGGTGCGGTAATTGCTGTCATTCAGGGCAAACTCAGCAAATTCTCTATTTGTGATATCTGACATATCCTATATACATATATAAGATTGAATTTTACAGTGATAAAATAAATATTTTTTAGCCAAAATTTCTCTGTGACAGTTTCGAAATTCATACACACACCAAACCTCGAGTTCGGTTATACGTGAAGAGTGGGAACCGTATCGTATCGTATCCCGTCCCAAAGCAGACACTGGTCGCGCTAACCACGTAGGAGTAGTACTAGTACAGGTGTTCAGCTGGTGGGCGTCCACTTATACATGACGACGGATGAAGAAGAATAATTTATCATCGAATCATTTAATAATTAACCTGGCAGTAAAGAAGCTTATAGATCTTGTTAATTGCGTTTTCACTTGCTGTTACTACACTTGCATGCG